>JAALGZ010000022.1:0-628015 GCA_015227615.1 Labyrinthula sp. Ha | reverse complement strand
ATATAAGGTGCTTCAAAGAACGAAAATTGAGTTCCGTGAACTAAGTAACTTATGAAGCATATGGATTCATACTTTCCCAAGACAACTTACTCGTCTGGAGTCTTAATATTATTATTCCTTAGCGTGCTTTTAGCTATTCTCTCTTTTTGTTGTCTTATCTTACATATTGTTGTAATATTGCTTGTGTCTTGGTTTCCATAGAAATTTATCTCTGCTATTATCACTATAGTATTTGATACCGTTATGATATTTCATAGCTAAGTAATATACACAAGCCATACTTGTTCTGCACACAAGCGTCCAGATGGTATCAGCAATTAAGCTAACAAAGTTAACTCCATAATATAGCCGAACTATACCTGTGCCATTAATGCGATCTACAATATTGAAGCTCTTTGTTTTCTTGGTAAAATATTCAATATTTTGAGGTTGGAGCTGATCTCAATCAAGAAAGCTGCACTCAAGAAAGAAAATAAGATCATCTCCCCAAGAGAGGGAGATGAAAAGAGAAGCTGTAATTATCATAGCATATTACATATGATTAGACCAAAAATAATTACAGCTGCCTGTTTCCTGAAAAAAGAAGATGACTAAGCAGTAAAGCTTGATATAGTGATTTTTGAATATGGTGAACCTCTTCCACGCTCTCTAAGTTTATAAAATTTACCTTATGTGGAGCTGATAATAGTGGAAAGGTCCTTATTTTCTCCATGATAATGGTTCAGGTTGAAGATGTACCGCTTGTTTGTGAATTGTGGAAAAAAATTATGAAAATCAATTGCGTTCATGATGCAGAGGTCGAGTCTAGCATAAAAAATTTATTCTTGATTGAATAATTTTCAGTAATTAAACATAACCCTTATACAATTGTGGAATGGTTCATAAACTGAGGTCTAATATTAGAAATTACGCCGGGTTATCTTCTCATGCTTACTGTGGTACCATGACACTTAACAAGTTATTCAAAAAAGTTCACATTCATTTGAGAATCCGCATTCTCAGAAAAATATGACTTAAGATATAAAGATTGAGAACATGTTAACAACAAGAAAATTTAATGTCAAATAAAACTAATTAGCACTCATCTCGGAATTTGACACTCTATTTAGAATAATAAATATTCTTGGATAATTTATCAAATTATTAGCAAACAGTATGGTTTTAATTTTATAGCTAATTTACCGTAGTATCATGATAAGTCCTAGTCATGTGGAGTCAATATAATGAAGACATCTGACAAAATGTATAGCTTCCAGATATCGGTGGTCATGTTTAGCCTAACGTTAATATTCTTGGATACTACACGTACCATGCCTAACCTGCTCAATTCCCCAGTTGACCAAGAATAACCCAGTAGCGCTTAAAGGGATACAAAATGATAAAATTCCAAGAAACAGGTCGAAAGGATGTTATTCTCCTAATAATCTCACCCCAGATATTATGGAATATTAACCTTTTCAAATCAAGAGTTTCATTCGATAGATATCCTCCTCCAACCAGTATGTGGAATAATATTTACCTATATTTTAATTAAATTGGAGGAATAATTTAGACTACTTTACGGGCCTTTTAAATAGTATTTTCAAAATTGACACTGAAAAAATGCTTTTAAGATATTAAAGTCGGACTCTAGGGCAGCTATAGATAATATTTTCAATTATTTGGGTGTGAATTCTATCTAAATTATATTGGGAGAATAGATGGCATCAATCAAAAACATGATGAAGAACAATATATATGGAAATGGGAGAAACACTTCGAGTATTTATAAGAAAGCTCTTGAGTAATATCAGCTACCACAATTTGGAATCGTTGAAATCGTGAAGAATCGAATATATGCGCCCTTAACGTGCAAAAGAAAAAAAGAAAATGTCATGAATCGGAATTCTCTACAGCAAGATTTTATTAGAATTATGAAGCTATGGAATAAATGAAGAAGTAATACAAAAATAGTGAAGGGTGCTCTTCAAGCCCGATTTGAACTAAATGTCACTTCTCAATGATATGGATCAACAATCTCAAGCAAGAAGATATTCTAAGTTGACCTCAAAAATGGGAGTATTTACCTGATGAGAAAAGTATGAACTAGTAAAAAAAAGATAAAATTTTGGCCGCGAAAGTCCCTTAAAGGGAACGAGTGAGGCCATAGATGCTCTGATACTCGGACAAGAGTAAATATAATTCCATAGAGCAAAGCTATTAGAACAATTGTGGTTGCTGCATCAGAAAGTAACTGAATGGGATCGATACCTTTATAAATGACACATTATATCCATAGAAGTGGCTGCAAATGTAGGAAGTAATAATAAACACTGCATTGAGGCCAATTGCAAAAATTTGTCAATGAACTTTGTCTAAAAAATACAAGAGATCTTAGTAAATACCAGGGGATCTCGGGGGAATATCACGACCACATTTTCCAAATTGATAAAAGATAAATGATGGAACAATATACAAACCTAAGTATTTCAGATATATCTAGGATAAATTTGAGGTTAGACCAGGGTATATGTGCTAAAACTTGAATGTAATATGGAAATAATAAATTGATATCTGTCATATAGTTGGAGAATTGAGCACTGACATCTAGCATACATCAGTGGAATCAAATATCACGAATGAAAATCCAATAAATTAAATAGTAATCAAGGAATCCAGAGCCATCAGATGAAGAAAAAACTTTCAATGAAATTGTATAAAAACCGCGGGAACTTTTATAAAGATTTAATTGTTATTTGTATAAAGCTTCTTTGTCAAAATAAGAACTAGAGTAGAATAATAAAGTTATTCTCTATAATTGGGTGTTATACTCGTATGTATAGAATGATGACTCGAAAGCCCCATAAAAATAGAGAGTAACAATGATAGTTAATGGTTATTTCAAAGTGATAATGAAGAAAATCGGAACAAGATAAATAGAAATGATGTAAGCACTAACCAAATATTAGCTCGACTTTCCTCTAAGTAATATAGTTTTCAAAAGATTCAAAGACTCTATCTGAAAATGAAAAAAAAAGAAATTTTCGAGAAAGTGTGCAAGAAACTATTACCCATTGGCCTTACCCTTTCCTTTAGCTTTGTTTCACACCGATATATTAATATATTCCTACATCAACGCATAATCTTGGATTACTTCTGCAATAGAAAAACATATCTCTACTAACTAAAGAGATTTACAATAGTTATATGACTGAATCTATCTAAGAAATTCGGTATATGTGGAAGTATAATGCAAACTGGAACTCTCTAGTTAATTCTAGTTATTTTGGTCCAAAATGTTTTATTGGATAGAGCAGCTGAAAACAGCTGCGAAAACATCTTACTCAAATGAACAAAATTCAGGTAACATCCTTTACAGATGACCCAGTGCCTTTTTTAAAACTGTGCGGCAACTATAACGCTCAATGCTTCAGCTTCTTAAGATAGGAACCGTCAGTGAACTAAGACTAAGTTTATAGAGAAGGAAAGTTATTCGAGCAAAGATTTGCAGATAATTAAGAAGAAAAATGCTTAAAACTTAGCTAAGGAGTAGTAAAAAGTATTTTCTGTGAAAGTAGTCAATTGTATTTTTATATGGATATTTTTTTCAGCTATCCTAGAAGGTCGATATACTGCCAGAGGTTAATGATTAAATCAGAGAACAGTACATTTGCTCAGATCAATTCTAAAAAACAGTTCAACTTACCAGAAATAAAGAACAGCGCTTTTTGATATTTGAAGAACAGATAATTGATACCACATAGTAGAAATTCTCTCTGGTAGTATCCACCACACCGGATATCGATAAGGAAATGAAATTCGCGATAATGGTAAATTTGGTACCACCTGACCGATAATTAAAATACGATAATCTAATTCTCTGAAAATAGAAATCATTACGTAGGAAAATCTCTTCATGTACTGGTATCAATTTTATGTAGCTTTGAAAAGTGGACGTTACTCTTATACATAGATAAGCAGGTAAATATCTCTTCAAGGGAAATGAAGAGGTGTCTTGATAGTAGTAAAGAAGTCAGTATCTTACTGTGAAAGTGTCTTAAATTTTCTGGGTAAAACCCAACAACAAAATCCAAATTATGGGGAACTAAAGACACTTATTAAGCCAGCATAGAAAGTATAAAATTGATCCTCATTCATTTCAAAGGCAATAATATTATCACTTGAATATTAACCGAAAAAGTGTTCATGCATGCAAACGCAACATAGCTTCTAGAGGAAAATGAAGCCAATTCAGCTAGAAATATAAGGAATACAAGGGAAGACCACCGATCTTTCTATTTTAAACAAACAGCCATGGTCTCCAACCTGAATATGATCAGCACTACAACATTGCAGTTAACGTTAATATGAAGAAGTCTTCTCTGTCATATGTACCTAGCAATAATAAGCCACTATCATTGAAAAATAAACCTGTACTAATATTTTTTGTTTAGATTTTGAAATCCTACATGTATGGAATAGAGATATACTTTGTACTAGTTCGGCATCTTTTCGTTAATTATCAGTTTATAATACTTTCGACGCATAAATGCTACATGAATAGTACTAACTTAGAATGCAGTTGACCATACGAGATAATGTAACTAGAAAACTCATGGGTTATCAACATAAAAATGGAAGATTGATTCATGTAAGAAATAAATAGGCGCAAATTAAGAGCATGACAGAAATTTTCATAACATATCCTTGGATCTTAGCACTTAGGAAGTTACCTCAAAAAGATATGTATATTTGTAGGAACTTGCCTTAAGTTATCAATTAAAGAATCCCCCACCTAAAATTTAAAAAATAGAAGAACAGAGCTAAGCATCTTGTAATATTTTGATTAGGGTCCTGGGAAACGACAATATCATCGACTAGAAGTGTTTTTCTTGCTTTGTTCTAAAGTATTCTTGGATTTGTTTTCATAGAAGAATTTATAAAATTACTAAGAGGTATTATTGTACCTAGTATGAATATTAAAAGATAGGTGACATATTTTATATTTATTTTAGCATGTATTCTCCTTTTATTCAAACTATTTCTATGCGACCACTGTGCCTTTGAGTGTTTATTAAGTTTTTTAATAACATTAATTGATTCAAGAGTCCGAGGTCTGCTTGTGGAAAATTTAAACTTCCAAAAAGTTTGAAGATTAACGATAAACCAATTTTTCAATACAAAGGGAGGCGAAACTAAAGTTATTAGCCAAGCTGCAATATTTGCTCTAGTACCACCATACTAACGTTAACTAACAATAATTGAAAATAACAACGCTGCCCATATTTGTGCCTACCTCATCCCTTGCAGCATATCACAAGACTAACATCTGAGGAACAAAAATATTTCATAGTTTATATGTGTTCAGGATGTGGAAATGCTACTATCATTATAACTTTAAGCCCAGTAGGACATCACCTAGACTAACTAAAGAAAAAAAATGACGAAACGATAATTATATTTCTGTGTCACTATCATCCAAGGAAGTATACAGTGGCTGAAAAATAATAAAAATCTGCACTTCAGATTTCATAATTATTCATGCCTCTTCACACCATCTTAATTTTGAAACTATGTTCATATATCCAATTATTTTCTATACAATTTGAACACTCATTTTTGCAACAAAGCAAAAGAGAAACAAAAAAAAATGGCCTTGCACTATCGAAATATTTCATACCTGGGGAGAGATATCTAGGTGGAATATAACAAAGAAGTTGAGGACTTAAACCACACCTATACCTTAATCCCTCGGCTAACCTTGACTTCTCCATATTTCTGCTACTCCCTCAAATCTCCCATATAAAACACATTTCTGATTTTTCTAGCCCTCTCTTCCTCTGTAAGCTGCATAGACTGGTTTGAATTTATATTTTTAAAATTTTATTCTAAAGATGCATAGGCAACCTCTGATTAAACCGCGCATATAGTAGCCATGATCAGATATCTCCTTCTACTCACAATGGTAATTTAGCCACTTAGTCGCGGCTGAATAAGATGTTCAGGTTTCGATATGATACCAACTAATGCTTTTTCATTATTTGGACTTGTAACTCTAATTAAAGTCTTAGAAATCAATGTTGAGGAAGAGTATTAACTGATTATATGGCTAGTCAAAGCAGAGACAAACCAGATCTCTAATTCAGTTGCCCACTTCTTTCGATCAAGAGGAAATTGTCCTAGCCAAGCCAGAATACATAAGGTAATTTAGCTAACAACTATCCCAAGTTTCCGGGTAAAGGGATGAGAGAAGCAGGGGTAAAGTAAAACCAATCCTATACTAAGTACATATTTCTATATTTATCCTAGTATTAAATAGAGCAAGATCACAAACATGTAGGTTTAGGCCACACGGCCCAATTGATAATTGTCACAACACTTCCGATAATCTAAAATCCTTAGAAAGAAAAAGAATATCTTAAGTTTGTCCGTTTATCTTGTACAATCCAAAAAGAATTATTCAAAATATGAGACTTAAAGCCGTTATGATTCAAACTAAAATTTTGGATAAGGATATTTTATTAAATCAATATGAATAACAGGCGTTGGAAACTTGTATTTCGCTGAAAAGGTATGTTTATTAAGGTTTGATTTTTTAGAGGTATTTGGTCTCATCCAAAGAAACTTAACAAAAGAAATGAACTCGTTGTGAATGATGTGATTTTATTCCTGGAGAAAGTTCAACCAAATCCACAAGTTACAGAACTAACGTAAAGCTTATTGACACTTATTAAGTTTAGTCTTGTCTCGTTTAACCTTATTGAAATTCAACCTTTGTTAAGAAATCTGGACAATATTTTCCCTTCACTTTATACTCTTATGTATTGATTTTTTCTTGTTAATATTAGCTTAAGTGGTTGCAATGGTGATTTTTCAATACAATGGAAAAGCTTTAGTTTTTCTTCAAACATTAGAATTTTGCAGTATGTTCAGTTGATTTATGTATATTATATAGTATTAAAAGCAATGAGGAAGAAACCTTTGCATCATTTTGTTGGAAAACAAAGAATATAAGCAAATTGATAGCTTGTTTTCCTCATCTAGGAATGCTCAAGTAGTTTTCTATTCTCACTTATATTAGGTTGGTTCCCACTAATGTGAAATTGAAGGAGCAGTTGAAGATTTTTCAGTTATTGCATCTTCCGGAAAATCTGCGAGTTCTGCAGTAACTTTTCTTTTTTCATTATATTATAGCTTTTCTCAAGGAGATACTAGAGACGCAGTTCGTACGAGCTTTGATGGAGCAAAGAAGAGCAATAAGAATGCAATAAGAGCAGTTTGTAATAAACTCGAAATGTTGAAAAATTTGAGAGCTCTTATGTACTATAGTGCTTTTTCTTATTTATAGATTTAACATACGTCTCTCTGGATCAACTGATTTTTCGGAGTTGCAAAAAGTATGCGCTTCGCATCCAAACCTGATGTATCTTGTAATATACTCCTCTGTAAATATATTAGAGCATTCTTATAGAGGTAATAGAAAACGAGTGTTGAGGGAACATTTATGTCAAGAATATACTGTCCTAAAGCAACTCGGTGAAACTCGGCTAGTTTTTGTTGGAGACGGAAGATCTGGAAAAACATCAACCATAAGAAGCTTGATTGGTTTAGATTTTCGAGTAAAAGAGCGATCAACGTTGCTACTAGACTTAAAGTACATAATAAGGCTATCGGATTTGGAGTACTCAGCTCCTTTAACGAACAGGGTAACAAGACATGAAATATCTTTGCAAAGAATCTTATTCAACCTTCCACAGCACATTGATCTTGAAACTCAGCAGCAAAATATTGCAAGTTACAATTTTTCTTTTGAAGATGAATTGATTGAAAGTGTCTTGGAAATGCATTACTACTCTAACGAATATGCATATGGTGGAGATTTTCATTCCTTAAGAAAGGATGTGTCAAAATATCTTCTGGTATCTGATTTTGGAGGACAGGAGACTTTTTATGCTGTACATCATCTGTTCTTATCCTCTTTTGGTTTAGTTTGTCTTGTATTTAATGCTGCTAAATTAGATTCCAACCATTTAGAAAAATTTAGATTCTGGTGTGAAAGTTTGGTGGAAAATGCAAGTTCAGCGACTATTTTTCTCATTGGTACTCATTGGAAGAAAGCAGAGAAAATCTATGGCGCAAATGCTTTTGAAATAGTAAATTATTTTATTTCTCAAGTACTAAATAAGTTAAGGACAAGACTTAGAATAGTGATGAACAAAGACTTGTTATTTTTCCCAATTGAAAATTCAAATATTCATGAAAAGAGGGAACTGATTTCAAACCTTAAACTAGAATTACATTCAGAAATAATGGAAAGTGGAATAGAGATGAAGCAACAGTTCGTTAAGGCGATTCCTTTTGGACATATAGTTTTTATGGATAACTTGCAGCAAGAGCATACTCATCTTCCTCTGACCGTGTTTGAACAGAAAGCTTTTGAATCTGGCTTTACCCCTGAAGAAATTCCCTCTCTACTAAGCGTTTATGCTGATTCAGGACTCATATTTTATGAAGAAAAAATGAAATATCTTCCCAAAGATACCAACATGGTAATCTTGTCACCTTCCTGGTTAGCAACAGCTCTTGCTAAGTTTATCCATGATCCAGAATTTCATAATTTTGCCTTACAAATATCTAAATCCTCTTTTGTTGAATATAGAAAATATATTTCAACTGGTATACTTTCTATGTGTTTACTTGAAGATACACTAAGAAGATACAATTCAGTGGAAAGAAAATACATCATTGAGTTGTGTTTACAAATGCAAATCCTAATTAAGGATCCTAGACTGGTAATTGGTGAAGAAAGTTTCATAGTACCAACCAGTATTCCTAAGTTAACCAAAGAAGAAATCAGTGCTTTGAAACTGGATAAAAGTTACCACTTTAAGATATTATCTAGGAAGGTCTTTACGAACTATGACTTTGTGTCATTTATTTTTGTTATATGGGTCAAATCAAAGGATAACAGCGTTTCAAATAACAGCCTTGTCTCAAAGTATTTTGCTCGAATAGTTGTATCCAATGACTTGCAGATTAGTGTTTCTTTTTTAAGAAAAGAAAATTGTTTTGGAATATGTGCTCAAGGATATCTTGGGTTTGAAACCATTAAACTTGGGTGCCTTGAATGGAATCAAGGATCACTGCTCAGAGAGTATGTTCCAAATTATGGAAATAAACAAGAGAATACACGTTCATTGATGAGTTAAGATGAGCATGATTTACCAGAAGATACGCATGGGGAAACACATGCAATGAGTATTTCTAATACACGAGGTGATAATTATATAGAAATACGAACTATTCGAACAGTTTGTAATATATCATGACTCACATCTGAACTGTAAAAGAATTCTTGTAATAAGAAGATTTCTCTTGATATACCCTATATTTTATAACAAGTATTTTTGAGGTTTCTACCTCTTTGCAGTCTTAAAAACAGGACATAATTGAAAAGCAGCTCATACAAATACCAAAAATAAGTGGAATTGTAACCTGAACACAAAATAGAATAAGAGCTGTTTCCTACAGAACACTTAAGCCTGGGTACAAAAGAAAGTTTAATAGAAAAAGCTGCAACAACTATAAAAAGAAAAAGAATGAGTCTCAACACTTTCAGAAGGTATAAGTCCAGATAGAGCTAGTTTGCAAGGAAACATTGAACTCCTTCTAATAATAGCAATTCAATTCTAGAGTTTTGTAGTCCCCACGTTTTGTTTTTGGTGTCTCGCTCCTAGAGTTTATTTAGGTCTTATTTATTACCATGCAGTTTCCTAGCTGGGTTTGAAAGTATGTTGAGGTTGGTATTTATGACTATGGAGCTCTGGTAAGAGTATATCAAAACTTAAAAGTGGATATAGGACAAGAAGGTTTAATTTATTAGTTCCAGCAAATTTTCAATACTGTAATATTCATTTTTTATGATCTCTCAAAAATAATATCTTTTCTCTTTAAATCCAGCTTCAGAATTTAACACAATTCTCCCTAGTTAGGCTGAGTACTTCTTCCTATTGGCATCTTCAAGCTTACGTTACCAATTGAATTTAAGGATGTTGTTTTTTTAATAAGGTAATTGGTTATCTCAGACAAATAGCTTAAAAAATGAGAGCAATTTAGGAAGTAATGCAATTAGAATCAGAGCTGAAACTTATGTGCATTAAACCATACCGTTTCAAAATATCAAAGTATTTACTAATTTAACTATACTTATAAAACTTTTGTGAAACATGTGTGAGACCTTATACTCACTTTGATCTTCTAGTCATTAACCATCAAGGTTAAGGTAGAATTTTCTGTGCAGAATATATAGGTAAACAAATATTTTTCATTTACGTCGTAGAAAAGTATTAAAGTGAAAATATAACCCTCAACTAATTTAATAGACTGGTTCTTCTTCGTGAAAAAATTAGTTTATTCTTGATATGATAAATATGCTAGAAAAGGAATAAAACCAGTCCAAGAAATGTATTTAAACTTTGTTTGCACAGTTTCCTTACACATTTTTCCTTTCTTTATTTCAAAAAAGGATTATATTCATTCTTAAATAATAATATTGATATTATAACTCTTTTGCTAGAAAGTGGGATATCACTTAGATGAATGATACAAAAAGATATTTCCGCGTTATGGCCTTGACAAAATATGTAAGAATAAATCACACCATGTATCTCTTAAACTTCAATAAAGAGTATGAACAAGGAAGATTATGATATTTGAGTATCATTTAATAATTTTACTGTGATAAAAATCCAGGATTTTTGGATAGTGTTCTAGTAGAAACTCTGTGATATTTTTAATGAACAGAACTCGATTTTGGATTCTGGTTTACATTCAACGGGGTATTTGCTTCGTTTTCTTGGTTTGGTCAATCTCCAAATTTCTAAGAACTGTGCTTGTTAATCGATCACTATTTATGAAAAATTATTAATTAGTAGAGTTTTAATAGTCTATATATATTAAAAAATTAAGGCATAGCCAAAACTGCGAGATTATCTACAATAAAACATCATCATGAGAATAAAGGTAATAGCAAGATAGGAAATTATAATAATATAACTCGATACGAATAGTTGGGTTTGAGATAATCACAATCTAAGTACTATACGACTTTGCAAAGTAGTAAACAACTTTTTCTTGGTTTTTTTATATCACCTACTCTGAGTAAAATATTTTGTGACAGTGTCCGTAGTATCTGATTGAATTCATTATAGATGCATAACATTATTGTTAGTAGCCTTGTTTCTCTTTCGAATATCTTCTGTTTAATAGGTCATTCCGGACAAATAAAATCAAAAATCCTCAAAAACCAAAAATATAAAACCAGAAAAACACTCGGGAAAGAAGAAAAGTTATTGAATAACTAAGAAATAATTTTTAAGGGTGTTTGTTTACTTGTAATTGTGCTATGAAGCTGCTAGGAATTTGATACTTTTATTGGGTTATTCAAAAATTCTTGAAGGTAAGAAAGATGTCTCACACATTTAAAGATATAAACATTGAGGTCGTTAAAACTAGGAGAGTAACCAAATTTGTTGATTTAGGCTCTATCGTTGCAGCGCTTAGAAGAAGTTGGAAGCTAATCCATTTGAATATACTCAATCCCAGAAAAAACACATTTATAACCACTCAAGATTAAGATTTCAGAAAATATAACATGGAACAAGAAGCATTTTTGGTTTATTGGATTCTTTGGAAGTTAATAAAATATTTTATTTCACGTCAGAAAAACAAAAGTTTAAGTTTTTTTTTGTTTTGCTTTGAATAGAGATCTGTATCTTCTAAGTGTCGGTATTAAAACTTAGTGTTTTTGAAAATTCTATTATCTTAGCTTTAATTTCAATATGTATCTTTTTCACCTTTGCCAAAGTACAGAAGTATAACAAATGAGACAATTATTTAAATTAAACACCGTCTTCATCAATATTTGAGCCGAAAAGAATAGACCGCTCATGGTACTATTTTTAAAAATGTACTTCGGTTCAATCTTTAAGTATTACATTTGATTAAAAACAATAACGAATTCGGTTCTATATAATAAACCCGAAAACAATTTTATATTAAGTTTTTAACTTTTCCAGTCTTTTATTGCCTTGTACCTAGTTTTTGCTTAATTCTATACCCATTGTGTATTTTACAAAGGTGTTATCCTGGTTTGAGCCTTATGGTCTAAAGCGAGATATGAACAACCAATATGAGTCAATTTAACTATCCTATATTTCAAACTCACATTCGGTATGATTTGCATTTGTCTGTTTTCTATATTATAAACATTGTTCCAAAAATTATATTAAATCTAAGCAATTGATAGTGGAATATATATATGAATAGCTCCACTTTTATTTCTTCAACTCACATATTAATTTATAGAATGCCCCAACCAGAGTATATACCCACATTATACTAAATACTGTTCTACTTTCCTTGATTGTCCTTGAAAATGAATTTGAAACTAATATACATGGTTGAAGATGTAAGAGAAAGTAAGATATCTGTGGCAATAGGTACTCCAAAAATAAATTCAGATTTGCACCACTTTTACGGGTAAATTAGACAATTTGAACTTGATGATTTTGTTAATTGTTTCTCGAATGGCTAAGAATGCTTTTAATTAGGCAATTCATTGAGTACTTAGAATGAATGTACTCTAATATAGGAAATCTTTGATAAGTTAAAAAACTATGTTGAACCAATAAAAATAAGTAACCAAGATTGTGATATAGTTCCTCATATTATCAAGAAATGTGTTTTAATGGTCTAGTCGCCTTGTTTATTAATATATTAATGATCCAATGAAATAGTCGAAGTTTTTCTTGAATCAACATGAACTCTAATAAAGTGTATTAAAGAGTATGATAATTTGTTGGGGTTTAATTCTTTGAGAAAGAAGGTACTTCACTATTCACAAGTAAACTGTTCCAAAGAAATATATCCAGGAAATTTAAATTACACAATCAAATGACTGAAAAAATAGAAAATAAAGTTTATAATATTTTAACTATTTAATACAAAATATGTCTGTATCATTACCAGTTTCTCTGTCTTATATGGAATACATAAAGGATAATTCAAAATATAAATAGATTTAGCGTTGCATGTAACAACAATCTTAGGAAATTCACTATGTTCTACAAGAAACCATGTCAAATATTATATTCTTATGCTAATCTAAACTCAAATATGCCGATCATAAGATTATATTATATGCCAATGTGACAATAAATATAGGTTCGAAATTGAATTGTAATTCAGAAGCAACAGAGGATACTCTGATATATTATATTTTCACATATATTTTCCTTCCTCGATATTTTGCGCTACCAAGAAAACATTGTTGTTGTAAATTAAGGATTTGGCATTTTGCTAAATACTCAAAATACTTAGAAAATGAGTGTAAAGGATAAGGAATATCAGGCATAAAATTAAGAATTCCATTAAATGTTGTTTCTTCTAAGAATATTTATGAAATTGTAGTCCAATTCTTTTTTTCATAACCTAATGTATTGAAAAAATGTATTCACTCGTTAAGTCTTCTATTGTGTTGTATAACCACTAGATCTATGTCTAGATCAATAATGTAAACATAACCAGTAATTGGACCATTTCTCTAGAATTGGAGTTAGATATCTTTTTATCATTCTTAGAGCTGAGCACAAATAATTTTCAAAACTATTAAAGAATTATTCTAACAAAAAATTTAAAATTTATAATTTCTGGGAATAAACCCTAATGATGTTTCTAGCAATTTATGTATTTCTGAATTACTTTCAAGAAAAAAACTGCCTATTACCGCGCTACCCACGTGAAGAAACAGCTTTTATGGGACAATTAGAGATGTTTCGTTAAATTGAAAGAATAAAATTAAAAGAAAACCTTACTAATCTCTAAATTTAGTATGTTATTCTTCTGCAGAAGTACTTCTCTACATATATATGTTGTCCGCATGCACAAGTTTGTGTATTCAAAGTACAAAACTATTTGTTCATGCACACCCCATATTCAGAAATCATGATAAAATTAGAACAATCACTTCTACGCTAGTTTCTAGGCTAAAGTCTTACTCTTGAAGCATTAAATATAATGTATTGAATTGTCTAATAGCACTTTGTGTGATTATTTCGGAAATAAATGTTAACAATTCTTTTTTACTGGGAACATGAGTTTTGAAACTATCACCCTCGTAAAAGAGAATACAGGGTTCATGAGAAGAAATTTTTTCATGGTACTAAAGGGATTTAAGGGGTACTTCTTAACTCACAAGGGCTTTAACGTACCTATGGTTTATGTTTTTTCTTGGAACTACTTTGTTTATTAAGTTACCCTAGTAAACTATTAGGTGTATATTACAATTCTTGGCAAGGATACTCTAAAGCTCCAGTGATTTGATGTAACGATTTCTAAGACTCCGTATATCATAATTAACTTTTTAATATCACCAAATTTTATTTTATTTTTCTAATTTTCTGTTATTTGGTGTAATATATATATATATATTAATATCCCATTTAGCTAGTAGATTATATTGTATTACTTTTTATGCAAATTTCATTTTTATAATTAGTTTCATCTTTCCCGACACAATTGGCGATTACCGAGAGAATACGAATCCCAGTATTATTCTATAATTTTAGATACGTTGCATATATTTTTTTGCTGCATGATGTATAGGCAACATTAAATACTTCGTAAAGTGAATTCGGTGTAGACTGCAAGTAAGTGCGACTTTCAGTCTTAGTACATTGTGGCCTTCGCGCATATTAAAATTTCTCCAGCAGTATAACCTGAGTTAAGGAATTGAAAATGGGGCAAAATTTGATTTGAACCGACTATATGGTCTATGTGAGCGATAAATTTTTGGTTTCATAAGAATATATTTGTTGTACCATGTTAATGCATTACTACAGTAATATAGTGCTATTTTGCTACTGACGTTTTAATTTTAACACCAAAGGAATTCATAGAGCCCGTTTTCTCTTGATTTTATTCTGTTTTTTTGTAGAAATGTCTTGTTAGTAATACTACTAGTTCAAGCTAAAGGGTATTTGTTATTATCTCATTGTTGTTTACTACCACTGTAAAATGTCTATTATTGGAATTCGTTCAATAAATACTTTAACTGTAATAAAGTTCTTATTTCCCGAAAAGTTACATTAAATACAAATTTATGATATTCTGAAAAATTGCTTTATATTGAATTCAGGTAACCCAAATCTCTCTCCAACCAAAAAAGTAGTTTCAAATATGTCAGATCTCTTATTCGCTTACGGGGAATCAACGATATACTCAAAGATCTTTGCCTCTTAAATGCATGAATATATATTCTGCAAATTATTTCCTTCTACAGATGATGAAACAATCAGTTTAATTCTACTAATATTCATTTCCCTCTCTAGTATTTTACTTGACATATTGATGTGAGAGCATCATTATTACTTCTTGAATGGTGGGATATTCTCAGCAAAGTCTCTCTAGCTTGTATGTGTTCGACTGGTTAATCCAACCTAAAAATACTATATTTCCGGCTAAGCGCTTTCATTATATAGACTCTACTATATTGGAGTCGCCATATATCAATGGGGTGGAATTTTATTCGATTATTATTCATGGTATTTAGGTCCAACCTAGCAGTAGACAACAGTCAGCATAATAACAAGCACATTAGTAGCAATCAAGAGCATTTTTTATCTGTATCAGAAATTATAGGGTATTCACATGGATCAAATAAATATTTTTTGAATTGTCCATACTGGCTGCCATGTATCTAATCCAGGAATATACATAGCTAGAAAGTGTATTAGTATGTCTAATATCGGGCATTTAAACCTAATATATATGTAATCCATTTGAGAAGTTGAGTAGAGGCGTCATTGGTTATCTAAGAACTACCTGTTCTCGCTTACACTTTGTTCTTGCTTTTTCCTGGAATTTCCTAGGTTCTTTTGTCCGTTTTTGAGAAAACTTTGTCAAAATCAACACGTTCAACAAAAAAAAGAATCTAAAGGAATCAAAGAATCGTAATCAATATTCCCAAGCTCTGTTGTGATTAGTAATTCAGTGGATGTGTTTCTTGGCTTTGAGGTAAAGGTTATACCTCAAAGGTTTGCGCATTTGAGCACAATGAGCATATAAACTAATAATTGTATTTCGTTCTTTCGTTATTTTATACTGCAGGTTAGTAAAAGTTTATGGTACCAACTTCTGGTGAATGGGCTATTCGAGACTTAAAAAATTATATCTTGAGCTGTAAGAAATAGATCACTATTTTAAAGGTAACTTTATTATTTTATTTGGTGACAGGAATTGAGTTTTCACTATTTTCTATTATCAAAGTTAATCTCGAAAATATTAAGCTGAGGTTTAAATTGAAAGGGAATGTGTTGTTATAATTGGAAAACACAGAGTTTTCGAAGCACAATCGAAAATTCAAGTGGAAAGGCATAAATGACGTAGCCTTTAACATAATGAGTGGTCTCTTAGAAAAACCATAGAACTCATAGGAAAGGCTTTAGCAAGCTAAGTCTAGAGCTAAAATAAAACGTTTCATCTTGTGATTCCTGTTTTCGCATTCAATTTTTTCTGAAATGAGTTCATTAAACAATTCAGTTATATTTTTTTGTTGATGCTGTAGGTAAGTTGTAGCGGCATCCACAGCCCACAGAATTTGCATACCTGCCGAGGTATAACTGGACTGCCAATTCTATCAATTGTGAGCTTAAGTACATATATAACCGTGGAATTCATGCGATTGCGTTCGGCAGGTACCTTCATCTGGATTTTTCCCAACATCGTTCTTCTCCAGATAGGTTTCTTCAAGAGAATGACACATATAATTTAACATGACATGTTTATTCTATATCTATAGTTACAGTTCTATCAAAAAAGGTATTATACTAAGAAATAAAACTAATTCTTTTACCATTGGGCAGGGAGGTCTTGCTTCTCTTGCTAGTACCACTTACCTTTTGCCAAGCTTTATATCAAACAAGGGTCCATTGTACGTTTGTTCTATTGAAGCTACTGCACTACATCTCAGCTCTTCCTTAGAAGTCATGAACCAGATCTTTTATAAGAACGTTAAAATTATTTAAAAGTCCCACATGATTTGTAATTGATTTTTCCTCCTGCTTTATATGATCTATCTTGTTAAGCTCACTCTCACCTTGTTTAATTAGGTGGAGGCAAGGCTATGATGTTGGAAAGTCCATCCTGTAAAGCGAAGTCTTTTCTTTCTTATTGTAGTTTAGTTTTGTCTCATGTGTTCTTCAAGTACATCTCTTTAAGTTACTGGTTAGTGAATATATTTTTCTCGCTCTTTAAGAAACTCTTAGAAAATTATGGCTACAATTATCAAAAACTTTTTTCCAATCAATAAACAACATCAAAGTTATTCTACCCCTACCTTGTTTAACTTAATGTAGTTTTATTAGAGTTATACTTTTTCTCTCTTTACATTTCTACTCCTATCTCGTAACTATATTCTAATCTAGTTTTCTTCTGCACTTTGCCCTAGAGTTAACATCTTTTCTTCTCTGCCCAAAATTACTGATCTTTTCCGATTCTATGCCCAATTTCTTTCCGCATATCTTTAAGCCCAAAAAAACGAAATGAAGCATTTTCTGGCTGCTGAAATTTCAGATCGGAATTACAATCCCAGTCTCCTCGAAATTTAAACGTTAAATATCGAATCCTCGAAAAAAGAAAATCAAAGAAACAAGAAAATTAATTTCATAAAACAATCATGACTCAAGTAATTGTCGTCGGTGGTGGACTAGCTGGTATGTCAGCAGCACACACAGTATTAGAGCAAGGTGGACGTGTCGTAGTTCTTGATAAATCTCCATTTTGTGGAGGTAACTCAACCAAAGCAACTTCAGGGATCAACGCGGCAGGATCCAGAACTCAGAGAATGTTGAAAATTCCTGATGCTGCTGAGATATTTGAACAAGATACAACTGTTTCTGCTGCTGAAGGTGCTAGACCAGACTTGATCAGAACTCTAACACATGAATCAGGACCTGCTGTCGATTGGTTGATGGACGCTTTTGGTTTAGACTTGACTATTATTGCTCGATTAGCTGCTCACAGTCAACCAAGAACTCATAGAGGAAAAGAAAGATTTCCAGGAATGATGATCACATATGGTTTGATGGAGAAACTTGAGCAGATCGCTGATGCTGAAGCAGCAAACAAGGTGAAGAATCCAAAAGCACGAGTTATCAACAAGGCTGAAGTAAATAAATTAATCACTGAAAATGGAGAAGTGATTGGAGTTGAATATGTAAAGAAAGGAAAGACATACAAAGAATACGGGCCAGTTGTTATTGCAACAGGAGGATTTGGAGCTGACTTCACAGACAATTCTCTTCTAGCCAAGATTGCAGATGATTGGTTGAAACTGAGTGCATGGAGTACTGAAAGTAGAGCAGCAAAACAGTCTGGTGGAGCAAAGATGAACGCACCACCTTTGAGAAGCTTGCCTACTACAAATGGACCTCACTGCACTGGGGATGGAATCAAGTTAGCAACTGGGGTTGGTGCAGATACCTATGATCTTCACGCTGTTCAAGTTCATCCAACAGGTTTGGTAGATCCTGCTGAACCAGATGCAAAAGTTAAATTTCTTGCTGCTGAAGCTTTAAGAGGAAGTGGGGGAATAATTTTAGATAGAGAAGGAAATAGATTCTGTGATGAACTTGGAAAAAGAGACTATGTTACAGGAAGAATGTGGTTGCACAATAAAGCACCTTATAGACTAGTTTTGAACTCAAAAGCAACTGATTTAATCTCTTGGCATTGCGAGCATTACCAAGGAAGAGGTTTGATGAAAGAAATGACTGGGGAAGAGCTTTTGAAGGAGATGGGAGTAAAAAGATCCGTCTTGGAACAAACTTTCAAAGAGTATAATGAAGCAGCAAAGAACCCAGGTAGTGATAAATGGGGAAAGAAGTTTTACGAAGCGCTTCCTGCAGTTGTTGATGATAAATTTATGGTTGCGCAGATCACTCCAGTTATTCACTACTGTATGGGAGGAGTTGCTGGAGATAAAGATGGAAAGGTATTGGATACCAAGGGAGAACCTATTCCAGGACTTTATGTTGCTGGAGAAGCTCTTGGTGGTGTTCACGGGTTAAACAGACTAGGTGGTTCTTCACTTCTAGATTGTGTCGTTTATGGACGAGTTAGTGGAAGAGCAGCTTCAAAACATTTGCTTGAGAATATGATCAAGAATGGAGGTGCTGGAGGAGTATCAGGTGCAGGACCTGCACTCAACGTAAGAGTTGCTCCAGGAAGCAAGACTGTATCCTTGGATATTAGTTGGGGAAATTCACCTGCTGTACCAACTTCCGCTGGTGAAGAGGCTCCTCCTCAGGAGGAGAAAGCAAGTTATAAAGATGATCCTAATGCAGCTTTCTATGGACAAGGAACAGAAGATGCTGCAGCTCCAGCACAAGAAAGCGGATCTGGTGGTGCTATCACTGCTGAGGAAGTCGCTAAACATACAACTGATACTGACTGCTGGGTCATTCTTGATGGAAATGTTTATGATGTTACCGAGTTTCTTGATGAGCACCCTGGTGGAAAGAAGGCTATCATGCTCTATGCTGGAAAAGATGCAACAAAAGAATTTGAAATGCTTCACAAACCAGAAATCTTGACAAAATATGCTTCTGAGTTTAAACTTGGGCCTCTAGCTGAATCTGCTAAGTTGTAACTAAAGATTAAACCAGTATGCTTATTTACTTGATATTTTACCACCCATAACGGAGACTTCTATGTGAATGTCTCCTTCCTGCACTTTAAGGGTAACTGTTATATTTTGCTACATGTTTTGATATATCTTGCTTACACCAAGAATATCTATTGGGCGCAAAGAGTGTCCAACTTATCAATAGTAGTAATATTAATTCACTGTCATTGAACCGAGAGAGTTTTGATTCAGCATCTTTCCACCTGTATTACTTAAAAACTTATAATCTTGAGACATATTGTAGAAAATGGGAGCAAACTTAAGAAGAGAACCCTATTTTATATGACCTGATTATATTACTTTGACGCTACTGTTACTAAATCAAATGCCAGTTATAAATATAATAAAATACACTGCATGGCCCTGCATAGAATTATTTCTTCTTTTCAAGTGTCGCCTTTAAGTTTTGAATATTTCAACCTTTGAATAAATTATCATTTTACACTGACCATTATCTAATGCGCACTATTTATCTTCTATTATATCTGAATGATTATTGATCAACAATATTGCTCTGACAAGTTATAAGAACAAAACATTTTATATTCTTTTTTAAGAGTTTGAATAATTTCAAAAGATGCGCGCAAGCCTGGCGTTTCATCACCAAAATATCTTTTAATTATGTTTCCTCTCACTTTTATATAAAGTTTCAATTTTTCTAAATCCATATGAACAACCTCGCACTTTTGTTTCTGTAATGGTAATGTGTGATATCTTTTCCCCAGAGCAGTGATTACTATCGTCCATGTTTACTTTAAGTTACATCCGTCATATAAAAACATAACCCGGATTTTTGCTCAGGATTTTATTTTTAATCTATGTAGATCCTCTTTTATATACAAAAGTTAAATATGCCTTAAATCAGACTTAAACTCTTTGGAAATGTTTCATAGGAGCATAGGAAAACTTATATACTCGAAATCTGTTCAGAGATAGATATATATCTCTGCTTTCTTTACAGATCACACGAAAAGACAAAATATAAGCTGTTTCAAGGTGCCTCCTAATATTAAATGGATTATGCTCTTTCTACTTAAGAATTCTTATTTTTTTCTCATTATTTCCTCCTGCAATAGTTTAAGAACAAATCTTTTCTAAGTTTCCAGATGTCTTCATCAACCATATAGTAGTGTGGTGTGAAAGTAACCTAGTTGCTGTTGCATTAATTCTATTCTTGATAAGATCAAACTTGACTTTGTTTACATGAACTCCATCCTTTCTATTCTTACTTTTCCACGAAAATATTAAGCTGTTTTCACCTTAGCCTATATTCCTGCTCTAATAGTTGAGTATTTAGTACAAATTAATTTGAAAACTATTTATATTTCTTATGAAGATACCTCTGTTTTTCTTGAGTCAGGGGAAAAAAGTCTTGTTTAATATGTTTCTTCATGTAACTACAGCACTTTTCAAGATTTGTTAGAGATTAAAATTTAATCACGGGAACTAGTATACATACAAATGTGAAGATTAGTTATGTATATTGATTTGTTAAAATTTTATTAATAGTTTTCTGCAATATTTTTCTTATTGATAAGTATTGATTATTACAAAACTATTTTTATTTCTACTTAATGATAAATGATAATTAGAAACATTTGATGAGAACCACAAATATCTTCTTGATATTATGAATCAGAATAAGAAATAGTTGAATATTCAAAGGTTTCATCAATATGTATCAAAAATGCAGATTTGAACAGAAAACAAATAAAGAAACCATTTCTTTCCTTCAATTTTAGACTAACCTTAAACGAACTCGTGAACACAGAGAATGTGTCAATCACCAAATACATAAATCAGCGTCCTTTAGCATAGACGTTCTAGTTGTTCTAAGAACAAACTGGCACCACAGTGGACAACTTATTTCAACTATTGCGCGAGTTCAACCGCTTAAAGCTATGATTGCAGTTTTCCATGGTTTCCATACACTCCATTAAAGTCTTGTTGTCTAGCTGCTTAAACAGAGTTTGATAGTTGCGCTAAGAATTCATTCGCATTAAGCATTTCGGTTGTCCCGTAGACAAATCTTTTAGGTGTTTTAGAGCTCTTAGAATTCAATCCACCAAAAACATTTCCTTTAGACTCATTAGCTTTGCAATAGTTTATAAGATTCTCATACTCATCATAGCATCCCCCTCCTACTACAAACAAGACACCTGAGTTAATTTCCATTGAAATCCTCTTTGTTCTCTCCACCTCAGAGCCTTTCTTCACCTTAGGATCAAAATAAACAAACTGTTCGTCAACAGCGGCAACTTCGGATTCCTCTCTTGAAGAGGCCGCTCTCACAATTAAATCTAGAACTTGAACCGATGGAGAAAGTTTTTCCGAAAGAACAAGATCTTTAAGTTTTTGTTGAGCTTTCATTATACCCTCAGCGGCGTGATCTGCAAACATTTTCATAGCACTAGTCACTTTATCGGTGGATTGTACCTGGTTAGAACCTCCTAGCCCACTTAATTCCGTGCTCAATGAGTTCTTTTTTGCCAACGCTTCGACAACCTTGAACAGTGTTTTATCATCTTCTGCAACTATTTTTTGTTCTAATGCTTTGACCACTTCTTTACTATCTTCTTTTGATTTGCTACTGACAAGGCAGACACAAACTAACCTCAATTTGTCTTGGAACTCAAGTACTTCATCTTCAATCAACTCGATTACACTTTTCTTATCAAAAGTACCTTTCTCAATCAGAGATTCCTCAATTTCAACGAACCTGTACAACTGACGTTTCGTTACTCCTCCCATAGTCGCTTTAATCACATCCAAATGTGTCTCCAGCACTTTTTTCTTCTCCATAAGAATAGGAAGACTTGCAACAGTATTCATTAAGCTCTTAGACCCTTCCCCACCTCCACTTTTTGCCTTTTCAACCTCAACTGAAACCTTCTGTAACTCCTTTGAATGATTCTCAACAGCTTCAGGTATTAACTTAGGACCATACACTTTCCAGAAGTCATCCTTTTCACTATCTAAGTTTAGATTTTTTTCTTTTTCTCCATCCTTAAATTTACATCTGTTCAAACTTATTTTCAACACGTCATCTACCAAAGTTCTATATTTAGAAGTGTGCTTAATTAAACAGGAATAATCAACCTCACGATCCAATAAAACCAAAACACTTCTTCCATTGCTTAGAGACAAATCCTCTAGGCTAAACCCACCCGCTTTTGACTCTTTTTCAATTCGCATTTCTTCCCTGTATTCCAAGAATTTATCATTACTCTCCAAATCAAATAACAAATCGTTCAAAATTTGCGCGATCATTGCAGATGGACCACCTCTTTGTGCTCTTATAACTGGTGTGATATCTAGAGACACCAAGAGAGTTAAAATCTTTTGTGCAACAAGGTTAACGTAGTTCATTACTTCGTTCTCTGTTAAATTTGGGCTGGAGTAATTTTGAAATGACCCTTTTATTCCCAAAGAAACAAGATTTTGTTCTAGAGATATAAAAGATAAAAACTCATCAGTAACTCCTTTTACATTTTGCGTTGATTGAGCTTCGACTATTGATTGAGCAAGAAATTGTAGAAGTTCATTAGACACGGGTTTTGTGAAATGTATGAAAATTGAATCATATAATGAGTCCAAACAATCTTTTTTGATTCTAAGAACATTTTCTTTTGTTGGTTCAATCAAGTAGATCACAGGGACACTTGGCACTTGATCCCTTTTTGAATTAAGAGGCAAGTGCAGAGTAATCCCAAGTTTTCGAAGCTGGGAGACTGAAAGAAGAGGTGAAATTATTTTTTGCGAGTAAGTATCATAAATAAGAATTTTCCAAGTATGTTCTATTCCGGAATCATGCGTGTTTGAGTTAGATACAAGTCTTTCAATTAGTGCTGTTTGATTTTGTTTTGCATTTAGAAAACTCATTTTGTTGGGTCATATGGCCCAAAAAGAGATGTTCTTAAATGGATGGAAAACAAAAGTTTTTCTTTGCAAAGTAAAATTTGAAGAATGAAGATAACTTGAAAATATCTGATGACTCTGTTTTTTTATCTGCTTATGAAAAGGAATTGTATAAACATAAAGTACTGAAAATCCCTTTAAGTGAAATCCAAAACAGGTTTCCTTCAGTTGAGGAATTAAAGGGATTCAGAGTTGTTTTTGGATCAATGAACGAAAATGATTTTAGTGAAATAACCTTCTACAATAACAAAATTTTGCATTCTTTGAATCAAACAAGTAAAGACAGTTGTGGAGGTAGATTAGCTATCTTCTCAAGCGAACCCTAACTTGGAAATGTCAATGTATTTTAGTTGTGTCAATAAAAACTGAGAAAACTGATATCCTAGTTTCTTAGCTAAGAGATTATAGATTTCTCTTTGACATGAAACGCAGAAAATTGTATTATATTTAGAAATTTCAAGTTGATTACTTGCTTTACAGGATATACATTCGGAAAACATGATCGCTGAGTTCACAGTGAGATCAAGATTTGTTAGGGCAGAAATTGTTTTTGCAATACTTGTTGTTCTTGATTTTGTTTTGATGACACCTTTGAATCCAATAATTTGTTGTAGAGTATTTTGAAGTTTTTCAATAGGATAGATAAGAAGTGGATACTTCATCAGCCTTTCCTTGAGGATTAATTTCTTTCCTGAGTTGTAAATGAGAGTGCAGATTCTCCTTATTTTCTTGTTATGGTGAATATTCTTAATCATATGATTTACTTCACCATGAAAATCTCTTTCTAATATTCTGATAAAAATATCCTCTGGTTTTGTGATCAAAATATTATTAATCACTTGAATAAACTGCACCATGTGGATTATTTTAACCAGTTTATATTTTTCTTTTAGTGATTGATAAACTGGATCCCCTTCAAATGTATTTACTTCTCTATGGAAAGCTTTTGTTGATTCCTTTACTCTATGTTCATATTTTTTGTTATTATCAATCTGAATATTTTCAGATCGCTCTAAATCCAATGGTAAAATTACTGGATCATGAACTAATTTGCCATTCCAAGGTCCAAAATGCCTAATCAAATAGTTTTGCTTGTTTAGAAGGACTTCATTATTTTCTTTCTTTGTAATTCTAATTAGAGAAGGTTCATTTTTGAGTTTTACCAGGTAAACTTTTTGCTTCTTTTCTATTATAGTTTTTACTAGTGTGCAAATATTATAGGATGGAAACATTAGCAAGAAAAGATTCTCAACACCAATAGCTTTCAAACCTGCTTCTATTAGAAATTTTTCTATGAATATTCCTGTGACATGAAAATCTTCTTTGCTACAAAATCTTTGGAATATTTTATAGAGATGTTTGAACTTCACAACTTGGAGCATTTCGGCAATTTCACTCTTGGAGAAAAAACGTAACATAAAGCGCATTTGTTTGTGTTCCTTTGATAATTTGTTTCGAGTCTTTATATGTTTTGTAGTGATTTTCTTGGCAAGTTTCATTCTTAGCTTTGCCTAAGTTTAGAATGTTTTCGTTTTGTCTTCTTAGTGATCTTAACAGAAAAACCAAATCTATTTTTTATCTGGTTTGAGCTGTCAAAGATTATATGTGTGATGCTTAGTGTAAACTATTTTTAGGATGGAGACAAGGGTTATGAATTTGTAGACTAGAAGTATACGACAATTTTTCAAGACAGAGTTGCAAGAACTAAACATGGTTTTATATGGAAATGAAGGTCTCGGTGTTATGATTATGTCTTCCTCCACAAAGTATCTTGTTCATTCAGTTATTTAAACGTTCAAGGAAAAAATCTAATTTCTTCTCAATTTAAACATGGAAAAATGAAATCAAAGTCCAGTGTTTTTTAGTTAGTGTTGAACCTAACTTATATTTTGGGTTAGATATATTATTCTTATTAACTTAAGGGAGATTTAAGTACCAGAGTAAAAGAACTAGAACTTCTCATATTCTCTCACAAGAATAAATTTGATTCCTAAAGTGATAAAATGTAGTACTTAGCATTTTCGCTCGCATTTGGAGCAGTGGTCTTGCAACTAAGACTACAATTTTTCATTGTGAAATAAGCCACCAGTATTGTTATATGGTTGCTCATATCTGAGAAAATGTTGAGACGTGTCTGTGGATAATTTTACTCAAGCATGACTGCTTTGCAATTTTCTTAATAATTCTGCTCATGATACCCTAATAAGACTCTCATGAACTGGATGAGTTCCCGTATTGTTCAATTGCGGCTAATAGGTTCTACTGTTCACGGTGATAAACTTCTAGCGGTAAACAGTTTCTTGCTCATATTACTAGAGAAAAACTTAAGCTCTTCTACTTTATATTCATAAAATTAGATTAACATTTCCTAGTTTAGTCTAGCATATACTTTGCTCTTGTCATGGTTTGAATATTCCATGCTAGGTTAGGAAAACTTCAGTCAAAGTATCTTTTTGTAGAAGCATAAACGTAATCAATAGCATGTAGAACAGGAAAAATATTTTGTATTCTGTTGTACTTTTGGAATCAATAAAGCTCATAGTACTTGAGCAACCGTTTGAGTCTAAAACCAAAGATTCCTTGAGTTCTATAAACGAGCAGAGCTACAAATAATAGACTATCATGTGTTTTCATTATGCGTTTCATTTAGTATTCCTATGAGGCAGGTAACCAGTTTTCATGTTAATATATATTTTTTGAGTGGTTTCTAGGTTTCCCAACGTTACTTTGATTAGTTATGGCCATTTTTCTGTGCATAATGTAAGAGTATGCTCATCTGGGAAACTAAATCAATGTAGCAGAAACAAGGAGTCTTACGGCTTTACGTTTCTTGGATAAAATATCTTGCATAACAGGTATTGTATAACTTTGTTGTTGCACAAATGTTATTCTCATTACACCACCCAAATTTTCAAATCAACATTTTATTCCAAAGACATATATTATATATACCTGAGGTTTAAAGAAAGAAGTCAGATATGGAAACTCTTTCTTGATGTTACCTGACTAACTGATTCAACTTTTGTTTGGTTGAAAAAGTTATAATTAATACTAGACAAATTAAGGAAATTAAGCTATATTTAATTCAATAATGAGACCTGCAAGTACCTTCAAATTAGAGTTTTTCTCCAGGATCGTTTGAATATTCCCATTTCTATATAAAGATATTTACAGAACAGCTCCGTGTTGAATTATTTCTCCTGAGCACTTCAACTTTCCCCACGCAAGGGTCAGTTTATGCCTTGTTGAAATGTGATCAAAGTTAGAATCATTGAGCTATTTAATTTATTGAAGACGCCGTACTGAAATTTTGTTCAGTGCGTGAATGACAATGTTAACGATATTCAGCATAATCCTGCTCTATTCAACCAGTCTTAATTTATAGGTAGCAGCATCTTCGTTGCATTCCGAGTCATAAGTGAGTTTTTAACCCTATTTATAGGATTTTGCGTTGCACCCTCTCACCTCTCCAAGTCAATTACTAAGAATTGTTTAAGTTATGAGCAGTGCTGGAGGAAAAAATAAGAATTCTGAATGTAATTATGACATATTTTGAGTCTTGACATTTTTTTCGAACTTAGATATTTCTCAGACGGTGTTAGTTATTTTCTTATATTTCACAATACGTCACAGAGAACTTGGGTTTGGTAAAAATTATCAATGATTATTCTATTATCATTTTGATTCTTTTTATCAACTAATGAATTGGGATTTTGGTTTTTATCAAATGATACTGATTTTATTCTGATTATTATTTGATTATCGAAACAATTCTGGGATATGCGACACAGTTTTAAATTACTGAAATTTTCTTACTAACTTTCTGCGCTGAATGAAAACCTATAAAATTGGCCACATGACATGGGGATAATCTAGTAATTGGATGTGGTTGGCTCATTTAGCTAGCTTCTTGAAGGCTTACGTATGGTGCAAGAATGAAAAACATTTCTTTTTGCGGTTTGGCCACGGGTCCTCTGACACAATCTTCTTTTGACAATCAATTCATTGTCAATGATTACTTAAATTTGTTGGAGAATTATCAGGACCAATTAAAAAGAAAAATTTAGGCAATTGTTCTTTTGATAAATACTCAATAAATCAAATCCCACCCCCATCTTCAAGTAAGACCAGTTAATTCAAGAGCTAACTTTTCACCGGGCTATGTTCCTGTTCACTAAGACACCAATTCGTGAAGTAAATATATGTGCAATACTATGCCGCACAGTATCAAATCAAATTCAACAGTAAAAGTCCATCTAATCCTTGAAACACAAATAATCATACAGTTCAGATGAAATATACAAACAGATGTGAAGAATGTTTGAATATTTTGAGGACTTCCACATTTTTGAATAAAAAGCTATTGCAAGAGAATAAAAGCTTAACGAGCGAAAAGTCTATTATCTGTAAAAATTCTGATTCACACAGCGCGTACCTATGATGGCTGATGAAGTAAAATATTGCTATTAATTTTGCCTAACACAACTTACGACAAATAAAATAGGTACGAACAAGAAGCCTTGATCCACTCTGTAACTGCACCCAAGTAGCCAAGAGCATCTGGCAAGAAGATAAGCGCTACAGGTGCTAAATGCTGCAGATATGAATGAAATTATCTCTTACGGAAGATAGTCTGTTGTAACTCCATGTGTGATCTTTTGGAAAGCCTCTCAGAGCGTGAACTATGATTAATCCAACTGCTGTATCATGATTACAATGCCCCGGACTAAGAGCAGAGGAAACAACCAGGAATGATCACAACATTAAAGTCATGAAATTTTCCCAACATAATATTCCTCATTTCATTTTCCTATCCAGCCCAGAAATATTGCTATGTACTAAATCTTGCTAAAGCACAAATGTCTTGAGATCATATTTCTATGGTGCGAACTAATTACACGAGTTTCTGAAACGGAGAAAACCACAGTTAATTCCTCTCTGAAAAAATCATGCTACTTTTGGAGATCTTAAATACTGATGAATATTTTCTTATTCGAAATTTTCTTAAACCGTAACATCAAATGCTCCCTGAGCATACTAAAATACTAACATATCAAAAGTACTTTTCACACCCTGTATATCGAACCCAAGAAAAATATTAATTATTCAAGTACAACTTCATATTAAAATCCCCTTCTTTGACCCCTTTCTTCTTGGATAAAGCTGTG
This sequence comes from Labyrinthula sp. Ha, assembly GCA_015227615.1. NCBI lineage: Eukaryota > Bigyra > Labyrinthulida > Labyrinthulaceae > Labyrinthula > Labyrinthula sp. Ha. The sequence goes on along the minus strand of JAALGZ010000022.1, from coordinate 599,206 downwards.
ATAAAACTTGAAAACTGGTTCTTTGATGAACACATCTTAGTGAATGGGTGCATCATAAGCTGATCTGTACTTGCCCTATTCTTTGGATCAGAAACTAAGCAACTCTTCAAGTAATGATTATACAGTCTAGACCATTTCCTCTCTTGCTGCAACTTTGGTGGGGCATTTACAGTAATCAATAACAGTGCTCTAAGTGGTTTCTCATTAATCAAGGGTGGTTCACCTTCAGCCATCTCAATCGCAGTGATCCCCAAACTCCACACATCAACTTTTCCATCATAATCCAATCCTCTAATCAACTCTGGAGCCATCCAATAAGGGGTCCCCACAACACTATTTCGCTTTCTATTCTGCTCTGTTAAGTTCACTGCAAATCCAAAATCCCCTAATTTAACTTTCCCATCAAGAGATACTAAAATATTATCACTTTTGATATCTCTATGAATTCTATGGCTGCTGTGCATAAATGCTAATCCCTTAACTACTTCCTTACATACATATGCGATGTGATCTTCTTTCCACCTGATGTTCTCACCAACAAGATCGACCAAAGCGCCACCTGTCATAACTTCAATTATCATCCATAACTCTTTTCTATACTGAAAAGTCTCTTTATAATGAACAATGTTTTCATGCTTAGAAAGCGCGTGCATAGCAATCTCCTGCTTTACGTTATCTAGATCTGATTCTGGGGCAATCTTTGCTGCCCATCGAGCACCTTGAGCATCTTGACACTCAAAAACAACTCCAGCAGCACCTTCTCCTAATTTCTTAAGTTTCTTGTATTTTTTCTGAGGATTGGTTTTTTGAATATCGATGGCTTCAAGCATTCTGTCTCTCAAGACACCTTGATCTGGTAGGGCTTGGAAGTTACTCTTTGCCCACTTTGCAGCTGGAGCATCATTTCCCTCCATATGAAAATCTAAAACTTGCATAACTGCATCTGGGTTTGCCATCGCTTCCTCTTTGGTGATGCTGGAAGCTTCTAAGAGAAGTTTGAGATTTTCAGGAAGCCCAGATATGCCCGTAGGGGAGGTAATGTCAACATGAACGTTATGTACGTGTTCATACTTCATAACTGGACCAATCTCATCTAGGTCAAGTGTTTTTTTAGTGCGACCAAATCCGAGGGCTCTCAACATTTGTTTATTTTCTCTTGTTCCTGTGTTTAGTCTTCGCTTTGGAGATACGGTTTTAGAGTGGCTGTTTTGGTCAGTTTATGGAAGTACAATATTTTGGGCAATTGTATTCGCGATCACAGCAATTTTGTGTCGAAAGTTGTTGGGAAGATATGGTCCTTGTGTCGCAGAAAGAGTTTGTTATTAATTGTAACGGTAGTTAACGGGAAGAAATATATCCTAATTATCAGTACCAGTAATTACTGGTAAGTTCCAATGTTCTGTTAAATTTACATAATTATGAAATTCGTCTAGTTTAGGTTCTGCTATAGACACGTTATGGAATTTTGCTGAAACAAGTCCATTCTAAGATACTGTTTAGAGCCCTCTTGATCACACAGGAGGCATACCACTCGAAAGAGCTTTCACCTTGAGATTATTATCTTTCTAGTGAAACATCTATTGAACAGATTAACTAGAGAATATATAGAATATTATGTATATCTCCGATGGTCATGGACAAAAAATAATTCTAGCTCGTGCTATATTTAATTTCATTTTACCTGAAGTATATCGATCGAAACGTGTTTTTTTTCTTGGAGGCCGTGATACCTAATGAGGTTGTCTAACAAACGAAACTTTAGCTGTGTAAGTTTCGAAATAGAGAATTCTTAAGCTAATCTTGTATTTTAATATTGGCTACAATAAAAGTGGTTATTGTCAGTGAATGACGGGATTTTGATGCCAAGACAAAATAAAAAATACTATAAATAAGCCATAACAGCTCAATCTAACTCTCTTTTGACTTTGTAAAGTCTAAATCATAGTTAGACGTAAATTTCTTTAAATCATCGTAATATTCTCATTTTCAGTAATGTCTTTATTCAAAATACTAACCTCTTTTTCAAAGTGGAGCATAGTATTTATTAATATAATAAGTTTATCAGAATCTATCAAAAAATTTTATTATTATTTATTCTTAACCTTTGAGGATTCTAGGGAAATTTTCTTTCATAAATTTTCGAGATATACTTCTATTTTGAGTGAAATATTACAAACTTGGAAGTATCATATCGCAACAAAGTTCCTAAGTAATCAGAAATTAGACACAAGTTGAAATATTATTGCATATCATTTGGCTCATTTGAGATGAGTGGGGTGTTGAAATAATGCAGCTTAGGTGAGGTTGAACATACCGCAAAACCTTTTATCTGTCTGTTTCATATGATATAAAAATGCGTGAAAAAATATTAAATCAGTTATTTAAATTCTGAGTTGTTGTTTTCGTGCTATGTTTAACTTTCTTGCAAAAAAATATTTCCTTACTATTTTGGTTGTTACGGAGATGCTACAACTGCTCAACCATCTTGAAAAAATGCAGTAAAATTATGGTTTCCTCTAAACCATATCCCCAAAGTGTTAACAATAATAAATAATCTATTTAAAATCAAGCCTAACACTTACCAGTAAAAATCTTAGGATAGAAGCAACTTTAATTTTAATAGAATCATGATTGTTGCAAGTAACACATAGAGTATTGTTCAGAACTTGACACGAAGTTATCATCAATTACCATGTACTGTCTCCTACCGAGTATTGACCATTTCAAACCCCTCCCAAAAGCAATCATTTAAGACATTTGAGAGTGTTCAACATTTTAAATACATTTCAGGGAAAACTTTAAGTGTCCTCTTCACTGAAATAATCAATTTCAAAAATCAAACGCAACATCACGAGAAATAGTCCTATAGATAATCTGACTGTTTTTACCTATCGACCCCCTGACTGAAGTTACTTTTTCGATAACCTTGAGCACTCTAATACATAATTCAACTATCAAAGTGCTGAACTTCAAGGAAACGAATCACACTATCCTAATTTATTAACTCTAAAATGCAAAAGCCTTCGGTTTTGTTAAGATTAAGTAAACCTTGCTATTAATATTTCAAAACAAAGGAACATGAACTATAATTTGAGGACAGTCTTGAAGAAAATTTAGAATATGTTTTCATTGGAAAGCCTATATTCTGGTAAAATTCTTTTCCTGGCTAACTTTGCAAACTGCAGTGTCTCAATAAATACCCCCTTATAGCATGAAGTGCACTCTTTGGTATAGATGAAATGAGATTCTATACTTACCACCAAGTTTATTATACTATGAAATTAATCAAATAGAGCTTCGAAAAAAGTGCCGTTTTCTAGCATCTCATTCCAACTGAAATGGGGGACTCTAGAATACACGATGTTGGGAAGGGGTAAGACCGAGCAACAAGACATTATTATCGATTATTGTTAGAAAGACAGCCTATTTTCAGAGCTTCTTGAAGATTTATTCAGGAAAATTCAAGTAATCCATAATACCGACAGCGGGAATATCTTGGATTAAATAAGTTTGCCTCAAATTCAATTTTGATCTGCTTAGAATATAATTTATGTGTGTACTATGATGCATATTTGAAATTTAACAGTGTATAGAAATAATGTTGAGCTACTTTGAATAGAAAATTATATGCTTGAAATTGTTACTACTCTTAGAGAAATTTCGACCTTAATCTTATGAGTTTGAATAATAAACCATATGTCTTCAAGTTTTACACCTGATATAGTTTTCAATATTTATACTAACATGGATCAAAAACTGTATTAATACTTAAAGAATATTTCAATTCTGATTGCATAAAAAGAGAATATTAAATATGTTATCTAACATTCTAAAGGGCAAATAGTGGTGTTTTATTTCTCTTAAAGTTAATTATCTTATGCTAGGGATCATAAGAGGTAATTGGTATTGCTCCGATTAGAAAATATCTTTTGAATAAAAATAAATTTCATCACTTGGTGAAATTAGAAATTAATTAAATATATTCGTAAATTTTGTTATCATTATTTCTTGTAAAAGTAAAATATTCTCGACATAAGTATATGTATATATATCACGACGCTCAACCCAACGAAATTATTCCCTCAGATTGAACAATCATTAAAAAAAGGATGATTTTTAAGCATGACATATATTGTGCCGCGCTGGAAGAGTTTCTTAAGAGGATGAGAGGAGTTAATAATTTCGAAGACAGATAGCCTTAATATGCGTTTCAAACAGTTATTAAGTGATTCAAGCTTGATTTCAATATTTTGACGCAAGGCCAGGACAATCATAGGGTCACAGCGCCACAAGGAAATGAGTCATCTCAAGTCTAATTGTATCTATTCAAATTTTCAAGAATCACTTGAAACGGTGTCAGATTTCTTGGTTTGGTCGAAAGGCCATGAAGGCATGTATCTCAAAGTAGTTTAATCGATAAGAAAGAAAATTAAATACTATAATTAGTAATAGGATTAAGAACAATGTTCAATCAATTAATTTTATTCGTAGACGCAAAGAAGATAGGTCAACCGAAACCTTCATGTTTGAAATGAGCATGAGAGAGCTGATAAGACAATAGAAAAAGATAATGTTTCGTTTCATAGGATTTTTAACATGCTAGCGATGATTCTTAGGTTTTTAATTATTGAAAAATAAAACTCTATAATTTTTTTATTCTTAATTAGATCACATGTAAATAAATAATATGGTTTAATTCTTTTGGCAAACAGACTATGATTTCTTAATAAAAAATTTACTTCATGCATAAACATATACTTAATCATTCGGCTTACTTCATATCTGGTTCATACTCTGTGAAGAAGAACAAAGTAGCACTCTACATCAAATCAGAATATGTTTAGATAGTGACAGAAGATTAAACTTGAAGTTGCTCTAGGTAAGGCTATTTCTCTTCTTCTCGTAACCTCTCATCCATTATATTTTCTACTGATTACCCGCTGCAACTAGCTATATTTCTCCATATTGAGTTGTTCTTATTTAATATTGAATTCAAGCTGGAAAACAGGTAAACTTTGGTGAATACAAAATAGACAACATTTATCACTATGCCTTAATTATACCTGGGAAAAACGAAATCTCCCGTTTGTTCAAATCTCTTACGGTAATATCCGATATGAATTCCAGTAATTAAAACGTTACTTACCGTTAATATTGTTCCGATAAGAAATCGTATCCGCAGAATTATGAAAAAGCATGTTTTCGATAGTTGTACTTGCGAAAGAAAGTGAGCCTAGAATAGTAACAGTTTGCATTAGAGTAACCCTACTTTCTATTTTCTCGTGGGACAATTATTTTTTTTGAATAGGATGTTCTTGGTGAAATCTTTAAGTGCTTGAAGCGTAACTGAGAGCAAGTTCTTCAAATGTGAAACCAAAGCAATACGTTCATCACACAGAATAATATATTTTCCACATATTGAAAAAAGTAAATAAAAGAAGAATCAAGTATATACTATTCTCACCACATTTTTGGAGGTTTAGTGTTGCCAGACTGTTAAACAAGCAGAGATAAACCTTACTTTGTCACTTAGAGAAATTAAGAACATCAATTAAAAATCCGAATAATGAGATATTGTTCCTCTTTGGAAAGTGTATCTAAGAATTTTAGCCCCTTTTATATGTATTTAGCTGAGATAGTTGGTTGTGTAGAAGTTTAAATTACTACGATTTGACCTTTTTGGGAAACACATGCCCTTTGGCAAATGAAGGTTTTGGTTTAGTATAGGTTCATAACTCTAATATAATTTTAGAATCCCAATTGGGTGTATTAAGAATTATATCTATATTTAGTAACACTAAGGACTAATTCTTTGTTAAGCATTTTCTTCCATGATATATGTTTTCCTTGATCATTCATGATTATGAAAAATGCTCTATCTAGGTTTTGTTCTTTTATGAATAAAACTATTTAGTCTAAAAATTTTCTAAATAGAGAAAGCTGCTTCTAAAATGTTTAAAAATTAAAATTCTACTGTATTTAAACTAATAAAACAGCAGTTGTACATCTGCTAAGCTTTTAGATCTTTCAAAAATGAACAAGTAAAATGGCACAGACCTAAAAAGCTACTAGCTGACAACAGTGGAAATGTAATAAATAATAAATCATACTCTTAAAATATATTAATCCAGAAATAAAAGTTAGAACAGATTTTTTTTGATGCAATGAAACTGAAGACTTTTAGAACAAGACACAAGGAACATCAATTTAAAAGCAAAACTTGTTGATTTTCTAAAAGAAACTTATAATATACCGGAATTTTCCAGAGTTTTTAAATAATAACTATAAACTTAATAGAGAAAAGTGCAATTCTATATTTATTCATACCTCCAGATTGTAAGTTTTAAATTGTGTTACATTAGCTTGAACAAAAAATATTCGACTTCTTCCGATATGTCTAGTTCAGTGGCTCAAGTTGAAAACATTGCTCGAAATACTGTTTTCCATTTTCTTAAACCAAACTTTACACTTTCCATTTGAGAGGTTAAATCAGTCTAAGTAGTTTGTTTCAATAAAAAATATCCATCATAAACTGTAATAATATTTTTCGATAAAAATCTAATTAGTTTTAAGTCCTTATTGAAGTAAGATTAATCTCATTAGTTTTGTTTATATATAAACCACACCAAAATAAGAAAAGAGCATTGAGTTCATACTGATACTTGAAAGAATTACCCAAATCTCTCTTTGAAAAATTTGTTATATGAAAAACGAAACAGAAAAATTTGCGTGTGTTATTTTTTCCTATTTTACCCTTAAACTTATTGGTTTAAAGCTAAGAGATTTAACAATATTGAAATCACCACCTCTTTCTATTAGTTGAGTTCTTCGGAATCAATTGCCCAAGATTAACCCATAATAATTACCTTAATTTGAGTATAACATTTTTTTCAGGTACTATGGTCTCTATATGGTTAATATACATATATTCTAACTAATAGACTTAGAGAGTTGAATTGATTAAGGATAAAGACTAGAAAAAACATTTTCAGGAACCTCTTGACTCGCACTGCAACAAAAATACTGCTAGCGGTAAATTATAACTATTTGAATGGAGTAGGTTCATGGTTGAATTGTGATCATAATTAGAGTCATTGAGCTATTTAATTTATAAGGAGGTCGTACTGAAATTTAAACAATCCGTGAATTATAAGATTAAATATATTCAGCAAGGCATAAACTGACCCTTGCGTGGGGAAAGTTGAAGTGCTCAGGAGAAATAATTCAAGACGGAGCTGTTCTGTAAACTTCTAGATATAGAAATGTGAATATTCAAACGATCCTAGAGAAAAACTCTAATTTGAAGGTACTTGCAGGTCTCATTATTGAATTAAATATAGCTTAATTTCCTTAATTTGTCTAGTATTAATTATAACTTTTTCAACCAAACAAAAGTTGAATCAGTTAGTCAGGTAACATCAAGAAAGAGTTTCCATATCTGACTTCTTTCTTTAAACCTCAGGTATATATAATATATGTCTTTGGAATAAAATGTTGATTTGAAAATTTGGGTGGTGTAATGAGAATAACATTTGTGCAACAACAAAGTTATACAATACCTGTTATGCAAGATATTTTATCCAAGAAACGTAAAGCCGTAAGACTCCTTGTTTCTGCTACATTGATTTAGTTTCCCAGATGAGCATACTCTTACATTATGCACAGAAAAATGGCCATAACTAATCAAAGTAACGTTGGGAAACCTAGAAACCACTCAAAAAATATATATTAACATGAAAACTGGTTACCTGCCTCATAGGAATACTAAATGAAACGCATAATGAAAACACATGATAGTCTATTATTTGTAGCTCTGCTCGTTTATAGAACTCAAGGAATCTTTGGTTTTAGACTCAAACGGTTGCTCAAGTACTATGAGCTTTATTGATTCCAAAAGTACAACAGAATACAAAATATTTTTCCTGTTCTACATGCTATTGATTACGTTTATGCTTCTACAAAAAGATACTTTGACTGAAGTTTTCCTAACCTAGCATGGAATATTCAAACCATGACAAGAGCAAAGTATATGCTAGACTAAACTAGGAAATGTTAATCTAATTTTATGAATATAAAGTAGAAGAGCTTAAGTTTTTCTCTAGTAATATGAGCAAGAAACTGTTTACCGCTAGAAGTTTATCACCGTGAACAGTAGAACCTATTAGCCGCAATTGAACAATACGGGAACTCATCCAGTTCATGAGAGTCTTATTAGGGTATCATGAGCAGAATTATTAAGAAAATTGCAAAGCAGTCATGCTTGAGTAAAATTATCCACAGACACGTCTCAACATTTTCTCAGATATGAGCAACCATATAACAATACTGGTGGCTTATTTCACAATGAAAAATTGTAGTCTTAGTTGCAAGACCACTGCTCCAAATGCGAGCGAAAATGCTAAGTACTACATTTTATCACTTTAGGAATCAAATTTATTCTTGTGAGAGAATATGAGAAGTTCTAGTTCTTTTACTCTAGTACTTAAATCTCCCTTAAGTTAATAAGAATAATATATCTAACCCAAAATATAAGTTAGGTTCAACACTAACTAAAAAACACTGGACTTTGATTTCATCTTTCCATGTTTAAATCGAGAAGAAATTAGATTTTTTCCTTGAACGTTTAAATAACTGAATGAACAAGATACTTTGTGGAGGAAGACATAATCATAACACCGAGACCTTCATTTCCATATAAAACCATGTTTAGTTCTTGCAACTCTGTCTTGAAAAATTGTCGTATACTTCTAGTCTACAAATTCATAACCCTTGTCTCCATCCTAAAAATAGTTTACACTAAGCATCACACATATAATCTTTGACAGCTCAAACCAGATAAAAAATAGATTTGGTTTTTCTGTTAAGATCACTAAGAAGACAAAACGAAAACATTCTAAACTTAGGCAAAGCTAAGAATGAAACTTGCCAAGAAAATCACTACAAAACATATAAAGACTCGAAACAAATTATCAAAGGAACACAAACAAATGCGCTTTATGTTACGTTTTTTCTCCAAGAGTGAAATTGCCGAAATGCTCCAAGTTGTGAAGTTCAAACATCTCTATAAAATATTCCAAAGATTTTGTAGCAAAGAAGATTTTCATGTCACAGGAATATTCATAGAAAAATTTCTAATAGAAGCAGGTTTGAAAGCTATTGGTGTTGAGAATCTTTTCTTGCTAATGTTTCCATCCTATAATATTTGCACACTAGTAAAAACTATAATAGAAAAGAAGCAAAAAGTTTACCTGGTAAAACTCAAAAATGAACCTTCTCTAATTAGAATTACAAAGAAAGAAAATAATGAAGTCCTTCTAAACAAGCAAAACTATTTGATTAGGCATTTTGGACCTTGGAATGGCAAATTAGTTCATGATCCAGTAATTTTACCATTGGATTTAGAGCAATCTGAAAATATTCAGATTGATAATAACAAAAAATATGAACATAGAGTAAAGGAATCAACAAAAGCTTTCCATAGAGAAGTAAATACATTTGAAGGGGATCCAGTTTATCAATCACTAAAAGAAAAATATAAACTGGTTAAAATAATCCACATGGTGCAGTTTATTCAAGTGATTAATAATATTTTGATCACAAAACCAGAGGATATTTTTATCAGAATATTAGAAAGAGATTTTCATGGTGAAGTAAATCATATGATTAAGAATATTCACCATAACAAGAAAATAAGGAGAATCTGCACTCTCATTTACAACTCAGGAAAGAAATTAATCCTCAAGGAAAGGCTGATGAAGTATCCACTTCTTATCTATCCTATTGAAAAACTTCAAAATACTCTACAACAAATTATTGGATTCAAAGGTGTCATCAAAACAAAATCAAGAACAACAAGTATTGCAAAAACAATTTCTGCCCTAACAAATCTTGATCTCACTGTGAACTCAGCGATCATGTTTTCCGAATGTATATCCTGTAAAGCAAGTAATCAACTTGAAATTTCTAAATATAATACAATTCTCTGCGTTTCATGTCAAAGAGAAATCTATAATCTCTTAGCTAAGAAACTAGGATATCAGTTTTCTCAGTTTTTATTGACACAACTAAAATACATTGACATTTCCAAGTTAGGGTTCGCTTGAGAAGATAGCTAATCTACCTCCACAACTGTCTTTACTTGTTTGATTCAAAGAATGCAAAATTTTGTTATTGTAGAAGGTTATTTCACTAAAATCGTTTTCGTTCATTGATCCAAAAACAACTCTGAATCCCTTTAATTCCTCAACTGCAGGAAACCTGTTTTGGATTTCACTCAAAGGGATTTTCAGTACTTTATGTTCATACAATTCTTTTTGATAAGCAGATAAAAAAACAGAATCATCAGAGATTTTTAAGTTCACAAATTTTGGACAGAATAAATCAACTCGTCTTTTAATCATACAGTCAACATCCCAAAATATAAGAGAACCACATTCGTAAAAACTGACTGCAAAAAACAAACTCTTTTTCGTTTTTAAGTCATTCAACTTAAAATCTAGGACAGATCCAAATGCAGGTCCATTTTTTTTTAGCTTAGAAAACAAATCCAAGTTTCCACTTTTTGACTTATAATTCACTTCATCCCATTTAAAAAGAGGTATATTTTCAGTCAATATTTCCCATCGAATAAAATAAATAGTATTTTGGTTGTTGACAGAAAAACTAAAATATTCTTGTGTACAAACAAAACTTTGTACTTGCACGTTTTCATGCTCAATATTTTTGTTCTTTGGCAATTTCACTGCAAATAACAGTTGCGAAGAATCAAATTCATGGAAAAAGATAAATGAGTCCAAAGGTTCTTGAGAAGCACTGCTCTTCAGGGAAAATTTACTATCGCTAAACCCAGTTATAGAAGTATACCCTTCTTCTGTAGTTGTAGGCAATGTATGCATACCAAATTGAAATCCCTCTGTCGATCGAGCTCTGTGCAAGTGTCCTTGAAAACTTGGTTTCTTCTCAATTTCAACTTTAACGTTTGGCTTTCCACAAGATATGATAAACTTTCTATCCAATATTTCAAAGCTTTCCACTTTTGAAAATATAAAGTTTGATCCTCTTTCTAGAAAAAAATGTCTTCCACCGAGATTAAGACCATCTGGAGTAACTATTTCCTTCACCATTAATTTCTCACCCGCAAGAACTATAAAATATTTGTTATCTTCAACAATAAGCGTAGCATCCTTTAGCTTGAACCCAGCATCAACTTGTGGTCCAAATCTAGGTTCAATTCGTTTTTGTTCAGTTTCTTTCTCTTCCATCTTGTTTATGTCATAAACTAACACTTTCTCGCCGTCAATGTTTATCAGCAAAAACTTTTGACATTTTTCTATTATTTTAGGATAATAAAAAGTCGTTCTATCTTTTGAATTGTATCGAACAACTGATGAGATTTGCCTCATTTACTTCTCTTCAATGGCGTTAGCTTTCTACGTTTTATATTTTGACCGTTAATATCTTTCACAAAAAATATATCCAATTTTCATTGGATGTTGCGACCAATGAAATTAAATCAAATTTTGTGTATACTCAGCGGTTAATAATAGGATTATTGATTGGAAGAGGTTCTCAAAATATTAGCATAGTCGTATTTATTGACGTAGTTTTTATGTATCTGTCAAATGAAGCATTTATATTTTAGCTTGTGTAGAGACATAAAAGTATTTTATGTTTTCGAAACAGTTGACCGAAGCCAATATCTAGGTTCATCCAGCAGGATAATGCTTCATATAAAATACAGTTGCAATATCATTAGGATCCTACGTAGCTTTGTTACCTCAAATGAGTTTACAATTTTTTCACAGCAATCTTGGCTGCTAACATAAAGTTCAAGGATAGTCTCATAATTGAGTACTTGACTGTCAGACTACTGAATCGGTGGTGCATAAAGCGTGTAACTGACATTGATGTTCATGGCTATAAACAGGCAGTTTCACCATCATTATTGGAACTCAATTCTATGCTTCCACGCCAATCAGGTAGTTTTAAATAAACATTAATAGAGTAGTTGAACTATAAGGTCTCTTAACTTAGTGCTGATATAGCATGTATATAATTTCCATTAGATACTCTTAGCAATTAAAATTTAAACTTTAATAAAAGAAATAAAGGAACATGAATATACGCAAGGAAGTGTTCCAGGAAAAGAACTAAGAACTCAACCTAAACTAAGCAAACATAACCACACACTTAATGGACCTACGACTCAAAGTATGTTATTAACATTTGAGCTCTATGTATATTAACCTGTTATCAATTATCATAGTAGCATCAAATAGTAGTCATAACAGTGGATACATATTCTGGGAAATAAAAGTATGCCCAATCTTGCATCAGAATCTTAAGTATAATACCAAAAATAAAGAAGTTTGGCTAACAAGAAGCGAAAAAATATAAACCCTACCACTCGTTGAGAGTTATCAGACTAGATTAAAATTAAACTTGAGTATGTAACTACTTACATTAAGTAAAGAGGAGCACGTTACCTCATTCTTAAAGCTTCTTTCGAACTTAGGCTGTGGAGTGACATATATCTCTCTGACGTAAGTCTCCATTAGCCCAGTTTTCAACAACAGCGTTCTTGTTAGTATCTTCACCACACTTTTGAGAATCTGACTGTTCGATATTTTATTCCGACTAGATAAAACTGATTAAAGGAAGGAATCCATAAAATAGTGGGAATATTAAGACAAAAAGTTAAATCAACTGAAACTGATAAATGCAAATTTTGAAAGTAGAAGGTCATAAACTTTAAAGGATAAGGAATGAAAAAATAGTACCATAAACAAGCCAGTTAGTTTGCCATTTTATAATTACCCAATCAAAGGGAGTATTAATAAAGTATCTTACCAGTTAATTTCTTCTCTGTTCTAAAGGAGATTCTATTCTAAGAAAGCAAGCATGTCCTCATCAGGTAGAGAGTTGCTCACAAACTTCTAGACAACTTGCAGGAGTGATTTACTGCAATATTTGCTCATTCATCATTATCTTTAGGCTTCCTTGAGGGATACTGAAATTCCAACTCAGGAACTAAGACAAATGAAGTAGCACAATACAAGTTCTGCTTTCTTCTTATCTTATTACTAGATTCGGGTACTTAGAAAATGTTGATTTTGAGAACCCACTCAAAATCTGCACAAAGTACATTTCTCAGAGTATCCGTTAAGATTCTGTTTAAGAAATAACTTCAAGAAATGATGATTAGCGCTTTACCTTTTAGAATGGTTAGCTTTCTACCATTTGAAATTAAGAGAGCAGTTTCAGCAGAACGCACCAGTACTCCACCAGGAAAAGCAAAAATGTCAGGCTGGCTGTACAAACAAAAACGTAGTAGAGATGTTTCCAGCTTAACTAATTCATTCAAAAAACATTTAACAATGATGTGGTCAAAACGATTCTTTACAATTGAAAAAGATACGATTAAATGGTACACCTCAGAAAGAAGGAGTAAATTACTTGGGTTTGTCAATTTCCATGAAGTAACAACAATTAGAGTAGCTAACAGTGAAAGCAGGAGTCAGGACTTCTTTCACAGAGATGAGTATGGAACTTACGGATTTATCATTACCACCCACAGTAGAAAGTTAATTCTAAGGGCAGAAGACAGATTTCAAGCGAGAACTTGGATTGAGCATCTAAGAAAACATTTAGAGATCTGGACTGGGAGAACAGGAAAAGAAACCTTGAAAGAGTTAAAAGACATGAAACAGGTCCAAAAAAAAGCAGAGGAGAAATCTAGAAAAGTAAAAAACACTTCCTGGGCTCTAAAACCAAATGGAAAGACGGAAGGTTCAACTAGGTCTGCACTGAAACCTCCGAAGAAACTACATCCAAACACAAAAAATAAAGAAAAGTTGTCTCCTCAGAGAAATCTTGTCATAAAGCCGCCATTAGAATCACCATTCGATGTCCTAAAAAAGAAGTCCTCTAGAACGCCAAAGGAATGCCGAACAATTGAGGTTAAGCCTGTTCCAAATTTAGAATTAAAACCACTGAGCTCACCCTTAAAGGCAGCTAATGAGACTATAGGTCAAAATGAACAAAAGAAGATTAAACATTTTCCTCCAGCTCAAGATGATTTGTTAGTTGAAGACTTGGATTAATTGCTGTGGAATGTAAGATAAAAAAAGTTAGAAATTTCGGGAAGAGTTTGTCGAATTAAAGAACTATGTACACTATACCTGTAGACAAAAAATTAAGCTTAAAAAAGAAAACACATATTTTCGAATACCTACAAATCTTTGTTAAGCTCTATGTACTTTTCTGTAATTAAATACAGAGCTCTTCTACATCTCTTATTTTTTGCATACTTGGAAGGATCTTGAAATACTCCAATAGGATGAAAATATTGTCCAGTAGTTTTCAGATCCCGAATCTTATCTGAAGTTGCAACATGAGCTATCCCTAAGGCTGCATCTTCAAAAGTCCATCCGATCTTCATAGCTTCCATGGGAGTAATTTTTTTCCCCATTATCTCAATACTGTCAAACTCACCTCTTTCATTAGGAACAAATCCAGGATGTACAGAGTTTACAACAATCTGCGGCTCATCATCTTCCACACCTTCTGCATATTTATCACCTAGTTCCTTTGCGATCATCGTAATTGCCAATTTAACTTCATTAAATGACACCTCTTCATCAAACATATCCCGATTATTCAAATCTTTAAAGAAATATTTCATTCCATTCTCAACTTCATCTTCACTTATGTCCACATTATTCTTTCTACCAGAAGCTCGAAAGAATTCCAACCCTCTTATTCCATCTTTTAACTTGTAGTGTGAGTTACTACTTAGAAATGTTACCGTAGAACATTTATTCAGCACCTCGACAGACTTTTTCAAAAGAGGTTCAAGCTCTTTAACAAGAAGATAATGACCAATAAAGTTAGTTCCAAACATCATCTCATTTCCAAGCTCTGTTTCTCTGAAAACGGATGTCTTCACTTCCTCACAACAAATCACACCTTCAAGTCTACTAACCGAATGGGCTTCCAAACTCTTCTTAAGTTGAAACACAGAACTAAAATGGGACAAATTTAACTCCACGAAGATAATCTGCGCTCGCCATTTGTACACCTCGAAGATCCTCTCTCTTAATTCTTTTGCTACTCTTTCACCTCGACGAATATTTACTCCAGTAATAAAAACTCTGGCTTTTTGCACAGCTAGCTGATACGCAACATGATATCCCAGTGAGTTTCGGTGTGTAGCTCCAGTTACTAAGAACACATGTCCTCCGAGAATTGGCAACTTTGGCGTCGGTGTTCCTGTCAGTAGCTTTGGGAAATGTCCTCGCAAATGTTGAGGAAGAGATGGGTTTATCACTTTCCATACAGGTCCCGATGCATCTGAGAGTAAATAAGTCGTCAACGCAGCGGCTGAGAACAACAATGCCATGTAGTATAAATGCAGTCTTCCTCTTTTTTTGTTAAACTTCTTGAATGACTCTATTGGACATTTACTGTCTATATCGGACACTTTTTCCATTAAAAACTAACCGGGCCAATTTTCTTTCAGGGAAGATTCTGTGGTATAAAAATTTCAGTATCGATTGTGCCGTGGAAGAAAACAGAAAAATAATCGTTATATCCCTGTGGGTGCTTATTCAAGAGATAAGGTTTAACTTTTTTGTTTCTAAGTAAAGCAAACTTGACAACTATCATAAACAAAACCGCATATCTACTTCATCTTTCGTTCAAAGTACGCAATCATCGTCTGTGCGACAGTAAACGAAAATATCAACTTTGGTCCAGCAACTAAAATCTTTGGCGTCAATCCCTTAAAAAATGCGCTAAATCCTTCTTCGCGCACTAAATCTCTTATAATCTTAACCCCAGTTTCTTGTGAATTGAATGCTTTATTCTGGATTCTAGTCTTAACTACATCCAATGGAGCAGCAACTGTGATACTACACACAGATCCAACAATACTCGCACAGAAATTTTGAAACACTGTCGCATCTTTCGTTTCTTCCAATCCAAAAACAAGATATTGCATAAATGCAGATCCCCCAAACAGCGCAAAACTTCCAGGAGCATTTCTAGCAGCTGTCCATCCAGCACCTCGATAAAGTTTTACATTTTCTTTGACAAAAATATCAACAACTCCTCTTCCTTTCAAAACTTCTGGATTTGTTTGGGATTTGATTTTCAACACATCAAGTGGTAAAAGAACAATCTCTCCAACCCCCATAATCGATCCAGCAATTGATGAAGAAAGAGTTTTTCCAGATTTCTTGCCTAATGCTGCTTGAAGAGATTCACCATATGTTTTGTTAATCCAGTCTTTTACATAAATTTGACCAGAGAATTTGTAAATTCTTTGAAGAATTTTGTATCCAGCTGCAAAACCAAATCCTGGGAAGAGTGATTTCCATTTATTTAGTGTAGAAGCATTTACATTTTCTTTAAAGATAACTTTTGATAAGGGATCAGAACTTTTGTTTGACATTAAGCGTTTTGCTACTGTGTCCACAGGGTGGAAAAGGCATAATTCTGATACTCCGGCTACTGCAGAACCCATTATTCTAGGGACTAGTGGTGAGGAAGAATTTGTGGGTGCTGAGAAAGCTTTCACTGGGTTTGGTGACGATGTTTGCTCTCTATTGCGATAAAGAAACATTTTCTTGGTTTGTGGTTTTATATTTACTCACTAAAGCGTGTTCAAGTGTATTATGGGGTTATGCAAGATGTAATGGTTTTTGGGGATTATCTGAAAGTGCGCATTTCTTGGGGTTGAGTGTTATAGAAAGACCATTTAATGAATAGGGGTGCAAAATGAAGAAAATTCCCTATTATGGATATACAAACTTAAAATAATTTAAAATATAATCGAGATAAATTATAATCTTTAAGAACTAATTAGCATTACTCAAAAACTTCCTCAACCAATTTATCAATGAGCTCCCCACTCATTTCCCGCACAGAAAGTGCTGGGGGAACTCGTTCAACTATCTTGAATATTTCGCAGGAATCTGAACGGGTCCTAAATGATGATATATTTTGTACGCCTAGAAATGAGAAATGGCAATCTATTCGTGAAAACTGACATTATATGTTGAGAGAAACGATACTGATGCTGTCAACTTCTAGTCAATAAACAAACCATATCAGTGGATTTCCAAACGTCGCTGATGCTTAATAGAACTCTCTTGGTATATAAGGCAAGGTTAAGCTTAGCAACCGGCAAAGCTGGAAGGGAGATTAGTTCAAACAAAGGAAGCTTCATTCATTTCGTACTCATAATAGTGGTCCAAATAGCAACCGAAGAACTCAAGAAAAGGTTTCAAGTAAACTAGAATGCGAAATTATTACCCTAGAACTTCTTTATGTAGTCTAAATGGCGAGAAAGCAATATTAGTGGCGATTGTTTTCAAATGGATTAAAACAAAGCTTCGAATTAGTTATTTGTTTAGAGTTTTACACATTTTCTCTGTCCCGATAAATGGCTATTCTTGACTCTTGAATTATAGTTTCCCTCCAGCATTAGCAAAAAAATGTGCCTACAAATGTATAGGATAATATTATGGAGAGCATCTAAAAAATTAGAAATTCTTCTTGTAATTCATAAGAGTTTAAGCCATCCCTGACATGCTATTGGAACCCTAACATATGTTACTGGGTAAAGGATTCAAGAGAGAGCTTTTTGGTTAGATGAAACATAGTAAACCCTGTTGCCATTGATCTCAAATGATACAAGAACTATTGGGAAAATTTGAAACTAATTACATTTATTTCTTGGTACCCGATTGTCCAGAATGAGTTCACTAGGCAAATGCACGTTCTACACAAGAATTAATTAAACACGAAGGTAGGAACCAAGACCAGCGATTAACAATTGCTGTAAATAACAGCAGGTATATTTACGCACCAAAACTTTATAAAATTTGTCGCTAACTATTTGATAATTGTTTTAATTCTGATTATCAATAAGAAAATCGAGATTTACGCTATATTAAATGATTAGGATTTTATTTTGAGTATCAACTGATTTTCACAATGAAGATGGGTTATGAAACCCTGCTCTAAATTGAAAAAGAATTCTTGCATATTTTCTACACCGTAAAATATCTATTAAAATTGGTAATATAGCATGAAATTAGTTCTGTAATAGACTGTGGTTGGGCATGTAGCTAATTTCTTGTTAGTTTTCATAGGGTGAAAAAGCAAAAACTAATTTTTTAGGATATTTGTCAAAGGCTTTGTGACACAATATTGCATTGATAGTTGCTTATTGCCAATAACCAATCAAAAGGTTTGTGGAATTAAAAAAATCTGTCAACAATAAGGACATAGTATAAACTGATAATTAAATTATCAAGAAATCAAATCTGATCCCTACTAATTTCCAGCAATTTTGTAACGATAGATTTACAAAGATTTCGATAGAAAATCCTTGCAAATTCGTAATTAATACTACTGTAACCAGAGTGAGTTGTCTCTTATATAAGCGTCGAACAAAACTCGATAGCTTCTAGGGTATTCCTCGCAATTTTAAGTAATCAGAGAATATTACAATATCGTAGGTAATAGGTGCATAATGTAAGGAGTATTTGATCAAAACATTTCTTGCAAAAACGTAAATAGCACCAAATGAATACTCTATGAATGAATCAAATTAGATGTATAAGCTTTTATTGAAACAGACTAACCAAAATTCCGAAGTATGTGCATAGAAACAACTTTGCTTTTGGGTAATTTAAGTGTATTGTGGTAAAGGCTTTCTGGTGGGATGGGTCTCTAAAACAAAAAAAAATTAGTAGTCCTATTATTAAAATATTTTCATAATTTCCAGCTAATGTCTTCTTAAGTTAACTATATTATTCATTCTATTCAAGCATAATGAATAAATTCGGAGAAAATATTGCTGACCCAGTTAGTGGTGAAACCTGTCTTAATTTCCATTTGAAAAAGAAATATACTTTTCTGAGAACAACATTCTGAGTAAAATAAAAGATTACAAGACCTTAGAATAACTTAGACGGAGAAAATCTGGCAATGAGGCAGGAATTTTGGAAGAGTAATTTATTTAATACTGTTGAGTAAATTAAAATTTTGAACAAGAAACATTCCCTACCTACGATAAGTTTACATATGGGGAGAACTATATATATATATACTAACGAGCAACAAATTGAGAATATTGTAGACGAAAATCGTAACTAAAGATAATTAATATTAATGGATTGTCTTTGCCGTGTTTTTATTTTGCGACTCTATTGTAAAAATAATTGTTTAATCCTTAGATTTTGACAGACGGAAATGATGCAAAACTTAGATTAAATACTAACATAAAATGATAGGCAATATTTGAAGATATACATTATATTTAACGCGGGCTATTGTAGACATGTCATGGTGACCTGTGTATATAAGAGTGATACCAAATGATACAAAATTTTAGAAATTTAGGAAAGAACTTTATGTGTATCTTTAAATTTAATATAAATTATTGAATCCGAGACAACACTTGTGCAAAAAATCTGGTTTACTATCTATTGAAATCTAGAATTTTGTGCCTTATGAGTTCTTTACTTAGTTATATAGATGGGCAATACGAAATTATTCTGTAAATTCATAAGTTACTTTTCTTTACTATTTTAATTCTTATGTGTATAATGATTATAAGAAATATACAACTTGTGAAAACCTACAGTAAAGCTATATCATACATCCAATAAAATCGGATTTCGTAATTAATAAATAGTTAATTATATGGTAATGTATAAAATTTATCTTTCTATAATCTTTTCAAGTCGTGTGGCGAGAGAATAATTGCATATCTGCCCAATACTGTGATAATTCATGGGTAACACCTAGCAACTTTACGGAAACATTGCAAAATAAGTTCCCGATAAACGGAATAGATAATAAAGGTCTCATATTTAAGTATTTTTAAAAGCAGGATCATATATTTTTTTATCATATCACATACATGTTTAAGTAAACACATTTCACGTTAAATCAAAAGTAAAATTGGCTATATGATCATTATCCCAGAGATAATCAAGATGTTGTATATCATGATGTAGTTGTCCCTAAAACGGTAAATTCATCTTTGGAGAATATAATGGAGTTTCTAAGAATTACCAAAATGCTGAATAAAATCATACTTTTGGCACTTCAACTATTGTATAAAATTATGTTCAACTAGATTTAGTTTGAATGTTCTTACCCTAGGTTGTAAAATTGTTACGATAACAAAAACTCGTACTTATTATTTTTATTAAAATAAGGGATATTGTCGACGGTCAAAAATGTTCAGACTGGTATGTATTTGTATTATAAATAGATATTACAAAATTTATACTCCAACATATAGTATAGCAAGGCTGAAAATAAAATTTCCCAATGTAAGGGTAAATTATAAACATATTTCACATTCGTATATTTACAGTTATAAACATAACGCTAGCTTTAATATCTATTCACATTATCAGCGGATAATTCCAACATGGTGATAATGAATTTCCATGTCAGTGCCCTTTGATTATAGGGTATCTAACTGCAACGGGTAAGGTATTTAGCTCTTACTTGTGCAAAAATTAATATTTTTTTTTATATTGAAGTATATTAATAAACTAATCTTATCTTTTGCTTATATGTATCGGATGCCTCTGCACCAGGACATAGATTAGATTTTTGTAGTTAAAATTAGGTTTAACCCAGCAAAACTCGCCAAAACAGTCTTCCATAAAATTATTGTCGCCATTAATCTTCATTGTCATACCAAGTATCGCACCTCAAAGGCTCTTTGAAAACAGTTTGAATACGACAATTTTTTTGGTAGATATTTGCTTGAATTTAAAGACTAGATAGAAGAGTTTTCAAGGAAATGGTAGCATATCATGGCCTTGATGAGACAGTTAAGCATACTTAAATACATTTCGAGGATTGTAATAAAAATGACTAAAATATAACTTCTCAATATCTACAAAATTTTATACCCAAAGAGAACAGTTCCAGAAAACCTTGTGAATTAAACAACGAGATGCCATTGCTGTAGCCTTGATGGCCAACAATGTAAGCAAGGGCGTCATCCAACGCTTTTAAATGATGTAAGTTCTATGGTGGTAAAACGAACCATCCTGAACATGGATTTTTTTTGTAGCTGATGGCATGAATGAAATAGAAGTATTTTAAATGTATGAAGCAGGAAACTTTGCAATTGACTGCTAGATAATTGCAGCTGTAAATTTGCTTAAGCACGTGGGAATCTTCTTCAACTCAATTGGTATTGACGAAGAATCTATTATTCTCAAGATTGGTCAACCATCAAAACCCTATCTAAATGGAATACTCCCAAGATAATAACCAAATAAGAACAAGTACAAAAAAAAAACCGTGTTTGCCACTACTGTACTTGCATCGATGCTATACGTCGCTGAAAACTCGCGAAAAGCGACACCTGAACCTGGATCGTGTATCTCTTATGGAATTTGGAGATATTAAATGTGATAAGAAGAATCATCAAGAAATTAAGACATCCCACATTTAAAAGTTCGTGCTTTTTCTTATTATGCTTCCCAATACTTCCTCGTATAATCAGGTGACCCGAAAAGAAGTCTTGACCACGGATAAATGTATCAATGACATATATATTCATTTATGCATCCAAAACTTGATATATTGTTTATTGGAATCATATTAGTAACTGTAGAGACTATGCATAACTATTGAATATTATAACGGGAGACTTACCCCGTTTTCTTTCCAGAAAATATAATTATAGAGAACGCAGCTGACAAGGACTTGTTCTCGACTGTAATAACCATTATAGAAAATTTTATACACTGCCAAGACGATTTTTCTAAATAATCCTTTTATTTTATTAAGCAAATCAGAACCTTGTATTTATCTAAGAAATTGTTAAGAGTTTTTTCCGGGCTTTAAAAACCAGTAGCACTACTTAGAAGAAAACCGTTTAGTTCCTTTTGACCGAATGTTCATTATTAGTTTTAACCCATCTGATACCGAGATACTGAGATTTAGGGAGTTAATAATTGTTTCTAAGAAGTAAAAAAATCTAATGAATGCATACTTATACTGATATCAAAATACCCTGCTACTCAACCAAGGTTAATTCACTATTTATATAAGTTTTTAACATGTTTCCGTATGTACTATTCCTTTCAAGATATACGAAGGTTAAATGATGTTTACGGGTTCACTTGTATTAATTTTTGTTTGATTTTTGGATTTACGGCTTTGTATATAATAAATTCGCATCGAACAGACATCTTGGGAAACCAAAGGAAAGCAACCGCCATAGTGGTTAGCACCAGAGTAAAGCAACAAAATAATTGATACGGTGAAATCTGAGTAGAGATGAGCAAGGAAATATAGGTAAATTTTTGACAGGTCACTAAGGGCTTCGAACAATAGTGTTAATGAGGTTTAGTCCCTCGTACTGGAAAGAGTATCGAAATGCATACATAGAAGTTAAACCAGAAATCTAGTTTGCAGAATGTTCATTTTTCACCATTCGGTAGATTTCCTGCATTGTGTTTCAGCTCAGCAGCAGACTAAGGCACTAGCAACTTAGAAAATTAAAATTTCCACATTCCTAAAGTATGTTGGATTTAATGTTGTTCAAAGGCGCGGTATACTAAACTCATGCTAATCAATAGAAGATATATATATATATATTTATGAATGCTTCTAAGCCAGAGAGATAAAATATATGTTATTTAAATTATCCTGTTATGTCCGAAAACTACATAAGCTCAGAAATTTAGCGTTGAAGCTTAGCCAGAAACTCGTATTTCTTTAATGCCAAAATAAGATATTGTATACTAAGAGAATGAGCTCAGCTAACTACATTTATTAATAACCAAGAGGCAGATCGCTCAATTCAGATATATGAGGTTTTCAATGATCAGAACGTGATCAGCATCGGAGCAATAATCATGGTTTTCCAACCACCTATAAGATCAGTTTTAAAGGCCAAACCTCATTAATCAAACGACAAGAACCACTTCAACGGACGTTTGTTGGATTTTTTTGAGGATTCATACCCGTCCAATTGTCTTCAACCAGTACTTCAACACCTTGAAAATATTAAAGCGCCACCCCAATGTCCCACTCACTCACTTTAAAACCCCAATAAACTCAAATATACATTTACATTTCCACTTCAAGACATAGGGTGAGAAGAGCCTACACTACACAAAACGATGTCTAAGAGTTGAAACTATGGTTTTCCTCTCCCAGTAGCGTAGAAACTAGTAGGCATTAATATAAAAAGCGGCGCGGGGAACCAAAACTGTGCCTTTCAGGGGAAATAAGCAGAATCATGGTTACAGTTGAAGAATTGTAAAGAGAAACAATTTAATGACTCTAACAGTACGTGTTGGAGAATAGATTAGGTAGTCTCTAGTTTGAAAGAATTGAAGTAGCAAGAGCAAACAAATGCGACCAAAGAGATGCTAAACCAAAAAAACCTCTCTATAAGTTTAGCGTGTCTGACGAGCGATACAGTTAAACACCATCATTCTGGAGAAGATTTCGTTAACTTTGTAGAGAAGTCGAATTTTGTTAGAAATCCTGGCCCCTTATTTTTTTAACGAAAGTAGAAGAAGTTGGCCGACGAGTTGAAAGTTATGATGAACATGAAAAAACTGTTGTATCTTTAGTAGAACATTTAGTCATGTCATAATTAATGGTATTATCCGTTTTCTTTAAGACATAAATACTAAAAATCATAACCGTAAACTAAAATCCAAAACTTATCGTTAAACAAGTTTAACGGAGACTTAACGGGAAGCGAGTTAAGTAACGATATGTCAAAATATTTTGGAAAATTAACTTATCTATACATTTTGTCTCCTTACTCTAAGTCAAAAGCAAATTAGTCCAACCAAGAGGTAACATAAATTTTGAACTCAAAAATAAATATATATATATATATAAATTTTAGGCATGAATACAAAAAGTCACCTCAAAAAACTTTTCACTTGATTTTTTATTATTTGCTGGAACTGTTGTGTACCTGAGCAGTTTGAGTATTAGGTTAGTTTGTAACCAAAGGATTAATTTTGTTTTCTAGTACAGAACATATAGATAAAGTATGAAAACACAATATGGTATTAACATATGATTCTCAAAAAAAAACTAATCGGGATTTTTTCTTGAGAAATAAATTAACGGAATTATCATGTTCACAATATTTACCGTTAATTTCTCGATCTGTTAGAATTTTCTTAACGGACATAACGATAGGTGTAATTTGACAAAACATAATTCCGATAGTTACCGTTAACTACAATATATAACTTTAATGATGAGTTTATTTTTAAGAAACTCACTGATTTTTTACAAAGAAGTTTTTTAGAATCGTTTATTAAATAAAAATAGTAATTCTTGGTAGAATTTATTTGTCTTCATTTAGTTTTTTCTATATTTTGAACTAATTAATCGAAAGAGTTTCAGTAAAATAATTTTGTGTCAAGAAAGAACAAGAAAAAAAGATGACATTTGATGAAAAATCTATTCTAAAACAGTATCAAGAAAGAAAGAAAACCAATGAATTTAAGATTGTGTGGTATATTTCGATACTAAGATTATTATAAGGTCAGATAGAAATGAAACTGAGTCAGAAAACTTCAACAAGGCAATTAGAACTTTTCTCCAAAGTGCGACAGTGAATAAGAATATAAGTTTGTTAAGGTAAGATATTTCCTTCTTAGAGAATATAGCTTTGAAAAGTATCCGTTTTTTGTTCTCAAAGAAGAATTTGAAAGATTGTTAAATTTATTTCCAGAAGTTTTTCATTTGAGGTAATTTTTTATCCTTATTTTAAGATAGGTTTTCTCAGTGTTCAATAAGTGGTGATACTTTTAAAATACTTTCTAAACCAAAAATATTCCCTAGATTGAATAAGATAACGTATTTTCTTATTATTTACTTACTATAGTTTTATTCGCTGTGAAATATTATCTTTTGAGTTTTTTGATATGTTTATAAGCAAGAGAACAAAAGTTGAAAAGTGGAGGTATATTTTTCTCTTGCTTCATATTTAGCTATTATGGTAATAATTTCACTGCAACTGAATTCTCAAGTATTTTTCAAACACTATCAGAAAATAATACTATGAAGGTCTTATAGTAAAAGAACCTTTTAGTTAAACTATAGTGTTTGGGAGAGGAGGAAGTATGAAGGATATCAAGAAAAGAAAACAATAATTGGAGGTGTAAAACATTTGCTTCTGGGAAGTCCTTCTGTTTGCTATTTTAAGTTATGTTGTTTATTTTATTTATTCTTTAGGTTTTTCTTATTTGATATTAAAGATTTTGAAATAGCTTTGATAAAACTAGTTGAGAAACATCCTTCACTTTTATATTTAGAAACAAGAAACAAAAAGATAAAAAATAAAAAGAATATTTACAATATGTTTCAATCTATGTTGCAGGAAAGATATGATAGAAAACTCTCTTTGAACGAACTTCAACTATTATTTATGGGTGATGGTAAAACTGGAAAAACTTCAACAATAAGAAGTTTATGTGAAAAAAGATTTATGAAAGATATTTCTTCAACTCTGGTTTTAGAAGATACAAATATTTTGGAAATCAAAGAAGACTATTTCAAACCTCTCACTAAGTATGAGCTTAGTGTTCAGAGAGTAAAAAACGTTCTTGCTATTAAATATTATACTTTTCATAAAGTTGGAAATACATCAAAATACAATCTTCCTTTTGAAAAAGAACTTTTGGAAAGAAGTATTGAAGATGAACAGTTTTTAAAACTGTTTACGAGAGATGGGTACACCGAGTATGAATCAAACAACCCTTTCTGTCGTGTTTCTGATTTTGGAGGTCAAGAAGTTTTTTCTTCTCTTCATCATTTATTTATGAATCCAAATGCAGTTTATGTTCTTGTATTTAACTTAACCAAACAAAATAAAGAAGATATGAATAGACTTAAATTCTGGTTAAAAAGTGTTGTCAAGAATGCTCCAAAAGCACCTATTATTTTTATTGTAACTTATTTAAAGCTATTTCTTAGGAAAAATAAGAAAGAAGAACTAGAGAAGACCGAATTAAAAGTCTTTGAACTTGTTTCTGAAACTTATACTGATTTTCAAGTACCAAAAAGTGAGAAGATTAGTTTTTTTCCTATTGAGAATTCAAATCCTTCTTCTAAAACTCTTTTTAAAATACATGAAAAACTTAAAAGGTTTGTAAAAGAAGATACATTTTTTAGCAACTATGTTTCAACTGAGTTAAGTTTACCTTGTGTTTGGGTTTTATTTCTCGATAATTGTAGAGAAGAATCTAATTACATAAGTGTAAAAAATTTCAGGATTAAAGCAAAATCGTGTAACTTTAGAGATGAAGATATTGAAAATATGCTTGAGATTTATTCAAAAGCAGGAATTATTTTCTATCACAATAATCTTGATCTATCTGAAGAAGCTAATTTTATATTTTTTGCACCTTCCTTTATTGCTCAAGCTTTAGGAAGTTTCATTCGGGATTCTAATCTTCATCAACTTGCTTTTAGATTGAATTCAGAAATTTTTCCTCAATATAGAAAATATATTGATACTGGAATTATAAGAAAAGCGTTATTCGATGTTCTTCTCAAAGAATATACTACGGAAGAAAGAGAATATGTCTTAAAAGTTGCTTTAAGTAGTATGATTTTATTAAAATATGATGAAAAAAGAGAAACTTTTATTATTCCAGAATTGATTCCTATATTAAAAGATAAAAGAATTAGACCTTCAAGAGATAGCGACAAGTATATTGAATTTAAAGAACCTATTAGCTTGATAACATTCTTAACAGCAGTGCTTGAATACAAAAATGAACATCAACCAAGAGATATTTTATTATATCGATATTTTGCAAGATTTATTTTCGATGCTGATAAAATTGTTGATATGTTTTTACTAACCGAAAAAAAGCTTGGTTTAAAGTTAGTAAAGAAGACTTGGTTAGAAAGTACTATGGATATATTAACCACAAGGTTTAGGGATGAGTTGTCTTCTGACATGGTTTAGTTTGAATGTTGTTAAGTTTATTCAGTTGAGCAATATTCAGATGATAAAAACTGCTGTACATTGTATTTATGATTTGAGTTAATATACTGATCTTATGCAGTAATTGTTTGTATTACAGATTTAGCTCATAATACATTTATATTTAAACATTGAATCTGTGAATAGAACAAAAAGTGTCGAATAGAAATTTTCAGTTCTAGTAGCTATTTACAACTGAGAGCCCCTAAAATTGAGCTTTTCAGTTGAGGCAAAGTTTTGAAGTAGATGCGGAGACGTCTAATAAGAGTGGGACCGATAATACATCGGCTCCAGATACGTACAATCCTTAAAAGACTAGCAATGTTCTAATTGTAACATACTCTTTCTTTTATTTTTATGTTGTTTGCACAGGTGCCACAGAGTCCCGAGTTTGAAGCGCTGAAACCATACTTGAACTCAACATTTGATATCATATTTGCTGGATCACCAGGTAGGCACGGGGAGAAAGTTGAAGAGACGGGTACAATTGGTCACATATTATACTCTTGTGAAGTTTAATACCGTGGAATAGAGAAGAGATGTTTTGTTTCAGTTTGTCGTAACGCGGTCAACTGGGTACAGGATATGGAGAAACATATAGGTTTTTTAAGCATAACTAGTTATCACGTAAAAGAAAGTTTTCATAGAAGAAGTAAATAGATCTTGTTGCCGAAATTATTCATCATTTCGAAAACTCTTAGCATCCTATATATACGAGTGTCACAGTGTACAATTGTTCTCTCTCCTACGAAATTCTCATTTGGTACATTACGAGGACAAATCGAAACTATATGAATTTCCCAAATCAAAGAAGCCAATAAAAGAAAGGCTGTACAGAAATCCACTATGGTCTCAATAGGTTGGTTTACATAAGATATTTTACCTTTAGAGTTTTCCCACACGTTTTCGGAATTAGGTTCCGTAATCCTGGTCACGACAGCCCTTGTTTTGTGGATATTCTTCAGACCATGAAGCTATATTAAGTCTATTACGATCGCTATGACCTAAAGCTTTTTATGTACTTCAAGTCATTCGAATATATACATGTGTATTATTTGTGCTGAGATTGATGAGAGTGAAATAATACATTATTCAATTATTTCTGAGAAAGCCCGTGTAACCTGATAATAAGCTAAAGCTCGAAATATGATGCGTTTAACCAAAGATTCTTGAATATAATTTAAATTTAAACTGACATATCTTGTTTCTGGGGAAACGGAGAAAACAGATGGTTTCAATGATCAATGCAGCTAGCGAGGTTACCAGTGAAATTGCTTATTATTTCTTTTATTAGATTACAGAGATACCGAAAAACTTGCTCGCGGCATTTAAGGCCTATATGAGAGGGTTAATATCTTATCCTACGGATAAATAAATTTTCCATACCAATACGTAAAGCAATCAAACTTTAGGATTCTGGACCTAATTTTTCTTTCTATTTTAAGTTTGAAACGGTTTTTTCACCTTGGAAACAACGGGTTCTCAGGATAAATCGTATATTTAGTTTGAAGTTAAAGGTACAAGTTTCTAATATAATAAACCAAGTCTCAAAATGTAATTTATGGGAACCTGACTCTCACAGACAAAGACCAGCAAGAAAAGATAAACTCGATAATTATATTTTATCGTTGGCTTCAGATCACGGTTGAAATAGATGAACATGGGTATGAATAAACACGAAATTAGGAATTGGTAACACTTAGATATTAAAACTTCTCAATACCATTCGAGTCAACGAGAGATCGCCTAATTACACCAAATAAGACTTAGATATAGTTAGAAGCATTGGAAGATGTATTTACTTGAATATTTGACCAGAAATGAAATTCAATGCAACCAAGATGGCGACTTGTGCGCAAGAACAATGAATTAACCTCACAAACCATATACTATGGCAGAATTGAATTAGAATAAAACGTGAAAAAAAAATATTTTACCATATATTGGGAAACCTACAAAATCAATGGGGCTTATTGTTCGATTAAACCTACCCTTCAGAGTGATATCCCATATGGAATGATGCATTATTAACATAGTAAATGAGAAGAATGTTTAGTTCTTTGATCAACAATTATTCAAAAATGTACTTTCAAGTTTGCAGATTTTGAGTGATTAAAATATTAACAGGGCTAATTGGATCTTTTTGTAAGAGAATAGCTACTTGGGCAAGTTCGCAGTTAATGATGGATTGCTGTAGGCATTGAACAACTCAATGATCATATTTAGTTCTTAGCTAAGAATGACGGAGTTCACAGGAGATTAAGTGCCTGAAAAATTTTAAAGATATAAAATTTTAATGACACCCTAGACATATATTATCGTTCTTTTCCGGATTAATATTTTTTTCATATCTTTTAGAAAAAAATTCTGCATGGGAATTGCTCTTGTCTTTTTTTTAGTTTTCTTTATAGAAAGTTTAAGCAAAATTCTATTTCCCAATACAAACCAATAGGGGAACTTCATATGTCAGACCTAGCAGTAGCTTATACAATTAACTATTATGTTAATCTAAGTGTATTATAGACTGGAAACCGCGAACATGGGTATATAAGGGGCAGCATCTAAGATAGTTGCAGTAGAAGGTGATAAAAACATACATAGTGGCCAAAAGTTCATAGTTTAGGCACCGCATCAACGGAGCCTGTCAATTGTGGATTAGAAGAAAATGCAGGATATCGATTCTTTTCACCAGAAAAATGAGAACAGTACTGCGTTAAAAAATAGGAATAGTTTTTTTTTGAAAAAATGAAAAATATTACAAAGGGTTTAATCTGAATAAGTTTAAGGCAGTTGATAAACAGCGAAAAAATCAATATAAATACCTGAACCAAATACAAACTCTTTTCAGAGTTTAATGTTTTTCACTACTATGGACACACAAGATTATTGAAGTTTTGGATATTCGAATGAACAATATCGGGATTTCAAACACAGATAACATTGAGCAAAGAGCGCAAGTAACAAGTAGAAACTATTTCCTAGCAAATAATAAGAGCCAATAAACATATATAAAAAATTCAGTCGTGCATTAGTACTGGCCGCGGATTTTTTTTTCATTTCAGTTACTATACAACTTTATGTACTTGTATGAAGATAGTCCAGCTATTAAGTTGAGGTTGTTGGCTATACAGAAAGCGAAATATCCGG
The DNA here is from genome assembly GCA_015227615.1 of Labyrinthula sp. Ha. Classification (NCBI taxonomy): domain Eukaryota; class Bigyra; order Labyrinthulida; family Labyrinthulaceae; genus Labyrinthula; species Labyrinthula sp. Ha. Next base: position 569,034 of record JAALGZ010000022.1, on the reverse strand, counting down.
AATCGAAAGTCACGGTGACTAATTTAATTCGTTCTATGCTATTTTTTTTTCCTCAAGAAAAACAAACAAAAATAATTGACTAATTGGAAGCTTAGTTGAGCAAAAAAATTCCAATGAATTTAGGGAGGGACGTCAATATTGAAATAATCATAGGAATTAGAACTAGGACTAAGAGAAAAAAGTGTTTTATAACAAACATTTGCAATTAATACATAGGCAAACTTGATTAGAATCAGTTTATTTCTTAATAGTGTAAAAGGGTTCTCTATTAAGAAATAAAATGGAATATAAATATTGATAATGAGCGAATTCGATACTCCGATCAACAGGAATAAATCTGGAGAAGGCGAAAAATACAAATTTGCGCAACGAAGTAAAAAATGACAATTACTTGATAAAAGTTATCAACGAAGAGTCCGCACCGTCATCAACACCTTAAACAGACAAGAAAGCACCAATTCCAGTTGAATTTTTTCCGTCAAAATTCGCTTCACCAAAAATACTAAGAACAAACTCCGTGCTAAATCACAGAAAAACTTCAAAAAAGTAAAGAAGTTGCAGATAACCAGGGGTTTCAAAAAATAAATATATGACAAGAAAGATGAGACCAAAGACCCGTGTTGTAGAAATTCACAGGCTTTTCTACCAGAAAACCCTGCCTAATCTGTCAAAAAATTATCAGGGGTATTTCAAAGTTCTTGTTCTTAACTATTTTGAAATATATATATATATATGATGTGAATTTGAACGATGAATAGATATTATAAGAGACGATTCCTTAATCAAAAAATATCCAATTAACTTATGATTAAAAAATACAAGAACTTCGGTAGTCTCGCCAAAATATTTAAAAAAAAATCACTGTGACGAAATTACTGACAACTCATCCAAAATCTGAACAAAATAGCAATAAGCAATTGAAGTAATTCATAAATTAAGGTAGACAGTATGGTACATACTTTCTAGATAAAAATTAACCCCTAGAAAAATAGTAAATAAACTCTCTTCCGAAATAATGTGACTTCCTCAACGTAAAGTAAAATAGATATGGTGTTGAGGGAAATTACACCAGTGCCATGTTTTAGAGAGCAAAACATATACTTGGGTATGGCAGACATCTCAAAGATAATACCAGAGTATCAAAATAAGAAAATATGTGAAAGAAGAAAACTTATAGTACTTGCTAACAGCATCGCAAAATTACAGGGGGTCGTGGATCAAATGATTAATATAGATTTTACAGAAATTACAGAAAAAATCAACTTTCTCCAAATCCACACAGCTTTCTTGGGACAGCTTATATTAGTCATTACATAGTGAAGGGCGAGAAATCACCCAGGCTCTACCATATAAAGGACCAAATGATAAAAAATGTATATTTAGCAAAACAATATTTTCAGAAGCTAGCACATGAAATTTCCTAGATACATTTAAGATGGAATCAAAAGATATAATGGGAGTTTTCTCAGTTGATACAACTATGTTTATGTAGAAAAATCACTGTCAGAATTTAGTCAAATATCATCTGATATCCCTGTTATGTATTTCTTAAAAGCTGTTGACAGATATAATTAACCAAACTTTAAAAGTATCGACCGAATAAACGTCTTTTTGCAAACAGATTAAATTTTAAACCAACTAGAGCAATTTAATCAATACAAATATTAAGAAACACATAATAAATAAATAAATTGAAAGGAGGGGGGTGGGTTGCTATTTATATATTCAATTCCAGAAAACTGTTGATATCTGTGATAATATTTTACTCGAAGTTTTTGTTGTTTAATGTAATATTTCACCAGGGTTTTTCAATATTATCAAGTAATCATATAATTAGTTGAATGTGTAGGGAAAAGCAAACTCACAAATAAATATAATGATAACTGTCATTAATGTCGCTCTTAAATTGGATTAGCTACTTCCAAGTCTTTTCATCATGGTTTTAGATTTTATCAAATGAAGAATCTCTTATATCTTAAGTAATAAACTAGAAGGGAAATGCCGTTGGAAGTATATTATCTTTGTGACGATATTTTTTCCCAACAAAAAGATCATGTATATGCAGAATAATTTATGGTAGTTGAATAATTATTCAAGGTTTTAATACTATATTAAGAGTCGAATAAGACCAAACCCATTGACATTGGGACTCATAGAAAACTACAGGGCAACATATGCGCTAGCAGGTTAAATGGTCTTTACCAAGACTATATATATGGAGGGTATGGAAAAAGAGCAGGTGCCATTCATGGTTAACAAAAAATATCAGATTCAGTATATGGTCTCTTAATCCGTAATCAAAAAAGTCAACAGAACACCAAAAGTAGAAATATATGAGAAGTAATGATACAAGTTAGAATTGCTTTCTGTACAATCTAAAATAGAGATTACATTTTGACACATGCGGAGTGGAAGTATTTTCCTAACTAAGATCAATAGTATCGGTAGATTCAACTGCTGAGCAAAATCCAAACTCAACAACAAAACACTTGCAATAATTGTCTATAAAAATATACCCAATCTTAAAAACCAACTATATAAATAATAATTAAAAAAAATGGAATAATCAGAGTACTTATATTTTTAAGACCAAGCTATAGATATAAAGTGTGAAACCTATAAAATGATTCTACAGTTATAGTGTCAAATGTGAATTCTCGCACAGTCAGATTCTCTATAGCACTTAACCCATAGCTTAAAGCCAAAGATTATCGTATTGGTCTCTGAAATCTAGAAATTAAAAAATTAGAGTTCTTAGAGATACTGTAAAAGTGAATTAATGACTAGTTAACTACAGGTGCAATAATTTTTTGTCCAACTCTTGAACCAGACCTATAGAACTCTTGATGATGCTATATACACAAATGTATCAACTTAAGAAGCATCTATTCGCTCCATAGACAGCGCACCAACCCTCTGACACCCCACCAAAAACCATAATTATAAAAATTATATACTATTGATTGAATTAAGGTCTCTACACATTTTCTTAATACCTTAGAAACTAGAAGTCCGAATCCCCTAAAAATCTCCAATAGAATCTTTCTCTTGTTAGCAATTAAAAAAAAGCGATTTCAGTCATCAAGTACGCGAATGAACTATTGGATCATGATCCAATCATAATTTATGCATACTTGATTTTTCTGAAGAGATAAAACTCTACAGTATTCTTAAAACGAAGATGTATCATGATCGTGATATGAAAGAACAGGCGACATGCATATTAGAGGAGGATGGCAGCCATGAAATGGCCAACTGTGTGAAATGATTCAATTCGTGTTTAATTATTATGAAAACAGTTCTGTATTTAAAGAAATTCAACAAAGTAGCCCATGAACTTTGATTGATAGCCAAATTTAGGAATTGTTTGAAAACTCAAGCTTTTGTTCTCTTTCTCTCTCTCTCTATACAAATGTATGGACTTGATTCAAGATTGTGTCCTCAAACTCAGAATTTAAGACCTAGGTTACTTTTTAATGATATGCTGTTACTAAATTCTGCTTTATCCATAGAGAGCTTGTTTCCCATTGCCATATATTTTGCAATATGTATATTACATATTTAGAATTTACCCAAATTCTACAGGCAGTGCTCTTTCTTCTCTAAAGCTTCTATCTTAAATATTACTCATGATTAAGGTGATCTTTAAGTTACTCGCAAAAGATTTTTAGAAATCTTTTTGAGTGTTTAAATTTTTTCATTACTTCTTTGATTAGGGAAGCGGATTATTGAGCACATAGTTCATCGCTATAGTATATATATACTTCTAATGAGCAATAGATGAAAATCTTGACTTTAAGTAACTGCCCTGTATTTTAGGTTCCAAACTGTCTATTACATTGCACTTATTCGGAGAACAAATATGTTTTGTTCTTTTTTCATCAGCCTTTAATATCCCCTTCTTCGAATATTCATCTCACACGTTGTTACATGTTCTAGTAAAGAAAATCCGGGGTTTGTTACGATTAGTCCAGAAAGAGCTGGTTTCTGGAAAGTATATGGAATTATTCTCAATAATAAAATATCTGTTATTATAGATGCAGAGAGAGGTTTATACATTTCACGGTTTCTACTGTCACACATCTTCTAAACTTAACGTCTCTCTATATATCAACTTCAGTTGAATCAATGCCATGGTATATTTTACCTGAAGTATATTGGCAAAAAATGGGGCTGTTTTTTAAGTTATCTAGGATTTTTTCAAAATAATTGACGATAGGCATATAATGGTGCGGCAGAGTATCATGCATTATCCCTGATTTCAATATTTTGGTCAGTTTTTCTTTCTTTTTATGGATGTATGAAATGATCCGACCTGCTGTGCTGCTTAGCATGGGAAAGACATAGGATTTTGATTGGGTTTCCCTACACAATTAATATCTTAATTGTTAATACATTCATATTACGGCAGCTAACAGAGATTATTATATCTCCCATATGAATCTGGTCAGTCTTATATATTAAATAAAACCCAGAAGAGATAGTGTCTATCAAATTTATCATTAACTACGTTACTATATTACACTTTACTACTTTAACAACAGAAAAAAGAACCTCATACAAAATTTTTAGTGCAACTTTCATGACTTTGTTTACGCTGCATTATAGGTTTTAACTATTCACCAGTATTACAATAGCTTTATTAACAATCTTTTTATTTTCTGTGTTTAGGACAAATGGGGATATTTTTAGATAATCAAACATAAATAGGGATCTTGCGCGAGTCTACATCTTTTATTCTAATTCTTATATCGAATACCGTCAAATTTTAAAATAAAATCCAATTTTCTTGACTGCAATATTTCATATGATTCTTCATGATGATGACAGTATCTAATTTGTAGCTAGCCTTATCTAAATAGAAGAAGATACATACTGTATTCAATTTTCTCACTGTTAAAATTAATATTACAAAATAAAATACCATGACGAAATAGCTATTTCTAATTTTTTATTTCTTCTATATTTACGATGAAAACAATTTTCGCAAGATATTTTTTTCTACTTTAATTGACCAAATATGTTGTGAAGAATAGTTTTAGGCTCTTCCTATTCTGCATTTACCTGCAAGTTGAGTAATATTTGATTTCTTTCAATCTTATATATTCATCTGCTGTACCAAATTGATAGGAGGATATATTTAATTTGGTCTGGTTTCTTGTTGGATTTAAATTATTTTCCTGTGATGCATGAAACTTAATCAACAATTTTCATTAAATGAAAAATAACGAAATTTATTACCTCAGTGTAAGAAATTGATCCCATGTAAAACAAAATATGAATACGTATGAATATCATGTTAATCATAAATATGAACACTCGATGCTAATGTTGAGTCTAATTAAATAAATTTTAAACAAAGAATTCGACAGGTTGATTAGAATAAGATTTATATATTCTAAGCTAACTGCCTTAAGAAGAACCTGGTGAAATATGTAAAAGATTGATCAGTTTGAACTATCAGCAAGAAATATATATGCATACATATGCATAGAGAGAGATGAAAATAATACCAAACTAAAAAACTGTTTTCATACACTGAACTTGCAAAAATATAATCATTATTTGACAGATCTTACATAATTATCACGTCTGCTTTATTGGAAAGAAACCCGATCTTATGAATATAATGATTTTACAATAAAGTTCCCAAGTTATTGTCCTAAAAGCCTTGAAGTACTGTAATTGTCATTCAAATAAATAAAAATATGAATTCGATCATCCGCTGGTATATTGAATCTGTTTATATATATACTTCATTCAATAATACTTTGAATAATAGTTGCTCATCAATTGAGGTATTACGCTTCAAAGTAATACAAACATAAAGTAACAAAATAATTAAATAAAAAGTATAAGTTCCAAAAATTTTATATTTTTGCGACTGGAATTTTAAATATATGCAATCCGGATGGAGTAACGAAGTTATCGGATAGCTACAGTTCAAATTGTGTTAAGAATACATAATATCTCTCCTTCGTCTAGTTTTAATAGTCTGAACAAAACTAAGGTTTTTTTGCGTAACTAAAATGTCCAAAACCAAAATTACCTACACTTAATAAAAGACTAGGTATTTCTAAGAAAATATTGGGTTTGATTTATTAAGAAAAAGTTTAATAGCAAAGATACTTCTTATAAAGTACAAAATAGTTGAGTTTTAAAAAGGTAAGAAAAAATAGATGTGATCATAGCTGAACTAAGGTCTACAAATACACTAAATAAATAACGAGTATCAATAATTCAAAGTAGAATATGGCTTCTAGGGTTCGAATTCTGAGTTTGTTTCAATAACACGTGTTTGACTTAAAATATATCAGTATAGAGAGGTTGGAAAAATTACGGAACAAGAATAGGACATATCTATATAATATAGGTGTATATGTTTAGTTTAGAAATGAAGTGTAGGATATATATTTGATAAAATTAATGTAACTGCATACAAATATTTTAGAAATTTAGTTGAAGCAATAGGTTCACAAGGTTGTTATTAGCTCAAATTCTGATGGCAACAACATCAAAATATTCATATTATTATGATGTAGAAGGAATTGACGATATTTCACGGTTATTTTAAATATATTTTAACCAATATGGCCTGGTTACCTTCCCATCCAGATCCAAACTATTTCCATTATGTTTATAGGCTCTGATATAATATGTCCTGAATATAAAAACCCAAGAATGTGTAAATGGTTAAATATACTTCGAAAAGCTATGATATAGTCACCAAAAGCATATACTAATTGGATTAAGTATACTTTTGTGAATCTGGGTCCCACCGGGAATCATTCTTTAGGTTATACCGAAAATATTAAATAGCGCATCGCTAGAACTTTTAAGTAGAAGATTTTCCATTAGATATAATAAATCATATATAATATACTTTTTTGATATATTATAACTATATTCAATAAAACTATATAATAAATTATTACGAAAACTATTATGTGTCTTTATCTTTGATTTACCAAGGTCATAATACATTGCATTAGAAAATGAAAAAAGAGTAACAAATCTCCAAATCTACTAGTCAAAGAGCTCAAGAACAACAGTTGAAGTGATTACTACCAGCTCTTGGATAATCACTTTAGTGCCATCTAACAATGTGCATGCCCATCCTTTCAAAACTAGAAGTATCAATCCTAAGAAATGCAAGTTCATCAAGTAGAGTACTATGCAGATTTCAAGGCTTTTTTATCCCATGATAAATAATTTTCAATATTAGATTATATCTCCGCAATTAAATATATTTGATAAGATCTGTGGTAAACTTTCACGCAACAAAGTTATTAAGATATTGCAACGAACTGGGCGCAGCCACATTAAGAAAAATCACTGAGATCCAATAAGATAGAACATTTGAGACATGTAAACTCTGCTCTAATTTATATTTTTTTATTGAAAAATCCAGATTTTGAGACGTTTCTTTTATGATTATATGTTTGATTCTGAATTTTTGGCGTTTTCAGGTAGCAGATATGTTACCGTTAAGAACTGATAGTAATATTATTCGTCATTTATCGATTATATTTATCAACATAGGAACTAACCAAGGTTAACCCATGCTAAAATTTCAGACTTTGTACATAACTAAGATGTTATCTTAACATGGTACCTAAGATTTAGTACCACTTTTCAAATTCAAAATTTTCGACAACATCATATGTCGATTTCAAAATTAAACCTCCTTCAGAACAATATTATAGTCAAATCACATAATTAAGCTTTTAATGCAAACATATGAATATATTGAGTGTCTTTTTAATAGTTTTGTTTCGATGGAATATTCTTATTAGAAAAATTATTTTAAAATCAACATATACTAGGTTTATATATGTTTATATTTAAGTGCCCAAGATCTGGGGTGTATTCACAGAAAGAACTCTAATTTCATGAAAATGGCATTTGTGTCTTAAATATATAAAATGATATGAATTCCAATTAAATTGATAAATTTATTATATACATTCGTATAAAATAGGATCCGTTCGAAAAACAGTAATGTAGAAAACTTCCCATATCTGTAATTATCTAATAATAGTGCTAGTGATGTTGCCCATCCTAAGTACTTCGACCACAAAAAGTGTCTGACTACGATGAAATCAAAAACTAAGGTTTTTGGAACTAAGCCCACAGGCGCAGACCATTTGTAAATTTAATTTTTCAAAGCCCGTAGTTGATGTTTCTTGAGGTTGTTAACATTGAAATGTTTATGGTATTTTAGATCTCATTAGAGAGTATGTTAGTTACATGCTTTTAGCCAGATTATCTTTCTAGATCATAAGCATTTCCGAGCAAAATTAATATAAGAGTTCCCATGCGTATAATACTTACGGGTTTATAAACTAAGCACATTTTAATCAAATATATACAAATCCTACAACTAATCGGGAGTGATTTTATTTTCAAATGCAATTTCAAAGTTTTTTTAGGTTTTCTTTATCGAAATTTTCCGAAAGCAATGTATCTTCATTGAGATATTATGAAAAAAGATTATATGTTTTAACTTGATTGTAGTCAGAGCCTTAATAAAATCTTTACCTAATGTTGTGTCGAGATAAGAAAGATGACCACCGCTTTTGAAATGGTAGAGATGATCATCTGTTTTTATAGATTAAGATATATCCAAATATAAAAGCATATGATGTGTTTTATTCTATGATGATTTACAAGAAGATTGTTACCTCTTAAAATAAATTATAATGTTCTTTCAATCCACAGAGATTTGAAAATAAAGTCCATATTGAACATGTTGGAGTTTTTTTTTGCATAGATTAGATGAAATATTGTCATTACAAAGTTTATTTATTTTTTTTCGAGCAGATTCAATAGATCGCATCTATTTAATAAGCCCCCCACAGTAATTATGATTGACCTGTGTTGCCTCTTAGAATTTTAAAGCTTCTAACTTAACTTTTATTAACCAAGATCAATAAAACAATGTAGTTCTAGTCATGTAATTGTCTTTCTCTTGCGCACATAAACACGGCGCCTTTTTAAACTTAAAGGTATTTGTATCCGCATCAACTCTTTCATATTGTTTTACTCTTATATTTCAATTATTATTAATAATTCCATGACTCCTTTACTGAAACTCATTTTCAACATTAAGAAAGTGATGTTTGAAATTATTTGAACTCCAACTCTCAAGTCCCTTAGATACAATAATATAATAATGATAAACCGATAGAAAGAAAAAGGTTTTCGTCTTCATAAAATATTATTTTAGAAACTAAATAAGGTGCATAAGCATTAGTACAAAGAATTTGGAGGTAGTATTTAATTAAAGTTCTATAAGATTAAAAGTCGATTCTGGTATTTGTTTTTTGTTCTAGTCGTATTACAAAAATTAATTAACACAAAATTTTTAGAGTTAGCTCTATTTTCACAACTCATTTAATATAGTTACGAGGAACTGTAAATTAGTTGTCAGGTAACGGTGGTGTAATTTTTGGAAATTAAGTATTATGAAAATGTCTCCTTATAACAAACTGTTGCTTTTTCCACAGATGTAGAATCATATTATCTGCGATCTGTTTTCAGCTAGATTACTCAGGTCCATAGATAATGGCAAAATATATTGAAAAAAAGTTATTTTTGTGATTTAGGGAAAATATATTTTGTTGCAGCCAGAAAAATAGAAAAATATAAATAACTCCTCCTGGTGTGATAATTGCAGGTATAATACTTGATGAGGTGAAATTTAGACATTAATTTAGTTTGAATCTTCGGATATCAGAGATGGATAATAGAGTTTGGGAGCATATTGAAACAGGGACAATATAATTTGAGCTTTTAATCTTAAGCTATACTTATTATCAAGTAAAAGTTCTTATAATCACGAATGTTTTGGTTTTGAAAGTTTTTGCTTCGCAAAAATAATACCTTGATCCCTAACATATTTCACAGCACAACTGAAGAATCCAACATCCCCATCTAGGCAATTTATTTGACATTATTAATTGTTTTTTTATTATATTTCTGCTTACTCTGATTTTATTTTATATTTCAATTGATTATAAATACAAGGTTAGGCAAAACCTCCTTGGTTTGAATTACCAAAAATGCCTTTTTTATCCTCGAGCTCTAAGATAACCCTAATACAAGAGAGATAATGGTTCGAGTACATTGTACTTTCAGAATGTTCTATGAAAATAGAGCCGTTCCATAAGGTTTCTTATATAGTGCTAGGCTGATTTTTTTGCACTTTGTTCAAGGTTTTGTCGTCCAATAATGTAATGATAATTATCTGCTTATAAAAAATAAATAAGAGTGGTTTGCCAACAATAATGATCATCAATAAGAAGAAAATGAGCAACATCAATTATCAATAAATTATCTATGAAGCAGACCTAATCTTAAGCTCTATAGTTGATGGTGCTGATTAAAACATATGGTTATGCTGTTGCTCTTTCTCTAATATATTGGTTTGTGTTCTGTCATTCCTCTTACTTAGCTTTTCAGAAAAATTGATGAACATTTAACAATTTAGCGAGAATATGTCTTATGGTTGGCAGTTTGTGTAAGAATATTAGAAAATGTTGGCATATATGCGAAGTAAGGTGCTACTCTATCGAATAATAATTTTTTGTACAAACTAAGTATTCTAACATCAAAATATGGTCTTAAGAGAGCCTTCGCTAAACTATATGGTAATTACAATAGTTGCGAAAAAGCACATAGTTGTTCTTTGAATTCTCAAGGGCATTATGCATGGGAAATTATAGCTCCCATAGACAGAGGTTATTTCAAATCCCTTACTCTTAACATTAATCTTATTAGTGTAATACATAAACCTGAACATCTACAGAATCGGAATAACTATTCCAACGAAAGAAGAAAGCAATTTGACTACCTGCGAAAAATACCGCTGTTTAACTAAAGTAATACCTCTGTACCTGTTTCCTTGTTTGTATATATTGTCACAAAAAACACTTAAGTTATGAAAAAACTATTTCAAAAGCCAAAATTAACTTTATTGACTCAAGATGATTTGAATATGAAAAATCTGCATGAAACAAATAAGATTTAAGATACGAAACTGTTTTAGAAAATGTAGGAACTGCCCTATGAGATAAAATGCCTCAGGAAAAGAAGATTCTTTTTAGTATATGGAAAGAAACCTAGGATGCAATATATTTTATGGGGTTTATGAGGTTATATCCAACGGGTTATTGAAAAGGATTGTATAAATGAAACATACATGAGCTTGACTATATATACTAGACAAATAGTTGTCTTGTAGTAATTACACGACAGTTTCTCTTTCACAACTAGCTCCACATTAGGTCATTATACTTTCTAAATATAGTTTTCATTGCCATAGACAAAAGACAATGGCAGGAGAGAGGATCTAAGACTTCTTTTAAATTAGAGTCTAGTAATATCTCAACACATAAACACTCTGATTACAAGACAGTATGGTGTTAAGCACCTTGGGCTCCTAGTTCAGAGCTAGATGAAAAACCAAAATAATGCAAGAACAATATAAAATAAAATAATATATGGCTGTTAATCTAAAATAGTTTAAGCCTAAGTGTAGTCTAAAATTTCAAACTTAGGGCACAGTGATTCCCAAAATTGAAACGACAATCTATCAATTACATTTGGAACAAATAGTATAACCTATCCATTAGTACCCTTTTGTGTAAGTAAAATCAACCAAAGAATTAGATTCATCGAAACCTGTTCATTTCATACTCTTGATTACTTATTCATTTCACTCATTGACCAACTACATATTTACTAAGATTCTATTCCATCATCGAAAGATTGTTTATAGTACACTTAGAACGAGTTTGTACATAAAACACTTCTCCATTTATTTTCAAAACCTGCTTATTAAGCTACCCAAGAATTAACCCTTCACAGTAAAACATTTAGTATATAGCTACAAATGCCTAGAATGTACATTAAGAATATACAATTCACCAAAGTTCTTCAGGCTTGTTTTCCAGTACTGGTCCAATAAGGGTATACTTCTATTTCTTATACTTTAATCAAGACGACAATTATCTAATTTTAAAACAAATATATCAGTAGCTCCAATTTCACTCAACCTATCCATAACTCCAGCAACTTCTGCTTTCTTTACCATCACCCCAACAGCAATCCAATTTTCTCCATTCTGTAAATCAACTTTTGTTACACTCGGTGCTTTTCTTCCTGGTGTAATAATTTTTGCTTCATTTAATTTTTCTTCTGGAATATTATAATATACCATTTTATATAATTTAGCTGCCAAGTATCCTTCAAATCTTTTTTTTAATGTACCAATGACTGCTTCAGCTTCTTGAGACCTTTTCCCTTTGTTCTTTATTAAAACTGTTTCAGTACTCATTACTTCATCAATAATCTCCAAACCCGCAGCTTTCATAGTTGTTCCTGTTTCAACAAGATCAACAACTGCATCAGCTAATCCGAGACTACAACTTGCTTCTACAGATCCCGAAACAAACCTTACACTGGTTTCTTCAACACTTGAAAGCTTAGAAAAAAAACTTTCGGAGAGATTTGGAAATGAAGTACAGATTCTTTTTCCAATGAGATCTCTGGACGAAGAGTAATTGTCTTTTACAGGAGCAAGAAGCGCTAATTTGCACTTCCCGATACCGAGATGTAATAGAATATCAAGTTTTGAAGACATTTCACTTTCTCCAATGATATCCAAACCAGTTATTCCAATATCAATATCACCTTCTCCAACAAATGTTGCGATGTCTTTGGCTGGAAGGAATACGAGTTGGACCGGAAGGTCTTTACACCAAGCGATATCGAGCCTACTTTGCCGAACATATTTTAAACCAGATCCTTCTAGCATAGCAACAATATCTTTATACAATCTACCTTTCTTTGGAAGAGCAAGTCGTATAACTTCCTGGTTTTGAGTTGTTTTGTTCATCGGACTATTTTCTGTTTTGCTTCCGTTCATTTTTTTTAAATTTAGCTCTACAGTAATCTACCACTGTAAATATTACAAGAAGGTGGTTTATTTTACTACATGCAATGCAAATACGCTAGTTATTAAGTTTCCTTTCTCTTGGATCTAACTCCTTCTCAGGAAAGGAAAACTCAGTTTTTAGCTTACCTCCTGTGTTAGTTATATTTTTTAAAACTTAAATTGCTTTAGTTGTTTTCACATCACATCTTTCTCTTCCTTTCTACGATTCATACGAGTGGGCCTAACTCAGCTTTCATATGAGACTAATTGTACCACTGTTGTCAGCAATCTTCAAATGTGTCGTCACCATAGAATTTTAATAAAGCTAGATGTGCAAGACGCTCCATTTTTTGAATCACCAAGTCCAGCACATTCTTGATAAGAAAATCATTAACTTATGGTCAAAGCATTACAAATTCCCCACACAGGCACCACAATTTGTCCCCAATGAACTCAAATTCCGCAAATGACAAAACTTAAATCGTCTATTAATCTATCTGACTTCATCTGTTACGCTTATAGCTTAGTATTGACCCAGTTCAGAGAGATGAAAAGTATTACTTAAACCTGTAATATGAGACAAAAACTGAGGACAACAGAAATTGGGTTAATACTCTTTGAACCAGAGCTAAACTTGGTAAAACTAACTATCTAGGTTGAAAACGTAGAAATACTGGAATCATGGATAACCAATAATTAATTCAAGCAATTTGATCGAATGGCACAAAAGACCTCTTGTACTCCGTACACACTGGCTGTTCATTACATCTTGGAGTTAGCCGTGTTTGTAACTTTGTTACATTCACGACGCCTAAAAAAGCCGTAACAGTGACTTGATTATTCATCGCAAACAACATAACAGAGAAGTATGCAGGGAAAAGTTAAGAAATTACCTCCATAAGATGTTAGTCCACTGATATTTAACCTCCCTTGTCCACGCACAAATCTAATTTATTTTTGCTTACAAACAAATCTCAATCTTACCTTAGCTATTTTGTTTTCTGATGGAGTATAAAGTCTTAACTGAAGCATTTGTTGTTGTCCATTCCAATCACTGGGATTTTTTGATCATGTGCATATAGTCCACAGCAGAACGAAATGAGGAGCGATATTCAATACTAACTTGTTCCAAGAGCACTTGTGATGCTTAAATCCTTTGTTACCCTTACGCTCGTATTATAACACCACTCATTAGCGAAAGTCTCAGAACTTTTACATCATAGTTACAGATTGAAAATAAACACATTAATCTATTTAAATATTGAAACATACTAGGTTTAACAGCAGAAAAAACAGTATCACCCTTTGGCTAACAACTCACTTATTCGATTTAAAACAATATCCGTGGTTCCATCCGTACTTAACCCTTGTTTCTTGATATCAGCTTTCACTTCTTCAACAAGTTTCCATATAAGCTCGTCCTCCTTCAGTTCTTCCTCTCCAACTTCAATCCCATATTCTCTCCTTCTGCTACAGTATCTCAGCAACCCTTTTAAAAACACATTGTACATCTCTACCTCAACCTCAATCATTTTACTTTCAACCACTTGGTCAATCACCTTTTTGCCTCTGTAAAACATTCGAGCACTACAAAGCGCGTCAACAAGCGTATTTACTGTAACATTATCCACCTTCAACTCCCAAGTCTCCATCTCCTTCACCAACCGTAACCCTTCTAATGGATCACAACAAGTACATTCAAGACAACTGCATTTTCCTTCTCTAATCTGACATCTACATCGAGAATATCCCTTGATCAAAGTATTGTACAATGTTGAGTTTGGGGACAAATCTAACGTCGCCAAGCTCTCTCTTGCAATCGTTTCAGCTTCTTTAGCTAATCCAGCTGAGCAGTATGCATTAACCACCGACGAAACCGTAACCACACTTGGTTTGAAGCTGTTCTCTACGGGTTTCTTTCCACGTCGTATTCTATGTTGATTATGAGCTTGATTCTCCGATTTTTGAAAAAGTTCAGAAAGAAGCTTCGATGACTTTTCATATTCCGGTGGCACACTTCTTGTATAACCCTTTATCAACAAATTATACACACGGAGATCTGGCACAACATTATATTTGGTCGGCATATCATCAAAGAGTTTTTCTGCTTTCTCAATATTTGGTGGTGTCCCTGATACATACGCGTTTAATAAACTTGTTAGTAAGATCAAATCCGGAGTTATACCTTCTCCCAAACATTCTTGAAAAATTCGATCAGCGTGATCTTCAGTTGATATCTTGGAAAGCACAATCGAATATGTCTTATGATCCGGTTCAAGATTTAGACCATCTTTAGCATATGATACAAGCTGCTCAGCCTCAGCACTGGGTAACTTAGCTAGAAGCGTGTTCACCACAACTAAATCTATGTTGAACTCTTTCAAATCAACTCCATCAAAAGTGTTTCCAGAAGAAAAAGTTTTTTGATCGTTTAAAAAGTTTTGAAAAAGTTGTTCACAAGTTTTTAACGGAAGAAATTTGATTAAAGAAGAAAGAGATCTGTTTGTTGAAAGAAAACGAAACTTTTGTTGCTTGATTAGGTCAAAAGCTTGATCGAATTGTTTCTGCTTGGCAAGTGACGCGATTAGTATGTTATACGTACCCTCATCTGCTGTATATCCATTTAAATTATTTGTCATTTGACCAAATAAAGTGAATGCTTTCTGTTTATAGAACTTTGAAGTGAGTCGAAGACAGAAAGCCTTCAAGAGAACATTCAACGTAACGGTCGTAGGTTGTTCACCTTTAAAAAGCAGCTCTTTGAAATGCTGCTCACAAAGAGGAATATTTTTCTCATTCGCTGCTTTATTCATAAGCTGAGTATAGTATTTGACCGTTGGAGTTAACGGATTAGAAGGAAAGAAAGGTTTTGAGTCTTTGTTTAGCATTCTTACGTTGTAGAATTGATCGAAGAAATCGGAAAATAATTGGTTAAATTGTGCAATATTATTGGTCAGACCAGGTTTTTCGCGTATTTTCTTTGGGAAATTTAAAATTTGAGTCATTATTGGTAAAGCTGTTTCTTTTGCTATTATTGATATTGTCTTCTGTCGAACCAAATGTAAATAGATTTTTAAAGTTTAAATAGAATAAAAAGATAGAACCTTAAGTTAAGAATTAGGTGTAAATTTAGGTTGGAGAATTTTGCTGGTTGCCTCATGTTATGGGTTTTTACATATTCTGATGTGAGTGGATCACTTTTTGTGACAAGAGAAAAAAATCTATGAATGCTAAAACTGATCAAACCCTGATAAAATTTACATTGATTAACTTAGTTAAAATGGGTGAGCTCCGAAAAAAATGATACAAGTGTCCATTTTGGATAAAGTTGGTGCTGAGCATGATTCTCCATTCAGCCTAACCGTTCTATTAGCAAACACACAGAGGCAAATATAGCTTTTATATTAGTTTTAATCTAGAAGTTAAAGTTTATTCAAGTGAAGCTAAATGTAAACTAGTTTCGAATACACAATATAAAATTAGGTAAGATAAGAATCCATTATTGTTAATGTACAATGACAACATGTACGACAAGTGTAAGAATCCCTGTGAAGTTTCTTGAAGAAATCATTTAGTGCTCGCAATGAGTAATTTAATAAAATAGTAATTGATTCATCGAGGTAAAATATAAAAATTTCAAGTTTATTATTGCATTTCTTTTTTTGCCAAAGGTTCCCTTAACCGTAAAATATAAATGCAACCGTCCACAAATAAGTATATTCTATTAATTCCCATGCCTTTAGGTTGAAGTTAGAAAGGGAAAAGTCCTAAAGCAAATCCTAGCTACATATTTTTTACAACAGTTCTAGTCTTTCATAATGCAAGTAAAACTAGATTTTATTTTGCTGAAAGTCAATGCTCATGATATTTACGAGTCTATGCCAAGTTAGTTTTGCACTAGTGCAAGAAGAATTTTCTCTTAAATTTACTCTTACTAGGACTTAATTGTTAATAAAGCAAACTTTGGAAAGGATATAAAGATATAATAGCATAAATTTTTGGTTCTACACAGCAGAAGTGTTGCTTCACTGAACAAGTACATTTCAGTCAATTGCTATGAGTTAGACAAGTAATTGTCCGTATCGTCTATATGTGTAGAAGGATAAGTATACTAACTTAAACAAACTGAAAGCGCTTGGAAAGCGCTTTAAAACGATATAAGTAACCTTTTCCAACTCCCAGTAGTTGTTGAGATATTGAGGTTTTACGTTCTGTTTTTTCCGGTGCTTATTTATTAGTAAAAAATGTATTATGTAAAGTTGCACCAATTGTGCGGTAATGTAATATTACATTGTAACTGTGTAAACTGTAAACAGTCAGTATGCAGGGAGTCATACACTCGACTGCTTAGTGTCTGACTCTATGAAGCAAGAGATTTGTTCCTTGGCTGAAGAACAGTTTCAATCAAATATGGCCGAGGATGTATTCTCCCAAATAAAATATCAAGTAATAAATCCTTACCAGTTTATATATTCATTTAGTGAGTCATTTCTGATTAATTTTAGGTTCAACATTTTCAAATAATTTAATTTTGGCATAAATTATTCAGTAGAGTGCTTTTACTCATATTAGATGTCCAAAATCACTTCATGTTAGTTAACCGTTTAATTAACAATAAGCAAGCAAAACTGAAAAAATAAAATATATAATATTTCTGCTAATGGTGAAGGGAAATAAAAAGAAACTGTTCAACAAAGTATATTAAAATTAATACAATTTAAGCAAATCGAATAATAAATACTTAATATCCAGGCAGTAAAGAATTTTTAGAGTGTCAGGCACTATTCTCTTTGGTATATTGGAGATATTTAAACTTGAACACAATATGGTTAAAATTGCGTAGCAAGGAATAAAAGATAAAAAAATAATAAATGTTGGACAGAAACCCATAGCTAATATGAAAGTCTCTTGGATGCAGAATTTGTCGTTTCTCTTTGGTACTGAAAGAAACCTCCGAATTCTCTGCTAAAGAATCTCTTAGTTTTCCTGCCTTAAAATGTATAGTTAGAAACATTGGAAATGAATATATTCTTAATAGATAGGAGGCGGATCATAAATCAAATCCGGAATCAAAGGGAAAAAATCACATATATTAAGAATAAATGCATTATATCTTTCTTGCGCGGATTTCTACCCATTCCAAGCCATTCTACTGTATAGTAGTCTTTTTCAAATGAGCTTAAGCGTACAAAGTCATATTTCAAAAAAGTTAAGTATCATTGCAGCATAGATGAAACATAAATTGTTGCATCTAATATTGATTAAAAAGTAATAAATATGCTTCTTCTATGTTGGAAAAAGAGTTGCTTACCCCAACTAAAAGTTCTCGTTTAGCATGACTGTCAATACTTAAAATGATACTCTTAATAGATTATTTAATATTTAATGGAAAACTGCTTGGTCCCTAATTCCTTACCAAAGTAATGACAATTTCCGAAAATATATTGAACGGTATCTACATTCAATGCATTCCAGGTTAATAAGCCACAAATCATACTCTATCTACCTGGCGGGGGGTTAAGTGGCGGTATATTAAAACGTTATTTAAAGAGTATGCAATATCTTTTGCTGATGTAAATTAGAACCTTGAATCTCACCCAGTATACATACTAAAACTCGAAAAAAAATAAGTAAAAGAGTGAGATAGGGAAAGGGGTCAAGTACAGTAAACTTTTTGTTTGGAATTACTTGAAGTAGCATAAATCGGTGAGAATATTTCCATATAAGCAGCAACGTTTTAAAATTCACCACTCATAGATTGACAAATAATATTTAATTATAAAAAAAACGTAATACTACTTATTAAAGGCTATAAATCTAATATTAGTGCCACAAATGAAAGTGTACAAAGGTTATCTACCTCATTTATTCGATATTTTCTGGTATATATAGATTTGATGAACAATAATTTGATGTATTTATTATTCTGTGTATATTTAATTATTTCAAACTGTGTGTATCGTTTTATGATCTGAAAAATAACCAATTATGTTTTTAGAAAATATTCTTGGCTTATATAAATAAAAAAATGCTAAAAATTAAGTTTCCTAAATACTTGATATTTCATCCAAAATAATTGTAGACCAGAAAAGACTAGAATACAAATGTATACTAGATCATCCAAATAAATATATCTAGAAATTTTTACTAAATATAGTCCTTAAGATTAGCCAAATATGCTGCAATAGCGATATGCCTAGGATTTGGATGAGATCTAAGAAACCAAGATATCCCTTGAAAATAGCTGATACAAAAAAAAAGAGATAAAAAATTAACTCTATTATAACTTATTAAATATAGAAAT
Source organism: Labyrinthula sp. Ha (assembly GCA_015227615.1). NCBI lineage: Eukaryota > Bigyra > Labyrinthulida > Labyrinthulaceae > Labyrinthula > Labyrinthula sp. Ha. The sequence goes on along the minus strand of JAALGZ010000022.1, from coordinate 549,790 downwards.
AAAAGGTTATTTCTGTTCAAGCAAAATAATACAGTGTCTTAGCTTTTTTCGGTGCAGAAAGACTAAGTATTCGTTGATGAAAACTATATTTACTGAAGCAGATATTAGTATTAAAAATTTTACCGAAATTCCTGAGCTTTAAAACTCTAATGGGTCATAGTTACATTATTACAGAAATATGTTATGCACTTAAAGTTTATTAAAAACTCAAATATTACTTGTATAATGTATTTTAGGTTTTGTTAAACAAAGCTTAAGTCGAGATATAAACCTTTTTACGTACTGCAGATGACAAATTTTCGCTGTTGCAAATAAATATAACCTCCTTCGAGGAAACTGGATCTATTTTCAACTTTTGTATGATTTATTCTTAACATCACGTACAGAGTGCTTTCCGAAGATTTATTTTACTTTTAATTAAACGAATTTGAATTTGACTTAGAGACATTTCACTATCAACACTAACCCTCCATTTCCCTGCTGCGAAGGTTAGATATTATTTGTTAAGAATACCTGCTAACTACTTGTCTTCCCTGTTGTTTTAGTAGATAAAGTCATATTTTCCTCTTTTTCATGAGTTTATTCAGTTGAATCTAGAGAAAAGGTCCCTGAGTATAGATAGAATTACCAGTTTTTATCCTACAATGAGTGGCTTTCAGATTCTTGAGGAATATCCCAAACATATTACTGGGTTTTGCAACATGCTCGACTCAGATATATACTGGATGATATTACATTTCTTTGGACTTGGTTCAAATAGCTAGAATTATCTTCAGTACGATTTTCTACTCCATTTGCTAAATTATTATTCAAGTAAATCGCTAAATAGATTATTCGAATTTTTCTGTGATATTTCCTCCCTGAAGCCCAAAACAAACCACTTTTGAGTAAATCAACTTAGCATTGAAGCATTTCTGCAATTAGAAACCCCCTTCATGGGAGCTAAGAATTCAAACTGACTAGTTAGAGGATCTTTCACCAGGGGTACATGGTTGTGAAGTGACAGAAAGAAAACATTTGTCATGGCCAGTTTTTATGCCCCAACTAGGTTTCACCTATATGAGAAGCTGTATCAATTTGGCTTGGAATACTTTCAATTCGTTACTTGGATTGGGTACTCGATATTCCCTGTATTTGAAATTTCAACATTGTTAATTTGTATTTTCAAATCTCCACCCACTTTGGTTTCCACAGCCCTTAACAAGAGCATCACACTTTGAACAGAATCTGGGATTGTTTCGGGTTGTTTCCCTTAATCTCAACCGGCTTTGCTTAGTCCTCATACAATTCTATAAGATTAAATATTTGCATTAATTTTCATTTGTACAAAAGAATTCATATTCTTGAAGTAACAATTGCTCCTATTTCTTAGATGAATTCAATTAGTATCCATGATATTCTCTAATCTACATTTCTTAACCTCTGCGGAAATGATGTTTAAAGTAAAAATGAATAAAAGTAATATATCCTTTTATCAGCTTTTGCTGCAATATTTATATATACAGTTCTTTATACAAACATGATAATGGGTACGTGCACTTTAATACCCATATACTAACAGTGCAGTTAAATGGTTAAGTTTCTCCTAGATAATGATGCTCAAACAGACTAATATTGATTTGACCGTGTCACAACAGTGAGCGGCTAGTTGTGAGGACAACCAATGAAAAAAAAAAACGGGAAGGCTGAGAATAGTGGGAAACACTGAATGTTCTCAGGGGCCACCGCCAATTGTCTAAAATAAGTTAATTTTGATCTAAACAGCACCTTATTTTCAAGGGTTAAGCAGTTCAGGAAATTAATTTATGGCTAATTTTTTTCACAGTAATTTATATTTATATGAAGAAAAGAGAAAATTTATTTATAACCCTTAAAGCTTAAACTTTGTCATCGCCATGTACCTCTTTATCACAAGAACGAAATCCCTCAAGTGTCAAAACTTCTCTTTCTACTTCTTCATTCTCTTCCTCCATCTGTTTTACCATCACTTCGTCTTCCTTCTCATCGAAACCTGGCATTTTCTTTTTCATAGCAACATAAATTTCGGGATCCATCAACTCATCTTTATTCATTTTCAAAAATGCAAGTCTGTTTAAAGTTGCAGGCATCATCCTATTTCTCTTGTCAGTAAAAATCAGCTTGCACTGGCCAAACAATCTTTCTACACTGCAAGAAGTCACAGAAATCAAGCTAACATTTGAGTAATCACTCTTTCTTTTGTTTCTCTATTCTTAGCAGCTAGTTCTCCAAGCAGAGAATCACCATGTGGAGTCTTCGCTTCTTCTTCAGGAGGACCTGTTTCTAACCTGGACAAAGCTGTTCTTTCTGCTGGTTCAAGTTTATCTTCTTCCTCCTAATAAATTTTAAACACTCCAGTTTCAAAAGCACCAAACTCAGCCAAAATATTTGCGTCATCTTCTAAATACTTCAAGAAAGAACCATTATTATTGACATCTCTTAAGAGATTTTTAACAGCTTTCTTTCGTTCACCAAGGTTAAACTTTGAATTTTGAAGAACAGCTGTGCAGCGGTAGCAGGTAGCAAGAAAGGGAAGGTGTTCTTCCAGAGTTCTTAGTCCAGCCTGATCCAGAATAAGATCTTTAACTCCATCATCTTTAATCTGCGCACAGAACATCCAAATCTCAAGGTACCTTTTCATCATGAGAAATTTTCCACTCCAACGCATCACATTTGGGTGAATAACAACTTTATCCGTATATTTTCTAAGAGCTGCTGTTAATTTCTTTGACTTCTTGATCTTGCGAAAAAGCAACTGCACTTTGTCTAAAGCTTCGGATAACTCTGGTTAAAATTTGATATATGCTCCAACATCTAGAGTCAAACGATGGCTAAGAGAGCCCACAAACTGCGTTCCAAGATCTCTGCAAACTTTTTTGTTCGTATTTGTATTATCAACCACAATTGCAACCAGCAGTGATTAATCAAGACCAAATTTGCTCATCAAATTCTTCAGGAAAGGAACAATGTCATTTGCTTTCTGTTTTTTTTTTCTAAAGGAAGCACTCCAAGAAAGCGAAACGTCATCTTCTTCATCTTGTCGAAACATAAACAAACACCATTAAAATTGTAGCCTTGGTAAGTCCAACCATTGATGACTAAACAAAATAGTTCTGAATCCACTTTTTGTTTGATCTTTTGTATAAAAAGGTGTTCCATGCGCTTCATATAAGTCCTCATTGTGTTCTCACTAATGGGATCATCTGTATTATTTTTTTCTCTCAAACTCTTCATATCTTAACAAGCTCAGAGGCTGATTTTTCCTTAGCACATAGTTCAATATAGATTCGCTGTGAACATCGGATGTTTTATAGCTCTCAGACTCCATAATATCTCTGCTTTTTCTTCTACGTTTTCTGTGTGCTCTTTTTTCAGTTGTTCAATTGTGGTATCCTCCAGGTGTGTTTCTAAATTTTCCAGGAGGCCAGCATAGCTTTTCTCACTCTACCAAGTCATAGATCTTGAGCAATGACTACAAGAAAGTTTGATTACATGCTCTTTCTTTGTTAATTTAGCAGTTTCAACGTTGAAATTTTGTTTAATTGCTGCAAATAGGGTCGGATCTCGTCCCTAAGACTACTCGTGAATGAGTTCGGAGGCAGACTTGTTCAAATCAATGCCCATAATATTCGGAAGTCATGGTTTTAAACTTTTTTAACGGTTTATGTATAACTGAATCGGACTAATGAAAAAATTTTATATTTATGGGTTGTTAGCAATAATGGAAATCACTAACTGTCAACTAAAAGGAATTTTACTGAGGCTTATGGGGGGGTTGGGATATCGGTTTTTAACGGGCAGACGGTATTGAGTACCACTGCTCCTAGGTCTGGAAGGTGAAGTTTTCATTTTGATATATATAAAGAGAGAAAAGGTTTTAATTAATGGCACTAAAATGAAAAAAAAGGAAATAATAGAATAAACTCCCATGAACAAGAGATTTTTATTCAGACGATAGAAAACAATTTGGAATGTGAGAAAAAAGCGCTATCGGTAATTTAAAGCTACACTAACTGAGGATTATGTACCTTCAAATTTGTCAAGTTTTGGATTTACTGGAGAATGCATAATTTTAAACTAGAAAGAAAAATATAATCACAAGGTTTAACCCTGCCTGTAGCAATGTATTATTAACTACAAACTTTTTGAAGTAGCTATTCTCTTACGAAAAGATCTAATCAGCCCTGTTAATCTTTTAATCACTCAAAATGTACAAACTTGAAAGTACATTTTTGAAGCATTGTTGATCAAAGAACTAAATATTCTTCTCATTTGCTATGTTAATAATGCATCATTCGACAATGGGATATCGATCTTAAATATACGTTTAATCGAACATAGGTCCCATTGATATTTTAGATCCACCGTTATATGGTAAAAGAACTATTTTTTTCACATTTTATTGCAAGTTATTTCTTGCAAAATATACGGTTTATGAGGTTAATTCATACTTTCTTTGCACAACTAGGCACATTGTTTGCATTGAGTGCCATTGCTGGTCAAACAATAAAGTAAATACATCTTCCAAGTCTTCTAGGTAGATCTAAACTATATTTGGTGTAATTAGGTGATCTCTCGTTAACTCGAATAGCATTGAGAAGTTGTAATATCTAAGTGTTACTAATTCCTAATTTCGTGTTTATTTATACTCATGTTCATCAATTTCAACCGTGATCTGAAGCCAACGACAAAATATAATTATTGAGTTTATCTTTTCTTCCCGGGTTTGGTCTGCCAGAGCCAGGTTATCATATATTAAATTATTGAGACTTGATTTATTATATTAGAAACTTGTACCTTTAACTTAAAACTAAATATACCATTTATCCTGAGAACCCTCTGTTTCCAAGATGAAAAGACCGTGCCAAGCTTAAAGCACAAATATGAATTAGGTCCAGAGTTCTGAAGATTGATTTTTTTACGTATAGGTATGGAATGTTTCTTTATCCGTATGATAGGGTTTTTACCTTCTCGCATAGGCTTCAAATGACCCGAATAAGATTTCCGGATTCTCCATGATTGAATTAGTAAGACAATAATTAATAAGAATCAACCCTTAGTGTATTTATCATTGAAACTATCTGTTTTCAATGCTCCACCTAGAAATAAAACTCTTCACTACTACTGTAGGTGTTTTTCAAGGTTTTTGTTAAGCACATCGTATTTCAAGCGTTAGATTATTACAATGTTGCATGGACTTTCTTAAAAATAATTGAATAAAGTATTAACTTTTTCTCATCAATCTCAGCGCAAGTAATATACATATATATATTCCAATTACTTGAAGTACATACAAAGCTTTAGGGCATAGCGATCGTAATAGACTTAATATAGCTTCATGATCTGAAGAATATCCACAAAACAAGGGCTGTAGTGACCAGAATTACGGAATCTAATTCCGAAAATGTGTGGAAAAACTGTTAAGACAAAATCTCTTATGTAAACCAACCTATTGAGACCATAATGGATTTCTGTACAGCCTTTCTTTTATTGGCTTCTTTGATTTGGGAAATTCATATAGTTTCGATTTGTCCTCGTAATGTACCAAATGGGAATTTCGTAGGAGAGAAAACAATTGTAGGCTGTAACACCCCAATATATAGGATGCTAAGAGTTTTCGCAATGATGAATCATTTCGGCAACAAGATCTGTTAACTTTTTCCATGAAAACTTTCTTTTACGTGATAATTAATGATGCTTAAAAAACCCAAATTTTTCTCGATATCCTTTACCAAGTTGACCGCGTTATGACAAACTGAAACAAAAGTTCTCTTCTCTGTTACACGGTACTAAACTTCACAAGAGTATAATATGTGGCAGGTTGTACGCATCTCTTCAATTTTATCCCCGTGCCAACCTGGTGATCCAGCAAATATGATACCAAGTGTTGAGTCCAAGTATGGTTTCATCGTTTCAGACTCGGGACTCTGTGGCACCTGTGCAAACAATATAAAAACAAAAGAAAGAGTATCTTACAATTAAAACATTGCTAGTTTTTTAAGGATTGTACGTATCTGGAGCCGATGTATTATCGGTCCCACTCTTATTAGACGTCTCCGCATCTACTTCAAAACTTGGCCTCAACTGAAAAGCTCAATTTTAGGGGCTCTCAGTTGTAAATAGCTACGAGAACTGAAAATTTCTATTCTACACTTTTTGTTCTGTTCACAGATTCAATGATTAAATATAAATGTATTATGAGCTAAATCTTTAATGCAATCACTTACTACATAAGATCAGTAAACGAACTAAAACCATAGATACAATGTGCAACAGGTATTATTACTTGATAGTTGCACAACTGAATAAAATTAGCAATACTCAAACGAAACCATGACACAAGACTACTAATTTGTGGCTCTTGTTCTTAATATATCCATACTGTTTTGTAACCAAGTCTTCTTTAATAATTTTAAGCCAAGCTTTTTTTCACTTAGTAAAAACATGTCAACAATTCTGTCAGGATCGAAAATAAATCTTGCAAAATATCGATACAAAAAAATATCTCTTGGTTGATGTTCGTTTTTATATTGAAGGACTTTATTTAAGAACGTTGTCAAGCTAACAGGTTCCTCAAATTCAATATAGTCCTCAGTTTCAGTTGATGGTTTAATTCTCATATCTTTTAAAACAGGAATTAATTCTGGAACAATAAAACTTTCTGCTTTTTCATCATATTTTAATAAAATCATACTACTCAAAGCAAATTTTAAAACATATTCTCTTTCTTGCTTAGTATATTCTTTGAGAAGAACATCGAATAGCGCTTTTCTTATAATTCCAGTATCAATATATTTTCTATATTGAGGAAAGATTTCTGAATTTAACCTAAAAGCAAGTTGATGAAGATTTGAATCCCGAATGAAACTTCCTAAAGCTTGAGCAATAAAGGAAGGTGCAAAAAATATAAAATTAGTTTCTTCAGATAGATAAAGATTTTTATGGTAGAAAATTATTCATGCTTTTGAATAAATCTCAAGCATATTTTCAATATCTTCACCTGTAAAGTTACACGATTTTGATTTAATTTTGAACTTTTTCATACTTATATAATTAGATTCTTCTCTACAATTATCGAGAAATAAAACCCAAACACAAGGTAAACTTAACTCAGTTGAAACATAGTTGCTAAAAAATGTATCTTCTTTCACAAACCTTTTAAGTTTTTCATGTATTTTAAAAAGAGTTTTAGAAGAAGGATTTGAATTCTCAATAGGAAAAAAACTAATCTTCTCACTTTTTGGTACTTGAAAATCAGTATAAGTTTCAGAAACAAGTTCAAAGACTTTTAATTCGGTCTTCTCTAGTTCTTCTTTCTTATTTTTCCTAAGAAATAGCTTTAAATAAGTTACAATAAAAATAATAGGTGCTTTTGGAGCATTCTTGACAACACTTTTTAACCAGAATTTAAGTCTATTCATATCTTCTCTGCTTTGTTTTGTTAACTTAAATATAAGAACATAAACTGCATTTGGATTCATAAATAAATGATGAAGAGAAGAAAAAACTTCTTGACCTCCAAAATCAGAAACACGATAGAAAGGGTTGTATGTTTTATAACTGTAGCTTTCTTGCGTAAAATAGTCTAAGAATTCATCATCCTGAACAGTTCTTTCCAAAAGTTCTTTTTCAAAAGGAAGATTGTATTTTGATGTATTTCCACCCTTATGAAAACTATTACATTTAACAGCAAGAACATTTTTCACTCTCTGAACACTAAGTTCATATTTAGTGAGAGGTTTGAAATTGTCTTCTTTGATTTCCAAAATATTTGTATCTTCTAAAACTAGAGTTGAAGAAATATCTTTTACAAACTTTTTTTTACATAAACTTCTTATTGTTGAAGTTTTTCCAGTTTTACCATCACCCAGAAATAATAGTGGAAGTTCGTTCAAAAAGAGTTTTTCATCATATCTTTCCTGTAACAAAGACTGAAATATATAGTAAATGTTTTTTTTATTTTTTATCGTTTATTTCTTGTTTCCAAATATAAAAGTGAAGGATGTTTTTCAACAGGTTCAACCAAATTTGTTAAAAAGTCTTCTATTTCAGATATTAGAAACCTAAGGAATAAATAAAATAAACTACATAACTGAAAGTAACAAAGAGATGGACTTCCCAGAAGTAAATGTTTTACACCTCCAAGTATTGTTTTCTTTTCTTGATATTCTTTATACTCCAGCACGTCCCAAACACTAAACTTTAACCAAAAGATTCCTTTACTATAAGTACTTCATAATATTATTTTCTGATAATGTTTGAAAAATACTTGATAATTCAGTTGCAGTAAAATTGTTATACCAAAACCTAAATATGAAACAAGAGAAAAATAGACCACCACCTTTCGACTTTTGTTCTCTTGCACACAAAAATATTAAAATACTCAAAAGATAATATTTCACAGCGAGTAAAACTATAGTAAGTAAATAATAAAAAATTACTTCACCCTATTCAACCTAGGTAATATTTTGGTTTCAGAGAGTATGTTGAAATTATCACCACTTATTGAACAGTCATTAAACCTACCTTAAAATAAGGACAAAAAATACCGCAAGAAATCAACTGCTGGAAACAGATTTAATAACCATTCAAATTTTTCTTTGAGAACAAAAAGTGGGCAATTTTCAAACCTATATTCTTTGAGAAGGGTACATCTTACCTTAACCAAATTATGTTCTTATTCACCGTCGTACTTTGGAGAAAAGTTCTGGTTGCCTTGTTGAACATTTCCGACTCAGTTTCATTTCTACCCATCCTTATAATAACCTTAATCAAAAGATATACCATTTTATCTCAAAGATGCGGCCTACCCCATTTTCCTTATACTGTTTTAAAATAGATTTTTCATCATATGCCATCTTTGTTTTTGTTATTTCTTGACACAAAAAGTTATTTTACTGAAACTCTTTCGCTTAATTAGCTCAAGATATATAAAGAAACTAAATTATAACCAATAAACTTTACCAAAGAGTTAAAAATTACCACTTTTATTCAAAAAATTAGACACCGATAGTGTTGGAATATTAACGTTAACAGCTTTTTAACGTTAATACGTTAAAATTTTCCATTGTTTTAGAGTTAGACTTTCTTATCGCGATAAACGTTAACTAACGGTTAAACAGAATCCACAATATTGTTTAACGTTAACAAACTTAAGGAATCCGTTATTTAACTTAAACTAGGGGAAAATTAACGTTAACAAAAACTAACGATAACCTTATGGGTTTGCAGAACCATATCACGATATAACATATTTTTTCAAATCATATCTCCATAATATATTATGCCTATATAACTCCTCTAAAGGAATAAGAGTGAAGCAAAGGCTGCGTTAGAAATAAATACAATATAGGATTAACATCACGTGGAAAATATTTTATATGAATATTTTCCTATGACTACTAACTTTACCTTTAAAATTATCTCAATCCAAGCTTAACCTGAGCTCCTAGAGAGTAGAGAAATATCTCAAATACCTTTTATAAATAATTTCGAAGGACTAATTGTACTCTGAGAGAAAATGCAACTGAGAAAATAGACGTAATACCTTTGCCATAGCAAAACTTTCAATGATCTTCATGTAAAAATGGTTGTATCTTTGCTCAAACTCTTTTTCAGAAAAATTATAATACTCCTTTGGAAAGATATTTTAATTTCCTATGTACTCAAATAAAGGAATTTAGCTTTTTACGAAGTTAATCACGAGTTATGTGCGTTTTAATAACCGAATATCAAAGCAAAGATTAGCATATCAATACGTGCCGCAGTAAAAGTTATTTTTCTCAATCAATTTTTAATCTTTCTAGACCAACTGAAACTCTAAATACTTTAAATATTAATTCTTAAGATAATATAACTTTTCTATTTTCTTTTGCGTGAAAATACTAGGGTTAAACTACGTATTTCTATATTTGAAAAATATTGGTCCATTTCAGGTCATATTTTTTATTTCTCTTATATCTCACTCAATTTTTATGTAAGGCGCTATGGTAACCTATTTACCTATCTTCAAAGCTATTGCTGATAACTGGGATTTATTTTTTTTTGTTTGAGGACTGGAAGATACTTTTCTATTCTGTTCTTTTCACGTCACCCTACATTTTATGTGAGTTTCTAAATAATTGTAGAGCTCATTTTCAGTAAATTTTCGAGTTATTAAAAACAGAATATAGTCTTGGAAATATATTTCAAATATCACTTTAGCTGTATAAGATAATATAGGATTTAAGAAGAAAATGTTCTTACAGAACACTGAATACCAGAAAAATATAGCTCACTCATTCTATATCGATCAGACAACAATGAAGAAAAGGGCTACATCACCGCTGTAAGCTTTCAAGGTTAGCTCTTATGTTCATGTTATACAGAGTAATTAACAATATTGTTTTATTCTTTTTGTTATTATGGGGTGTTGAAAACCTTATCAACGTTTTTTTCAAGAATGTAGTATAATGGCCATTTAATCAACAATACGTTTTCAACTCTTCCATAAAGCTCAAAACATATTGAAAGCTCAACCTAGTGATTAGTCACATAAGAATTTAGAGGATTAGAACAATATTAACTATAAAAAAAACACAATTATTGAAAATAAAGCATATAGTATTTGCTAGTTCTTGTCACGAAATCATCCTCAAATACAATATTATCACCCACAATATGTTTTACATTAAAAAAACTTTTCAACCATGTATTTTTTCAAGGTATTTGATAAGGATGAGTACTTTAAATCCTAAAAAGGGGTAATTTTAAGGGTCCTTTTCACTAAGTTTACAGATCTTTAAAAAAACATACATTCAAACGTAACAACACGAATAACAACTCTATAGATGATCATATTCCTCTCAGATCCTAAGAGTTAGATATACCTAACTTCTCAAACCATTTCTCAAGACTCTTTCTCTCTGGTTGACTGAAACTGAGCTAAACTTCACTCAGAAAAGGCAAATGTTGATAATCTGCACATCTGAAAATACGAAATCACTCAGTCTTGCTATAATCCAATATATTTTTGTACTAGGGACCCCCCCAAAAGCTACGGAACACTACATGTATTTTTTCTGTGTTCTAGTAAAATTTTGATATTTTTTTTAAGGTCGATATTGGGTTAAAATGCTGTTTTTATAAACTTCAATCCGTGTAATACCTCAAGATATACTCGTCTAGAGTCTGAACGGACCTCATCAATCGAAAGAATGGGTAAATTTAGATCTAGAAACACACATGCTTGAGAATTGGAGTACTCTGTATAAACTTTCTAACAATGTATCATATTTCCAAGATCTCAGAAACTCTGAAAAAGGATACCCTTAAATGTCAAATATTCCTGAATGGGTGATACCAAGCAATAAAACATCCTGAAAATGGTACCCACCTAGATGTATGAATGATTCAGGGTACCTCCGAGTTTTGTTTGAAGAAACTGGAAGAACTTCATCATAAATCTTAACAATAGTTACTTGGCTTAATTTAACTTGACTGCAAACTCAACTTTAAAATAGCCAAGACTGAAGCTTAAATAGGTCAAATATCAGGAGCTCTGACTCTAACTTTATAAAGGACTAGTTCACAGTAACTTAGAAAAGAAAAAAAATAAAGTTTGAGGCTTTTATTAGTTTTAAATATACGAACCTCTGTCATATTATTGCAAATCCCTAAGTGAAAAAATGTGTTTTATAGGCTTCATCCCTTATTAAGTAAATTAAAGCTGGAAATAAAGTATAAACCTTAAACTCTTGCAGTGGAGGTCATACTACTTAGTTTTAGGCCTATTCGTCTGCATTTTCAAGCCTAAACTTCTTCCAACAATGTTTGTTCTTACTCAGCATCAGTCCTATTTAGGCAGCTTTCATCAATATTCTTAATAAAAAAAGAACAAATAAGCTGACAATAAGAAAATAAGGATTGAATATTCAATATATGAAAAATATGATATTTGTTTTGAAATTCTTAAACTTTTTTATTCAGTTAAAAAATTTATAATTTCCCAAAAGTTTTTTCATCAGCGATAGGCTAATTTTAGTACAATATCTAACGATAACGTAACGTTAACTCTTAAATTACATATTTCAGTTAAATAGAATATTAGAAATATTCAGTTTACGGTAATTAACGTTAAAATTATAACGATAGCATTACCTAATTAGAATAATTTGATAACTTAATAAAATGAAAAATGAAAGAAATTTGTAAAAAGAGAGATTGGTAAAGTAAAACACGAAAAATGTACTTCTATTGAAAATATCCACAATTCTAACTATATTTTTAAATCAAACAAAATAAAAATAAAGAAAAATGAAGTTGCAATATCTAGTTTTGTCTATTCCTTCTCTTGTTCTAGGTATGGAAAAGAGAGATCTTCCTGTTGAGACTGGTTTATCTATCCAAAAATATATGCTAGAACCAAATAATGGCATAACATTTACTCATCAAGAATGTGTTGCTGTAGAAGAAGAAGAGGTTCAAATTTGCCGAGCTCCATATTTTGAAGTGTTGTCGAACATGTACAAGGATTTATCAGATTTTGAAATCCGCGATTTAGATACTATTAGTTACGACAATGATTTATCTTTTGAAGCAAAATATGAAAGAATAGTAGAAATTCTAGGTGAACCTGGGTATTGTACTGAAGAGTTTCTTGAAGTTTTACCATATTTTGTTTTCTGTCGAGAAAAATGTGATGAAGGTTATTGTGATCTTGCTTCAAATGGTATCAAAGAAGTATTAAGAATAAATGCGGAAACACTGTTTGCTTGTGAGATTAATACAGATAATGTGTGCGAGGTCTTTGAGGAAATTAATCAAGATGATAATTCGTCTGCGGAAACTAGATATGGAGGATTTGTTGCTCTTATTAGTATGATTTTAAATAGATTTGTATTTGAATAAGAATTCAATATTTATTGTGTTTATTGAATAATGGTAAAAAATATGTTTCTTAATAGATGATATAGAAATATTAAGGGGTAAATTTAAAGGCACTGGGAAAAAATAAAAGAGAAGTATTTTTGCAGGCAAGAAAATCTCATCAAGAACTGTAAACTATATCTATTATATATTGAAGTTTTGCCTCAGTTTTTTTGGAAACAATGACTACTAAATTAAAAAATAATAAAATATGGTTATAACTCAAGAGAATAAGAAAAATATACTAAATTTGGACTAATCTTCAAAGTTTTCTTACTACCCAAAACTTCAGCGAATTTACCTAGAATAGAGAACACTTGATTGAATATCTATAGTTCGAGTAATTTCATACTTGCAGAACAGATGAAGTTTTTATAATTAACGGGGTTGTTTAATATTATATTTTTTCATCAACGCAGTCAAATTTCTCTCATAGTTAATTTTTGCCTCAAATGTTAGGATGCTGAGAATTCCTACAAGAGTAAAAATTTCGGCTGGGTCAAAGATATTCTATTTCTTTCTGCTTATAGATTTTCTCACGCTTAGTAATATTTATCTAAGGAAGCTAATATATTACTTTCCATATATTAAATTCAAAAAAATCATCTCAAGCATTTATGGTTCCTAGGAGTGGAATATTTGGGTTCTTGTTTTTATTTTGTATTTTTTCAGTTTTGAATTCTCATTTTGGAGAAAATAAAATTTTGGGCAATTAGAGAAGTATCTGAAGTCATAGTGAGTTTCATACTTTAGAATACAAAGAACCTATCCAAATGAGGTACTGCATAGCCTTGGTTTATTGGTATAAAATAATAAGATTATTGTGTTTTGTTTCATTGTTTGAATTAAAACATAAATATTACTTAAAGTATCCTTTGGAAATTATTCTGAAAACCTGTGCGTGTAGAATATTCTAGAGAGATGATCTAATGGCAATGATAGTATGTTCTAACGAAACATTTAGAAAAACATCGCTTTGTCAGGAAGATCATATGATATGGCAAATGAGTTTCCGAATGAGACATTTCTAGATTGCAGACAAGCTTGAAGTATGGACATATATGGAACCATCACACTCAATATGTTGTCACCCAGTCAGACACTAAGCAGTCGAGTGTACGACTCTCTCGTTACTGACTGTTTACACTTTACATAGTTATAATACAATATTACATTACCGCACAATTGGTGCAACTTTACATAATACATTTTTACTAATACATAAACACTGGAAACAACAGATCCTAAAACCTTAATATCTCAACAACTACTGGGAGTTAGAAGACGTTACTTACATAATTTTAAAGCTTTTTTCAAGTTCTTTCAGTTTGTTTAAGTTAGTATACGTATCCTCATACACATATAGACGATACGGACAATTACTTGTCTAACTCACCCTGTGTAAGATAGGATTCATCTCGTCTATTTTTTATACAAAGAATATACATTCTAATTATCCCTAATCCAATAACCAGTCATTGCGTTAGTTAGTGATAGTGCACCATTCATATTTATCTGTAAAGCGATATCCTTCAAGTTAACTTTGTTCCATCTATATATTGATGGCCCATGTGTGAATGGAACGCAGTACTCTTGTATGCCACAAATTCATATCTTAGGGAGATTGGCCTATTTGTGCCCAGTATAGAGCTCAATTAGAAAGCTGTTTATTTTTTTATTAAACATAAAACTTCCCTGACTATTTCGTATTCCCAGCGTGAACATAAAAACCATTATATAAACATTAGAAAAGAGTTTGAACAGTAGAGGTTTATCTTTAGTCTTCTACATGTTGTTTTATTTTTGTCTTATTTTTTGTTACTTATTCTATTATTGAGAAAGCCAAGTAACACAAGGGAGTAAAAGATTTAAAGAGAAAAAATCCCACTTTCAATGTCTCTTCTCTAGTTTCTCGTTGCTCTAGTGACGTCTATTCGTTCTGGTAGGTTCAATAGAAGCAAGTAACACAATACAAGTAAACTAGAGGAAGATTTTCAAAAAATATTTTCGATGATTATGACAAATATTTAATGCTTTAAGATGCGAGAATTACTCTTCATTATAACTTATTCTTAAATGATATTGTTATATGGTAATGCTCGAACCTCATTTACCTCGACACAATTTCAGGGTAAATATTCTGGTTACATTGGTTTGAAAATATTCCCTTTCGATTAATAATGTTAATTTCTATGCTATTTAATTGTAGAAATATTATGAAAGGGGGGTATAGTTTTTTTGTAGTTAGGAAGCCTGATGAAAGATCGGTTTAAGAGGAGAATCAATTTGGTCATCTAGGCTTAGAGTTTCCCAACTGTCAGGCAAACGACTCAGTTCACTGTATAAATATTCCCTAATCCTATATAACCTTGTGCTATATCACAAAAAATTATACTAGTAGTTCAGAGCTTGATTTCAGAAGTTTATTTATTCATTGTTTTTTCATTATCATCAGCATTTACTATTATCCCTTCTCCTAATCAAATATAGTAACATCTCTTTCTAATAAAATCGCACGATATTTTACGTTATTAAAGTATTATCAATTAAATATTATTCATTTTTTCATTTAATACAAAAAATTTAACAAGCTCAACTCTTATATTTTAAAGTTACAAATCAAATAATGAATGTTGCATATGTCACACAAGTGTTAGAGTTTGTACCTGAGTCTAGAGGGTGAGCAAGAATTATTTCTTCAGTTACTTTTCTAAGTTTGAGTTGACCAGCTAGAGCCTTTACTTTTTTTCTTTGTTATAATTTCCTTCCGAAATCTAAATAAAAACTCGTCTTCTCCTAGAATTTTCTGAGCTTTCTCTGGTGCTAGTGCTGGGCTTCCGAACTTGTGGACCAATTTGGATCGTGATTTAGATTTACCCAAAGCTCCAAGTCTCTCAATAGAGGCTGGAACTTGAATCTTCCGCATCTCTTCAAGTGATTCATCTCCTGCGATTTTAATTAATTTCTCAGTAATTGTTCCCGTTTCTTTTTCTCTGAGAGGAATGAGTAATTGATCCATGGAAGCTTTCTTAGACAGTACTTTCTCTAATGATTCCTTCCTTCTTCTTGTTTGCTCTTTAATCATTTGTGTCGTAGATTTCTTCATCGCTTGAAAATCTAATCTTCCAGAACCCAAGATTTTGTTAGCCTTTTCACTCCGTAATTTAGAGCTTCCTAAGATTTTAGCAGCTTTTACAGAAGTCTTAACATCAAAGTTAGGAGGTAGTTCTTCATCTGGCTCCTCAGAGATTATTTGCTGTCCGCACGGAAATTTTACTCCTGGCAAGTTTGCATTGTTCATTATCCTTCTAGCCCTCGAGCAAATGCTTTGACCTCGAAAAAACGAAATTTTTTCTTCCTCTGTTTTAAAGGGATGACCTTTTTAGCCATCCGATAAGATGAACGCGATTTTAACGATCTATTGGGCATTTGCAACTTCAGGAGCACTTATTTCAAATTTTATCCCATACGTTTCAAAGCTCGCAGATTATGGAAAACTAGTTGAAAATAAAAGAGATTCATCAACTTTTTTTGGTTATATTTCTTCTTTGAGCGTTCCAAAGTACTGGTTTTTTCAGTTTTACATCATTGGCATACTTTGCACAAGTTTGTGTGTACAATACAGTGAAAAACCTAACATATTGATTGAAATGCTAAGAGTTCATCTCTGTCAAAGATTATTTGAATGCTTTTTTGTTTTTCATAAAGGTGAAGCGAGAATGCATCTTTTTGCTTACATGGTTGCAGCCACCTTTTATGTTGCAGTTCCACTGACACTGTATTTTCTTAATGAAGGATCCAAGCTACAAAAGGATGGACCTATTTTTGTAGGATACTTTTGGCTTTTATTGCAGATTGTTCATCACCAGATTCTAGCAGGATTAAGAAAAGATAATAGTAAAGGATATAAGCTTCCAAAACAACTAGGGTTCAAAATAGTCGCCTGCCCACATTACACATTTGAACTTCTGTTCTATTTGAACTTTCTTCTCTTCGTCAAGTTGGACAAAAGCTCACTCTGGTCTTTAGAGTTCTTGAATCTCTGCTTGTTAATCTCCTTTGTTTTTGTAAATCTTTCAACCACTGGAATGAAAACAAAGAAATGGTATGAAAGTAAGTTTGATGATACGCCTAAAACTTGGTATGCAATTATTCCAGGGATATTATAACTTAGCAAAGTATTTATTTCGTTCAGCTTTAACTTTATTTTCCTTTATTAATTTGGATAAATGATGCTTTACTGAGTTCTTTGCACCAATTTTAACTTTCCACGATAGATTTAGCTCTCCATAAATAGCTTCAACAATTTCACTTATACTCGTTCCATTTTCTTTTTTTTCGCTTAAGATCTTGAAAATTTGTTCCTCTCTTTGATTTCTATGGTCAATGTAATACCTAGAAAATAAGCATAGAATACAAACAAAAACTTGATCTTCTTAAAAGCATCTTTCACAACCTCTCCATGTCCTGGATACATTAAGGCATCCGGATTCAATTTTTCCAGTTTCATAAGCTCTGAGAGGCTTGTCATATATTCGCTTAAATCCTCAAAGACAGCAGTTCCAGAACCTAATACACAATCTCCTGAAAATATTGCTTCAACAACTTGGCTTTCATTCTCCAGTAAAAAACAAACGTGATCCTTTGTATGGCCCTAAATTCAATTACCCAGACTCAATTTACCGGTGTATGCATAACGCGAATTCTAGCTCCAGTCACTTCGAGCACTTCACCATCTTCTAGTGGCTTACACTCTACTCCAAGTTCATCATCAACTGGAGAAGAAATAAATTTTTTAACTGTACATTGGGGAGATATTTTTACCACATCCGAACATCCACCAAGATGATCAAAATGCTTATGGGTAATTAGAAGATATTTTACATGAGCATGTTCCGTTTCTAGCAGATTCTTCAAGTTAGATGAAAATTTTTGTTTTCCTTCTCCTGCATCTATCAAGATTCTGTTTTCTCCAGTTCCTACAAGGTAGCAATTAGTTCCTTGCAGCGTGAAATTCCCTGGATTGCATCCCATCACTCTATATACATTTGAAGCAAGTTTAGAAATCTCAGGCAAACTTCGAGGTTCCACACCTTTAGGGACTTTTCCTGAGTTAGCCATCCAATGTAAGAATATTTTTCTTCTTCTTTTTCCTCTAGGCAGTAAAAAGTACCCCAGTCCAAGTAAAACGCTTAGAATTCCGGCTCCAGCAACGATTTCTTTTACCTTTCCCATTTTGTAAAAACGTCGGAAAAAAAATATGCCGAAAAAAGATACAGAATCTATCAAATTATTTTCTTCTTTAAATCAATTCAAATGCAGCTTAAAAACGTTGACAAGAAAATTTTCCTTTCATTTATGAAATTAATAGTATGAGTTGACGCTATTTAACCGTTTGAAATGTGTTGATGAAAGGAAAATGTTTTCTAAACAGGTTGAAACTTCGTGGATTGTTCTTAGCTGCTGTTCTCCATGTTGTCGATTCCTTTAATTTGAGTGATTTTGAGTGGAGTTCAATTAATTTGGTTTCAAGCTTGTATTTACTGCAGCAACCTTGTTGTGGACGCGGCGGAAGTTTATTGAATACCCAGCCAATTGTTGCTGCTTTGGATGTCGAGGGTAAACTTGTTAACTCTACTGTACATTATACAGCAGAGAATAATATTATGTATATGCGGATTAAAAATTCCCCGGATGAGACTGGCCATGCTCTCCTTCACCAGGAAGGAACCACGTATGGTCATGCTCCTTATGTTTACTTTGCTGAGGGCATAGCTGACGTTAACGAAAATCCAGTGTTCATAAACGAAATTGGATCCGGTTTTTCTATTGAATTCATCAGCTATGGATTTGGAAGAGCTGTGGAAAGTAATTTTTTTGAAGTTCTTATTGGATTCCCCAATTCTTTAAGTTTGTTAGTTCCTCCTGGAACAGCCAAAGGTGGTCGACCTTTCTTACCTCAACCAGAAGTTGGAGTGGTTGATAAGGGAAACAATGTAATAACAGATTTTTCCCAATATAATTTGAACATTGAGAAAATGGATTTATATGTATGGGCAGAGATAGTGAGAAGACCCGAAGGTTCGAATGGGACCTTGTTTGCGTCAGGTGATATAGTGAAGACGAACACCAGTATGTTTCAGGGGTTAAGCAAATTTATTGGATTGACAATTGATGAAGCAGGATATCCTTATGATCTGCTGTTTTCAACAAACTTTCCCTTTCCTCTGTTTAACGTCTCACAAAATGAGACAAATGTACTGTTTCGCGGAATGACTGTAGGTGTTGGGGATCCTTCTTTGGTTACAATTGAGAGGGATTTGAATCGATGTCAGGGTGGTTCCGTTTGTGAACAACAACCTCTGATCTCTATCAGGGATGCTGGTTTCAATCTATATACTCAGCGCTCTCAGGGTCCAAGACAATCTTCTTTGAAAATTTTTCTTGTGAATAATCCCCTAGGCGGAACGCTGAGTTCCCATCAGTTTCCAGGTTTGATTGTGGAGTTTGTCGAGGGATACGCAAATTTTTCAGATCTTATGATTGATGTAATGGGTGACGAGTACCAACTAGCCTATGAAGCAACAGTCGAGTCATTAACTGGGTTAATAGAGCAGCAGACAATAATTATGCGAAATGGAGAGCCTTTCTCAGTTAGACAAGGAATTCCTGACAGGCTTTTTATTCAGCAGCCAATTACCAATGTTTGGGCTGGGGGGTTTCCTTTCGTTAACCAACCTGTTATATCCCTTTTGGACAGGGGAGGAAATGTTGTTGTTAATGACTCAGTCAACTATGTTCACGCAGCATTAGTGGTTAATCCTACCAAGTATTCTCTGAAAGGTCTCGCAAGAGAGCAATTTTTTAAAGGCATTTGCAGCTTTACAGAGCTGTCAGTTGATGCCCCTTCCACCGGGTATGTACTCGAGTTTACCACAACCCTAGATGAAAATTCAAACTACAGTTACCCAATACGCCCTGTGAACTTAACGTTTGATGTTATTCCTTCTGCAGAGTTTCTTACAATGTCTAATTCACCCATCAAGAAACAAAAGCTAGGTTACTCAACTGCTTTATTTGGCAATCTCTTGATTGCTGGGGCACCAGGCACGCCTCATCCAAGATACGAGGTTCAGAAGGTTTCTATTTTGCACAGTGCAGCGAGCAATAAAGCTGAGATACAAAGGATACGAACAACAGCAGTACCGCGTAAGGAAATTCAGGTTATATCAAGCTGTGGGCAAGCTATTGATCCTTCTGATACCAACATGTGTTCGTTACAGGGATACTTCTTGTTGGAGTTTAGGGGCGAGTATACTCGTCCAATTAGACATGATATTCATGCAGAGGGTTTGGAAACTTATCTAGAGTCAGATATTTCAACAATTGGTGAAATCACTGTGGAAAGAAGAGGGAATACCGATTGTCATGTAGAAGAAGCTTTCGTTTGGGTTGTTCATTTTAACTCCTTGGTAGG
Organism: Labyrinthula sp. Ha; assembly: GCA_015227615.1. Classification (NCBI taxonomy): domain Eukaryota; class Bigyra; order Labyrinthulida; family Labyrinthulaceae; genus Labyrinthula; species Labyrinthula sp. Ha. Next base: position 529,389 of record JAALGZ010000022.1, on the reverse strand, counting down.
ACGTGTACCAGCACTTTTGTCCCATACCTATGGCCGCTCAACATATACGTCTCCTAGTAACGAAACCTTTGGGTATTTGGGAAGTGAGTTTGAGCCACTGGCATTGCACTCAAGCTGTGAAAATGTTACTGTCAGCGTGGTTGAAGTTCAAGATTCAACTACTATTTCCGGTGGGTTTTCTTTGCTTGTTCATGGAGACGAAACGGGCCATTTTCCGTACAATCCTGTCGAAACCACGTTCATAAGTTCTCAATCAACGGCAAAAGTTCTAAAAGAAGCCATAGAAACAGCAATGAACTCGGTATCTCTTCCAGATGTCTTCTTCGAGTACACAGGGAAAACTGATTTTAAGCTACTGGGGGTCTCAAGAAGTAATGCTGATTCTGAAGGTGGCTATGCTTGGGACGTTACGTTTGCTCATACAAAGGAAGTCTATGACTTCGGTTTATTCAGTGTAGCTTTTAACAATCTTACCGGATATGGAGCCAGGGCAACTACCACGACTTTAGTCAACGGTGTAGCGGGTATTTCTGGCTATTTTCAGTTTCACCTGTTGAATGCTGGGCCCTCTGTTGAAATACGATTTGATGCGGATTCCAGCGAAGTTAAAGCAGGGTTGGAAACTTTATCATCTGTAACTGTTGTGAATGTTTCTGATGTAGAAGAAGTATCTAGTCAGTTGGATGATCTTTATTTTGTTTCTAGTTGGAGCATTACATTTATTGGCGGGAGATTTCCAAATGATTATGGTTTTTCAGAAGGACCACCTAGAAACTTGCCACCATTGCAAGTTAACACAACTCTTCTTTATGGTACTGGTGCAGTTGCTTTGGTAGATTTTGCGTTCGGAATCGATAGTTTTAACAGTAACCTATGTGTATATGACAGTAATACAGTCGTGCGTTATCTTTGCACTCCGTCTGCAGTAAAGCGTTATATACCTATGGACAAAGTTCCTGTAACTGGGGACCTAGGTGAGAATGCGGGATCAGTACTCCTGCACAAAAGACTCTGTCAAGAAAACATTTGGGTTCAGGTTGGTGAAGTTAAATCTGCAGAGTGGAGTGCACAGAGTATGTTCGGATATTCTGTCTCCATAGATTCTACAGTTGATGCTGGCGACGTTTCTTCTCCTGTAATCGCTGTTGGCTCACCTTTTGCCCGTCGTTCCGGAGATTTTGAAATCCAGAGGTTAGTCTGTTATGCCACTTCAGGATATTTCTATCTTAGGTTTAGATCACATTTATCTGGCAGAATAGCTTTTGATGCCTCGTTAAAGGATTTACAAGCTGCGATTGAGGATTCGTTTTCTATTAAACGTGTAGAGGTCTGGTCCTCACATATAGATGGGTTAAGTACGGGGGTTTGTCTGAACCGTACAATAAACGATACTTTATCCATATTCATTAAGTTTTTGTTCCCCAAGGATGGAGACATGCCCGCACTTGAACCAGTCTTGTCATATCCTGGGAACCAGTTTAGACCAACACTTATCGACCAATACAGTAGAAAAGTTGTTAATGGACACTATTGGGGTGACGTCGAAATTTCTGAACTCGTAAAGGGTACCATTCGCAGCCGAAAGCCGGGGGAAACTGGGTACAAACTTGGAACTGTTCATGTCTTTGAATCTTTAACCCCTGAAGATGTCTTTGATTGTGTTCCAAGTGATGTTCCACTAGTTCCTATGACCCCCGCTATATTATCTTCTGTCGAAGGCATTGCTGGAGATCTATTTGGACACTCTGTGTCTACCTATCTAAAAACAATTATTGTTGGGGCGCCAGGAAATGTAAAGTACTCTGGCGATGGAGCTCAGAAGTCATTTTCAGGGGCTGTCTACGTGTTTAGTAAGGACACAGAAATTTGTGAGCGAACATGTAAAGGATCTACCCCTTGTAGGGCGACAACGAAGTTTGGACAATGGTGCCAAACTCAGAAGCTTGTGACTCCAGACAGAGAGACTGGGGAGGGCTTTGGATATACCGTTGTAATTAAGGCGAATACTGTCGTCGCGAGTGCTCCGTTCAAAGGTCCTGGCAGAGTCTATGTTTTTAAACGAAATTCCTTGGAAGACAAGTTTAGTCTTGCTCAAACTTTGTTGTTTGATGAATACCCTGGAGTGTCTCTGGCTGGGTACTCAATTAATTTGCATCAGCACACACTATTTGTTGGAGCACCGGCCTCTAGCCTCAAAGGAAATGAACATGGGGTTGTTTTTGTGTTTGAGAGGCCATCAGCTTTGAATAATTTTGTTTTTTCACATATGATATACCCTCCCACTTTTAAAGATTTTTACTACTTTGGGACAAGTGTTTCTGTCGTAGATAATCTCCTATTTATTTCCGAAAGTTTTCACTACAAACCAGTATCGTTCGCCCCTAGAAACAGAATCCAAGAGATAAGAAGTTTTATATTCCCACAAAGCACCGAAACGGTCGTGGAGCAAATATCCGGGAAGTGGAGTCTCGCTTATGGAAAAAAAGTCACAGGGCGCATTCAAGGATCCTCTGTTAAGTCACGTCTACATCTGCTAGAGGCTAATCCTGTTGGGGTCGAGGTTGTTAGCTACTCAGATAATTTTACCTATACTAGCACGTTGCTCATGCCTCAAAATGTAAGTGCGGAGGAACTCAAATTTCGAATTGAAAATGATCTTGATGTTCAACAGGTGGCAGTAGCCCGGGATGGACCTAATAAGAATGGAGGCTATTCGTGGACCTTATCCTTTACTCAAGATTCGAATAATGCCTTACTTTTTGAAGTTTCAGGGGAATTTACAACTCCCAACGCTCGGATTGAGATATATGATGTTCAAGGCCCAGGTACTGGATTAAAGAATCAAGTTTATGGTTATTTAAGGGATGGCCCTAACAAAGAATTTAAACTTGAAGTACTAGCTCGGCCAGAGGTTCAGCAGAGCAATGACAACTTTGGAACAGGCCTCTCTATCTATGGTAGGTTCCTCAGTGTCGGGGCTTTCAATAGAGATCTTGATGCTATAAAGGGGATAAATTCTGGGGGAGTGTTTATATTCAACATAGATATCCTAAATTTTGAATTTCTTTCTCCTACGTTTGAAGCTTATGAAGATGATTCAATTGGCACCGCTAAGATCAGAAAGTGTAACTCAGACTTTTTGCGAAGCTGCCCAGTACTTTGGCATCCATCTACGGCTCCAACGGCAATGCACGCGGATCCAACGAAAGGAAGTGAAACTCAAAATGCCTTTTTCCAAACCTCAAATGGCACGGCTAGCAGCCTGGCTTCATGCCCTACTAAAGCTGCTCAAGGTGTTGGCTGCTTGTGGACCCCGTCTGAATCTTTCAACTTTCTAAATGACCAGAATAATCAAGAGTCACAAATTCAGCTTAAGGAATTTTCGCAGTATCTTAGTAACGGTGAGAGTGATTTTGCACCTTACACCAAGCTTGTGACACTTAATAATTCGGTCAACACTATGGATCTATCTGTTTATTTGGTTAACGATGATGTCTATGAATACCCTGATGAAGAGGTGTCCTTGTCGTTGGGCCTTCCAGGTATAGTGGCCAGTAACCCAGGCCGGTTACATGCGAAGCTTAAGATCATTGATGATTTCGATTATGGTATTGATTTAGATACTACCTACCAAAAATTCTTCCTCCAAACTTCTCATAATAAAACAGAGTTTGGATTTAGTTCTTCAATATTTGAAGACATAATGTGTGTTGGTAGCCCGGGAGACAATGTAGGAACTAGAATAGCAGCTGGACGGGTGTTTGTTTACTTTAAGACAGTATCAGGTGATTGGGAACTGGAGACAGAGTTAATTTCACCTTCCTTTATAGAAAGTGGATTTTTTGGACGCGCACTGCAAGTGAAGAATATTCCACCTTATAGACTCATAGTAGGAGCTCCTGGAGAATCGCCTCCTAAGGTTTACATTTTTGTACGACGTGTCTACTCGGATTCAAGTATCTCTTGGGATCTGGAAAGCAATTTCACCTTAACTAACGAGCTCTATGATTCAAGATGTACTTCAAGTGACCAGCCATACTGGCTAACTTGTCATAATTCTTACTCTCATACCAAGTTCGATAAGAATGTGGGTTTTGGAGGCGTAGATGCTGTTTCAATAGATGGATCATTTGCTGTTGTTGGTGCTAAAGGTTTAGAGGCCGCTTTCATATATCGTCGGGGATTTCGAAATAACTGGTACTTTTTTCAAGTTATCCTTTCAAGCGACTACAAGGATGAAGTTTATCCAATTAACTCTGTCCATAGGCAAGTAACTGTATACAGACCTCTATTTGGATGTTCCGTAAGTCTTTCTAAGGACACTCTGGTTGTAGGTGCAGAGCAAAGTTTAATTCAAAATATAGCTAATACTAGTAAACCGATACAAGAATCTACACTGTGCAATGATTTTTCTACGAGTTTGGTTCCTAAGACTACGCGTATCTGTACATGGGAGTTTCTTACGGATGTCAAGCTATATCTTTGGAATTGTCAGGAGACTTTAGGCATTATCCCAAGGACACCTCTACAATGTATAACACGAAATACAAACTTAGTTCATATATCTAGCAGCGGGTTGCCAACTCATCCTATTGGTAACTTTCCTTTGTCTAAGAAGTCCTTGTTTGGCGACTCGGCTGATAACAAGGAAAAGCTAAATTTTTCGCTAACAATCAACTTTGCACTGCCCACAAGACCGACAGCGCTTGATATCTACCCCCAAAGGGATAACTCTTGTCCCATCACAAGAGAGGTTATTCAAAGCAAGATTGTTGGTCTTGGGTTAAACGGTGTCCCATTTTTTGTCTCACGGAGCTTCGCTGAGGGCGATCTTGTAGATCCTACTATTAGACAAGAACCGCGCGAAATGGCAGACCTATGTAACGGGGTTCTAACCCTAGTAGAAGGAAGTGCTCTTTATGGCTATAGGTCTGAGCCTATATGCCTCTACCCTGCGGGATACAATCCCTACCAACGCTACGGTATAATTTTTCCGTTGAACAAAACGGGTTATTACTATCCACCTCCTGAATTCAGAGTTCAGATTAAGAATGAGGATAACCCTTGGCCGGGTCAGCGATCCCCGAAATTAGGCTATGCACTTGATGGATTCCCTATATATGGACCTTTTGATGAGAATGGCCTACTTCCAACCGACCTAGATGTGTGCAACAGCAGGTTTGATACTAAGCTTCACTCTCGTGTTTACCACATTACACCAGGTAGAAGTCCTTACATTCTGGGATGTTGGGTAGGGCGGGTGCAACAAGACACTCCAATATTGCTCAACGAGTATCCGAAGTATTCGGCTACTGACACAGGTAAAGTCTTTGTTATTTTATTTTTTCTGTCTCACGGTCAAGTCAGAAACAGCGGTTTGGTAAGGGGGCGGTATATATATTCAATCTGAGGCGTATGAATAGAGAGGACTTCCCACCAAGTCGATCTGTTTTCAGCATTATACCACGAGTGGATCCACTCCTTGAAATTGACGGCGAAGAAATGCTGCAAGGATTCGTTGAGCACACTAGACTCATCGCACCAGATGTGGAAGGCAATGATAGGTTTGGGAAAAAGGTAGTTGTTGATGGGGATGAGCTTTTTATAAGTTCATTGCATGACAGAGCTACTGCAGAGACAACTTGGTATATTTCGAGAAGTATTATGATACTAGGGATTTTGAAACAGGTACTCTCAAAGGATGGAGTGCCACGGGAACGGCATTTAGCTACCAGCCTACTCTCGGTGATAATACGTTGTTACGAAATGTTTATGGAACAAATCAGCCTCAAATGTTCAGGGACTATGAAGGAGAAAGCTACATTGCAAATAATTATGCTGGGGGGACATTCAACAAAGTATCGGTAGATTTTGTAGGAGAGGAGAGAACAATACTGTATGGTCCAGAAACAACTCACAAGAACTATCCTATACGAGTGACGCAGAAGCCATCTCCACTGCAAGAGCCAATGTATGGGTTCTTCGGTAGTAAATCACAGTTCTCCAACTATGTGGGCAAATATTGGATAGGAACATTTGAGAATTACACAAAAATTACTAGTCAGGAAAACACAGCAGGAGATGTTCAAGGTGATGAACCCAGAGGAACACTTTCATCAGAACCCTTTATATTCTCACTTCCATTTTTGTCATTCCTTCTCGGCGGTGGCTGTAATTTGAACAAAATATATGTCGCCTTAATTGTTGATGGAGTAGAATCGAGGCGTGCTACAGGCTCATGCAGTGAATCTATGAAGAGGGTTATTTGGGTGGTGAAAGAGTATAACGGAAAATCTGGAAGAATTACTATTGTCGATGACTCCTCTGATAAGTGGGGACATATTAATGTTGACGACTTTAGGTTTTATGACGAAAGTACGATTGCGAAAGAAAGCTTGACCCCTGCGCAGCAGACCATGCCTCTAGCAGGGTCTGTCTATGTTTATACAAGATATGAAAATACAACCGACTTGGCTGAAAAACCATGTAGGAAAATTTGCACCGCGGTAAAATGTGTGTTTAAAGAAAGTCCTCCAAATCGGTGGGGTTGTATGTGGGAATTAAGTACAAAGCTAGTACCTTCAACCCGGCGCCCTGGTTATCTTTTTGGCTACAGCTTTGATTTCGATACGAACCAGGGCTTAGCCTCCGTGAGTGCAATAAAGGCACCAAAGTATAACCATAAAATGCGTCTTGATTCGGTTGTAAAAGCCGGATTGGTGTATGTTTTTAAGAGAGAACCCGAGATCAGGAATCTAGACGGCAAACTATTAGTATTATCCCGTTGGCCTAGTACTGAAGCTTTTCAGACACAAGATACAGCTATTCAGAATTCTAATAATGCATTCTTGGGTATTTCTGTTACTCTTCATAAAGAGCAAATGGCTGCAGGAATCCCTTTTTATTCATTAGAGAACTCCGGATCTTACGAAACTGGTTCATTGCTCTATTGGAATATTGCGCCAGTTTACTTGAGTTTTGCTTCATCATTATATTTTGCGCAAGAGGGAAGAGTTGATAATAAAGCCATTGTGAATACAGTGTCACTAGTGGTAGAGAGATCCACAGATGATGCAGCAACAGGGTCAATTCACGTTATTTATGCTACGAGTGACATTACAGCTCACGGGGTCTCTCGTGAAAGAGCGAACTATTGCCTTGAACTTGAATATCATAAACGTGGTCCAGCAGAGTGTGGAGATTATATTCTGCAGAAAGGATATTTATCGTTTCCACCTGGGGTTTTTCGACGAGAAATAATAATTGAAACCATGAACGATAATTGTTTGGAGAAGTTCAACGAATTTTTATTAGTTCAACTTTACTTTGTGGGTGGTGGACCTATTCTAGGAAAGGCTTATAGAACAGTCGTAAGAATTGATGACGACGACTTTGGAAAACCTGAATGCACTCACAACTCACAAATTAACTTCAGTTATCCACTGTTTGCACAAATTAAGACTTGAAGCTAGTGGTTCCTAGCGGAAACCTGAATAGGTTGGTAATATGTTTTGCCTTTAAATGCAGTTTCGCAACCCATCTTTTTCTCTGGAAAACATATAGCAAATACAACTCCATATACACCGAAATTAGTTATGGCCGGTTGCTAACCTTGTTTCGCTATATGCTTTCTTGTAACAGTTTATTACAAGGCTTTACATCAGTTGGGCAGAAAAGTTTAGTTATTAAGAATAACTAGCAAGTCCAAGGTGAGTCTTCATGCCTGTGCAATGTTCATGAACAAAATTAAGTATCGATAACTCAAGGAAAATGGGGCACATTCTGTTGAGGATTAGGTAATACTACAGTGAATGGGTTGCTTTTTTACTTCCCATGGCTAGATATTAACTGAATCAGATAATTCTAAGTTAGAAAATAAAGCAATAACCAAGTCAGAAAAGATCTAATATAATAAAGTGCGACAAAACTAAATTATTAGATCTAGACCGAGTTTAGCTTCCAATTAGAGGAAGTGCTTCGTAGTATCTGTTCCACAAAATTTCAAACATTCAAATCACTCAGACAAAAAACATAAAAAAAGTTACGAAGGAAGTATAGGTACACAAACTTTGAAGACCTAAAATAATCCCGAAAGCAAACTTTTAATCAACTCTCAAAGAGATGTGGTTAAGATATGAGATTTAAAGTAATAAAATCTTTTCCTGGTGTGTCAACACCCCAAAAACACTTTGAAATTGTCTTAGTGCATAGCTTGTTGCATATAATGGTGATGAATAATACAGATATATACTTTGTTATAAATCGAGTTCAAAACAAGATGTTCAAACATACCGCAACAGGACCCACTATAAATTTCGAAATAGCGACTTCAACTTAACTAAATAACTCAGAGTATATAATTCTTGTGCAGTTTTCATTATAACAAAGACTTTATATTTACCATTTGACACAGGAAATAGTAGAAATGCTTTTCTAAGCGTCAAGTATTTTCTCTTAATATTCCAATTGAATATCAAATCTCGATGCTTTACTTTCCAAGCAGCAAAACAAGAGCCTACGTTAAGAAGCCACTGGTATGGGGGCTAGCCTTTCCATTCTCATTTTTACAAGCAGCCTAATAAGTGGAGGAACAAAAAAAACAGATGCAAAGAAATGTGTTCAAGAAATTTAACCTAAGACCAAGTATTTCGGACATAATTAACAAATAAACCAAAAAAATATCGGGAAATTAAATATAATCATGGTGCTTCATTTTAGAAATAATAATACGTAATAACAACATAAAATATGGTAAAGCGATGAGGTGAAAGAAATTAAACATTGACTTCTAAGATATATCTAGTATGATATTCTTTCAATCGGTCATAAATAGCTCTTTTGGTACGAACTACATGCTTTCCAAGAAAAAAACTTACAAAAATACTTGGAGATGACCCTTCGCCCAAAGAATAAGGTTCTGAAGAAAACTCTATTTGATCCCAAGTAGTAAAATACATATATTGGCTATACTCATCGTAATCACCGTCTATGCTATGTGCACAGAAACAGCAATACCTGGACTTGAACGCTTCAATTTTTCTTCTGTAAATGAAAACTCCTTCTGAGTAAAATAAAAGAATAAGACGAACAAGATCTAATCGAAAGCTTATTGAATATTGTAAACTTTCGTCAATGAGCCCTCCAATGTTGCAGCAAAGAGCGCAAGGTGCTATTAGAAGTACTACCGACAGTACTGGACACTCTGATGAGCAATGTAATCTCCCAGAGGAACACCTATTCTCTGAACATGTATCTCTAATAGTATCAAAGTTTACTCTTATAATATTTTGTGTTGGAAAATGTTTCAATGGGCGTTTTTCTGGGAGAATAATCTCTTTAAGTGAGAGGGAGCTAATGCTTAACCCTTGCTCCTCAAAGAAACTTTCGGCTTTGGTCATTGCCTCGTCTCTTAACTTGGTATTAGATGGTATTCTATGAAAATAACTCATTTAGTCTCTCTCTACTATGAAATCCTAAAAGTTGGTTTGGTTCTCAAGATTGTTTCGTATTATGAATTTAATGTATTATTTTTTTCTCTTCGGTAAAATTTCGGTAACAACATATTGATAAGCTAACGGTAAGTATATTGAACAAATATATATTTCATGAAATAATGAAACAATCTCTATAACGGTAGTTGCTTTTTGGAACGCAATATTCCCAAAATAATCATCCAAAAGTACTGGACCACTAGTTACAATGACTAAAATACGCACTTTAAAAGCTCTAAATTTCCTAATTCTTATTGTCAGCGTTATTATAGCTTTTAGTTAGTTTTATTTAAGAAGATAATTTAATAACTTCACAAGCTACCAAGAATAGTGCAAAATCTTGACCAATAAGAGCTCAAGAATAGATATGTTGGGCTAGAAACTGTGAAGCGATATTAGAAAGTTTTCTAGGACTTTTATCTTTGATTTCCTTTCTGTTTTAACTAATAGGCCTTTTGCGAATAATATTTTCCTTTGCCCATGTCTTTTTAACGTGTTGGAATCTATTCTTTCTTAATGTCTAACTGAAGCTCTATTAAAACAAAAATATTTGCATTCTTCTAAATTGCTCTGGAGACGAATAAACAACAACGATTTCCTAGATGTATAATGTTAGCAGATTAATCTAAGCCTCTAGGGTAAGCTTTATCCTTTGTTTCATACTTTGAACATCAGCTACCAAGAAGTTTCTACTGAAACAAGAATAAAAGGAAGACGCAGCTTACAAATTTATACAAATGAATACATGATAGTGCTCAATTTGAAGTTGAGTGGCTTCATTTTTTAGAGATGTTTTCTTGTTGATTTTGAATTTTTATTCTGCTCAGGTTTGGTTTCAAAAATGTCGCTGCGTATAAGGTCGAACTGCCCAAAACTGGCTGGATCTGACAGTTTTAGCTATGCTAAATCTTCAAAGCATTTGTTTCATGAAATAATGAAACAGTGTCATATCAAGTGTTTATCGATAGGGCTATTGCGTTGCGAAGTCTGCCTGCGATAATGCTATTTCTTAAGAAACTAGTTCGGCACCCGATGCGGTAGTCCTACATTTGGTGAACAACCAGCTATTACGTCGATGGATGAACACGAGAGCACCATACAAGCATACTCACGATAACAATAAGAACAATGTATGTTGTGAAAATTGATATGACCTTTTCACTCTTTCTTAATTTGACGATTTTTAAATTCAATTTGAAAGGAATCAAGATGACCAGTTAAGACATTTTAAGGTTATTGCTTCTATTATTAATCTCATTGGAATAGTCCTGGCCTCATCTTTGCTTCTGAGGTTTTTAAAACATAGAGCATCTATGTGTAAAAGCATACACAAATACTAACTACGCTTAATTTGTACTAATATAAATTGCTCACAGAAAAGCTTCTGTAGGAAGAAGTTGCACTAGAAGGATCTTCTTGCCCTAACTCGTGCTATACATCTGTGAGCATTGAATCATTGTAAGAGGCATTATTGTAGTGGTGTACAAAAATATAATGTTTAACAGCGCTATAGCAAGTAATTAGCTATCTATTTAGGACAGACACAGTTATTTTGGATAATGGAATAATTATTCATTGTGTTATGTGGTAAAAGAAAATTCACACTAAAGCAATTAGAGTACTTTGAGTTCACTACATTTTCTATCCAAACTGCTTTAGGTCAAAGGTACTATTTAAAGAATATGAAAGAAATCTGAAATGGGATTAGAATCTTAAAGGTTAAAGAACAAAGCAAACCAAGTTAAAAATCAACGCTAATACGCTATAGTAAACACGCTAAAGAACTAAAGAAACATATTAAAACAAGCAACAAGCATATACCGCTTATCAATTAAAATAAACTAATTCTTCTACAAGCAAAACTTTGAATTATATTTTTCCTTTAATGATTTTAATCCTTTTTTTCCAATCAATTATCTTCTATTATTGAAATAAGAATAAATCATGATCTCTTCAATAAGAATGAATGGCCATATGGCCCAACACTTAAGATCTATTGTACGGAGTTTCCATAAATTTGAGCTTGCTTTTTCATTGGTTAAATTTGATATATTGTCCAATGAAATCATTAGAACCAAGAAAACAAACAATTGAAATCCAAACATGAAAGCAGAACTAGTAAAAGACAAAGCTTACGTCCCTTCTCCTTTGCGTTCAGCTCTTAAAAGAAAACGTAGAAATTCAGTAAATAGACGGAATAGATCAAAATCACCCCGTCTTTCCACTATGAAACGTAGAAAACCACTGGTCTTCTCGTCCCAGGCACAGGGTACCTTTTGGTCTATTTTCTTACCCCTTAGTTCATGAGTTTAACCGTTCCTCTCCTTCTTGTATTCGAAAACGAAAGGTTTCTATAGATAAAATATCTGATGAAGAAGTCATATCTCAACTTAGAGCTAGAGGTATTCGTTTTGGACCCAATACAAAAATTTCAAACGTCCATAGACGAAATTTGAAAACGTTGATTTCAAAAGAACTTAAACGGATACTTAAAACATATCACATTGAACCGTTAGGAGGAATTCGATCGTTAAAAGAAAAAGTACAGCTGATTAAACGCTTAGAAAAACGAGCTCACGTAGCGCTAATTTACCGAGATTCTCGGGTATTACCAATAGACATGTCTGGAGATGCTATAAAGAGAGAGCTGAAGGCTCGTAGAATAGTTGTTCCAGATGCCAAATGTCGTAGTATTCAGTCTCCCGTGGTGAAAAGAAATTTGAATGATTACTTTGTTTCGGCGTCAGTAGAGAAGAAATTAGAAAAACGACCCCATGAGTTGATAGAAGCATTAGAAAATGTCTTGATCAAAGATTCACCTGGAATAGTTGTTGATGGATATGAATTTGGTAAAAAAATTGTTTCTGTGGAAGAAATGCTGTACAAGACTTATGAAGAAAACAATCTTGAAGTAGAAACCGCTGATCGACACCAAATAGCAACGGACATGAAAAATATTAGAAACAGCCTGGAAGCCGTTAAGCAAAACGTATTTTTCGAAGCGTTAAAATATGAATGTAGAGTCTTATCCGTTGAAGCCAATGAAGCTAAAAAAGATTCGTTGGATCAAAATCAGCTTTTCAACCTTTTGTACAAGTCGAAGAAGTGGAAAGAAGGATATCCAGAAGTAGTAGAAGAAGGAGAGAGCGAGAGCTGTTCTTGTATGTAAGTTATTTTAATATTTAAACGACTTATTGAGATGGTGGTAAGATTTCGGTGACTTTTTGTATAATAGAATCAGGAGGAGGTAGAGCGCCTTTACCAACGTCACCGCACGCTAATTTCTTGGAAACTGGTTCTAGGAAGTGTATGGTCTGGCTTAAAGATTGAACAGAAGATAAATGTCTTGCTGTGAAAGGGTTATCATACATGAAGGTATTCATTGCTGGGCAAAGAAGTACAGGATCAGTAAAATCCCAAGCACGAAAAACACAGGTCACCAAGTTATCGCAAAGACCCGAAGAAATTTTTCCCAACGTGTTCGCAGAGAGTGGACAAATAAGCAATATATCAGCCCACTTTCTCAATTCAATGTGAAGCACTTGATCTTCTTTGACGTTACTGTAAGGTTCCCATTCATCCTTATCAGTGAAAATCTCAAAATTCTGCTCTTTGAAATCTTCATATACCTCTGGGTTATATTTTGAAGAGATTTCTAAAAAATGCTCCCCTGGTTTTGTCAAGCATATTTGAACATTATACCCAGTATTTCTTAGCTTAAGTGCAATTTCAGGGATTTTTACTGTTGCTACTGAACCTGTACCACATAATAAGATATTAGGCATTATTTTCTATGTCTTTGTAAGAATACTTGATAATGATATTTGTTTAAATTATCGAAACCTTATCGGAATCATCAGATAATATATTGGTATCGGTAATATCGCTTTTGGGGTGCGCAAAAAAGAGAAGTTATGTCAAATATGTAAGCCGGCAACATTGTGTTAATCTTTGGTATTTGAATGCTTCTTTACCACAAGAGATATTCTGCTAAATCTGGTGGATTCTTAGAATTGAACAAAATCGCTCATTATGATTGACGACATGTAGCGTGAATAGAGATGAACAGGAGTTTTAGAGCAACCTGTTGTCAATGGTAGAAGCATAGTAGGAGAATACATATATGACCATAATGAGAGATTAATTCCTATCTTGAAACAAAGAAAAATGATGGGGAATTGTTCTAGATGTATCCAAGAACAAGTTTGATTTTCATGTGTATGCTCACTGGATAGTTAGTATGAAATGAAGACACTACAGCTAGCTTAGTTTGATGTTTCTACTTCCATCCGTCTCTATTAGAAGAAAAAATATCCGAAGAGATAAAAGTTAATTCTGATTGTACCCATCTTATAGACAGTGTGCGGCTAATTCTTGTCAGGGGCACGATTGTAATAAACCGGCCTTGGACATGTCTTACGAAAAACTTGGTAGAGTAGTTGATTTATTTTCTCTCATCAGTCTAATTAAAAAATCTGCTAAATAAGATTTCTAGATGAAGAGCTGTTACATAAAGCAAAGTGTGAAGCAATACTCATTTAAACGAGCTTCCCAAGTTAATTAATTTCAACTCGTTAGTTGAATTATAGTCAAACTCATGGAACATATGTAAACAAATTATTCCATCATATGCGAATTAACAAGCATTTATCTCTGCAATTTTACCTCTCATAATAATGATTGGAATTAATGAATAAAATTACTTTGTTGAGGCCTAGGAGGGGATACTATATATTTATTTGTCAACATATAACATTTCAATTGAAGATTTTCCATGAACTTGGACAAGTTAATCAGTTTTCAAGCTATGTTTTTTTGTTATATGTGCCAAGATTAACCGGAATTTCATAAAGTAAGCAAAATAGATCGGTGGCTAAAGAAGTTTCAAACTTAATTCAGCTAATAGCTACCAAGATATTCAAGCATTCTATGCCACAAATGTGTCATTATGAGTGATGAGAAAAGAATCAGAGATTTTGAAGCCATCAATAATCATATTCTTACAGAGGTTTCCCAGGCGATATATGAGGAATCTAATAACCAAATTATAAGATCACATGTGAACGGCATATAATATAACCTTATTATGGAAGAAAGAAACAGGCGTACAGACTAGCACTGTCAATACTTATTATGCGCATTCTCTTTACAACATCATAGAGCTCCAAAAGAATGACTAACCCAAACATTTTTATAGTTAGCAGTGATTACAATCCATAGTTATTTTTCTAGCTTGAAAGAACAATGCTCTCCTGACCTAGCTTCAGTTCCGAAGAAAGAAAAAAGCGGAAAGGCTTCTTATTTTCTTGATAATACAAAGCAGTTCTTTGTTTGCTACTAAATAAATGTTGTAATTTATCCATGAACTCGAACAAGTTTAATCATTATTTTGAAATTAAGTCACATTCTGAATATCTTCCTTTTAATCGCTCTGACACCCAGAAGAATCGTAGGAACAAAATATTTTACTCCCGAGAGAGATGCCTGAAGCGTACACCTGCTTAAACTCATGAAGAAGTATACTCTTCTAGCTTGGGTATTCCCTTGTTTTAAATAATTTAGCTTGTTTTCATACTAATAACATTTTTCTTTTAAATGTGTTCATTTTATGTATTTCATACCTTTTGAGAGGCTTTTTAAAAAAGAACAGTCTAAACAAATAACCCTGGCTAAGGAAAGCATCATCAATAACTAACTATATATACATTGGGTCGAACAACTAATCAGGTGAAATACTTCCAAAGTTGCTTATTATTTATTTTCAATGCCTTGTATAAACAGAATTTCTACCTCAAATGTTAAATAGTACTCGTACAAGTTAGAAATAAAGTATTATGAAGGCTCTATACCTTTCTGTGGTACTGATATTATCGATTGGTTGCATTCAGGTGTAACGAAATGCTGCTTCGATTATGCTTGTTCTTGAGAATAAGGTTGAAAGTCTTCGTTATTATTTCTAAGCTGTTAATGTCTCCATTGATAAGATAAAATCAAGAACACTGACTATATGTATTTCCTGTTCCTTAGAGGAAAAGTTGAAAACCTGTAATCCAACTTCTATCTATAACTATCTTAAACACAGGATAAGGCTTCTTCATATCGACACGACCCGCTTCTTTCTCGAGTTACAACTTGTAGAAACTATTCTGAACAGCTGATTTTCAATCTTAGCATTAGAAAAACACCCCTTTTTTCGAGCATCAGGGAAACACAGTTGCTTCGTTAGTTGTAGCCTATTATAAACATCAGAAATGTTTTGGCGAAGGATTCTCCCTAAAAGTAACCCACTTACTAGTGGAACTAGATCTATAAACTCAACACCGCAAATATATACTCCAAAATTTTGATTCTTTAGGTTTCTTAAGATATCTGTTTCCAATTGTACACATATGCTGAGCAATGATTCATCATTAATATTTCTCTCGAGTGCTAGCTCTACAACCTGAAACTTTAAGCACTCTCTTGTTGCGATGCTTCTTAGTTTTTTCAATGACTCTTCGTATATGACAGTTCGCTTTCGCAAAGCAAGCTTGTATTTGTCTTGAAATTCCTTAGCGTAATTCACTTCCACAGATCTATCGTACATTCTTTTTGCCTCTGTAAATTTACTTTCAGCATCCTTGAATCTCTTGGAAAATTCTGAATGGAGCTCATCGAATGTACTTAATACTTTTTTCTTCATTTCAACCAGTTTCTTACTAAGATCTGTGTCTGCTTGACTACCTGCTTCAGAAATAAGGATCATAAAATTTGAGATCCCATGTAGTAATATTTGGGCTACTGCTGATGATGTTAAACTTCTTTTTTTTCTCTTTGAGCACGCTTCTCCCAATGGCAGTGTTCCTACAAGAACCTTCATCTCTCTATTATTTACTAACCATGCGGAATTATCAGTTGGTCCTGGGCAGAATTTATCTCTAAATTGTGTGTACTCTCTCATGCTGGTAACTTTTAATCGATGGCATTCAAATCGAGCACCTAAAGATTTCAAGCAATTATCACTTGGTATGTAATTGGCAATGCGATGGGTATGTAAATAATTAAGGTGTGAAGTAGAAAGTATCAGTTGTTTTGTGCTTTCTTTCAGTAGGTTGAATCCATTAGCGAGCAACTCTTTCCTTCTCCAGAACAGAATTTTCAGAATAACTCCGTGCTTCTCTTCATAAATTCTTGCTTTATCTTTCGAGATTTCTTTTCTCCTTTCCTTAAGCTCACTCAAAACTCGATTCATAATCAAACTTGTACATTCTTAAACGAACAAAAGAAGTTATTTCTTAGCAGCCTTGATTCGTTCTAATCTTTCTAGTTTTTTCTTTCTTTGTAGGGCTCTTTCTTCTAATCTTGCTTTCATTTTGGCCTCTTGCCTTTCATTTTCCCTTCTTATATCTTTCAAAATATCTTCTTTATACTCTTCGAAACCTCCTTCGACTTCATAGACATCCTTCTTTTGACAAACCCAAAGCGTCATCTCACACTCCTGAATCAACCTCGCATCGTGACTTACAAGAACAACTCCACCTTCAAACTCATTAATCGCATCAATCAAAGCATTAATACTCTCTAAATCTAAATTATTTGTAGGTTCATCCAAAAACATTATATGAGGTTCGTAAAATGACAAACCAGTAAACACAACACGACTCTTTTGTCCTCCAGAGAGATTAACCATCTTGAGCTCATGAGCTGTTCCTTCAAGACCAAATTTACCCAACCTATTTCTACATTCCTGGTAAGTTGCATCATACTCCTTTCTCAAGTACTCAACGGGAGACAAATCCATAGGCAATACGTCTACAAAATGTTGATGATACTTTCCAATCCGCAGATGTCGGTTTCTTCGTACATCTCCTTCAACAGGGTTTAGTTCTCCGGTCACTAGCTTTAGCAAAGTACTTTTTCCTACACCGTTTTTCCCCACAATTGTGATCCTTGAATCCATATCTAAACCAAATGTCAAGTCTGTAAAAAGGGTCTCATTTTCCTCTTTTTGGTCGGATCGCTTTGGATATTTAAAGACAACTTCATCAACCGAAATTAAAGGTGGCGAAAGTTCCGATGGAGTCGGAAAGGTAAATTTAACCACGTATTCTTTCGGTCGAGTTAGTAATCTGCGCTCACTTAATCCCGAACTGCTTGAAGCTTGCTGCGCATTCTTCCCCTTGTTTTTTTTAGCTCCTCCACCTTCTCTTTGTTTCTTCTTTACTTGAGCTTCCATCGCTTTCTTATTTGATTTTCCAGATTTCTTAAGGGCTCGTAATTCTTTTTCTTGCTTATTGTATAATTTCTTCATTTTCTCCAAATGAACATCTAACTGACTCTTGAAGACTGAATAGTTTCCTCTATAGTAAAATAACTGCTGTTGATCCAAATGAATAATATCTGTACATACGGAGTCCAAGAAGTCTTGATCATGGGAAACAACCAATAAAGTACTCTTAAATTGATTCTGAATATAATCATCCAACCAAAGTACAGCATTCAAATCCAAATGATTTGTAGGCTCATCTAAAAGCAATAAAGAAGGAGCTACAAAAAGCGCTCTTGCAAGACTCACTCTCATTCCTAAACCGTAAAAGCACAAAAAGAACATACTCCATCCACCTGAGAAATTCTTCGTAGGTGAAACTTGCATTTTGGAGTCAAATCCAAGACCGTATAGAATACTCAAAGCTCTTGCTTCTGCCGTGTCATTTCCAGCAAGCTTTAACTCAGCCGTAACGTCATTCAACTCCTCCTGCAACTCATCCATCCTCACAGAATCAAAATCATCAGGATGCTCTGCTAAATAATCTATCTCCTTCAATATTTTTTCTTCCTTTTTTAATAACTTTTCTCTCTTCTTATCTGCTTTCAATACCATTTCAAGCGCTGTTGTTTCATCTGCTTTTACTTCTTGTTCAACATATAAACAATCTATTTTAGGTGGAATCTTTAAATCACCACTTGCAATATGTCTCAAAAGCGTCGATTTTCCCCTTCCGTTAGCACCCACTAGACCATATTTTCGACCATTTACAATCTTAAGTTGTGCATCTTGGAATAAAGTTTTTCCATAGGCTGATATTGTGAATTCAGGGATATCAATATCAATAGAATTTTCAAATTGATCTTTTGATGTTTTGTTGGATGTGCTGCTGACTGCAAATTTTGTTTCTTTTAAAGCGGAGTTTTTGTAGGCGATTTCACGTTCTGCTGCTTCTTGCTGAGCTTTTAGTTTCCTGCGTTCTTTGTTACTCAACTTTTTCTTCTTCTTTGGTTTTGTATCTGTTGGTTCAGAGATATCGAGTGTGTTTATTTGATCTGTAGTTGTTTCAATGTCATTATTCTCAATAGCTTCTTCAGGTTCTTCTATCGCCACGGATTTTTTCTTCTTTGCCATTTGTTTATTTTTGTGATGACGTGGCATCGTGTAATTGACAAAACTTAGATTGAAAGAAATGGATTCTTTACAAAAGGGAAAAAATAGAATATAAAAGATAATTAAAGGAAATACATAAATGATTGATACTTATGTAGAATAGAAACAAATTAAAAATAAAGTTGGTACTAATCATTAGAAAAGAGGTACTTCTTCCCTGTGATTCCACAGAAAAAAGATTCTAAATAAAGAAACATAATTAATTAAGAAATGTTCCTACTTCGCTTGAATGCTATCACGAATTTTAAAAAAGTTTAGTGTTAAAATTTTTTGATAACATAAATGGATATATGATAAAATAACAGTTGATTTCATACACTATACTTGCGATATGTACATTTTTTTTCATGAGGTGTTTATGGTTCCGCGCCATATTTAAGTAATCAAGTTTTCGAAGAAGTGATCGTGTTTCTTTTACTCTTAACCATACGCTATAAGGAACTTTATGGTCAATTTTTAATAATTTATCTTGCATAATATTTTGCTGTGCAAAACGTGAGTTTATATTTGATACTCTGATCGATAATGTTGAAGTATATGAGATCTAGTTTCTTTCTTACACATTCAATATAAATTCATTCCCTTCTCTACAAACTTGAATTTATCTGCTAATATTTAATTCTAAAAATATATCATAATTTTCTTCAAAACCCCTATCAATTTTTGGACGAACATCAATGTTCAATTTGCACACTATCATCTTGTGGTTGGACTCCTTCATATCCTGTACAACAAAATGAGAAAAGTTTTACTTAAGAATTCAAGCTTTTTTATAGTTTTAAGTATATTATCTACATCGTTTCTTGGTAATACTATTTTTTTTAAACTAATATTTTCTCTTGACAGATGCAATTGTTACTGGAATTGATATAGCATGAGTTTTACTTCTATCATCATTATGCATTCTTAGTAGACAATAACCTAAACGATAACCGGGATCAACGAAGGTGCTTTAACTTTTTTTAAAACTAATTATAACAGATATTCTCCATAGAGGCAGAATCTTCAATGAACTTATCAGTTTTAAGCGTTGTTGCTTTACTGTCATTTAATTTTTTTCATAATTAGCAAAATTTTGAGGAATAGGCTCAAGATATTTATTTCCAATAAAACTACTTTTAAAAATTAATTTGATTTCTTTAAAATGATGATTAGATATACAATTTAATCAAATTTTACCAATTCATATATTTAAGTTTGTGAAAAAAATGCTGCTGACGCTAAAGTTTCTTAACATAGCCAGAGTCAGACACTAAGCAGTCGAGTGTACGACTCTCTCCATACTGACTGTTTACACTTTACATAGTTATAATACAATATTACATTACTGCACAATTGGTGCAACTTTACATAATACATTTTTACTAATACATAAGCACCGGAAACAACAAATCGTAAAACCTTAATATCTCAACAACTACTGGGAGTTAGAAAACGTTACTTATATCATTTTAAAGCTCTTTTCAAGCTCTTTCAGTTTATTTAACTTAATATACGTATCCTCATACATATATAGACGATACGGACATTTACTTGTCTAACTTGGTTGCGATGGAAGTAAACGAAAATCAGAGTGATCCCGTGGAAGAACGAACAGCAAGGAGTGAAAACTTCAACTTGACCCAAGGGGAAACTCATTTACAAAACTTTCCTGCTTCAACTAGAACACTTACAAAGCTAGAAATTACAAATGAAGCAATTAACGAAGAATTCTACAAAAAAGGACGAAAAAGATTGGAAAACCTTTTACGATCAAGAACTGATCAAAATCAATTCGAACTTCTGAAACAAGGTGTTGAGATGTACCTGCTTGCCTTAAAATTACAAATTAATGGAACATCTCTACGCAAATTCTTTAAATCTCATGATCGCAGCATCATTGATGAGCTGTTAGAATCTTACAATCCGCTTACTCAAAAATCTAACTACATTCTAGAGGAAGAAATTGACGATGAACTTTCAGATGACATCATTTCTCTTTGGAAAAAAGACGTTGTTTTCTTACGAACAATCAGAACCCCACATCGCTTTTGCAAAATCCTGCGACGCATCGGGGCTGTTACATTCTTACCTACACAAACCAGAAAAAGAATTAACTTTGGAAACTTGATTTACAGCTGTTGGGAGGAATCAGAACCCATTACAGACTTCGTTAAACGCTTTGATTCTTTGGTACAACAGGCTAATCAGATCAAGATGATGCAAAATGACTCTGATTTACTTACACTTTTTCAAACTAAGATTCTCTTCAGAAGAAACAACAATCAGAAAATTTTTACAGTTGTCAACAATTTGGATTCAAAAGATCTACCATTAAAGGATTACATGAGTGAAGTGACACAAGCCGTACTTCAGCATGACAATTCAGGTTTGATCCCTTTTGATGCTCCAAGTACCTCAGTTGTCGCATTTACAAAGAAAATTGTTTCTTCTAATTCAAAAGTTACCTTGTGCTTCAATTGTGGTGAAGATTTTCCACACAAAGGGAAACAATGTGCTGCTAAAGGTGCTACCTGTTCTTACTGTGGTAAACCTAATCATTTTGCAAAGGTGTGTTCAACCAACCCAGAACGTACATTACAACTTCCTAAGATGAAGAAAAAGCCAACAAAGAAAACAGTAGCAGTAACATCTACAAAAGAAAATTTTAATCCTTTCAGTTTCGCTACTTCTCTTTGTACCACAGGTTCAAACTCTTTAGCTGGGCTGGATTCATGCAGCGATGTTTTTGTTTTCAGAAGCGCTGATTTTTTTACACACATGGATCAGAAGCCTGGTAAACTTACCCTTACAGAAAATTCTGGTAGCTACAAAAGCACTGGAACAGCCAGATTTGCATTCAAAGAATTTCCTTCTAAGTTTTTTACAGTACAGGCAATTTACATGCCAAGTGCAAATTTCAACATTTTGTGTACCTACGTTCTAGAGCAACAGAATGTTAAAGTCAACCATCGCTCTAGAAATGTACAACTAGAAACAGGAAACAAATTAAAAATAATTTTACTTGGAAAGAAAAGCTTCATTGAAATCATTCCACTAGGGAAATCAGTCTTACAAACCTCTGATCCAAATCTAATGCATCGTAGATTGATGCATCTCTCAGAGGACAAACTTAAACATGCTGGTTTCATTAAGGGTTCTCAAAAACTAAACAGCTGCCAAGTCTGTCTTCAGACAAAAGCTAAACACAACCCAGTGAAGAATTTAATTCACAAGATGAAACTCTCTCCTGATTCCAAAGGTCAAGCTTTTTCAATGGACTTACTCATTCCGCCAAAACACTCGATGAAACCAGTCAATGGTGTTGTGGCTGCATTGATTTTAGTTGACCTGAAAACAAAATTAATTAGAGTTGCTCCTTTAAGAACACTTCAATCGAAAGATTTACTTGCAGCTCTTTACTACCTTCTTTCTACACTCAAAACTTTACCAAAAACGATTGTTACAGACCGCCAATCTGGTTTTACGGCAGAACACTTTGTCAACTCAATTTCCGCAAAAGGCATTCATTTACGTTTTGTCCCTAGAGATCGACATGACACTTTCAATGGAGTTGCTGAACGAACGATTGGCATCTTAAAGGTCATGGCTTCAGCCGCCCTACTACAGTCTAAACTTGATGACTCCTTTTGGATCTACGCGGTCAAATTTGCAAGTTACATCAAGAACAGAGTGCATCACAAAACACTTGGTGAGTCACCTTACAAACTAGAAACTGGGCAAGAACCAAACCTTTCTTCACTTAGAACCTTTGGTTGCTGTTGTTTTACGTTAAAATCTTCTGGAACGAAGACAAACAAATTTCAAGAAAGAACAGACACTGGTCTCTTTCTTGGACTACAGGAACATTCAAGCTTCAACACAGCAATCATCTACAAACTTAGTACTGGAAAAATCATTTACCCTCAACTAACCGATGTTTGGTTCCAAGAATCAAGAACACATGATCAAATCGATCAAAATCCACCAACTTTCTCATTTGGTGACATCAAAATTGTTGACAAAACTGAAAATGACCCAATTTCTGAGGATGATTTTGAATCTGATGATGACGATGATTTCAGTCCAGATTTTGGTATACACTATGTACGTTATGGCCAGAAGGCAAATCAACAAGAAAAACATGATTTTGAGCATGATGATAATTTCGATGAAAATCCACCTTCAGCAGATGTTCAACTCGATCACGATCAAGATGCAAATGATCCAACTCCATCTGCCGAAGTAACAATCCCTGAAACACCTCAAACGAGCGAAAACAACAATGCTCGTCTACCAGTAACAACGCGATCTAGGAGAAATGCCACGAAATTCGACCTAAATCGGATGTCAGCTTTCACGTTGAACACAACTGAAGAAACAACACACATCATCAAGCCTAAAACAAAAGGTCAGAAAGAAAAGCTACGTAAGAAGATCATTCAGTCTAGAATTGATCAGAAACCTTCCATTTACCGTGACACAAGAGGTCACCCAGACGAAGCATCTTACAAGAAAGCGGTCGAAAAAGAACTCAAAGCTTTGGAAGAACGAAAGGTTCTCAAAGTGATTAATCGCTCTGAACTTCCTGAAAATGCTTACGTTGGAAAATGCACGATGCTTGTGAAACAAAAACGCAATGGGAGTTTCAAAGCAAGATGTGTGTACAATGGAAGATCTCAGAAATTCAAAATTACACCTTACCGCAGTTCTCCTACCTTAGACTACAACAGTCTTGCAGTTGCACTAGCAGTTGCAGCTCGAAGACAGTTCCATTTTAACACTTTAGATGTTAGTACCGCATTCTTGTACGCGGATCTACCTGCTGGCACTACACTCTACTGTGAAATCCCTGATGGACATGAACTGAAACATGACAAGACTAAAGTAATGAAGATTGAGAAAGCACTTTACGGTCTGAAGGAAAGTCCCAAGCTTTGGTTTGACAATGTTTCTGCTACAATTCAAAAACTTGGACTCAAACAAGCGATCTTTGACGAGTGTGTCTTCTACAAGAAAGATTTAATTACTTTACTTTACGTTGATGATGTACTGATGCTCGGTACAAAACAAGAAATTACAAACTTCTCAAAACAGTTTGGGAAAACTTACAAAATTACATTAGGATCACTAGATCAGAAGACAGACTTCAAAGGAGTTAACATTGAAAGAAAACCCAATGGAGAATACCAAATTGACCAAACCAAACACATTGAGAAAATTTTAGAAAAATTCAAGGATTTCAAGACTAAAGACAAATTTACACCATTACCTTCTACTTTCGCTGAGGCTGTTAAGAACAATTCCAATGCTAAAAGCATTAAATTTCCGTACAGAGAATTGCTTGGATCTTTAATTTACTTACGACTTACAAGATTTGATTTACTCTACGCGTTACATGCGCTTAGTCAACTTTCTGAACACGTGACAAGTTTTGCAGTAAAATCAATTCTCAACACATTAGGCTACATTAGTAGAACGAAACATCAAAAACGAATTTTTTACTCAGATCAATCAAATGGTGAAATTACACTTCTTGCCTTTTGTGATGCTGAATGGGCCTCTAACTCACTTAACAGAAAAAGTGTTAGTGGTAACTTCATTTACTTTGGTCAATCGCTCATTACTGGCAGAAGTTCAAGACAAAGGACAGTTGCTACCTCTGCTGCCGGAGCTGAGCTGATTGAAATTTACAAGACAGCAAAACATTTGCAAGGAATCTACGGATTGTGCATGGATTTAGATTGCAAAGTCAAGCTACCTTCAGTGATTTTTACAGATTCACTTAGTTCAACTAAAACCTTAGAAAAGACAGTTTCTCTAGAGCAAAAACACATGAGTGTTGCAATTCATTTCTTAAAAGGACTCATTCGTTCAGGAAAACTAAAGGTGATTTTCATCAAACGCGAATTCTACATTGCTGATCTTCAAACGAAACAGAATCCAAGAGCTGAGTTTGAAAAACTTTGGAACATGACTCATTCAAGGATGAAGTGGCAGCATTTGAAGATCTAAAAAGACCGCATGGAGTCAGACACTAAGCAGACGAGTGTACGACTCTCTCCATACTGACTGTTTACACTTTACATAGTTATAATACAATATTACATTACTGCACAATTGGTGCAACTTTACATAATACATGTTCACTGATACATAAGCACCGGAAACAACCGATCGTAAAACCTTAATATCTCAACAACTACTGGGAGTTAGAAAACGTTACTTATATCATTTTAAAGCTCTTTTCAAGATCTTTTAGTTTATTAAACTTAATACAAATATTTTCATACACATATAGACGATACGGACATTTACTTGTCTAACTGCCAGAGTCCATTCCAAGATCAAAATATATTATTTAACTCGTTATCACTGATTTTTGTTTCATTATCAATATCAGTGATAGAAGAAGTTAAAAGAGTTTTTTAATGCATCAGTACAAGAGTATTCCCAGCTTATTCCTTTATGTCAAGAGCTTTTGTCTGAGAATCTATTTTATTACTATTATGCTTATAAGTGTCTGAATTATTGCTTTAACTATTTTTTAAACTATGTTCTATCACATTGTGAGCAATCGAGTCTTGACTTCATTTTTATGCTTTTAATCTTGTTCTAAAATGAAACTTATAGCCAAATAATAACCTATTTAGCTCCATCTCACATATAACTTAATTTCTGATTTGCTATGGAATTGATGTCAAAAACTTCATAGCTAATTATAATGGGTACAGCATTCATATTTTAATAGCATCTGCATTTCTGATTAATATATTTACAATAATGTATTAAAGTTCTGGTCACACAATGTTTTTCATATACATATCCATCAGAAACTAAATACTTTCTATTCTATTTTCCACTAGATTCTTTTAAGAAGTCAACGGTCTTACCACATGGTTCATTATCATAATTGACAGCTAGAGAGACAAAAAATTAATGGGGAAAGTGATGTTCAGGTAACTAGTACTAAACAACCTTAATTGCTCTAATTTTAAGTAATATGCACTTGCTTAGGATCATGGTGAAATACAGACTATTCATTCTTCAATGAGTCTTTGTAAGAAGTTTAAACTCTATTAAACTCATTAACACATATGGTATTGAATATTCTGATACCAGCTCTATTTTGAAAAAGGTTTGGTAATTAATTGGAGAAGCCGATATTCTCAAACAAAATTTTATGCTCTAGAAAGCTGGATTGAGACTGCTACCTAGGGGAAGAGTTTTCTTAGCTCCAAGTTGATAAATTCAGGTAAATTACAATTCACCTGAAATGTGTAAATTCTGCTTCTCCAAGCGATTTCACATAAACTTCTTGGTTCCTGGGTGTAGCTAGACAACTCAAAAATCTAACTCATTTTACTTAGTTTCTATTATCTACTTTTCTTGCTGCTATTGAACCTGGGTTATCCTCCATTGAAACGCGTTACACTATTGTATTTACTGATACCTGCTACATCCATATCACCCTTTTCGTTCTACCCACTATGTCACTTCGACTGCCAATGCTCAACTTTCTGGAACATCTTTGCTATCAAACTCTTTTCTGGAGACTTTGCAATATCTTCTGCTCCTGCATCCCATTCCTCTAACATGGATTCAGCAGATAAGACCTCTATCTCATATAAGTCGCTCTTAGGGTCATTAGCGTTCGGAAGATCTCAGTAAGACCCCTGAAATAACCATGTAACTAATGAGAAATGTAAAATTCTAGCAAGAAACTGGCAATCTAAGCGTGAAGATTCCTATGTGGATAAGTATTCAGATTAATTGGGGAAGATTTATGTTAATCTCTGAAGATTGGTTTAAAGAGAGGAGATATTATTCTTGAGAAATCGCAAAAGTTAATAGTAAAGTGTAGATAGCTTGGTAGAGCTTTAAGTTAAGTCTTTTTGTCCTATATCCACTTTTAAGTTTTGATATACTCTTACCAGAGCTCCATAGTCATAAATACCAACCTCAACATACTTTCAAACCCAGCTAGGAAACTGCATGGTAATAAATAAGACCTAAATAAACTCTAGGAGCGAGACACCAAAAACAAAACGTGGGGACTACAAAACTCTAGAATTGAATTGCTATTACTAGAAGGAGTTCAATGTTTCCTTGCAAACTAGCTCTATCTGGACTTATACCTTCTGAAAGTGTTGAGACTCATTCTTTTTCTTTTTATAGTTGTTGCAGCTTTTTCTATTAAACTTTCTTTTGTACCCAGGCTTAAGTGTTCTGTAGGAAACAGCTCTTATTCTATTTTGTGTTCAGGTTACAATTCCACTTATTTTTGGTATTTGTATGAGCTGCTTTTCAATTATGTCCTGTTTTTAAGACTGCAAAGAGGTAGAAACCTCAAAAATACTTGTTATAAAATATAGGGTATATCAAGAGAAATCTTCTTATTACAAGAATTCTTCTAAGGTTCAGATATTAGTCATGATATATTACAAACTGTTCGAGTAGTTCGTGCTTCCATATAATTATCACCACGTGTATTAGAAATACTCATTGCATGTGTTTCCCTATGAGTATCTTCTGGTAAATCATGCTCATCTGAACTCATCAATGAACGTGCATTCTCTTGTTTATTTCCATAATTTGGAACGTACTCTCTGAGCAGTGACCCTTGATTCCATTTAAGGCACCCTAGTTTAATGGTTTCAAACCCGAGATATCCTTGAGCACATATTCCAAAACAATTTTCTCTTCTTAAAAAAGAAACACTAATCTGCAAGTCATTGGATACAACTATTCGAGCAAAATACTTTGAGACAAGATTGTTATTTGAAAGGCTGTTATCCTTTGATTTGATCCATATAACAAAAATAAATGACACAAAGTCATAGTTCGTAAAGGCCTTCCTAGATAATATCTTAAAATGGTAACTCTTATCTAGTTTCAAAGCACTGACTTCTTCTTTAGTTAACTTTGGAATACTGGTTGGTACTATGAAACTTTCTTTCCCACTTACCAGTCTAGGATCCTTAATTAGGATTTGCATTTGTAAACACAACTCAATGATATATTTTCTTTCCACTGAATTGTATCTTCTTAGTGTATCTTCAAGTAAACACATAGAAAGTATACCAGTTGAAATATATTTTCTATATTCAAAAAAAGAGGATTTAGATATTTGTAAGGCAAAATTATGAAATTCTGGATCATGGATAAACTTAGCAAGAGCTGTTGCTAACCAGGAAGGTGACAAGATTACAATATTGGTATCTTTGGGCAGATATTTCATTTTTTTTTCATAAAATATGAGCCCTGAATCAGCATAAGCGTTCAAGAGAGAGGGAATTTCTTCAGGGGTAAAACCAGATTCAAAAGCTTTCTGTTCAAACAAGGTCAGAGGAAGATGAGTATGCTCTTGCTGCAAGTTATCCATAAAAACTATATGTCCAAAAGGAATCGCCTTAACGAACTGTTGCTTCATCTCTATTCCACTTTCCATTATTTCTGAATGTAATTCTAGTTTAAGGTTTGAAATCAGTTCCCTCTTTTCATGAATATTTGAATTTTCAATTGGGAAAAATAACAAGTCTTTGTTCATCACTATTCTAAGTCTTGTCCTTAACTTATTTAGTACTTGAGAAATAAAATAATTTACTATTTCAAAAGCATTTGCGCCATAGATTTTCTCTGCTTTCTTCCAATGAGTACCAATGAGAAAAATAGTCGCTGAACTTGCATTTTCCACCAAACTTTCACACCAGAATCTAAATTTTTCTAAATGGTTGGAATCTAATTTAGCAGCATTAAATACAAGACAAACTAAACCAAAAGAAGATAAGAACAGATGATGTACAGCATAAAAAGTCTCTTGTCCTCCAAAATCAGATACCAGAAGATATTTTGACATATCCTTTCTTAAGGAATGATGATATCCACCATATGCATATTCCTCAGAGTAGTCCTGCATTTCCAAGAAACTTTCAATCAACTCATCTTCAAAAGGAAAATTGTAACTTGCAATATTTTGCTGCTGAATTTCAAGATCAATGTGCTGTGGAAGGTTGAATAAGATTCTTTGCAAAGATATTTCATGTCTTGTTACCATGTTCGTTGAAGAATCTGAGTACTCCAAGTCCGATAGCCTTATTATGTACTTTAAGTCTAGTAGCAACGTTGATCGCTCTTTTACTCGAAAATCAAAACCAATCAAGCTTCTTATGGTTGATGTTTTTCCAGATCTTCCGTCTCCAACAAAAACTAGCCGAGTTTCACCGAGTTGCTTTAGGACAGTATATTCTTGAGATAAATGTTCCCTCAACACTCGTTTTCTATTAGCTCTATAAGAATTTTCTAATAAATTTGTAAAGGAATCTATTACAAGATACATCAGGTTTGGATGCGAAGCGCATACTTTTTGCAACTCCGAAAAATCAGTTGATCCAGAGAGACGTATGTTAAATCTATAGATAAGAAAAGGCACTATAGTACATAAGAGCTCTCAAATTTTTCAACATTTCGAGTTTATTACAAACTGCTCTTATTGCATTCTTATTGCTCTTCTTTGCTCCATCAAAGCTCGTACGAACTGCGTCTCTAGTATCTCCTTGAGAAAAGCTATAATATAATGAAAAAAGAAAAGTTACTGCAGAACTCGCAGATTTTCCGGAAGATGCAATAACTGAAAAATCTTCAACTGCTCCTTCAATTTCACATTAGTGGGAACCAACCTAATATAAGTAAGAATAGAAAACTACTTGAGCATTCCTAGATGAGGAAAACAAGATATCAATTTGCTTATATTCTTTGTTTTCCAACAAAATGATGCAAAGGTTTCTTCCTCATTGCTTTTAATACTATATAATATACATAAATCAACTGAACATACTGCAAAATTCTAATGTTTGAAGAAAAACTAAAGCTTTTCCATTGTATTGAAAAATCACCATTGCAACCACTTAAGCTAATATTAACAAGAAAAAATCAATACATAAGAGTATAAAGTGAAGGGAAAATATTGTCCAGATTTCTTAACAAAGGTTGAATTTCAATAAGGTTAAACGAGACAAGACTAAACTTAATAAGTGTCAATAAGCTTTACGTTAGTTCTGTAACTTGTGGATTTGGTTGAACTTTCTCCAGGAATAAAATCACATCATTCACAACGAGTTCATTTCTTTTGTTAAGTTTCTTTGGATGAGACCAAATACCTCTAAAAAATCAAACCTTAATAAACATACCTTTTCAGCGAAATACAAGTTTTCAACGCCTGTTCTTCATATTGATTTAATAAAATATCCTTATCCAAAATTTTAGTTTGAATCATAACGGCTTTAAGTCTCATATTTTGAATAATTCTTTTTGGATTGTACAAGATAAACGGACAAACTTAAGATATTCTTTTTCTTTCTAAGGATTTTAGATTATCGGAAGTGTCGTGACAATTATCAATAGGGCCGTGTGGCCTAAACCTACATGTTTGTGATCTTGCTCTATTTAATACTAGGATAAGTATTGAAATATGTACTTAGTATGGGATAAGTTTTAGGTTATCCCTGATTCTCTTATCCCTTTACCCGGAAACTTGGGATAGTTGTTAGCTAAATTACCTTATGTATTCTGGCTTGGCTAGGACAATTTCCTCTTGATCGAAAGAAGTGGGCAACTGAATTAGAGATCTGGTTTGTCTCTGCTTTGACTAGCCATATAATCAGTTAATACTCTTCCTCAACATTGATTTCTAAGACTTTAATTAGAGTTACAAGTCCAAATAATGAAAAAGCATTAGTTGGTATCATATCGAAACCTGAACATCTTATTCAGCCGCGACTAAGTGGCTAAATTACCATTGTGAGTAGAAGGAGATATCTGATCATGGCTACTATATGCGCGGTTTAATCAGAGGTTGCCTATGCATCTTTAGAATAAAATTTTAAAAATATAAATTCAAACCAGTCTATGCAGCTTACAGAGGAAGAGAGGGCTAGAAAAATCAGAAATGTGTTTTATATGGGAGATTTGAGGGAGTAGCAGAAATATGGAGAAGTCAAGGTTAGCCGAGGGATTAAGGTATAGGTGTGGTTTAAGTCCTCAACTTCTTTGTTATATTCCACCTAGATATCTCTCCCCAGGTATGAAATATTTCGATAGTGCAAGGCCATTTTTTTTTGTTTCTCTTTTGCTTTGTTGCAAAAATGAGTGTTCAAATTGTATAGAAAATAATTGGATATATGAACATAGTTTCAAAATTAAGATGGTGTGAAGAGGCATGAATAATTATGAAATCTGAAGTGCAGATTTTTATTATTTTTCAGCCACTGTATACTTCCTTGGATGATAGTGACACAGAAATATAATTATCGTTTCGTCATTTTTTTTCTTTAGTTAGTCTAGGTGATGTCCTACTGGGCTTAAAGTTATAATGATAGTAGCATTTCCACATCCTGAACACATATAAACTATGAAATATTTTTGTTCCTCAGATGTTAGTCTTGTGATATGCTGCAAGGGATGAGGTAGGCACAAATATGGGCAGCGTTGTTATTTTCAATTATTGTTAGTTAACGTTAGTATGGTGGTACTAGAGCAAATATTGCAGCTTGGCTAATAACTTTAGTTTCGCCTCCCTTTATATTGAAAAATTGGTTTATCGTTAATCTTCAAACTTTTTGGAAGTTTAAACTTTCCACAAGCAGACCCCGGACTCTTTGGATCAATTAATATCATTAAATAACTTAAGAAACACTCAAAGGCACAGTGGTCGCATAGAAAGAATTTGAATTAAAAAAGTGCGGAAGCTGAAATAACTAAAAAATATGTCACCTATCTTTTAATATTTTTACTAGGTACAATAGTTCATCTTAGTGATTCTTAATTTGAATTCATCTACGAAAAACAAATCCAAGAATACTTTAGAACAAAGCAAGAAAAACACTTCTAGTCGATGATATTGTCGTTTCCCAGGACCCTAATCAAAATATTACAAGATGTTTAGCTCTGTTCTTCTATTTTTTAAATTTTAGGTGGGGGATTCTTTAATTGATAACTTAAGGCAAGTTCCTACAAATATACATATCTTTTTGAGGTAACTTCCTAAGTGCTAAGATCCAAGGATATGTTATGAAAATTTCTGTCATGCTCTTAATTTGCGCCTATTTATTTCTTACATGAATCAATCTTCCATTTTTATGTTGATAACCCATGAGTTTTCTAGTTACATTATCTCGTATGGTCAACTGCATTCTAAGTTAGTACTATTCATGTAGCATTTATGCGTCGAAAGTATTATAAACTGATAATTAACGAAAAGATGCCGAACTAGTACAAAGTATATCTCTATTCCATACATGTAGGATTTCAAAATCTAAACAAAAAATATTTGACCTGTTTTATTTTTCAGTGATAGTGGCTTATTGTTGCTAGATACATATAGCAGAGAAGACTTCTTCATATTAACGTTAACTGCAATGTTGTAGTGCTGATCATATTCAGGTTGGAGACCATGGCTGTTTGTTTAAAATGGAAAGATCGGTGGTCTTCCCTTGTATTCCTTATATTTCTAGCTGAATTGGCTTCATTTTCTTCCATATATTATGTTGCGTTTATGTGTATGAACACTTTTTCGGGTAATATTCAAGTGACATTATTATTGCCTTTGAAATATATGAGGATCAATTTTGTACTGTTTATGTTGGCTTAATAAGAGTCTGTAGTTTCCCCTAATTTGGATTTTGTCTTTGGGTTTTACCAATAAAATTTAAAACCCTTTCCCAGTAAAATACTAACTTCTTTACTACTATCAAGACACCTCTTCATTTCTCTTGAAAAGATGGTTACCTGCTTATCTACGTATGAGAGTAACGTCCACTTTTCAAAGCTACATAAAGTTGATACCAGTACATGAAGAGATTTTTCTACGAAATAATCTCTATTTTTAGAGAATCAGATCATCGTAGTTTAATTATAGGGGAGGTGGCACCGAATTTACCATTATCATGAATTTAATTCCCTTATCGATGTCTCATGTGGTGATTACTACCAGAGAGAATTTCTCCTATGTGACATTAATTATCTGTTCTTCAAAGATTAATAAGTGTTATTTTTTACTTCTGGTAAGTTGAACTATTTTTTCGAGAATTGATCTGAGCCAATGTACTGTTCTCTGATCAAATCATTAACCTGTGGCAGTATATTGACCTTCTAGGATAGCTGAACAAAATACCCATATGCGAATACACTTGACAAGTTTCACAGAAAATACTGTGTTGCAACTCCTAAGCTATGTTTCAAGCATTTCCCTTCTTAATTATCTGCAAATTCTTGCTCGAATAACTTTGCTTCTCTATAAACTTAGTTTTAGTTCACTGACGGTTCTTATTTTAAGGGGATGAAGCATTGAGTCCTTTAGTTGCCACACTGTTTTAAATGAAAGCTACTGGGTCATCTGTAAAGGATATTACTTGATTTTTTTTCATTTGAGTAAGATTTTTCTAGAGCTATTTTCAGCTTCTGTATTCATTAATACCTTTTGGATCAAAATAACTAGAATTAACAAGAGAGTTCCAGTTTACATTAAACTTCCACTTACACCGATTTTCTTAGACAGATTCTGCCATATAGCTCTTATGGATTTCTTTAGTTAGTACAGATATGTTCTTCTATTGCAGAAGCTATCCAAGATCATGTGTTGGTGTAGAAATATATTGATAGATCATGATGAAACAAAGCTAAAGGAATGGGTGAGGCAAAAGGGTAATAGTTTCTTGCAGCCTTTCTTGAAAATTTCTTTTTTCTTCATTATCAGATAGAGTTTTCAACCTTTTGAACAATATATTATTTAGGAAAAAACGGAGTTAGTATTTGGTTAGTGTTTACATTATTTCAATTTATCTTGTCATGATTTGCTTAATTATTACTTTGAAATAACCATTAACTATCATTGCTGCCCTATATTTTTATGGAGATTTGGAGGCACCATTATATAGATACGAGTATAACGCCCAATTATACAGAATACCTTCGTTCTTCTACTCTAGTTTCTCTTTTGACAAAGAAGCTCTATACAAATAACAATTAAATCTTTATAAAAGTTCAAGCAGTTTTTATACAATTTCATTGAATGTTTTTTTTTCACCTGATGGTTTTGGATTCCTTGATTACTATTTAATTTATAGGATTCTCATTCGTGATGGCTGATTCCACTAATGTATACTAGCTTTCAGTGCTCAATTCTCCAACTATATGGCAGATATCAATTTATTATTTCCATATTACATTCAAGTTTTAGCGCACATACCCTGGTCTAACCTCATATTTATCCTAGATATATCTGAAATATTTAGATTTGTATATTGTTCCATCTTTTATCTTTTATCAGCTTGAAAAATGTGGTCGTGATGTTCACCGAGATTCCCTGGTATTTAATAAGTTCCCTTGTATTTTTTAGACAAAGTTCGTTGACAAATTTTAGCAATTGACCTTAATGCAGTGTTTATTATTACTTTCTACATTTGCAGTCACTCTTAGGGAAATAATGTGTGATTTATAAAGGTATCGATCCCATTCAGTTACTTTCTGATGCAGCAGCCACAATTGTTCTAATAGCTTTGCTCTATGGAATTATATTTACTCTTGTCCGAGTATCAGAGCATCTATGGCCTCACTCGTTCCCTTTAAGGGACTTTCGCGGCCAAAATTTTATCTTTTTTTTTACTAGTTCATACTTTTCTCATCAGGTAAATACTCCCATTTTTGAGGTCAACTTAGAATATCTTCTTGCTTGAGATTGTTGATCCATATCATTGAGAAGTGACATTTAGTTCAAATCGGGCTTGAAGAGCACCCTTCGGTATTTTTGTATTACTTCTTAATTTATTCCATATCTTCATAATCCTAATAAAATCTTGCTGTAGAGAGTTCCGATTCATGGTATTTTCTTCTTCTTTTGCACGTTAAGAGCGCATATATTCGATTCTTCACGATTTCGAGGATTCGAAATTATGGTAGCTCATGTTAATCAAGAGCTTTCTTATAAATATTCCAAGTGTTTCTCTCTTTTTCATATATATTGTTATTCATTATGTTTTCATTAATGCCATCTATTCTCCCAATATAATCTAGACAGCATTCACACCCAAATAATTGAACACATCAATTATTATAGCACTGTGGTCAGATTTTCATATCTTAAAAGCATTATTCCAGTGCCAATTTTTAAAATATTATTTAAATGGCCCATAAATAATCTAAATTCTGTTTAAAATTTAATTAAAATATGGGGAATATTATCCCACACAATGGTTGGAGGCGGTTATCCATCGAATGAAACTGCTGGTTCATAAAGGTCAATGTTCCATAATATCTGGGATAAGATTCATATACGGGTAAAATACGTGAGCTTCGTTTATAGGTCTCTTATTGTTTTTATTCCTTGAAACTTTGCTGGGTTATTCCTTGAACGACTGAAAATTAAGTAAATGAAACATGGTGTATGTAGCATCCAAGAGTGTTAACTTCACATTAAACCATATATGTGATAGTTGTCGACATTATATTTTTCGACGTACCTTCGTTCTATAGAAAGTTAATAACTCCCAATGGATATAAAACTACGTCAAAACAGTTATAATATCAAAAAAATCTGTTGAAAATAATATATCTGGTGCACACGAATTGTTCTCTTTCTAAACAAAGGCTTACATTCCCAGAAGATTGCAAATCAATTTGATATATCTTGAAAAATTCTTGTTACTAATCTATTTAGCTTTATAAAATAAAGCATGTATTCTCATGAGAATAAGAATATTTAAGTAAATATAAAACCAATTGAATAATATTTCAATTGTCGTGATACCAGAGCAGCCATTGGTAGATACAATGATGTATTTTGTATAATATTGAGTCATTTTACTAACCATTCCATATTTGAGAAAAGATTAAGCTCAATTACCGAAGATTATTAAATACCAAGAAAAATTTTCTGCTAGTTTTGTATTGGCTATCGCGACCCATTACCCATTGATAATTTCTACCCAAAACTCACAATTAAACCAGGCATATGTAACTTTAGTTATTATTATGAACCATGTAAATATCTTACAAATTTTTTAACTTTTTCTAAAGTATATTTTATATGTGTTAAGGGCATGAAAAAGTTTATTTAGTATTCTGAAACCGATGTATCTACCTTAGCTGTGTAGCGATCTTGCTTTTTAGAAAGCAAAGTGTTGACATTCTCTTGGTCAAATACATCTAAATGCTCTGTGATATTTTCATCTTCTATCCTTGGTATATATATATATACCCATTTTAATTTTTTTTGAGATTTCGCATGAGCTCAATTAACTTATCCGAACTTTCATCGCTATTTATCATATAATTTTGTTATTGTTTTCTTGCTTTTTGTACAAAAGTTCAGAGTTGAAGCAATTTCCTAGTTCACAAGATTTCAGCGGAAAGAAAAATATCTAACCATATGATCAATAGCATGAAAACTTAATAAATCTATGTTAGGACTTGGTCGAGATGTATTTCCATTTAGCTCTAAAAATACTCTTTACATGCATTTCTTGAGAATCCGTGACTAGATTTTAAATCATATTCTGTGGATATATTAAGCTAGTTCTCCACCCCCAATGTTATTTGAAACCGCATTTTCAAATGCTTTGAGATTTATTAGTTGCAATATTAAATTTGGAATCTTAGTGATATAAAAAATCAAGCAAAGGGTATATAAGTAATAAATGGTTTAACACATTTGTTTTTAACACCTTTAGTTAGTGCCAATATTCTATCTTTTCCATCAACTGTCTTCTGAGTTGAAATAATAGTTACATCAAACCACACCATTAGGTAAAACAGTATTTGTTTAAATACCAAATAACTGCCCATTGCAATATTTGTAAAAAGAACTTAGAGACTAAAACTAAACAATAAAATCATTTATTATGACTATGGAGCGTAACATCTCAGATTATTCAAAAACAACGAATAGTTAAAATCAGTTTTATATTTCCACAGGAATATGCTGAAAGCCATTTATTCCTACAAAACCTATGGTCTCAACATTACATGTAGTCCACAGTTACTTACTAGGGACATTGTGTGACTTAGAAAACTAGTTAAACGATATGTACTTTTCTTAATTTTGACATAAATTTTCTCTTAAAAAGATTGCTGCAATATCGTAGTTCTGCCAACACTTTCTTACTGCATTAAGTTTCCACAAAAACTGAGCTTTTAAATTTATATTTCATATACAATTTAATCTTCCCTTTTCTTTGTTATTTCATTCATCTTTAACATTCTCATATCAAATATAATAAGACTTTTTCTCTGATAATACAAAATTAAAATTACGACAATTATTCTTAGCAAAATACTACATTATGTTTAAAATAATATAAAATTAATTAACAAGTTAAGTTCCTCGTTATTAATATCAATAATCTACCTTTCTCAAAAGCGTTGTTCCAAGCGAGGTGGCAACTATTTTCTATATTTTCTACCAGAAAATATTACCGGAACTTAATATCCAACAAGTATTTGATTTCTAGGCACATGTATATTTTACAGCACAAATAAGCTGTATACCTCCTACTATTTATCCTTTATATTTTGGCCTATTGTTACCCCTTTTTTTTGCTAAAGCAAGACGTGAACTTTCATTTATTTACAAAAAAACTGCAGTTCATTTCTTAAAATTTTCAGTGACTTTGTCTAATGTAAATCAACTTAGCTGGTCTCCACTTAATTATTCCTTGTATTTGTGTACCGATATGAATTTCTATTTTTATCAAAGCTGTTATTTTGCATAGATTGATTTCTTATTTTACACTTCACAATTAATTTTCTGACTATTACTACATAAATTTATATACATTTGGTCAGAGAATGTACCTTCTAAAGTTTTGCTATTGGAAAGGATATCCCATGCAAAAAATTATAATTTTATTCAGGTACTGAAATGTCACTTTGAACATCGCCTATTCGTATATAATGACATGTCATTAATACACTTTTTGTTTAATAAAAGTATTTCTAAAAGACTTTTTTACTCCGGAGCGTTTCACACCACCATTTTTACCCTTCATTCTCAAATTCTTAATGGAATTTCTAAAGCTCAAAATCAAGAAAAAACAGTCTTATTATGATATGAAGACCGACTTAAGGTAAAAACACACAAAGTAAATTATTCGTGATATGATTACTCTTATATAAGTAGATTTATATATAATGTTTACCATAGGCTAAGAAAAAATTAAAATAGTAAAATTTAAGTCTATTTAAGCTCTAACTTAACTACCTGGGTAAAAAATAGTTAAATTAAGGAGAATGGTATACGACTGAGATAAACCTCAATAAGAGAAAAGTTCATTTGTTTGTTAGCTCTAGAGGTATATTAGTCTTGAAAACACCATTCAACAAGGATCTTAAGCAAATTATAAACTGGAAATATCGAAAATTTAATACTAAGAATTTTAGTAGTGTAATATACATGTTTAAGATAAAGGTATTCTTGTTTAAGGATAACCATAGGGTTAATTATTGGAATGTTTTTAGTAATTTTTGTAAAATATAATGCAATGATATTTATATATTACTTGAAATTTGTAAATGTGCCTGGATTTTTAAATGAAAAAAAGATAATGAAAACACAAAATATAGTGCGTAACTTATCAGGAATTGTTTTAATCACTCACTTGAGAGCAGGAGATGTTTTATAGTTTCCTTAGGTATGTGATTGGATAAGGGCTTCTGATTTTATTGAATGGTATTAGTTATAAGCGATACGACCACAGGTTGGTATACAATATATATTGATATCAGTGAAAGCTATACATTCAATTCAAATAAAATGTTCGAATTTCAAATCTTAACTCAAGAATATGTGTTCAGGATTTAACATTCATTTTAATTATTAAACTGCGAGATTATTTATGACTTCCAATCTTGACATATAGACAAAGAAGGGGTCGAAGGATAAGACCCGAGCCCTTAATTCGATAGCTTCAAATCAAGGATATTATATCAAGAATAGGAAATTCTGTTCAATATATATTTTTTCAAGAATAGAATGCATAAAGTATAAAAAAATAATGTTGATAAAGATTATGAACTTAATTGTAGATGTCAAGAAATCGCCTCAGCCGCAGTAATTCTATTGAGCTTAAACATTTTTCTAATAAGTGGTTCTTTACTCAATGCTGTTTCTCGCAAAGGATTTTGTTTATGATCAGAAATTTCTTCAAAAAAACCATCTAGGTATTGTCCAAAAGAGCTTCACATCATATTGACTACACAAGATTTTATTTTCTATCCTTCATCGAAATGAGAAATCTTATTGCGAAGTAACTTGTATCTCGACATGAGGTTTAAATATTTGTTTGTAGATTCATTTGAGGCTTTCAAGTTTGTTAACTTAAGAACATCAACTTCCAACTCTATTGTGTCAGACACTAATATAATAAGTTTACTAAGATTTCTTAAATCTTTGTCATATGAAGGAGGGTTCTGATATTTCCATCTTTCAGCGGGCACTCTTTTCTCAATTATGGATTACCGAATCTTTTTAAAGGCACGACAAAGGGGTTTGCTAGAAAGATGCATGTTTGTCCAATCAGGGTATGAAGACGCAGAAACAATAACTAGATTCTCTTAACAAAACTTTGCGATGTACGTTGTTCTAACTCTCTAGTAAACACTTTCAAATTCAGTTTCAGATATGCATACTTGAATATGAAAATTGTAAACTTCAGAATTTTGAACTTGAATTTATTAATGTGTCTATTTAAATATGACTACATCTTGAGGAATTGACTTTTTCATTTTGGGCGGGGTTATTAGCCATTTCTTCCAAACAAGATCATCATGATATGATATCACTTAATCCATAGTCCAATTTTTCTTTAAAACTTCAAGTTTACTTTAACTTTAGACTTACTGTGCATAGATTGTACTCGTTGAATAGTCAAGTTTAAAAGGTTAATCTCTTGTGACTAACCTTTCAGTACAGAATATTTTTTTTCACTTTTTTCAAACCTAGCTGGATTTAGTTGGGAAAGTTCGTTAAGATATCTTCAATAAGAGGAATCAAACTTGGGGCATCTACAAAACCTTTTCGTTTCACTTTATGTACTTTTCTGCAAAAAAAGATATATATTCGTGCTAGATAACGATTTGCAAAGAAAACGAAGAGATGTTAGAAAATGATTAATACACTTCGGATACATGAAGTTTAATCCATTATTCAATCTGGCTAAGGTTTTTGATCCATCGCTCATGGTTAGTTCTGTATTTAGTTAGCTAAGTGCTCTGAGGCTCTTGACAACATCTGGAGTGTTCTCAGTCTACATAAAAATCTATGAAAAATAGTAATCAAAAGGTAATATACAACTAAAAGAAGTTTAATAATCATCATATAACACAAATTTAGTGTATTTTATCTATTTGACCATAGTCGGAATTGATGTCAGAAAGATGTTTCTGAATAGTTTTTTGAATGGTTAAACCATTTAATTGTGCTCGATCATTTGTATTATTGTGAAAGTAAAGCTTAAATGCTCAGTTTCTGGCCCAAATCATTTCTTACAATTGCATAAGATTCCATACTTGCATTCCCTGCATCATATTTCATACCTTTACCCTTCTTCCTCTCTGTTTCAATCATTTCTATGACAAATAAGATTTCAAGGAGTCCTATTGAAAGATCCAATACTGCGTCGTTCTTGGCTCTATTCAGTTTTTAAATTGGAAAATAAATTTAATTTTATCATAAGTGAGCTCTGAAATACATGTTTTTATATTTCTATCAATTTTAACTCCTTTGTAAGGTATCTTGTGCTATTTATAAATAAAATGTAGGCTTTAGATATCTCACACGATTTAACTATAACTACAAAAGCCATTTTTTGTTAATTACATATCTAATTCTATATCTTTGTACTTTTGTACTGTCTGAACCAAAATTTTTCTACGGCAGCCTTCGAAAAGTAGTGATAACTATTCTTAGACACATTAATTCGTGCTGCAACATACTTATTTGTTGTCTCCACCATTTGATAAACTCAAATACAACTCTGCAGGGTCAAACTACCATCTAAGTCACTTTTGTTTTTTTTCTTTGTTTTCTTTGTTTAGATTTTTCTGTGTTTGTGTTCGAAGTTTTGTTCTACTTTTAAAATTCTTAATTTCCCAAAATATAATTTAACCAAAAAAATCATGTTTTGTGAAAAACTCTGGAGTAAGAAAACCTGATTTCTTAATATGTCGATGAAAAATCCAATTATTCAACTTATCAAACAACTCCTATTTCAAGGACTATTAGAAGTTACACAAGAATACTTATATCAATGTATATATATCTATTCTTATTTTTTTTTGTATTCTTTCGTTTTGCTGGTATAATCTCGCAATGGGTTTTGTTTACGACCTTACTTTTCTCCCTGTCAAATGTCCAAAAATATTAAAAAAACCATTTTTTCTTGGTTACTTTTTTTCTTTTCAAGAAAATTCGGCTTTAAAACTCAGATTAATTAATTTTTCTTCGCAAGATTTTATTTGTTAATTCTTATCCGTTTTTTTCTCATTTTAGGAGTTGCTATAGACCGTTAAATAAATCTGGAAAATTTAAAGAAAGAAATCTTCAACACAAGATATCAAACAAATCCACTTTCGCGCTGCCGATATTGTGCTAAGTTTGTTTGCTCTTGTCGTGCCTCTAGAAAACCCATAAATTTTAAAAGGACTGCGTAGAATTTTTCTATTGTTCAGATTGTAGTGAAAAGAAATATCGAAAGGAAGATTTTGAATTTGTAAAGGAAATTTACATTTGGGCTGAATATAAACAGCTTGAAAGAAAGTTTTTTTTAGTGCGAAATTTGAGAACAAAAGTCGAAGGGTTTGCAATAGTATCTGAAAAACAAATCCTTGAAAGAGAAAAAGAGGTGTTGACATCCCTTCACCAGGAAACAAGCCTTCATCAAAATATTCATCAGTTCTGTTTTTTGGTTCAAACTATTCAAATATTTGAAAAACATACGAGCTTAACCCTGTTGTCAATTTCTAGTACCCCACTATTTAAAGAGAATTTTGATTTGGAGGCATTGAAGTTCTATTTGTACCAGCTTTTTTTTGCTATTGAATACCTCCACAGCAATTTTATAATTCACAGAGATATTGTAAAAAGTTTTGCTTAAGCATATTTTTAGAAAGAGGCTAATTTTATTCTAACAATTGACGGTTACTTGAAGCTTACCGGTTTTCATTTTGCAAAAATTGTGCACGAAAGAACGAATACCTTGATTGGAACAAGTAGGTCTTTATATGTTTGAAATTTAGGTTCATACATAGCCCCAGAGATACTGGAGCAAAATCTTGAAGGATATACGTATATGGTTGATTATTTCTCCTTGGGAAAACTTTTGCAGAAATTAATTCAACCTTTCGTAGGAATACCTGGATCTAGTTTAAGATCCACAAGATTAGCTTTTTTAATCCATTCATTGGTAGCTTCTGCGCACAATCGATATAGATACTCGCCCTTGAATTTACCTAAACTGCTCAATTTTTTCAAAGGAGAAAGCGTTAAGGAACACCCTTTAGATTTGAACTGGTTGAAGTCCATTTGCAAGATTGGACCATTCGTACCTGCAACAAATAAAACCGGACAAATACAGGTCGGTGAAGGATGGTGGACGAGGTGTCTGTAGTTAAGGCCGCAGTACTTTATGAAGAGTATAAGCAAATTATTTCTAAGCAAGAAGCCAAATTGAAATCTGTGGTGTATAAGACCAGAAACAGTTCAAAGTTAAAAAAGATATTAAAATATATATTTCATAGAATCAGGATGTTTCTCTATTATTTCTCGAAAGAGCGTACAATATTTATAACTGGAGACGGAATATCTGAAGCTGTAACTGAAATTTGTGATAGTTTGTTTGATTACCTTGATCTCTTAAGGTCTTCCACACTTGATCTTGTCAGCAAGGTAGTGAAGTTTAACAAATCAAACCATAGAAATTATCAATGGAACAATGAAGACATGTTAGTGTACATTGGCCGAGCTAAAGGCTACTTTGAATGGCTCTACAAGATGGCTGGGAAACACTTCGAGGATAAGTTTTCAAATACTGTTATGTTCCAAAATAACCCATTGCTTATTCACCGTACGCTAGATGGTTATAAGATGCTGTCTCGGGTAAATTTACAAGAGGAAATTGAAAATTCCAGCTCCACAGAGAAAAAACGACTGTTAATGGAAATACAAAAGACAGAGGAAATCCTGTCCATTGTGTCTAAATCGTCAACACAGCCAAAACAAGGAGTTATATCAAGGGATAACATAGACATGCTCGGTTACAGTCTGCCCGATGTCAAACTCGGACCTAAGCATATCGACGGATCTCGCAAAAGTTTCCGCGAAAGGATACTTCTTATAAAAAATCGAGCAAACCACTCAGCGGAGGCATTTAAATTGCAGTATGAAGATCTTTATCCAATTGAGACAGTTACATCTCAGCCGCAACCTTTCTTGCCTGTTGCAAGATCTCGGTTAAGTGATCTTGAATCCCGCATTAAGTATTATGAACTTGAAGTCAGCAATTTGAAAGGGTTCAAAGATTGTCCCATCACACAAGCTCACGTAGAACTTCAACTAAAGGAGCTTGAAAGGCTGCATCGCATCCAATCAGAGATGCACAGGCAGAGAGATATAAGTGCAGCTGCCAAGCTCCAAGAGCAACAAGACATGAGACAACTAATGCATGAGAACCTTAAAAATGGTTTAAATGTTGCTAAAATGGATAGAACAGCTGTGATTTATACAGATGTTACTGAGACTCGATACAATCATGAAGATTTCTTTTCCAAAGGTTTGCCACCTATGAATGAACCTGAATCTGTTGCAGATGTAAAATGTATTGCAATCTGCGAGATTCAGCGTGTTGTTAGGTCAAAGTTATCAAGAATAAAGACAAAGAGAAGACTTTATTTATACCGAAAATCA
Source organism: Labyrinthula sp. Ha (assembly GCA_015227615.1). Taxonomy (NCBI): domain Eukaryota; class Bigyra; order Labyrinthulida; family Labyrinthulaceae; genus Labyrinthula; species Labyrinthula sp. Ha. The sequence continues at coordinate 485,549 of JAALGZ010000022.1, read as the reverse complement.
GCAACATGTATCCAATCAACTTTTCGAATGTACTACCAAAGGGTAATTTTTATTGAGATGATGAGGCAAAATAGATCTGCCGTAATACTGCAGTGCATGTATAGGAGTTATTTAGCCAGAAAGAAGGTTAGGTTCATTTTGCTCAATAAGAAGCAGAACAAGTTGGCCTTAGTTATTCAGCTTTTTTTCCGGTCAGTCCGAAGCTGGTCACGAATGAGGCGAATGCGCCAACTTCGAGGAAACACTGGGTTTCTAACGAGAGCAGAAAAATACACGGCATTTTTAAGCTACTCAAGATACCAGTTTTGGGATCAATGCATCGAAACGCAGTCAATTAGTGAATCCACACTGCTAGCACGTGGCCTCACGCTACTTTTCAACATGGTTGTTAGAATTTTTGAAGTATCATATGATTTTGACTTGGGCTTGCAGCTCACTTGGTCTGATATCATAAAACTCTTGAAAGAAAAAAAAATTATTGTAAGTTTAGTATATCAGTTATCATCACTTGCCAAGGCTATTTCTTCTTTTTGTGCCATTCTTGCTGTAGACAATGTATTATGCATACAGGCTCAACTGTCTGATGCTGGTATCAAACAAGTTACAGCTAAGAATAATTTGAACACCAAATGTTTCTGCCTCATTATCAAGTTCCTTGAAAATGTTATAAATGCAGCAGCAGATTACGAGCATTTTGTCGACCGAGGAAAACTGTGTTTAAAACGCATGTATCAGCAGCATAGGCAAGACTCAATAACTTTTTTTGGCAATGTGTGTACTCATTTGGCAAAAACAGAGGTCAAATCAGTAAATTTACGTAACTACGTGAACCAGAATCTACTAACTGAATTGTTTAACAAATTCATACCTCAAAAACGCAGTTTCTGTTTATTTATTATTTCTGAAGATATACCAGGAAAAGATATTCTATTTACTAACTTGGTTCATTTCTTACCAGACATGTTAGTTACTAAACTGAATAGCTGCGATGTTGGAATCACCTTGGTTCAGAACTGGATAGCAGCTGGATTATTCTCTGTTCTTGTAATAACGAATATACCATACTTTGGGAATGCTGCGCGAGGATTTGCGGATGCTTTACATAACATTCAAATTACACTTTCCGTTGCTGTTGATCTAGCCATCCTGGTAATCGAGAACAGTCTAGATAATTTCCGTTCCATGTCGAGTGCATCAACCAATTTTGGTGCAAAGATAAATAGCTGTTTCAGCAATATAGACGACGATTCCCGTTTTCAAGAACAGTGGATATCTTTACAACGCTCTTCAACAGCAAATTACAAACTGCTTTTTGAAGCTTTATATATGCTGGATGGCATTTTTTATCCTGGTCACCAAGAAATTGAACATAAGAATATAAGACAAGAGTCTCTGCAATCCTTAGCATCCTGTTTTTCCAGTGAAGAATCTAAATATTTCTTTCCCACAGGTTCCAGCTTTTGCACAGACTTTTGGCTTCAAATGGATTTTTCTACCCTTTGTAAGAGGTTGAAAAGCTTTAGCCTAGCAGTTCTTTCGAATCCAACTAATATGCTACTTGCCCAGAAAACATATTTAGTCTTGAAGAATTCCTTTATTTCCTCAGCAAAATGGCGAACTCTCGCTGCTAATGGGTTAGATATAATAAAATCCTATGTTAATTTTGTTGAAACTTTATGTTCTATACTAGAAATAGTATTGATCACCGAGCTTCCTAATAATCAAATGGTTAGATACAAAGAAGCGAAGCTGCTTCTCTGTTCTCTCCCCGAATCATGTTTCTCAGAACGCTTAAAGAATTATATAGAAGAATTATCGGAGCTATCGTTTGCCTCTGTCGTTTCAAAGCTTGGTAAGTTGAAATATTCAACTACAATTAGATCATCTTCAAACGGTATATATGTTCTCCGAGTATTCACTCTCCAACAGTCCTTGGTTTTTGTGGTGTATAGTCAGAAAAAAAGCGCCATTTGCTCCACGCGAATAGACATAAGTGACATTAATGACTTACTAGCTCCGAACATCTCTGAGATAAAAAGCTTATCATTTAGAGATCCTCCTAGGACCCGTGATGAATTGCTAAAGCGAATAATAGCTTTGCTGCACATTGAACTGAAGGATGAAAGGAAGAAGATCTCTTTAAGAAGAAAATATTTTGCACTGTCTTCCTGTGGGATTTATATTGGTAAAGCTTATAAGTACTGTATTGTCAGAATAAATGAAGTTGAACCCTCTATCTTAGGAGTTCAAGTTTACTTTGGTTGTAAATCTACATCCCTGTCTTGTACTTTACCATTTGAAAGCTTTTGTGATAAAATTAGGAAATCCACTGTGTCAAACCATGAAGAGAATATCATTTCTACGGGTAGTATGGATCAGCTTAGCTCAGTTATTTTACAGAGAATTAGAGTTTTTCGGAAGCATAAGACACTCCACTGCTTCGTGTCAACGAAACCGACTCCTGGGTATGAGATTTATAATGGTGTAATTAATGGCTTTATTACCAAAGTCTACTATTATTCAGTAAAGAGATCTACCCGTGAATTGTATATTTCTTTGTACAGTACTATGACAACGAAACAAGAACTTTATTATTTTGACCTTGCACAATTGATTACCCAAAGAATAAAATCACGAAAGTTGCGGCCTATAATAGACCCAACAATAAACGGAGAAAAGATTAAACGTTTTCTCTCTGGATTATGTTCAAAATTAACTGATGTGAGCGCATTTGCTAGTGATTTAATTGTTTATAAAGGAATTATGAGTGTTAAATTTGAAAGCCAAAAATGCATCATGCTCACTGAGAGGGTCCGCATTGTCTACTCTGTCTTTCATTACTGCGAAAAAACCAAACAATTTATGTTGTTTACCGGTTCAGCGTTTAATATTCAACTCTACATCCCAAAAATAGGTGCTTTGAGAACGGTGAATACAATCTCAGAAAAACAACTCCTTAGGATTCAGAAAACCAAGAAACTAATCCTACGAGAAACTGAAATCAACTGGTTTGAGCTAGTTGCAAACAAGATTAGTATTAAGTTTCACGGCATGACAGTGTCCGGATTTGGAAGTTATATTGAAGCTACTGTCAATAATGTTCTTGAAGCGCTTGTGACCAAGGTATCCAAGCAAGTACTAGTACGAGTTGACGATGCCAAGTTGAAGAGGATATATACTCAACAAGCACATAGGTCACCCAATCTCCCACGTTTTATTGAAAAAGAGAACATTGGCAGCAATCATACACCGATAGAAAATTTAGTCACGAATAAGCAAGAAGTTTCTGTGGAGTCTCTATCTCAAGAAATCATGCAGGAGAAACTTCGTCGTTTGTCTTACAATCCGACAGAAACTTGTCTATTCGTCGTCCCTTCAAAACAAAAATATTTTGTTTTGGGATATTATCTGCCTATTGTTCGAGCCGTAGATGGTGTTGATAAGTTTTTCAAGCATATAAAGCTTAGAACAAAGAAATCTAAATTCAGAAAGGAATTGTCGCACCTTGATCCTAACCTGAAAAACCATGAAAAGTATACTCGGACAAGCTCATGGTGTACTAGAAATATCCGTAACAGAGAGTATTGTATCCTAACCTTCTTCCTTGATGGCGAAACTAAGTTATATATTGAACAAGTTGAACAATCAGAATCTCCAATATTGGACGTTTTCAACTTTCATGTAGTAGCTTATATAGTTAAGAGAAGAAAGTATCTGGATGTAAAAATCGATGGCAGAAATTTATTTGAAGCGATTGCTGGCAACAAGAAACTAATTCGGGATTCAGCAAGAAGACGGCTGGTTAACGAGCTGTTGCAGTACTTTTGCATTCAGAGGCAAACCTATATGGACGAACTGATATTTTGTTGGAGAAAAAGACTTAGTTGTATTTGAAGTTAACCTTTATACACATATTCCTGATCAACTTGCTCTGGACCTCGCCGAGCGGACAAGTATACCATACTCATTAGAATTTTAGCCTCCGAAGAGTCACAACGTGCTGGTTCTCTTGCTTTATTCCAATGCTCAAAGGTACTATCCTGAACATTAGTTTCAGGATGTGCAGTACTCAACACAACTTTACCCATTCCAAAATCATTTGTAACAACAATTGGCATTCCCTTGTGACGCTTATGAGTATGTGGATTACTTCCACGCATCTTCTTTGGACCCCCATAGAAAATTCTCATATATGTATCTTCAGTTTCACCTATTCTGATCACAGCTTCTGGATTGGATACCCCAACATCCTGAAATTCGTTCTTGAACTGTTTATTAACTTTTTCTGGATCTAACGTTTGATCACTAAATATTGGACCATTGGCATAAAACAACTTTGTAATATTTTGAGGTACCTGTGCTTGGTTGAAACTCTCTGTCATACTAAAATCCTTGTCCACTTCAGAATAGGAAATAAATCCATCTCCCAGCATGCCGCTTTCAGTCTTATACATGGAAATCTTGAATGGAGATTTACCACTTTTTCCTCCAGCAGCTAAATAAGCCCCTGCACAAATTCCGACGTATCCTCCTCCTTTGCTTAGAAACTTACGGATCTTCTGAGCGGGTCCAAGTTTCTTTTTCTTTCGACTTTGAGTTACCATTTCGCTAAATATTCTTCCTGCACTTCCCCCTGGGACAAAAATGACGTCATAATATAACCTACCTACTCCATCTAAACTCCCATCAGTGATCGATGTCACCCTAATGTTTCCATCAGAACAATGGTTCAAAACATATGGAACATTATTTCTAGCGTTCATTGTGGTTCCAGGTCCGGTATATAAAGCAACTCTAATTGGTCCTTTATAATCTTGAACTCTTTTCCAAACCTCTTTTTGTCTTTCTTCAAGAGAAAAAATGCTCAATCCAGGAGGCACTAAAGTTAAGAGTAAAAAATAAAATTACACTCCACTGTCTCAGAAACTTCAGAGGGATCAGAATCTTCTACTTCTCCATCAAGAATAATTTCTGTAAGAGTGTCCGTAAGAAGATGTTCTTCATCCACATCGCCTTCTGCGTATTTGTATTTCTGTAGAAGTGTATCGAATTGTTCAAACGCTCTTGGTTTATGTACTTTAAGTTCAAGAACTAGCGCGGAATCTGAGGAAACAGTTGATCTTGTATGAATATTAATATCAAGGGTTAGGTATAATAAGACAGCAAGGAAAAAACCAATAAAGTAAATGAAACGGAGGTTTGTCAAACTTGGTGTAATTTGGTTTGGTTTTCTAACATCCTTCGCTATTAATGCTTCTTTCTCTGATTTTTGTTTGGTAATACACATTTTCTTTAAGTTTATTGACATTACGATGGAATCGGAAACGAAGGAGCTGAGTGTTATGGACTTTATTTTCAAGGACGAATGTCTTTGCTTCTGTTGATTTGAGTTTCGAAAATGTTTTATTCTCAGTAATGCAGCTTTGCATTATGGCTGAAGCTATCACAGTATGGCATTACCACGGGAGATTAATAAGAAAATTGAATCTGAAGTCTAAACTCTAGGGCATCTGAAAACTCAAAAAAAAGAAACTTTTATTTGAATTTAAGAGACCTTAAAACCTATATTTGATTCACTAATGTTTCAAAGAACCTCTTTTAAGTGCATTATTCGTATTCCCAGTAACGATTTAGCATACACTCATGGGAGTAAACTACCCACCCTAATGAAGGAGAGTTGTACATATTATTTCAGTACGTGAACACCTTTACACCCATTGACTTTTCCCAAACTTCACAACCTGTTTCTTTATTTTCTCAATAGAGTGAAAACTGTTTTCAACCGGCTAATTGGTCAATGAGGGAGATGAATCTTAAGTTTGGGAAGAGTTTGTTTGTGGTTCATTGTTAATTCTTTACTTGAGAAACTATGGTAAATCAGTACTGTCTTGGTACTAAGATAGAACTTTGAACATCAAAAGAGTTGCTTGGTTCAATTTAAGCTTTATTTTATTTTGCTTGTTGCTGCACTGGCGTGTCCTCAAAGTTAATAGTTTTTATTAAAGGAGGTCTACAAGTTTTCAGCTGTTGCTTGCTTTCATTATAAAATCGGCAGAAAAATAAATTCTTTGAGTGATGTATTTTCCTGATGAAGTCATCTCACAAATTTTACTATTTATTCAGTTATTTTGATTTTATTATTTTACATAAAACCGCATTAATCACAAATCTTCCTTCGCGGTAAGTTCGATGGTTCTATAATCAGATGCTAGCTTACAGTTTAAGGTACCTGGATCTAAGTTTCATATTCTTGGAACATTGTCAGGTTGCTTGTATCTTCTAGGATGCATTTAATCTCATGTATATGTTAGGTTTACCGCTTATATTTTGTACAAAGTTCTGCGGTGTTTGCAATAAGGGGTATACCAGAAACGATAAACCAAGAGCTAGCTCTTTCCTTAGTTGACTAATTTTAACTTTTTGAGATCACTAAGAATGAAAAAACTTATTCGGCTTGTTCTCTTTTCTGTTTTCGTTTTTTATTCCTTAATTAATTATATCTGTCTATTCCCGTATTCCTTGTATCTCTCTCCGCTGTGTCTTATTCTCACCTTCCTACCTATATCGTTCCTTAATAAACTCTTCCTGCTATTGTCCTTGCTTCGTTTATAAACTGAAAAAGACCAACTCTCAGGTTTCGATTTTTCTGTTCTAGGAAAGCTGCTCGTTATTCTACCAGGTGCCTGGATAAGACTAAGTACTACAAAAAGCTGTACTTCACATGCACATCTGCCTCAAGAAAGTTGAATTACTAATTTGGATCTGGAAGGACAACTAATTCAACTTGTTCTTCCAATTAAGCTAGTGTTCAAGAGAAACCATGGTTGCTTAAAAAAAGTTTATCTTACCACGAAAAATATGCTACCTGACAGATCTCGGTTTCAATTTGTCCTGCTTACTCTTCAAATATGTCCAAGCATGAAATTGAGCTGAGTACTTGTTTATTCCTTAAGTTGAAATTTCAGAATACTTTTCTAACAATATTTTTCTTTTAGTTTATAGTTTCAACCTCGAAGGCTCTCAATAAATCACCGTCTCAATATTTGTTTCACTTAGTTCTTTAAGGGTGAGTGCTGCCTTCCGCACCAGTAGATCTCTATAGTGAAAATCCCATATGGCGAAAGAGATCACTATGAAGTATAAGAAACTGTTCTTGTGTATACCAAAGAGCAGAAAAGAAACTTGATCTTTATCATTATTAACAATATATGCAAGAATAAACAAGTAAGATGTGTGAATTGCCCCTTAAACGAATACCAATACTTAGAGTTGTGTCAGACGAGACTAAGAATTCATTTTAGTGTCCTCATTTAAGAATTTGTTTGGCCAAGCTATGTTTGCAACATTACTACCAACTATGGTCAGAGCAGGCAGCGCTCATCACAGTTAAAGAAACAATACTCCCTGAATTCTAACTGAGCGCAACTTCCATAGTTGCGTCAGCGTTACGCTGGAAGTACCACCTACTTTCTTCGTCAGTGAAATTTATATAGCTTGGTACTCACAGATAGTAATATTAGAAATATTACCTAAATATAAGCAGCGTAATCTGAACAAAGTGCAATAACCCGTGGCCAACATATCACTTTCTCCAAATTTTTATAGTTCCAGTAAGAATAGGTCACTTAAATTCTTTCTATCAGATCAATGCCCAGAATTGGTGCAAGTTCAGCAACTGAAATTTTCATTGTGTGCAACAAGAATAACCAAGTTTGACCATGCTCAGGGTCGAGTATCTTTCTTGTAGGATCCTTAGGATCTTTGACCATTAACTGATGCTCGGAGTAGAACTTGGATACTGCAGTACACATCTCGTACAACAAGGAACATAGTAAGTGTATATGAAGTGTTTCTTCAACTTGCTCCATAACATCTCCGTATTTGAGCAATACGAGCGCGAGTTCCCACTCTTTCTCTCTGCTTGCAGAAACAGTTAAGGTTTTCTTACCCTGGTCTTGCAGAGCTTTTTCAACATCTACTCCAATTTCTTTTAATTTCCTCTCAATTGAACACAGTCGCGCATAGGTATACATAATATAGATTCCAGTGTTTCCTGTATGTTGCAGCATTTGGTCATAGTCAAAAATATAGTTCTTTTCTCGACTATTCTTTAAATCGAAGTACTTAATTGCAGAGTACCCTAATTTAGAACTTGCGTCATCTATTTCCGCTTCATTTAAAGCTGTTTCTCCTTTTTTCAATCTCTCTAGCAGATCCTTCTTCACTCTATTTTTGGCTTCATCTAGTAGGTCTGTTAAAGGTACTGTTTCTCCAGATCTGGTTTTAAACTTCTTACCGTCCTTTCCGCAAACGAGACCAAACTCTATATGTCTGGCGTCTATTTTCTCAGATTTCTTTGCTTCGCGGAACCAGTTCAGCTTGTTACAAACTTCAAAGCAACTCAAAAAGTGCTTATTTTGACCGGCATCGACTACGTACAATAGAGTTCTCAAACCAAGCTCGTTCACTCTATACTTCATTTGAGTTAAGTCAGTTGTGTCGTACCCAGCTCCTCCGTCGCTTTTTTGAACAAAGAGTGGAACCTTTTGGGCCTTGGTTCTAATTATTTTAGCTCCATCTTCATCCTCCAGAAGACCAGATTTACTTAGATCAGAGATTAAAGCTGGAATTCGACTCTGGTAAAAACTTTCACCCTGATATCCATCTGGAAAGGATACGTCAAGACGACGGTAAACCTCTTCAAAGCCTTTCTCACTAATTGAAACCAACATTTTCCATATTTCACGCTCGTTTTCATCCCCCCGCTGTAACTTTACAACCTTCTCACGGCTCATTCGCTTAAAGTTTTCATCTTCATCAAACTTCTTCTTTGATTTCTTGTACAAGACCTATAAATTGTGAGAAAAATAAGCTCAGCAAGAGAAAAGTTAGCTCTATATGGGTAGTTGTTTTCTCTATGTATTGCATTGAGATTAATGGAGCAGCAAAAAAACTTCTCCGGGTGTAAAATGCGAAAAATAATGTACATTTAATTCTGAAAGGCTTGTTTCTGCAGTAATTTCGACGTTTTGATCTTCTATGTACATTATCAACATTCCAAAAGCTGTTCCCCAATCTCCCAAATGATTGATCTTGGAAACGTTGTACCCTCTATAGGATAAGAACCTGCTAATGACCTCGCCCAGGATAGTTGAACGAAGATGCCCCACATGCATTTGCTTGGCTACATTTGGGGAAGACATATCTACACCAACTTTTACTCCTTTCTTCTTGTAATCCAAGGGTTGCAATTTCTTGTTCTTATATACTTGCTTCACAAACTCAGACACAAAAGTTTCATTCAAATGAAAATTTATAAATCCGGATCCAGAAACTGATGTGTTAGTAATTATCTTTTGCAGAAAAATGTTTTCAGCCAGTTTTAGTTGAATCAAATCAGCTACTGACTTTGGGGATTTTAAGTAATCTACTTTTTCTTGTTTCAGTAACTTAAACAATTTCATTGCTGCATTATACTGTAAATCGTGAGTAAACTTTACTTTGGATTTCAAGTTTTTTTGAGGTAAATCCAATGATGAAGTAACTCTCTTAAAATTATCACTCTTCAAGAGGACATTTGGAAAAGTTTCGATTAAAATGTTATTAAAAAGAGGATTTAGCAGTTGAATAAGGGGATTACCACTTTGCAGAAGGGTAAAAAACTGTGTTTGATGATCCTTTGCTGAAAAATTTTGGTTCAAGAAATTATTCGCCAATACAATTGACGAAGAAATTAAACTTGAACATTCTTTGTGATACCGAACTTGCTCAATCAAATTATATATGGATTTATACTTTGTTTGTATAAATGATATATTTTCTATATTTAAATCATAAGCACATAAAAAATATCCCAGGAGTGAAACAATTGTTGCATCTAACTCAATATTTTGCGCTTTATTTCCTTTAACTTCTGGATTAAATACTCTTAATGCTTTGTCTAAACTAGACAAGTCTTTTTCAACTCCCGGATGGGCCATATCACCCACATAGGGAGATATCCGTTGAATAAAGCTGGAATCTATCCGTTCAAGTTCATCAACAAATTTTGATTTGATGTTTTTCTGTTGATAAAAGAAATTAGTTATGGTAAGAGAAGAAAAAAGAGGTTGAGATGATTTTTCATAAAATAGAGTAGGCAGTTTAGTCACCAAAGATTGTTGTTCAGGTTTCAACGACGAAAATTTAATTGGTCTAAGTGTATGGTTTGTGAATGAAGCTGCAAGAAAGCAAGTGTACCTACAAATTAAAGAAAAAAATGATAATTTACGAATCCAATCGAGATGGACCTAGCAGTATATCCATATTTATTGGTTGATGTGACTTTTGGTTAGTATGGAAACGTTTTTGAACTCTATTCTTGACAATTCGAAAGATATGATTTTTTTGTGGATTGTTGAGAATGTTCATAACGGACATAATGCTCTTCATAGATTTTGGGGAAATTCAATGCAAGAAGGAAAAAAAAACTTGCTATATTGACTAAAGTACACATGTTGTAAATAGAACACGTTGCTCAGTGAAAGAAGAAATCATGGCAAACATAGACACGAAAAAAATTGAGATGGTCCTTAATAGTTAAGGCACTGATAGAAATAGAGAAGTAAGATGTTTATTAGCTTCTTGAGCTTAGGAAGACCTAATATCCCATAGTGGATGAGTGTTTTCCTTCGATGATTCTTGTTGGAATAGAAGTGTGAGTCCGAAAAATTTATTCTTATGTGTTTTTATTGCGGCAGATATAAACTTTATACTCTTTTCATAGTTCTAAGGAGTAAACTGATCCTTCTTTTCCTTCTCGCACTGATATCTACTACCACAAAACAGAAAGTAAACACCACGTGTGCCAGAATAAAATAACTTAAAGCAAAATTGTTTGATCCTAGACAAACTTATTAGATTCGAGCTTTCCTTCATTAAATGTTTTTGCTGAAGGCCACCTCTTATGTATCAAATTTGGGTTGTGAAAAAGGCAAAAAGTGAGATAGCAAACCAAAATACCCAAACAGCCACATGTCTTATGACTGATACTTTCTACAGTTGTTTTAACCATTTATAGAGAGTAATTGTCAGAATTTATGGGCTTCCTCGTAAGCTGATTCTTTCTTAATTTATAATTGACTTTTCTGAAAAGAATGTAGCACAGAATGAAATACCAGGTAAGCTCTCCCGCAATATCAGTTCTAAAATGCCGGATGGTAATGTATTATTATCAGTATTATAGAAGGATGGTTCTTTTATTATGTCTAATGGTTCAACTGTACATAGGAGATATGCTCAATATGTGACATGATCAATATAAGTAACAATGTAACATTTATATTCTACGGAGTTGTATAACTTTGAACTGATTCCAATGCTTGTTGGAAAAGTAATTAATGATTATTGTTGGAATTATAAAACCTTTAATCCCAGATTAGAAAGTGATATAGTCCATCTATTCCTAATAAGTTAGACTCCAAGGAACTTTATTCAGGTCACCAAGAGTTCTACTTTTTCTTTTTCTACTTCATGTTTTATTTGGGCAATATATGTTAATGGTTTGAAAATTTAATTTAGTCGACATAATTTTCAACTAAATTTAAGTTGTAATTAATATGTCATTTATTCCCTCTCTACTCAAATTCTTAATTTAATAATTTTTTATCAACTTGGACGGAAATTGCATCATCTAGAGGTTGGTGTCTTGGGGCTTTTTCAAGTAAGCCGGATAGCTATAGATATAAGCTTAATGGCTAAGTTAATATTTTTTAAAGTATTATTCAAATCATTTAATTCTAATTAAAGCAACTCTTAACTTTGCTGAAACAGAAAAAATAATCAGAAGGAGAATTATGTTTTTTTTTGGCAAAATATTCCTTTCTTGTGTCATAACTATTTTCTGTTACTATTGGACTAGGTAACTTTGATCAATCCTTTCTTACATTTGATGTCAATTTTAAAATTATTCTAGTGAAGATTGAAACTCAGAATCATTAAATAACTTCTAATTTTAACTCTCGATAGTATTAATAAGAATCCTGTCTTCTCAACTGGCAAACAGTTATATGTACAATAAGAACTTACGTGAAAGCATCAACATTTTCAAGGAATTCAAATAACAATAATCATATTATTTACACCGACTCCGCTATCTTTCTTTGAGAAGAGAAAACCAATATTAATAGTGACAACTGTTAAACCGGTATCCGATTTTATAATTAAATATTGTGATTGACAGGAGAGAATTGATGTGGTGTTTATTAAGCTTAATTCTAAAACTAGGCCTTGTTGATATTATTCAGTAGGTTTTCTTGAAGGAAACTGCCTAAAAAGCAACGCAGTGCTTAACTCCCACTAAGAAAACTTGCTGTACTTCTCTATCCTTTTTAAAAAAAATATTTATTTTACTAACATGGGACCTGGAAGGTTTGATCATACAAAACTTAAATTGACATTTTCTTTACAGGGTGTAAAGAAGCTTTGATTGAATATTAGGAATTTAAAGATAGAGGCGATTGGATGGTTCAGGAAAAAATGTTACATTACAGATAGGCTTAAGCTCTTGTGGTTCTAGCTCTAAAAGAAAAAATGGGTATAATTTACTAGGTACAATATGTTTGTTCTACAATATAAAAAAATGTATCCGGATAAATTTTAAAGTTACTCAATAAATATAGATGTTAAATATGTTTGGAACTCGCAATTTTAACAAAATTGCCCTTTCTATCAGCTAAATTTAGAGTTGAAGTGACTCGATGCAGTTATTACTCTGTAACCTTATTTCGGCCAAGGATATGTTATTGGGTGCTAACCTTAAGAAGTAAAGATAATCTGAGAAGTTCAGGTTTTATAGAAAACCATTTTCTAATCATACAAGAACTGTGTCACTGTTAAGGAAGGTTTATACAATTATCTAAACCATGAAAACAGGGTAGGACACAGTTACAATTATATGCTGAATAAGAATTTTTTTCGAGCTTACCCTAATTAAACTAAAAAGAAAATGGCTAATTTTTCCGATCGTGGCCTTCTTGGACTAATATTCAAAAATATGAGAACGATAAACTAGCACTTCAAGACTCAGCGTTTGATCTCAGTGAGCGCTTATCTGCGATAATCTATGTGAGGTTTCGTGGACTCATTGTACAAGTGTATGTGCTAGAGCCAACACTTTTTTTATAGCAGCATAATCAAGGTTTCATAAACAAATGTTAACACTTTTGATTATTGAATTTTTGAATTAAGAGCTAATGGTTAACCCCCGTTATGGTTTGAAATTATCTGTTTTAAGGGTTTCAACCTTCAAGAATATCTTTTTATTTTGAGCTGAATAGATAAAACCATTATAATGGTTGACTAAGAACTGAATTTTGCAATTATTGTACAGGGAGAATCGACGGCTGGTAACTAATTGGAACTGGGCATGTTGCGTACGACCTTGTAAGAGTGGTTCAATGCCCTCAAGACATTGGATACAGTAGAAAATCATTAAAAAGACAAAAAGAGTAGAAAACCTAGATATCTCAGATTTAAATTTCTGCTGTGGATTTTTTTTTTAAGTTAGCCTTATCAATAATGCATGAAAAGCCAAGGAAACATAAATCAACCAATGAAATCACTAACAAATTATTGGTCTTTTAATTATCTACAGACCGTTATATCCTGTTTTTCTAGATAGGTAAATCATAGAACTAGTACTAAAGCAACCAACAGTACCTAATTCACATCGCGACGAGTAGTAGAAATCATCCTAGAACTGGCGTCAAAATTTTGCAATATCTCATATCAACCGAAAAAATACGGGTGACTTCTGTTTCGATCACATCATGTGTGTTATCTCCATCATTTTCTCCTAGTTGACAAAATGTCCCAGACAATACCTTGGATATAGTATTTTCATACTTAAAAACAAAAGGCTTATCCATTATAACTAGAATTTTACAAAAAGATGGCAAACTTCACGAAGAAGCATTTCGAGCTCTTTGATGTATTTCACAATACCCGCAACGTTGAAAAGCTTCCAGCTGAAGTACTAAACTTTTTCTTTTCCAGAGTTCTCAAGAATGAGCAACCTAATGTCTTTAGGGGCTAGGCAATGTGCGTCCTTATCATTTCCTTTGAAAGAAAAACATGATCATCCTGGTTAATAATGAGTTAACCGATACTTTAGACTTATATTCACCCTAATTCTACTTTCTGAAAATTCAACTGCCACGTCATCATCATTTAATAATTATACAGACTGCGAATATTCAGTGAATTTGAAATATACAATTGATACAAATAAAAACAATAAAGCCTTTGTTAAAATACTTTCAATAGATCTATTCTAATAAGAACATGTACTGTGTATAAGTTAATGTATTTCGTGGAAACAAAAGTCCTACCTTTGTCAAGTTAAAACAAGACCAAACAGATTTTACATTGAGCGGACAGAGAAGAATAATGAACCAAGTTTATCCAGAGAAATATACAGAGAAAACAAATTTAAAACAGCGTGTTGCGTTGAAAAAATTATCCCAAGAAAATGAAAAGAAGCTACGTTTACTACAGTTTGTGTATAAACTGAAGCAGAAGCTTACTCCACCTTCTTTGAATACAATCTATAAGAAACTGATTTATGATCGTTTGAAAGGAGATAAGACTAACTTAACGTTGTTCACAATTCTTGTTGTCATGGCTTCGGAGCTTCCACTGTACTTCTTTACCTTGTTGGATTTGCTCAAGTTAAAGAGCTTGTTTAAATACAGGTTGCATTACGCGAGGGAGCACGTTTCTCATCTTGGGATAAGAAATTATCCTCCAACATCCCTTACCATCCGAACTGTTAAAACAGCATTGTATCACATCTTTTTCGCGTACACTTTTCTTCTTCTTTATTCATAGCTATATCATTCCTGCTGGAATTGCGATTCGAATTGGAGCTGCTCTAGGCATCTTTGTATACGACACAGAGGAAGGCGAAGATAAAATCAACTGGAAACGTTTCTGGAAAGAGTTCTCATCTGTGACTGTGCTGGCAGATATTTTCTTTTGGATCTGCCATCGTTCGTTCCATACGCCTGGCTTATATCTGAACCACCATAAGGTACATCACGAGTTTAAGTACTCCATCGCCTCTGCACATCACTGGAGCACATTCTTTGAAGCTGCTATGTTCAGTATTCCTCAGGCCTTAGCGCCAATTGTCCTCTGGCCTGTTTTTGGAAAGAGAATTCACCTTACAAGTATGTGGGCTGGTATCGTGTTCACCCAGTTGAACGCAATTGTTGGTCATGCAGGATACGATCTTCCATTCGTTCCCAAATGGTTTCCATTTTTTCAACCTGAGTATCATGACTTTCATCACATTGATCACCTGTCAAACTTTGCTGCTATTTTCCCTTTGACAGATATGTTATTTGGAACTTACACCAAAGCAACGCTAGAACATGATCTAGTCAAGATTCTCGCAAACAAAAAAAAGGCGAGTAGGTTCATTAAATAGAGTGTAGCATAATGGGGAGTTATTCTTGAAACAAATTTACATATGTCATATCACCTACCAGGTTGACATCTTCCTGGTCCTTCCTTTGCTTCAGTATCCTGAACTTGTTTTGTTCCTGTGCTGTAGGAAACGCTTTGTCGGAACTTGTTTCTAGTGATACAGTCGACAAGAAATATCTGGCACCAAGTGAAAGATGTTTCATGGAGGATCCGTGTTTTTTCCAAAACTTGTGAGCACTTAAGCTTCTCTGATTTTCGGCTTTTTCACTAAGCAGATGAAGATAGTGTGTATATTCTTGTTTAATTTCGTTCTTAAATCCTTCTATTTCTCTAGCCGAATAAACTGTTCTTGGTCTATGACCACGAATATCTGGTAGACTTAGGTTTTTGGAGCCCCTAGTACCATGCGCATCATCAAACAAATCGCCCATCACTGAGTCCAAACCGTTTGAAGAAGGAACCCTTTCCTCAGCATAGCTAAGCTGCGAAGCCTTAAGACATATTTCAGCTAGAACATCATAAAATGTTTCTCTCTGTTGCATGAAATCCTCTGGATTTGCAAAAAGTCGTTCTGGTTGATAGATTCTGGGCACAAGAAAAATACACCAAATGAAAACTTGGGGTAACTTATCCAGTTCTTCGTCAACCATTCTAACGAAGCTTTGGCCAGTGTATGAACCTTGTGAATCAATCTTATTTTGAAGAGCCCTCAATGCTGGAAATAAGTAGTGAGCCGATGGGAACTTCATATCTCGGAAACTCTTCCCTACTCTCTCCATCTCTGCGAAAATTTTTCCAAGAGATGCTATTTCATTCCATTCCTTGACGAGAGTGTCATCAGATTGTAGCCCAATAGCTTTTTTACCATCTCTTGAAGTGAGCAAAGCATCAACCAATTCTTTGGCGCGAATCCTTTTGGACAAGATGGGTATCTCGTTATGAGGTTGCAACAATTCAATGAGTGCTACTATATTTGTCTGGACACCTACACCTTGTGAATCCTCTTCAAATCGCCTCAGAAAACCATTTGAGTTTAGGTCCAGAAGAAGCCGAATAACAATATTCTCTAAAACACTGTTTAAACCTCGATACAATGCAACTTCTTTCTGCAGGTAGTCATCTCTATCTATATCATCTAGACTCTTCACAGCCAGTCCAGTTAGGTTCTCTGTTCTAAGTTTCCATTCTTCCAATCTCTTCAACAAATCAAACCCAGAACTCTGTTCTACAGTTAAAGGCACATTAACAGGAACATATTCCATATTCAATGTATGCAACATAACAGCTACAAATTTAACACTTTCTTTCTGTGTCCAAAACGACAGAGAAATCGAAAAATAAACTCCAGAGTCAAATGCCCTAGTTAAATAAATAAGTTCTTGTTTAGCTGTTTCCATTAGTGAACGGGCTCGTGTAGATATTGCACTAACAAATAACTCTTGTGGGGGAACAAAGTATTTGTTCTCTTCTGCTTGGCCTTTCTGAAGTTGTTCAATAAATCTAAAAAGGCCAAGGTCGTTATCTAAATCCATAAATCTATGGCTCTTACATATCCAATCAACCAACATATCCGTACATTTCTTCTGAAATTCCTCTCGTCGCTCTTTCAGGGAAGCAATTTTTCTCTTAGATTCAAGTTTAATCTTCTTATTCGGAGTTAGCTGCAGCTTTACTCTGTAATTCATAACCTCTTGTTTATGTTTGGAGTTCATATGGTTAGCTACAGATTGTGAAGTTCCAAATTTGTAATAATAAGTCCCCTTACACTTCTGACAGTAAAATTCCTTTGCATCTCGCTGTGTCCAAAAATTTTGTCCAGGAGGGAGCTGGCTTTGTGGTCCAGGAGCAACAAGTTTTAAAAACTGCCAATACTCTGGCTTTCGAATTTTTGGCATATCAAAGGTATAAATTGTGCGGTCTTTCAAAGATACTTTCTCAGTTACTGCATGATGCTCGTCTGTTGACGTCAATTTTAACGATGTTATGCGGTCATCCATCTTCGTATGCTTTATCAAACTTTTTTCTGGATTAGACTTAACGTACAAATTGTCAAAACATGCTGACGTGGCACTCTTAATTGATTTGCTCGACGGTTATGTTGAAAAGAATGAATCAATAGATGAATTAAAAAGTGGAGTAAAAGTTGAGGCAGAGTATGCATCAAGAAAATAAAAACACTATTTGTTTTACCTTATACATACTAGCTCTATAACTAAAACTAAACTGAGCGCAAGAGAGTTCGACCAATTTACTAACAGTTCTCCAACAAATGAAGTTACGCCAGCTGCACATTCTTATTTCCAGTTTCATAACTCCAGCAATCATTGATCTCAAATTTTACGTCTCTTAGATGAACCGCACTCAAGTCCTGCCCTGCTTCTGGAAGAATTTCTACTGTATGGACATAATCAACAACTTCTACCTCTTTATTGGCTTCCTTGTCCGTAATGCAGTTGACTAGATTTCTCAAAACCTCCCCGTGTGTGACAAAAATATAAGTTAGATCGTCCTTTCTATTCCAAGTCCTATTTAGATCCTCCAACAAGTTTGTTATGAAAAGTTTGACCCGATGAAGACTTTCTACTCGCTCCCCAGATGGATTCAGTTCAAAGTACTCATCATCAAAATCAACATTGTATAAACTCTTGTAACCTGTATTAATCTTCAATGGATAAGCGGTTCCTACTAAGTCACTTGGAAGAAGTAACACTGGATAGATCTTATTTTCGCTGCGCAATTTCCCCGTTGCTTTATTTAGTTCACTAACAAATCTATGACTAGCTGTTAATCTACCCCGTAGATATTTGTTTGATTCAGAAACCCCTTGTTCTATTTTGATGTCTGGATGTGGATGGCCTGTTTCTCGAAGAGAGAGAAGGATATTTCGGCTCGTCGTAACACATCGCACAAGAGGAGAAGAAAAAAGATGTATATTTTCTGAGGGAGATAGTTTTGTAGAAAGAAATTCCCCACATTTGGAAGCTTGGTTGTGTCCGTGCTCAGAAAGTGGTGAGTCGTGAACGCGATGGGCTGTTTCTTGCCACTCATAGTTTATATGGTCTTCTCGTTCCGCATGGCGAATAAAAAATATTCTCAACATAGTATTTCTAGTCTCTCTTGGGTAATGAGTGCGTAAGGGGTCCTGCGGATGTTATGAGAACTTTATGGTGGTGATCTTCTTTGTCTCTGTTTCTCCGTTTCCGCCCGAGTTTGTCTCTTTGGTACATTTTGCAGCATGGTGGCATTTTGGGTAATTTCTCGGTTGGAGAGACTTTTATTTTGGCCAACAGAACAAACGATAAGGTGTGGTTCTGAAGAGTTATAACTTAAGCAGCCTTGCTCTTAAATCCTAGGATTTCATTATTTTCTTTAGATACACAAAAAATTTTATTTTTCCTACGAGTTCTTTATTAAGATATGTTTTGCTGGAGAATTACTCTTTACCAATCATTAATATTCTTAGCTACTTTTACCATCTACACTTCAAAGTATACATCACAAAATCTATTTCTTTTTCGCTTTCCTACAGAATTTTTTCTAGTGCAAGAAAATTGCAATAAGATCCGTTTATCATAGACAACTTATCATGTTGTAACCTAGGAGTTCGCCCGAAGTAGACGAGCATAATCAAGAAAATTATTATGATTAAAAGAATTCTTATTTTCATTCTAATTAAAACTGAGAAACAATTATTTTTATTCTTATGAAATAATTCTAATTTAATTCTTTTTATTGAAACAAAATTTGGCGAGCTTGTGATGATATTCATTTTATGGCAACTATAAGTGTGAACCCACTAGCAGTCATAAAGCTATTCTTCAGTTTTTTACAGGAAATTATTCTATTAGCAGTCTATCAGCCCTACACTCTTAGAAAATTCCACATCTTGCAAGTAGCAATAGTAGCCAAGAACCCAATTAAGTATAATCTCGTGAATACGAAGTATTGAAAATTTAAATCTACAGTATTGCTCTATTACAATTCTCACTCTACTATCAAAAGTACCTAGGCAGAGTAACTAACTCAAGGCTCTAGCTGGACACATCTAGTTATAGGCGCGGAAAATTAGAAAATATAAAAGCTTGAAACCTAAATGTAATATCTCAACGAAAGAACCATCGAAAGACTGAGAGAAATTTCTTAACTTGTTCGCGGCTAGCAATATATTCTTAAATAGTATCAGCCAGCTATTGGACTACCTTATTGTTATCGCTACCACTTAATGGGAATATTGATTTGTTTACCCAAAAA
Organism: Labyrinthula sp. Ha; assembly: GCA_015227615.1. Taxonomy (NCBI): domain Eukaryota; class Bigyra; order Labyrinthulida; family Labyrinthulaceae; genus Labyrinthula; species Labyrinthula sp. Ha. Next base: position 465,830 of record JAALGZ010000022.1, on the reverse strand, counting down.
CAGCGCAAAAACACCAAAATGCAAGCGACCTTCCATAAGTTGTATAACTCGTGACTAATGAAGGAATATTTATGGTATTCCACCCTCCACATTACTGAATTAATTAAGTTTTTCATACTTGATATCCAATGTAGTATGGTGGAAAACAACGTCCTGCAATAGGTAATTCTTTTCTTGTTATGTGAATTACGTGATGTAGCATTTTACTTAAAGAAAGTTTCCATAATGAGGGCAAAGTAGATATAAAATAAGTTTCTACGATCAATCCGTAATTTATCCAAAGGTTATTGACAATGAAAATACTTTTATCTATGTGGAAGCCAAAGATGATTTTAGGAAGCCCTATCTCAAGCCTGAATTTCAGTGCAAGGAAACTAATTTACCTAGTAATCTAATAATGAAAAACATATTTCACAAAGCAAAGTAAGAGCTCTATCATCACGAAATTCATTTAGTTACTTTTAATTTAAGGTTTAGGTTGAAAGAGTTGAGCACATTTGCTTAAAGGCCATAGAAGGTAACGCCATTCAACATGCTCGAGCGACTTATCCTGGATAATAGTCTTGTAACTTACTTTGTTTAACTGGAGAGAGATTTACCAAAACCGCATATCACATAAGAATCTATCTGGTACAATATCATACATCAATTATAATCTCGCGGTTATCTCTTCTCCGGAGTTATTCTATGGGTTAATTAGCGGTTACACCGAAGTTTCCAATTTTCACCGGGATCGTAGTACCTAAATACTAGCAACATTAGAAATACGAAATAAAATTCGATTTCTTAGAACTAGATATACATTACTTTATCCGAACAGTTTCAATCTTAAGGGCAATGAAACTTTTGAGAAGGAATTATTCACACCAAATATCTTATTTATATGTTATTTAAAAAAAATCAAGACAATAAAGATAACTTTAATTAAAGACGAAGATTCGACTTAAGCTTGATATATAGTTTTTAGAATGAGTTTGGAAACTCTCAATAAGGTACATTTCCTTCAGCACAGCTTCATCTTTTCGTGTTTAAATTTAGTTTTATGTCTATACTTATATTTTCACAAGTCACGCAGAAATGAAATTTAAGAATGTTCCAAAAGATTTAAGAATATTTTAATAGAGGAACGTTTCATCTACCGCTGCCTCTTAGTCAAAGGTTATGTGAGTGATATAACTTAAACATGCTTTTGTTTAAACGATACAAATCAGCAAGTCTTCGAAATAATAAGAACCAAATAACAAAAAAATATGTAAAAACATTGAGTTTGTTCATTTTATACCCATTCTTCAAGTTTTGAACAACTCTTGAGCTCGTATTCTTGCACTAAAATGCAGAAAATATTGAAACAGGACATGTATATGCAGTATTTCTTATGTCATCTTTATTAATATATACAATCAATTTGGTTTTACGATGCACCCCTTTATTTTCAGATTGTCGCAGGACATGAAAAAGGTGAAAAATTACTGGCCGTAGTATTACTTAATGTCAACATTTAACTTGAATCATCTAGAGATGTCAACCTCAAAGCTGTGTTCAGTGTTGTGAAGTCTGTAGAAGTTAATCTATCAAGAAATCAAAATCCCTGAGTTCTAATTGAAAGCAAGGTGAGGTACAAAAGGTGTAGTAACTCTTCAAACAGGTTGCTCAAAAGGCCATAGAGGGACGATTTCTTTGCGAAAATACTTTTTATAAAAATCATTCTGTTATAATTCAGTAATCCTAACCATCATTAACAGTGCAATACCTCATGACTTATCAATACAGCGAAGAGTGCTTGAATCTTCTTTCCAAGAACTCAAATAATATTTTGTTAACTCTTTTTCCCTCTTCAGTGGTATTTTTTTCCTTTATTTTCTTTATTTGAGTCTAGGGGCTGCATTCTTGGAAACTAAATGATTATGACTAGGAGAAATGATACAATGGTACAACATAGCACTCAAGTCAAAGGTCATCCGACCTTTTTTCCACCAGAATTTTAGTATCTGAGTTTAATAATCATCCAAGAAATTGAACAACTTCCTAAAAGGATTAGAATCGGCATTGTTTGCATACTTTGTTGTAACTTTAATTCTTGTTACTTTGATGAATGACTAAGTCAGATCACTTGAGTAAAATCACCTATTAGTCAAGTCGCTACCAGTTTGAAATTAGTGCATGAGTTAATTTTGAAGTAGACAATACTTTATTTTTTGTATGTTGTTGGTATTGTCTCAGCTGGGGGTGTAGTTATTTCTTGTAAAAATCATGGCTAGGAGTTATTGCTGGTTAGTTTGCATTTTCTCATGCCTGTGCACGTTCTCAAAGTACAGTTTTGGTAGAGCTGCTTGCTTGCTTTAAGATATAAATGGTGTACTCCTAGAGACTCCGAGCTGGTACAGATGGCAGAATTACTTTTGGAATAACCTTTGATTGCAGTTAGGGTATCTGACACCGGTTACCATAGCTGATAGATTACCTCTGTGAATCTATCTAACAGTGACATCGATCTAGCCACAAATTGTTGGATTAGGTTATCGTCGATTAAGACTTAATAATAAAAATCGAGTTTACCGAAAACCATTTTACAAGAACATATTAAATAAGGACTCTTGAAAAAGGTCCTGACACGTGAGAAAAAAAATATGATAAGGATAGAAATGGTGAAATCTAACTATGAAACAAACACTCGATCATTGCATGAATAAGGTCTCACTTTTAAATGATCATGATTTTCCAGTTCAACTAGTATATTATTAAAAACATTAAGCATGAAGTTTAGTATTACATTTATCATTCTACCTCATGAATTTTGAAGTACTCAATAGGTAATTTTGATAATTATAAGATATCCACTAAGCTTGCAGATCTTGTCATCAGCAACTAATAAGCTTCAACTATACGTCAAGAATGCTTTCTTTCAGAAGATGAAGAAACTATTTAATAGTTTCAAGCTTCTTTTAATACAGCATTTGAACCAGTTATTGATGATCTATCTCCTAATGAAATTAATTAATTTAACGAAACACTTGCTAATGATGAATTTTCTCCACAAGAAAGATCTATTTTACATGTTGATTCTCTCGGTGAGTCTGGATTTTATATGCAGGAGTTTATTCAAACTCTTCCTTTTTTATTTGTTTGTGAAGAAAGTTGTGAAGATGGTTTATGTGAAGTAAACTTAGAATGTATTAAAACAACATTAAATCAATTCAAAGGATAATTTGAATGTGAATTTGACAGTACAAGTACATTTGAAGTATTTATTGAAGTTACAACTCAAGAAAATTCTGCTCCAAGTTTATTTTGTGAAGTTTAATTAGGAAGTTTAGTTGTAATCATTGGGTTCAATGTTAATGTCTTATTACATTAAAAAGTAGTTAAGTTAGTTAAACTTTAATATAAAGTAGATTTATTTTATTTCTTATTTTGTTTTTTTATTTAACTTTATCCATTCTGAAATATTATACTTTCTGCAGTAAGTTTAAAACTTACTCTGATTCTTGGAATAGACTTTGTTTGTATTTGTTTATTATGAACTTTATTGCTATAGAGCAAGAAAATCAATACTTTAGTGATTATATTCCTAGAAAATATTTTCTTTTTTAAATAATATTAACGTATTTACCAAAATATTAGATTCCTCTTCTGTAAACAAAATAATTGAGAGAATATTAAAAAAACCTGAGTTCTAATTGTTGAAACTGAACTTAACTTTTTAGAAAGCAAGAGTATATTTTTGAATAATAAGTATTATTTTTCTTCTTGTTGTTGATCTAATAAAGCACCTTTTGATGTAGAACAGAAGAATAAAGAAAAATAACTTTCACGACATTTGGAAGATACGTCACAACTTTTAACTTCAGATAAAGCTTCTCTGTACAAGAAAACACCATCAGGCAAAATTGTAGCTTTCTGACAATACATATTTCTGTTTTTCACATATCCATCTTTAAAGATTTCACGAAGAAATTTTAGAAAATACCAAGTTCAAAGCAGCCTAAGATACATAACAAGTAAAGATATAAATGAACGAAAAAAATGAACAAAAAATAAGGACACCGGAAAATAGAACCAGGGAAAAAGTTACATTCTTTAGTTTTTTATTTTTAGTTTATAGCTAAGAAAAGAAAGTTTGTGCTCGAAGACATAGATTCGGAATCCTTTTTCCTAGAGCGAGATTTCTTATATCGTTTCTTGTGTAAATAATAGTATTCTCTTCAACAAACTCATCAAAAGCCTCTAATATTTTATCTCTTCAAGAAATAAGATAATAAAAAGAAGAAGAAAACATAAAAATATTTTTCCTGTTATTAAAATATAAAACTCTACTTTGTATTTCTTCTGAAAAAGAAAAAGAAGCCAATATGAAAAGAGGAATAAAACCAAGCTAAATTAAGATTGAATCTCTCTTAAAAAATATTTTAAGACTGATAAATCAAAATAATAAGCTAATGGGTAAATATTTTTATCAGCAACGTAATCAAATATAGCATTCTGGATGAGTTCTAAGCATATCAACTCAATATGAATCTAACCCTTGTTTTCGAGATTTTTCCATTTGTATTACTGTGGTATTGCACCATTGTGTTTGAATAAAATATTCTTGTTTTGAGTTTATTCAAACTTTTATAAATATATATTCTTGTAGAATAAATCCTTATATTTAATATTAAGGGATTTATGAATAAGTATTACTAAAAATAGATAAATTTATTTTTTCAAAAGAGTCTATAGAACTCAATTAAAACATATTCTTTCTTACATTACTTTGTTGAAACAACTAATCCCCTTACCAAAAAGAGGTCAAATACATATCCCTTTTGCACCTGTATTTAATGTATAGATTTAATGTATTTTAAATATATAATATAGAGCTAAAACAAAATATATCTATATTATTTGTATTATAAAAAAAAGAAAATTTACTTTGTTATTTCTTAGTGTGTAAGTAAGAGAAGTATTTTCTTTCGAGAAAAAAATATCATGACTCTGCTTTAAATCTTAAATACATAAACTTTTTTATTCTTATTTTAGTTTAAAATTCCATTTACCATAATATTAATAAGAGTAATAACTCCACCTAATCCAACTGCTGAAAGAGAAACTGCATCACCAGTAACTTCATTAAATACTTCACATACATCATCTAATACCAGTTCACATCCAAATCTTGATGCAAAACGAGATAATGTCTCTGCTACTTCTACTTCATTAGCTTCACAAAACCCATCTTCACATTCGAATAAACAAAAAATACCTTGAGGTAAAACTTCAAGAAACTCGGGAGTACAAAACCCAGGTTCACCCAAAATAGCAATAATTTGGTCAGATTTCTCTTCAAGAGATAACACAAAACTACTGGTAATATCTTCCAACTCTACAAATTCTTCATCGGATAAATCTTTAGTTATCTCGTCTATTAATTCAATAAAATCAGAAGTACAGTCTTCCGTTTCTTCAGGTTCAGGAAAGTTACATTCTTGACGAGTGGAGGTTACTCTAGTCCTGCTAATTATCATATTAGTAAGAGCATTTACAACGTTCTCTATATGAGGAATTCTATTTTCTAAGCCTTGAACAAACATAGGCGCAAATCCAAGTAAATATTGAAACTTCATTTTCTTCTTTTTATTTTTTTTATTTATTTTTGATTTTGGTTTATGAAATATATCTACATCATACTTAACTTCATGGAACAAATATTTTGTTAACTTTTACTTTACTGGGTATGTATTTTGAAACTGCTTATTAATATTTTTCTGTATCATATGTCTTTTAGTCTTTTTCAAATACATAGTTTATTCTTTTGGTCCTTCTAATTGATTCAAGAGAACGTACTTTAGCCTTTTGGAACTGGGAACTCAACCAGGGATACGTAATACAAAAAGGTAAAAGTTTGAGATTTGTCTTAAAAATAGAATATAGCTCAGGTAATGAACTGGAGATTGTATTTCTATTTCCAATTGTTCCGAATAAATCATTCTAATAAATAAATAATATGTCGTTCTAGATTTCCAATATTTAGTCATCAATTCGATTAAACAAACAAAATGAGACGAGAGAATTGTTTTAGGATTTCTCGATACTATTCTTAACATAATATTTCATAGAAAAGTATAAAAAATATTGAGACGAGACACCTTATATTTTATAATTAATGACTATGGTCTCAATATATATATTTATATTCTAATTTATTATATTCTTTCTAGGGTATTATTTTTTTACACGCGGCAATCTATATAGGTTTAGGTTTATGTTTTAAGGGAGTTAATTGGGCCAATTGGCCTAATCCTATGGTGGGGATCTAACTACCAATAAGAGCTACGTACTATTATGCTATTTTCTTATTCTATTATGTTCCGTTATGTTTCTTTAATCTCATTGGTATTTGACAGGATTCTCCGAAGCTGGTTGGTCACACTATCATCTCTTGATCATTTCCATTATTTCCCAAAATCCTAATCTTTCTGATACAATCCACAATCAAATTAACAAAACACAAATCATGCAAAAAGTAAAGATAATCTCACGGGTGTCCAGTTCACACTGCTGAAGGTTTTCCCACTGAAGTTTTACCACGATATGGCTTTCTATTATGTTCCTGTTCAAGATTTTCACGGTTTTGCTCATTCTTATCTGGATTCTGCATTTTGGATGGCCTGTTTCTATCTTATGCTGGTTTTTGGACGATCCTAGATATGTTTCAAGATGTTTGGAGATAAATGGAGGTGATTCAAGTTCGGGAGGTTGAGGGGGTGTATAGATGGTGAAGTTTCTTGCTGTTTTCAAGAGGTTTTCTTCATTTTCCAGATATGTTGTTTCTTGCAGCTGAGGTTGGTGATGGTCTTAGTGAGTGCTGGGGGGCTCCTTTGAGCTGACTTGTGCTGTTTTTTTGGTTAATCTATAGCTTGGTTGTCTAGTGCTGTTGTTCCAGGTGAAGGCTGTTGATATTTTTTCCGGATGGAAGAAGTTCGTTTATTTGCTCCAGCAGTTGAATACAGTCCATTGGGTTCATTCCTCTTCCTCCAGCTTTTATTCTCGACGTTTCACTTAGTGTTTTAGGTGATATTCTCGTTGTTGGGCTTTCTGTGGGTTGATTGTGGATGTGGTATCTTGGTCGAAGTATGGGTGTTGTTGGTGTTCTGCTCGTATTCAGGATCCTGCTCGCATTCAAGTCCAAGTCTGCTTTCCTGTTCAAGTCCAACTTCGTTTTCATGTGCCTGTTCGTGTCCAAGTTCCTGTTCAAGTGCTGGTTCGCGTGCAAGTGTTCTTCTGGTCCCTGGCTTCTTGTGCAGTTCGAAGGTTGGTTCTCATTTTCAGGATGGTGGGTAAAGTGGGATGGTGGTGGGTCCTCAGGCGGCACTGGATCTTCTCCTAGTAATGTAAGTTCTTGGTAGTAGTATATAGGTTTTGCTGTTGATGGTGGTGATGGGTTTTGAAGTTGGTATTCTCTCAACGCTGTCAGTTCCTTGTCCGGCAATCTATTGGCTCAATTTTGATATGGCCAATTATGACATAGTAAATTCATAAAGCACAACCCAATGACTGACTCATAGCACCCTTGAACACAACTTTCAAACTGACAACGAAAATAATCAACAACCGACTTCAACCAATTAGCAATAAACTATCTTCCTTTCAAGCAGGTTTCAGATCAGGACACTCCACAATAAACAAGATCGAAATCCTAAATAATATTGTGAAGAAAAACTGCTGCAGAACACAAAACTGAAACTTCTCTTCATTGACTTTCAAGAGGTTTTTGACTCGGTCAACCATGACTTCATACAACTATCGTTGAAGGAGCATGGAGTCCCTAGCAAACTCAGGAAACTCATCCGAGTTTTATATAAAAATGATACAGTCAAACTCTCAGAATGGAAACATGGGTCAAAAACAGTACACTTGATAAGAGGAGTACTTCAAGGAGACTTGCTCTAATCTATTATATTCATATTGGTGCTGAATTCTACAATAAAAAATAATAGATAAAAGTACCTTAGCAAACGTAGAAGTAGCAGGAAACATTTTTAACTACCTCGCTTTTGCGGATGACTTGGTTGCACTTTGTGAAAATAGCAACCAAATAAGTTCCTTCATTGAATAACTTTACAAACTGGGATCCCTCTCTGGCCGAAGAATAAACTTGGGTAAAACAATAATACTATTAACAGACGAACGATATTCCTTGACAGGGCAGATACTAGATAAAACCATAAATAAGCTCCGTAATAACTTCTTCTGAAAAAAAGTGCCAAAGATACTTCCATCGAGTGAAGTCTCTAAACGCATACCTTAGAAGTGGTTTCTGCGATGGAACTATAAACCGAAGAAGAGCAGGAACGTTAGCTGTAAAGGATACCAAATATAATGTCCAAAAGATGTTGCAACCGGTCGCTGAACCAATATCGGTACTAAGAAAAGAAGTATAGCCAGTAAAGGAAATGAAGTATCTAGGCGCGGTCTTTAACTCAACTGGAATAGCGCAAGAGAATTTGCTGTCTAACTTGGACAAGTGCGAAGCAAGACTTAATAAATACAGGGACATACTCTCCTGCAATACTCTGACCAGAAAAGTAAAGAGACAACTTGCACGCAGCATGGTCTTAGCTCCTGGAATATACAACCTCGGCAACTGGCCCCTAAACAATGATATAAAAAAGAAGCTAAACTTTTTGACAAGGAAAATAAACTCCATCCTGAACAACGTGCCAATCCAAGAATACAGGTTCTGTGAAGGTGACTTGGACATCCAGAAGATTCTTCTTGAGCAGAGAATAAAATATGTAGAAGCGCATGATGCAACAGCTGAAAAACAAGTCCATATTCTCCGAGAAGCTGGAATCAACAACCACCTGGAACCGAAAGATAAAAAATATATAGCTCCCATTGAAGCATGCCGGAAACTTGGACTAGAGGAAGAAGAAGATATAGACCCTGTGCCGCCCATTCAAGATCCACCTAGCCACGGATCACCCCAACCAATACGCCTAAGGAGAACCTACAACCTACCGGTACAGGATCAAGAACGCCAAGTAAAGAAAATTATCTGGAACAAGCAGCCAGACACCGTGGAATTGTAACAGCTAGAATAAACCCTTTGACCTATGTACGCGAACTTCTTGGACTCACTGTAACATCCTGAACCTGGAACCCGAACATTTAGCAACTGTACCTAAAAGATATTACAACCCCAACCAATAATAGATCATATCCCCCTTCTCCCCCAGAATACAGCCAGAATGGACCTCCCAACCTCCCTAGCTCCATCCCAACCCAAAGCAGCCGAACATTCAAAATAACCAAAACCCACATCCTGACCCTGAAACCAGATGGAACCATCAAGATACACCTCCCCAGGACCCCTAACAGTCATAGAATACAAAAATTACTCTTCGCCGCCTTGGATTGACCCCAGCTTAAACCCCAATGCACCTGAATGACCCTGAGGCCCCACTTCGCCACCTTCTGGATAAAATCAGCTCAAATCGTTTCAAAACTTGTCCAAACATCCATCATATGCTTCATTGTAACCCTCAGAAATGTTATTGACACTTTCTATCGTCTGCTTCGGCCTCATTGACTCGGCGGACAACATTTTAATCCTTTCGCAATTTTGATTGATTTAAGATTGAGATTTTGGGAAATCAAAATTTTAAAAATCATGTATGAAAAACCTAGAGTAATGCAACCTTGGGCGAATAAAATCAGGTATGCTGAGAAACTGACCAATAAGAACCAGAGAAAAGAACAAGATATCGATAGTAATAAGAAGCACACATATATATATAATTAAATATCAGTAGGTTAAGAGTGTAGTAAGTACCTGGCTCGTAGAAGGTTAGGCCATCAGGCCCATTCAATCCTTTAACTAACTAACTAACTAACAATCAAACAATTAAGAAATGCAGATGAAAAGACGATCAAAGGATCTAAACCTCCAAGAGAGGTTTAAAAAAGCTGTGAGAGGCATGCGGTGCCTCTCACTCGTTGTGAAAAAGTTTTGCTCTTTTTTTATTTCTTAGGTTTGAATAAAAACAAACGAAAAACAATATGGAGTCGAAGGAAAAACAATATGAAAGAAAAAAGATTTTGAAAACAAGATTTTTATAAAAGGTGCATATTCATTCAAACAAAAATATCCTCAACCAAAATATCGATACAAGATCATTCAAACAAAAATATTTTCCATCAAAATATCGATGCAAGATGATTCAAACAAAAATATTCTCCAACAAAATACCGATACAGGATCAGTCAAACAAAAATATTATCATCCAAAATATCGATGCAAGACCATTCAAAAAAATATGAAAAAGAAAACAAGAAAACAAGAAAGGCTGAAATTTTTAGAAAAAATTGCACCTAGATTAAAGTATCAACCCACTTAAGTTTTAAATTTTAATTTTAACAGAAATCTAAGTCTTCTGAACCTCAGTTTTCAAAATTATTTGACTTAAACTTCTAATTATGTTAGTTCATAAATACATTTATAAACGTTCAGATATGTTTTCAAGTTTCTGTATTCAACCTATGGGAAAAGAATTAAATTTATTCTTATCTTCACCGAGGGCAGAGTGGGGAGGGGAGGCCGAGTAATGGAGGCCGTTTTTAAAGACCCGGGGATCATCAAAGGCTCTCCGCTACCCAAGGGTAATACCATCTCACATTTTAATATTATTTAACTTTAATATTTATTTTCTATCTTCCAGTACACTTCAATTTGTTCTTAGCTTACATTATTTTTCGACAAAGTATAAAAAAAGGAAATATATTTAGAAAAATGAGTTAATCATTGAATTTACATTTATGAGAAAATAGAAATAAAGGAAAAACTAGTAAAATAGCCCTACAATATTTTCCATTGTGCTTAAAATACTAAAGTTTAAAATTATAATTTATGAAATAAAAATTACTAATATCCTTTTGAACCACTTGAAACTATCATTTGCAACCGTTGAAAGGTACAAAAATATTTCGTTTTCTGTAGCAACTTAAAAATATACTTATATTTCTAGCTTTATTATTTTTGGAGTGTTTTCTATACCCATTTCGTTTTCAACTAAGTTTTCAATAAAGTTCTTAATTTTTTGCATTTTTTTCCTTTTTTGTTTTTTCTGATTTTGGGTGAAATTGCCCATTTTTCAACTCCGCCACCTCCAAATTTTCGCAAAGTATGATTTTTGGCTATATGGCCCAAATTTGAAATACTGAAACCACAAATGTCATTAATGCCTTAATTTTACCTATGCCATAAATGGCCACTCTCACAAAACTTCATCCAATCACATGCCGAGTGTAAATTACACACGTGTAAAAAAAGTAAATTTTTTAATCTAAGAGTTCGTCCGAAGTAAACAAACATAATGAACAAAAATATACTAGAAATAAAATAAGTCTTATTTTTATTCTAATCAAAACGGAGAAATATTTATTTTTATTCTTATGAAATAATTCTAATTTAATTGCTTGTACAGAAACAAAATTTGGTAAGCCTGTGATGATATTCATTTTATAGAAATGATAATTATAAACCCACTAGCAGTCATAAAGCTATTCTTCAGTTTTTTACAGGAAATTATTCTATTAGCAGTCTATCAGCCCTACACTCTTAGAAAATTCCACATCTTGTAAGTAACAAAGGTAGCAAAGAACACAATAAAGTATAATCTAGTGAATACAAAGTATTGAAAATTTCAGTCTACAGTTTTACTCTTTTACAATTCTCAATCTACTATCAAGGTTATCTACGCAGAAAAACTAACTCGAGGCTCTAGCTGGACTCATCTAGTTATAGGTACTGAAAATTAGAAAACATGATAACGTGAAACCTAAATTTAATACCTCAACGACAGAACCATCGAAAGGCTGAGAGAAATTTCTTAAATTATTCTTGGCTAACAATATATTCTTAAAAAATATCAGCCAGATATTGGCCTACCTTATTGTTATCGCTACCACTTAATGGGAATATTGATTTGTTTACCCAAAAACAGCGCAAAAACACTAAAATGCAAGCGACCTTCCATAAGTTGTATAACTCGTGACTAATGAAGGAATATTTATGGTATTCCACCCTCCACATTACTGAATTAATTAAGTTTTTTATACTTGATATACATTTTAGTATGCTGGAAAACAACATCCTGCAATAGGTAATTCTTTTGTTCTTATGTGAAATACGTGAAGTTAGCATTTACAGATTTACAAGTTACAATTGGATATATATTTTGGGTAATTATCAATTAACTACTAAGACACAATACATAATACAAGAAATACTTTTAAATACTTACATTTTACACATTTATACTAGATAATCACTTGGTTGCGACTGGCAAATGGTCCTCTACACTGTTAGATTTAAGGACAATACTATTCTCCCTCAAACTACGAAAGCTGCTAAGCTAATTCTCTCTGATGCACTCAAAAACAAGGTTTTGGATTTGAGAACGCAAGAAAACTTCATCACACTCAAGAGGTTCATTGAGCTGTACATTAAGCAGCTGAATCTTATCTGCGTAGAGTCTACTTACTCAAGTGATGGAACAGTAGTGGAAAACACAGAAAAAGCTGGTGAAGCTGTCCAACTGAACAAAGTCTGCAGAGAAAAGGGAAGAAAACACTTGGACTTACTGGTGGACTCAATCAACCCAGAGCAACTTCCTGACTTTTCAAATGCTACGAAAACAGACTACTTTGTCCTTTCCGAAGATGCGGACGAATTCATTTCTGATCATTTGATCACATTCTTTCCCGAACAAATTGACTACCTTACAAGTCTCACCTACCCTTACAGACTGAACAAAATCATTCGAACTCTAGGTCACAGCTTTTACCTGTCACGTGACACGCAACTTTCTGCAATCTTTTCAACTTTCATGAACTTAAAATGGAGAAACGAAGAAATTCTAATGGATTTCAATCAAAAATTCGACAAAGCTCTAACCTTCTGTACACAACATGGAATGTTTACGAAGACGCTTGACCAGGCAATGATTTACGTTTCAAAGATCAAGGAAAATCGAACTAGCAACAACATTCTACTTTCTACACTTACAAATTTAGATTTAACAAGCACTGAAAAACTTAACACCATTCAGTCTCAAATCTCTTCTAAGGTCTACGCACACGATCCCAGAGGCATTTTACCACATGACGAAACTCTTACAGTAAACTTCACAAACTACCAAACTAACAATCAGAAGAGCTCAAACAACTTTAGACTTCCACAAAACACCTGCGTCTTGTGCGGTGAAAACTTTTCCAGCGGATTCAACAATCATTACAGGAGCTGCAAAGCAAAAGGAAACACATGCTCATGTGGAAGAAGAAACCATTTGGAAAGCGTGTGTACCAGATTTGCCAGTGAAAGAAGGTTTCTACAGAGTCTTAAAAACAGGAAAAACAGAACACCGAAAACATTCAACAACACAGGCAAACAAACTCAGTCCTCGAATGCAGCAACTTACATCACAGAAGACAAACCACTTGTAGCTCCTGAAACATTCGTCACTTTCCTTACAAACAAATCTACCTCCCAATCTTACCTGGCTGAAGAAAATGTCAAGAACTCACAAACAGGAGGACAGAATTTGGTCTCGTGTGTCATTGACACTGGTTCTAGTTGCAATGTTTTTAACGACCCGTGCTTCTTTACTCATCTAAACCTTTACAAAAACGAAAACACGATTCAAGTTTTGAAAAACAAAGTAATGATCACTGGTGTTGGAACAGTTCAGATCAAATTTTCTGACACTACAAGATTTCTAACACTTCCAGCTTACTACATCAAAGATGCAGAAACATGTTTACTTTCAAACAAGCTCCTCTACCAGTTGGGATGCAACATCAACTACGATCCTTTACATGGATCGATCAACTTTGGAAATGGAGAGCACAGCGAGCTACAGAACATTAATGGGATCAGTAAAGCTTGGATTGAACACAGCACGGATCCTTGCTACACAACCCTGGATCATTCAACAGACTCGATCTGGCACTACAGGTTCATGCATGCATCAACAAACAAACTTTCTCACCTTGGGCTTTTTGAAAATGAAAAATTTACTAGCGCGGACTGTGAAACATGTGCCTTAACTAAGATGAGACGAATGCCTTTGAAAACTGATTCGCTCCTTAAGACTAAGGCACGGAAGAAAAATCAGGTTTGGCATTTGGACCTGCTGCTACCAAGCAGGCACCACACAGGATGCATGTTGGTGGTTGCTGATCAATTTACTCGATGGATTTGGACATCGTTTTTACTCTCAACCAAATCATCTGACTTGAAACACAGCTTTTACAATTTACTTAGCCAGGCAAAAACAAGTTGCAATCTCCTTGTTTTAGACAGACAAACTGGATTTTTAACTACAGAATTTCTTAGCACACTTCATGAAAACAAAATTCGTTTTAAACTTGCAACTCCGGAAAGACATGGAGAAATAAATGGTTTAGCAGAACGTTCAATTCTTTCACTTAGAACACTTGCTAGATCTGCGCTTAAACATGCAAAACTCTCCACTTACTGGTGGAAATATTCTTTCAACTACGCTTCCTTCATTAAAAACAGATTACCTCACATCGCCTTGGAAAACCTAACCCCTTTTGAAGTTTTTCATGGGTACAAACCAAAGCTCCAACATGTAAAAGTGTTTGGATGTTTAGCACACAAAATTGTGCCAACTCAGCAAAGAAAAGACAAGTTCAATGATGTTTCAATTCCATTGATTTTTCTTGGCTTCGATCCACTTGGATCTTTCCTTACTTGTACCTTACTAAACAAAAGAACAAAAAGAATCTCACATGCACAATTACAAGACATTCATTTCGTAGAAACTAAATTTCATGATTCAATTTCAAGAGCAGAAAAGTTACCATTGATTAAAATTTCAAAACATTCAATGAATATTTACGAAACTGACTCTACAGAGAGTAGTGGCTCTGATGATGATTCAACCACAGAACCAAGTCATTCTCTAAACTTTGAAACTAGCAAGTCTAGTACTACACCAGAGGAAATCAATCCTCCAGAAGATGATGAAGAAACACCCCCAACTGCACCTGTTGAATCTAGCAACTTAGACACTGAAGGTACGCAACAGCACCCGATCTTCAAACAATCACACTCTCGAACAGGAAGAACACTTAAGCTTCCAAAACGATTTGAAAATTCCTTAAACTACTTTGTTTACGAAACTTCAGAGTCAACGAAACACAAGATTAAAAATCGAACTCCCAGACAAAAGGAAAAACTAAAAGAAATCATTTTAGACTCAAAACTTAAGCAACACCCGAGAATGTACAAAGACCTCGCCAACCATCCGCAAAAGGAAGAGTACGACAAGGCAATTCAGAAGGAGCTTCAGCACATGCATGCTAGAAATGTTCTTAGCATCGTGAAGCGCTCAGAAATTAACACAAAGGACGAGGTTGGAAAATTGATTTTTGTTTTGACAAGAAAAAGAAGTGGTCTAGCAAAAGCTCGACTTGTCTTCAACGGACGTCATCAAAAGTACAAACTTCAAGCAGACTACTCTTCTCCTACTCTACACCTAGACAGCCTTGCAACAGCTCTAACTCTAGCTGCTCAACAGCAATTTTCATTCAGAACAGCAGATGTAGAAGCTGCTTTTCTCTACGCACCTCTACCAAAAGATGTTAAACTTTTTGCAGAAATTCCTGAAGGACATCCTGACTTCTCACTTAGAAAAGATCACGTCTTACTAATTAAAAGAAACCTCTACGGGTTACGTGAGGCACCACTAATTTGGTGGAATCATTTTTCAAACATCATGAAAACATCACTCAAACTTAACCAATCACAGTACGATGAGTATGTTTTCTTTGGAAAAGACATCTACATTCTTTCTTACGTTGACGATTTACTTTTACTGGGTACTCTCGCTAGAATTCAACATTGCACTCAAGCACTCAAGAAACATTTCAAGTTAAAAACTACTGAAATCAACCAAACAGTTGACTTCCTTGGTTGCGTGATTGAGAGAGATGAGCTTGGAAACTACTACCTTCAACAAGAAAGCTACTTGCGCAAGACTTTAAACAAATTTCAAACTTTCATCAAAATCTCTAACATTCCGATTCAATCTGATTTTGACACACAACCAGTGGAAAAACTTAAAGACAAAGTGCCTTTTCGAGAGTGTTTGGGTAGCTTAGGCTTTTTGAGACACACCAGGTTGGACATTTTGTTAGCTCTAAGTAAGATTGCAACTGGATCTACTGAACCATCAGTTAAACACTGGATTGCACTTCAAAGCCAACTAGGCTACTTACAACAGAATCAATCTTTCAAAAGAACCTTCAGAATGGAAACAATTACTAGATTTCATCAAATTGTTGCTGTAGTTGATGCCTCTTTTGCAACTAATGCAATTTCTAGAAGATCAACTTCAGGTAGGTACCTCTACCTTGACAGCACTTTAGTTTCTGCACATGCTTCAAACCAGGCAATCATTGCTACTTCTGCTCCTAATGCAGAGCTTTACGAAGTCTACAGAGCAACTAAACATCTACTTTACATTCAAGGCTTAGTTACTGAAATGACAAATTCAAACGCAAAGCTCGGCATTCTTACTGATTCAGCATCAACTGTAAAGACATTACAAAGACCTTTAACACTAAGGTACAAGTTTGCAGCAGTACAGGTAGCATTCATTAAATCTCATCTCAAAAATTCTAACCTGACTGTTGCCTACATCTCAAGACAGTTCAATTTTTCAGATGCTCTGACTAAACCTTTGGAATTTAAACCATTTAATAAGTTTTGGGAAGCTGCAACTTCAAAATTTCAATGGAAACATACTTTAATCTAACTTACGACACAAATTAGGTTTTTTTTTAATGGTTTTACCTTTTTTTACCTAATCCCCGTTTACATTTTGCGGGCACGGAGTTAGCATTTACAGATTTACAAGTTACAATTGGATATATATTTTGGGTAATTATCAATTAACTACTAAGACACAATACATAATACAAGAAATACTTTTAAATACTTACATTTTACACATTTATACTAGATAATCACTCGTGATATAGCATTTTACCTAAAGAAAGTTTCCATAATGAGGAGAAAGTAGATATAAAATAAATTGCTAGGATCAATCCGTAATGTATCCAAAGGTTATTGACAACGGAAACACTTTTATCTATGTTGAAGCCAAAGATGTTTTTAGAAAGCCTTTTCTGAAGCCTGGATTTCAGTGGAAGGAAACTAATTTACCTAGTAATCTAATAATGAAAAACATATTTCACAAAGCAAAGTAAGAGCTCTATCATCACGAAATTCATTTAGTTACTTTTAATTTAAGGTTTAGGTTGAAAGAGTTGAGCACATTTGCTTAAAGGCCATAGAAGGTAACGCCATTCAACATGCTCGAGCGACTTATCCTGGATAATAGTCTTGTAACTTACTTTGTTTAACTGGAGAGAGATTTACCAAAACCGCATATCACATAAGAATCTATCTGGTACAATATCATACATCAATTATAATCTCGCGGTTATCTCTTCTCCGGAGTTATTCTATGGGTTAATTAGCGGTTACACCGAAGTTTCCAATTTTCACCGGGATCGTAGTACCTAAATACTAGCAACATTAGAAATACGAAATAAAATTCGATTTCTTAGAACTAGATATACATTACTTTATCCGAACAGTTTCAATCTTAAGGGCAATAAAAACTTTCCAGAAGGAATTATTCGCCCCAAATATCTTATTTATATATTATTTAAAAAATTCAAGACAATAAACATGACTTTAATTAAAGACGAAGATTCGACTTAAGTTTGATATATAGTTTTTATAATGAATTTGGAAACTCTCAATAAAGTACATTTCCTTCAGCACAGCTTCTTTTTTTCATGTTTAAATTTGGTTTTATGTCTATACTTATATTTTCACAAGTCACGCCGAAATGAAATCTAAGAATGTTCCAAAAATGATAAGAATATTCTAGTAGAGGAACGATTCATCTACCACTGCCTCTTAGTCAAAGGTTATGGGAATGATATAATTGAAACATGCTTTTGCTTAAACGATACAAATGAGCAAGTCTCCAAAATAATAAGAAGCAAATAACAAGAAAATATGTAAAAACATTGAGTTTGTTCATTTTATACCCATTATTCAAGTTTTTGAATGACTCTTGAGCTCGTATTCTTGCACTAAAATGCAGAAAATATTGAAACAGGACATGTATATGCAGTATTTCTTATGTCATCTTTATTAATATATACAATCAATTTGGTTTTACGATGCACCCCTTTATTTTCAGATTGTCGCAGGACATGAAAAAGGTGAAAAATTACTGGCCGTAGTATTACTTAATGTCAACATTTAACTTGAATCATCTAGAGATGTCAACCTCAAAGCTGTGTTCAGTGTTGTGAAGTCTGTAGAAGTTAATCTATCAAGAAATCAAAATCCCTGAGTTCTAATTGAAAGCAAGGTGAGGTACAAAAGGTGTAGTAACTCTTCAAACAGGTTGCTCAAAAGGCCATAGAGGGACGATTTCTTTGCGAAAATACTTTTTATAAAAATCATTCTGTTATAATTCAGTAATTCTAACCATCATTAACAGTGCAATACCTCATGACTTATCAATACAGCGAAGAGTGCTTGAATCTTCTTTCCAAGAACTCAAATAATATTTTGTTAACTCTTTTTCCCTCTTCAGTGGTATTTTTTTCCTTTATTTTCTTTATTTGAGTCTAGGGGCTGCATTCTTGGAAACTAAATGATTATGACTAGGAGAAATGATACAATGGTACAACATAGCACTCAAGTCAAAGGTCATCCGACCTTTTTTCCACCAGAATTTTAGTATCTGAGTTTAATAATCATCCAAGAAATTGAACAACTTGCTAAAAGGATTAGAATCGGCATTGTTTGCATACTTTGTTGTAACTTTAATTCTTGTTACTTTGATGAATAACTAAGTCAGATCACTTGAGTAAAATCACCTATTAGTCAAGTCGCTACCAGTTTGAAATTAGTGCATGAGTTAATTTTGAAGTAGACAATACTTTATTTTTTGTATGTTGTTGGTATTGTCTCAGCTGGGGGTGTAGTTATTTCTTGTAAAAATCATGGCTAGGAGTTATTGCTGGTTAGTTTGCATTTTCTCATGCCTGTGCACGTTCTCAAAGTACAGTTTTGGTAGAGCTGCTTGCTTGCTTTAAGATATAAATGGTGTACTCCTAGAGACTCCGAGCTGGTACAGATGGCAGAATTACTTTTGGAATAACCTTTGATTACAGTTAGACTTTGTGACACTGGTTGGCATGGCCGATAGGTTCCCCGGTTTGAAAATATCTAACAGTGACATCGATCTAGCCACAAATTGTTGGATTAGGTTATCGTCGATTAAGACTTAATAATAAAAATCGAGTTTACCGAAAACCATTTTACAAGAACATATTAAATAAGGACTCTTGAAAAAGGTCCTGACACGTGAGAAAAAAATATGATAAGGATAGAAATGGTGAAATCTAACTATAAAACAAACACTCGATCATTGCATGAATAAGGTCTCACTTTTAAATGATCATGATTTTCCAGTTCAACTAGTATATTATTAAAAACATTAAGCATGAAGTTTAGTATTACATTTATCATTCTACCTCTTAAATTTTCAAGCGCTCAATAGTTAATTTTGATAACTAATAAATTATCCACTAAGCTTGCGGATCTGGTCATCAACAACTAAAAATTTTCAACTATTCGTCAAGAGTGTTTTCTTTGAGAAGATGAAGAAACTATTTAATAGTATCAAGCTTCTTTTAATACAGCATTTGAACCTGTTATTGATGACTTATCTCCTAATGAAGTTAATGAGTTTAAGGAAACACTTGCTAATGATGAACTTTCTCTACAAGAAAGATCTAATCAACTTTTTGATCTTCTACGTGCGCCTGAATTATGTGTTCCAGAGTTCATTGAAACTCTTTCTTTTTCATTGTTTTGTCGTAATAGTTGTGAAGATGGGTTCTGCGAAGTAAACTTAAAATCTATTGAAACAACATTAATTCAATTCAAAGGATAATTTGGATGTGAATTTGACAGTACAAGTATATGTGAAGTATTTATTGAAATCACAAGTTAAGAAAATGCTGCTCCAGGTATATTTTGTGAAGTTTGATTAGGAAGTTTAGTTGTAATCATTGGGTTCTATGTTAATCTATTATTGCATTAAAAAGTAGTTAAGTTGGTTAAAGTTTAATATAAAGTAGATTTATTTTGCTATTTATTTTGTTTTTTCTTTTTTTTATCTATTATGAAATATTATAGCTTCTGTAGTAAGTCTAAGACCTACTCTGATTTTAGGATAAGACTTTGTGTGTATTTGTTTATTATTAACTTTATTGCTATAGATGAAGAAAATCAATATCTTGGTAATTTTATTCATAGAGAATATTTTCGTTTTTAAATTCAGTACACCTTTTTACCAAAACAATAGATTCTTCTTCGGTAAACAAAATATCTGTGTGAATATTAAAAAAATATACTGAGTTTTATTTGTTAAAGCTGAACTTAACTTTTTAGTAAGCGAAAGTACATTTTTGAATAGAAATTTTCTTTTTTTCTAGTTGTTGGTCTAATAAAGTACCTTTCGATGTAGAACAGAAAAAGTAAGAAAAAAAAACGTTCATGACATTTGGAAGATACGTGACAACTTTTAACTTCAGATAAAGCTTCTCTGTACAAGAAAACACCATCAGGCAAAATTGTAGCTTTCTGACAATACATATTTCTGTTTTTCACATATCCATCTTTAAAGATTTCACGAAGAAATTTTAGAAAATACCAAGTTCAAAGCAGCCTAAGATACATACCGAGAAAATATTTAAATGAACTAAGAGCTTCAAGAAAAAAAAAGGGATCCAGAAAATAGAACCTAGACAAAATATAAAATCTCCAGTTTCTTCTTAATATTCCATAAATGAAGATAGCAAACAAGATTTTTTAAGATCCAAATTAGGAATATTTTTACCAGGAACAATAGTTTTTATATTGTTTCTCGTGTAATTGATATTATTCTCTTCAGCAAACTCATCAATAGCCTCTAATACTTTATCTCTTGAAGAAATAAGATCAGGAAAAGAAGAAGAAAACATAAAAATATTTGTCGCATTATTGAACTAAAAAACTCTACTTTGTATTTCTTTTGAACAGGGGAAAGAAGAAGGCAATACGGAAAGAGGAATAAAAACAAGCTAATTTCTGGTTGAACCTCTCTTAAAGAATATTTCACAACAGAGAAATGGTAAGAATATACCAAATAGTAAATATTTTCATCATAAACGTCGACAAATATAACATTCTGAATGAGTTCTAAGTATATCAACTTAATATGAATCTACCCCTTGTTTTCGAGATGGTTCCAGTTAGACAAGTAATTGTCCGTATCGTCTATATGTGTGTTGTTTCTTCAGTTGTGTTCAACGTGAAAGCTGACATCCGATTTAGGTCGAATTTCGTTGCATTTCTCCCAGATCGCGTTGTGACTGGTAGACGAGCATTGCTGTTTTCGCTCGTTTGAGGTGTTTCAGGGTTTGTTACTTCGGCAGATGGGGTTGGATCATGTGCATCTTGATCCTGATCGAGTTGAACATCTGCTGAAGGGGGATTTTCATCGAAATTATCATCATGCTCAAAATCATGATTTTCTTGTTGATTTGCCTTCTGGCCATAACGTACATAGTGTATACCAAAATCTGGACTGAAATCATCGTCATCATCAGATTCAAAATCGTCCTCAGAAATTGGGTCATTTTCAGTTTTGTCAACAATTTTGATGTCACCAAATGAGAAAGTTGGTGGATTTTGATCGATTTGATCATGTGTTCTTGATTCTTGGAACCAAACATCGGTTAGTTGAGGGTAAATGATTTTTCCAGTACTAAGTTTGTAGATGATTGCTGTGTTGAAGCTTGAATGTTCCTGTAGTCCAAGAAAGAGACCAGTGTCTGTTCTTTCTTGAAATTTGTTTGTCTTCGTTCCAGAAGATTTTAACGTAAAACAACAGCAACCAAAGGTTCTAAGTGAAGAAAGGTTTGGTTCTTGCCCAGTTTCTAGTTTGTAAGGTGACTCACCAAATGTTTTGTGATGCACTCTGTTCTTGATGTAACTTGCAAATTTGACCGCGTAGATCCAAAAGGAGTCATCAAGTTTAGACTGTAGTAGGGCGGCTGAAGCCATGACCTTTAAGATGCCAATCGTTCGTTCAGCAACTCCATTGAAAGTGTCATGTCGATCTCTAGGGACAAAACGTAAATGAATGCCTTTTGCGGAAATTGAGTTGACAAAGTGTTCTGCCGTAAAACCAGATTGGCGGTCTGTAACAATCGTTTTTGGTAAAGTTTTGAGTGTAGAAAGAAGGTAGTAAAGAGCTGCAAGTAAATCTTTTGATTGAAGTGTTCTTAAAGGAGCAACTCTAATTAATTTTGTTTTCAGGTCAACTAGAATCAATGCAGCCACAACACCATTGACTGGTTTCATCGAGTGTTTTGGCGGAATGAGTAAGTCCATTGAAAAAGCTTGACCTCTGGAATCAGGAGAGAGTTTCATCTTGTGAATTAAATTCTTCACTGGGTTGTGTTTAGCTTTTGTCTGAAGACAGACTTGGCAGCTGTTTAGTTTTTGAGAACCCTTAATGAAACCAGCATGTTTAAGTTTGTCCTCTGAGAGATGCATCAATCTACGATGCATTAGATTTGGATCAGAGGTTTGTAAGACTGATTTCCCTAGTGGAATGATTTCAATGAAGCTTTTCTTTCCAAGTAAAATTATTTTTAATTTGTTTCCTGTTTCTAGTTGTACGTTTCTAGAGCGATGGTTGACTTTAACATTCTGTTGCTCTAGATCGTAGGTACACAAAATGTTGAAATTTGCACTTGGCATGTAAATTGCCTGTACTGTAAAAAACTTAGAAGGAAATTCTTTAAATGCAAATCTGGCTGTTCCAGTGCTTTCGTAGCTACCAGAATTTTCTGTAAGGGTAAGTTTACCAGGCTTCTGATCCATGTGTGTAAAAAAATCAGCGCTTCTAAAAACGAAAACATCGCTGCATGAATCCAGCCCAGCTAAAGAGTTTGAACCTGTGGTACAAAGAGAAGTAGCGAAACTGAAAGGATTAAAATTTTCTTTTGTAGATGTTACTGCTACTGTTTTCTTTGTTGGTTTTTTCTTCATCTTGGGAAGTTGTAATGTACGTTCTGGGTTGGTTGAACACACCTTTGCAAAATGATTAGGTTTGCCACAGTAAGAACAGGTAGCACCTTTAGCAGCACATTGTTTGCCTTTGTGTGGAAAATCTTCACCGCAATTGAAACACAATGTACCTTTTGAATTAGAAGAAACAATTTTCTTTGTAAATGCAACAACTGATGTACTTGGAGCATCAAAAGGGATCAAACCTGAATTGTCATGCTGAAGTACGGCTTGTGTCACTTCACTCATGTAATCCTTTAATGGTAGATCTTTTGAATCCAAATTGTTGACAACTGTAAAAATTTTCTGATTGTTGTTTCTTCTGAAGAGAATCTTAGTTTGAAAAAGTGTAAGTAAATCAGAGTCATTTTGCATCATCTTGATCTGATTAGCCTGTTGTACCAAAGAATCAAAGCGTTTAACGAAGTCTGTAATGGGTTCTGATTCCTCCCAACAGCTGTAAATCAAGTTTCCAAAGTTAATTCTTTTTCTGGTTTGTGTAGGTAAGAATGTAACAGCCCCGATGCGTCGCAGGATTTTGCAAAAACGATGTGGGGTTCGGATTGTTCGTAAGAAAACAACGTCTTTTTTCCAAAGAGAAATGATGTCATCTGAAAGTTCATCGTCAATTTCTTCCTCTAGAATGTAGTTAGATTTTTGAGTAAGCGGATTGTAAGATTCTAACAGCTCATCAATGATGCTGCGGTCATGAGATTTAAAGAATTTTCGTAGAGATGTTCCATTAATTTGTAATTTTAAGGCAAGCAGGTACATCTCAACACCTTGTTTCAGAAGTTCGAATTGATTTTGATCAGTTTTTGATCGTAAAAGGTTTTCCAATCTTTTTCGTCCTTTTTTGTAGAATTCTTCGTTAATTGCTTCATTTGTAATTTCTAGCTTCGTAAGTGTTGTAGTTGAAGCAGGAAAGTTTTGTAAATGAGTTTCCCCTTGGGTCAAGTTGAAGTTTTCACTCCGTGCTGTTCGTTCTTCCACGGGATCACTCTGATTTTCGTTTACTTCCATCGCAACCAAGTTAGACAAGTAATTGTCCGTATCGTCTATATATGTATGAGGATACGTATATTAAATTAAATAAACTGAAAGAACTTAAAAAGAGCTTTAAAATGATATAAGTAACGTTTTCTAACTCCCAGTAGTTGTTGAGATATTAAGGTTTTACGATTTGTTGTTTCCGGTGCTTATGTATTAGTAAAAATGTATTATGTAAAGTTGCACCAATTGTGCGGTAATGTAATATTGTATTATAACTATGTAAAGTGTAAACAGTCAGTATGGAGAGAGTCGTACACTCGACTGCTTAGTGTCTGACTGTTCCCTTTGTTTTGACTGTGGTATTGCACCACTGTGTTTCAATAAGATATTCTTCTTTTATTCTTATTCAAACTTTTATAAATATATTTTGTTGTAAAATAAACCCTTATATTTACTAGTAAAAGATTTATGAATAAATATTTATAAGAATATATAAAGTTAGTTTTTCAAAAGCGTCTATATAACACATTTTAAGCATATATTTTTTTACATTTCTTATTTGAAACAACAAATCCCCTTGCTAAAATGAGGTCAATTACATATCCCTTTTGCACTTGTATTTAATGCATAGATTTAATGTATTTTAAATATATAATCAAGATTCAATATAAAATATATCTATATTATTTGTATTATAAAAACAAGAAAATTTACTTTGTTATTTCTTGGTGTGTAAGTAAGAGAAGTATTTTCTTTCGAGAAAAAAATATCATGACTCTTCTTTAAATTTTAAATACATAAAATTTTGCATTCTTATTTTAGTTTGCAATTCCATTTACCATAATATTAATAAGAGTAATAACTCCACCTAATCCAACTGCTGAAAAAGAAACTGCATCACCAGTAACTTCATTAAATACTTCACATACATCATCCAATACCAACTCACATCCAAACTGTCCTGCAGTCTCAGTTAATGCCTCTGCTACTTCAACTTCATTAGCTTCACAAAACCCATCTTCACATTCGAATATACAAAAAATACCTTGAGGTAAAACTTCAAGAAACTCGGGAGTACAAAACCCAGGTTCACCCAAAATAGCGATAATTCGCTCAGATTTTTCTTCAAGAGATAACTCAAAATTGTTGATAATATCTTCCAATTGCTCAAATTCTTCTTCAGATAAATCTTTAGCTATCTCGTCTACTAATTTAATAAGATCAGAAGCACAATCTTGAAAATCTTCATATTCAGCAAAGTCACATTCTTGACGAATGGAGGTTACACTAGTCCTGCTAATTACCATATTATTAAGAGCATTTACAACGTTCTCTATACGAGGAACTCTATTGTCTAAGCCTTGAGCAAACATAGGTGCAAACCCAAGTAAATATTGAAACTTCATTTTCTTCTTTTTATTTTTTTTATTTATTTTTGATTTTGGTTTATGAAATATATCTACATCATACTTAACTTCATGGAACAAATATTTTGTTAACTTTTACTTTACTGGGTATGTATTTTGAAACTGCTTATTAATATTTTTCTGTATCATATGTCTTTTAGTCTTTTTCAAATACATAGTTTATTCTTTTGGTCCTTCTAATTGATTCAAGAGAACGTACTTTAGCCTTTTGGAACTGGGAACTCAACCAGGGATACGTAATACAAAAAGGTAAAAGTTTGAGATTTGTCTTAAAAATAGAATATAGCTCAGGTAATGAACTGGAGATTGTATTTCTATTTCCAATTGTTCCGAATAAATCATTCTAATAAATAAATAATATGTCGTTCTAGATTTCCAATATTTAGTCATCAATTCGATTAAACAAACAAAATGAGACGAGAGAATTGTTTTAGGATTTCTCGATACTCTTGTTAATCTATTACATGTTAAAAGTATAAGAACTTTTGAGACAAGACACAATATGTGTTATAAGTATTAATTATAATCTCAAAATATTAATTTTCCTTAATATAACATAAATTGATAAATTATATTTATTCTTCTTTTACTCATATATATAATTAAATACAAAGAGTTAAACTAGTTCAATATCTATTGAATATCCTCACTTTCCTAAATGAACAAAAAATAACTCAAACAACATACTTTAAATACAAAGTAGTGACAAATATAGATATATAATTGGCATTATTAAATAACTGGTAAAGAAATGAATACATATTCATAATACAAACATATAGTATAAGAATTATTATTTTTGAAGAAACTTATCCTTCTTTCGCTGTACAAGCTCAACTCAGTGCACTGTAAAAATTAGTGGAATGTTGATGGTTCCTATCGAGTGTTATAGACACTAAAAATGAATTGGTCTTAGCCTTCTCTAATTGGACGCTATTGGTATCATGCTTTGAGGGTAATATTGCTTGCAGTTAGTTATTCTCCTCTGTTAAGGTTCTTACTAAGTTGTAATGAATTTCTTTTGGCTGAGGTTCGTAAGATTAATACTAGAATAGCAGTTTGATTTACTACAACTCCAGTTATATTTTCAATACATCGTTCTTTCATCAACCGAGGAAAAGTAAAATTTATCTCCAAACATAAGAATCTTAAAACGTAATCAAAATTTGGGAAGTATTATCGTGTGGTAAGAAATGCGCCACATTTTTTCTCATTTAATTTTATTTTCCCGCAACTGCTTTTCAATTGGGGGTTATAACATTTTGCGTATTATTATGTAGGAAAAGCATTTATATTAAGATTAGTACTTTTTTCAGAGTTAGGATATTAAGATAATTACGTGTCTGATGAGGATCTGCCACAGTGCACTACTAGAGTTACAGACCGCTCTCTTCATCTACTGTTTATCCATGTGAATAAAATACATGGCAAAGTTTGAAGTTCTAATCCAAACTTTCATCAAGGCTGGCATGGATTAATACCTTCTTAATCGTTTCACCTCTAAGATATTCTGTAACGAAATCCACCTCTTCCGTCATCTCTTCGTAGACCTGTTACAAACATAATTGGGTAACTGAGGATGAATATACGGGAACACTAAAGCTATTGTTTATAGGAATAAATGCAACGTTAGTCAAATAATGAAAGATCGCTTGGGTTCTGTCCCTTATATTAATGCTAACATAAGTAAAACCTTAACCTCACAAGATTAATTAAGAAGCGAGACAAATGCAGATGCAGATGGACGGAAATGTCACTTCACCGTTACATTGCCCGTGGCATATTTGCCTATGCAGAAATATCAATACACAAAAGTTACCCTAGCTTAAAAAAAAAGAAGCAAGAGAAAACCTTCTACATAGGAAATTTGTTGAACTTATCTGAAATCCACATCATTAACAGTACAATTGGGTAATTTGTGTTTTTTTAAATTTAGAAACATAGCTCTCATACCGATTTAATACCGTGTTGTACTTGTCTAGAAAATAATTTGTGGTATGGGAAAACCGTGCCCATTTGTGGACCAGAAATTTGGAACTGTTTGAGCCATCGGCGTACTTAACAAGAAGTGTAGTTGAGGGTTTATGAAAGTTAACTTAGAAGGAATTTTTCACCATCTAACTGTAAGATATAAACTCGATTTTGGAGTACCTTCAAAATTATGACTCTTGTTGTATAGTTGTAAAAATCAAACACTCTTTCACGTTGCGTTTATTTTTCTTTGTCGCTATCATAAAGTATTAATGCAACCTCTTTTGATCCGGCTTGGAATTATTAAGCTTACAATTTAATATAGCCCGAATGTTACGAATATAAACCTCAAGAACTGTTGATTCTTTTCACTTTTTTGTGACTTTTGGGCGATGTAGCTCTTCTAGTTATAAATATTATTTATAGTAATTTGTATTTATTATGATTTTCTTTGCTAAACTGATCACAGAAAACGTAACTTTAAAACAATGGATTCGGTTCTTCAAAATCTGAATTGCTCTCCCATTAATTGTTTTCTCGAAAATCTTTTATATCACCTTTTATCATCAAACACGCTCCTTTTTATATGTTACCATCATTCAAATAATTATTACCGAACTTATTGAAACTGATTTTTTTCAAACGAACTGAAAATAGCATTCAGACCAAAATGATCCCAAAAGAAAGTCCCTGAAGTTATAATTTTGTGACTGCGTAAGAGAGGTTTCCTACGTTTTTCAATATATTTTGACTCTGTTAGTGAGGAATTTACCATAAGAGTGGTGGCTTTCATAGTTTTATATTATCGAGAAGCCACAGCCCCGTCAACTAGTTGTTGTTTATATCTGGATTTAAATATTAGTTCATTCAATCTAGCTCCGTTTTCTTGCTGTCACCTACCTGTAGCTTGCAACATGAGTTAAAAGATTCTTTATATACAGTAAAAATATGTTTCCCAGGTTAATTCTTTTGACCTAATTTGAACTTGTTCCAACAGATTGTTTAAGTCTCTCTCTATATATATATTCCTCGTCAATTCAAACATAAAGTAAGAGCGGTATATCTAAACCTGAACTTCTGCTTTCTCGGGAAAGCCAAATATTGTTCTTAACCCATAATTATTTTTTTTTACCTATGTCCTATGATTTGCATTTTTTTCAACTATAAATGAATCTCCGTACAAGTGCAAGAATACCACCCTCTTGTCAGAATTTTACAACATATTTGTTCTGAGAAATTTTAACAATTGAGCAATTATCACTGAAAGTAACCCCTAAAGCAAAATCTATCATAGCACTATTATCATTCCTCTATGGTCGTTACTGTCGTTTTTCTTTTTTTATGTTAGTTTATGTATTAAATCTTACACCCAATATAGCGAGGTGGTTCCTTCCAGGCCTATATTTATTATTAACCCATTTTTTGACTTGACTTTATATATCTGTTCATGAGCAAGCTTCGGGAATATCGTTGAAAAAACAGCCCCGATTATGAAGGGAAGAAACAGTGTCACGTATACACCAATTTGCAGGACAATGTTAATAAATAAACTTTGCATACTAAACCTATCCCCTCGAAAAATAATGGTAGTATTATTCTATCGCCAGCATTCTTACCAGGCAGAGCATTAATTTCACCCCTCCAAAAATAACCTAAACAAGAATGCTCCCTGGGGTACGTTTTAAGGCTTAAGGTTTAAGGTTTAGCAGGAGTTCCGTGATTATTGTCAATTGGACCTTGTGGCCTAACCCTACGAGCCTGTAGCCTTGCTCTCCTTAGTACTTCTACATTATTTATGATTGGGCTTTCTCGTCTTGGTATATCGTCTTGCCATGCACCTTACTTGCCTGTACTGGTCTCGCGGGTCTTGCTTGCTGGAGCTTTTCTTGGTACTTCTTGCAGCCCCGTCCCGGTTCTGATGAATAGGTTTTCCTCTTGAAAGGTCTGATACTCTGTGGTGTTGAAATTCCAGTTCCAGTAGTACATGGTCGTATTTCCTCAGATCACATTGCCCAAAAATTATCCAATCACGTGATTCCGATTCAGGATTGCGATTTCCCAAAAAAGTCAAATCAAATCAATGAAAAAACATAGAAAACAAAAAAGGATAGAACGCACCAGTCTTAACATGGACGTCAGATCAAGTACTGGAGCTCTTCTCATGACAGATGCGGTTTACAATAATCTCCCTGGACCATTAAAGATCAAAGCGCAATGAATCTTAGCCAGCAAAGTCGAATTTATCCGTCTCAATATTCATCCTGTTGCAATGAGCATGGCGGATATTTTAGGTCAATCAGAGGACCTCAGGAATAGAAATATGGAATATATTATGGATTTTGAAGACGTAGAAGTTGTTGTTCTGCTTGGTCCCAGAGGTTCTAATGAGTAACTTGGATTTTTCTTTCCCGCCGCTCTTCAATAACTACATCCTATGCTTCTATCTTCATGCTGATTAAGTTTTGTTTTTACAGTGAAAGCATGATTCATTTTTAGTTTGTTTCCTGTGTTCGATGGTGTGTTTGGGGGTTATTTCGGTTGCATGAAGGTATTTTTGGAGATTTGGTCACTATTAGTGATATGGGGTTTCAGGTTTCTTCATCCTTCCTCTTCAGTTTGTAGTGAGTGTTCCAGGGGGGTTGTTTCAGGCCCAGAAGATATGTGACCAACTGTAGCTACAGCTACAGTTAGTATTTGATCGTTCCAGGTGTTGCTTTGCTCCCGTTCCAGTTGCGAAGTGGGTATTCTTGGCGCAGTGAGAATACCTAGCCAGTCAGCCATATTCTCATTCCTCAAGTTACTGTTTAGGGTTATTCTGCGCGGATTGAAGGTTCTTGCTGCTAGTTGGAAGAGGGCGGTTTGGTGGCTCTCACTTGCAGTAGCTGGATCTTGTGCCGGTGGGATAGGTTCTTCGTTTTCTTGTATATACTCTCTTATCTTTGGGTGAGTGAACATTTCAGAAGTTGAGATCTTTGTTGAGTTTGTGTTTCTGTTGGGGTTTGGTGCTGCATTTTGTCTTGCTGCTTGTAGCTAATCGTCTACTACTTCCTTTTCTTTGTGTTTGGCTGTCCGTTCTTGCACTATTTTAAGTACGTTTATATCTCCATCACCTATCACGATCCTGTTGTCTTTTATGTTCCCTATAAGTTTTTAATCCTTCAAGAGAGAGAGCGTTGAGTTTCTTCTTTATCTCTGAGTTTCCATGTCAGTTTTCAATGTTGTAGAGCATTGGAACCAGAACCATGGAGAAGATTGCTATTCGCTGAACTTTCTTGTTCAGCGATATTGAGTTTAAGATGTGTCCTATGTGGAGGAGAACTATTTTGGCGTATTCTGTTTTCAGCAGGATGGTTTCTGTGTCTAAACCATAGGTATTAAATACAGCACCGAGATATTTGAATTCAGTTACGCCTATTATCTTTTTTCGCAAACTGTTATATCGTCTTCATTATTTCTGAGCAGTTGAGTTACTAGTTGTCGACCGTGAAGTGAAGGAAGTGTTCCAGTTCTGGATCTATTCTTTGTTCCATCGCAGAATCTGGATCTTCTATGACACTGAAAAGACATCTCCTCATGAAAGTATTTGTCACCGTGTTCACAATAGAATTTGCTTAGCAGTTTGTTAATTGACTCTCTTGGTATCTCCCCGTTCACCTCAAAAGGTCTTTCTATCTTCATGACTCTGGTCTTCTTCATATTTATCCTTAGGCCGCTGGCAGCTTCTATCCTACGCATTTGGAGTATTAGAACTTGAACTTGTTCATATCTTTTGGAGAAGGCTACAACGTCATCGGCAAAAGCCATAAGTTACATATTTTGGCCGTTGAGCGAGATAGTCTCTTGAGTGTCTTTCCTTATTCTTGCTATTATGTTATTCGGGGCAAGTATG
Source organism: Labyrinthula sp. Ha (assembly GCA_015227615.1). NCBI lineage: Eukaryota > Bigyra > Labyrinthulida > Labyrinthulaceae > Labyrinthula > Labyrinthula sp. Ha. Next base: position 434,323 of record JAALGZ010000022.1, on the reverse strand, counting down.
AATAGTGTAGGAGAAAAACTGTATCCTTGCATAACTCCTCTGTGGATGTAAACTTCCTTGAACCTGAGTTCACTTTCCACACTTTGGGTTTTTTAAGATGATAAAGGTACATTATCCTTTTCTGAACATATTTTTATACCTTGTGTTCTTCTAAAGAGGTTTTTATGAAGTGATTGGAGATAGAGTCAAAGCCTGCTTGAAGTCAATAAACAACAGTTTATTTCAACTTTCTTCTGTGATTGTTTTTTCTATTATTATCTTTAGAACTTCTATCATATGAGTCGTGGATCTTACAGGTCTGAAACCGGCTTGATATGAGGAAAGTTGTTAAATTATCCCTTGAATCCTGTTCGTTATCATCTTCGTTATTACTTTGAAGGAGGTGTTGAGTAAGCTAATTGGTCTGTAGTTTGTTGGGCCTCTGGAGTCTCCTTTCCCTTGTATATGAAGCTAAATTTTCTATTACAGAAGTTAGATTCATCATTTTGTTCCAGCTTTCCCTTTCTGAAGAATTTTTGGACTATCTTCACTAGGGATTTCCGGAACTCTTCTGAGCACTTCAGGGTTTCGCCGGGGATCCTGTCTTCACCCGCAGCCTTGTGGTTGTTCAGTTGATATAAGGTTTCTAGGATTTCATCTTTAGTTGGATGCTCTGAGTATCTTTACGTGGAGTCGATTTGGATGTCGAATTTTCCCTGGTTATGTGGTAACTCTCCATTACTTCTCTAGATATGTCTCCTGCTTCTGGAGCGACATATCTTTGCGTATTTTCAGTATGCTTCTGAAATATCTTGAGTCGTTTCTTCACTTGAATTCCGTTCCCGTTTGCATCCTTAGAAAGTTTGGTATTATTGTCTTTACGTTTACGAAACTTTTTTATCATCCTCTTGGTTTCTCTGGTGTTAATTATGTCAAAGTTTTTTTGGATGGCTGTAACGTGTTCTTTGACCCAGTTTTGTCTATCTTTCATTGCAGTTGTCGCTACTTTTCTGTTCATTCTAGCGTTTTCTTCTGCAATTGCTGTTCTCCAGTTTAACCTTTTCTGTCTTAGAAGTTCTAGTGTTTCTGGAGTGCTAGGTCTGTGGAAGAATCTAACTCTTTCTTCTGGAACTAGTTCTTCTATAACTTCACTTCTGGCTTCTGATGGTATATCATGGTTCACTTCACGCCTATCACATATTTGTTGTATCTTTTCTCTGAGTTTGAGGTCAAAGAGTTCCTTGCTCTGATGGATTTGTGTTGAGAGGTCTTTTCTTTTTATTTGTTTTGGTACCCTGTTGGTGTGTTCTAGTTGTATTGAGGACCTTATTCCCCGGTGTTCTTGTAGAACCCCGTTCCAGATTTGTTGAATTATTCCTCTATCTATCTTGACTTTTTTAATTGGCTATGATGTGAAGTTAGAAAGAAGTCAATTTCTGATCCTTTTATGTTCATGTTCCTGGGTAGAAAGGTGAAATATTTGTTATTGCCAGGTTTTCAGGTCCTAAAGTTATGGTTAACAATATACAGGTTATTTCTCTTGATGAATTCACCCAATTGTTTACCGCTTCTGTTACCTGTAGAGAATTTTCTTACTTTATTGGCTTCGCTTAGTAGTTTCATATCCATTTGTGCATTAAGATCTCCATTGATTATCAATAGTCTTCTCCTGTTCAGCTTGTTCAATAATTTTTCTTGTAAGTCCTGGAAAACTTCTTGAATTCTGTTGCAGGTTTTCTAGAGTGAAGAACATATATGTTAAATAGTATCAGGGTTCTCTCTGAGGTTGGCGTAAACTTAAGGACCAGTATTCTGTCGTTCACTTCATAGAGACCGTTTACCATCGAAAGAAGGCTTTGGTTTACGAAGATTGTTACGTCATATGACCTGGAGTTGGTCTCTAAAGAGAGGCACCTTCCAAGTACTTCTTGACTAACTACTTCGTTAGTTTCCTTTAGTTTTTCTACACCTCTTCGGCTCACTTATTGAACAAATAAAACGCCCAGGGATGGAGTTTTACGAATATATTAGATGAGGGTGCTAAATTTATGTTGAACAGGACCACCGACGTTCAGACATAACACGTTCAGCATTGACCCGTTCCATCAAATTGCTGAAAAGGGTACAAGCTAGAGATATCCCTGGAAAGCAGCTTTCTTGTTGAAATCGATCTGGGATGAAACAATAATCTCAACCTTGAGTGACAACCCTGTACCTATTAGCTCACAATTTAAGCTAAGAAAATTTAAATCTTCTGTTTAAGCACTCAAATAAAATTTTATCGACTATTCCAGCCTCTTCAGTTTTACTATTCTTTTTAATTTCCCATCTATGAGTCAAAGGGCTTCAACATTTGCACCTTGCTGGTTGCACCTTTGACCAAAGACAAGATAATACAACTTCTTACTAAAGTCGTAGCTCTTCAAACGTTCCTTCATCTAGGATTAGAGTATCTTAGTTTAAAAATCGTCGAAGAAATCAAAAATTTGCTGGTAACGAGCAGAATCAGTATATTTTTATACTTTGTTGAAATTTTAATTCTTTTGGTTATGACGAATGGTTGGTTTGGATCCTTTAATCAAGAACACATATAAGTTAACTAGCTCCCAGTTGAAAATTGATACATGTGCTAATTTTCCGATAGAAAGTATTTCCTTTTGCTCATATCTTGGGTATTTTCTCAACTAAATTAGATGGGTGCCCTGTTCAATCCTGTTGAGCTCTTCTGTTAGGGGTTGTTGATCTTTAGTTTGTGTTTGTTCATGTCGAGTCGCCATAATGATGTACAGCTTTGGTGAAACATTTTCTGTCTAATTTCATATACACTTTGTAGTTCTAGGAACCTGAAGTTAGTTCAGGTAGCAAAATATCTTTTGAATTTTCCCGTCATTACAGTTAGGGTTTTTGAACCTAATTACTTCGCCCGATATATTCCCAGCAGCGAATATATCTGGATGTCACAACTCTCTAGAGTCGAACAGTTTAATTTAGCTTTCTTAAAATAATACTTAGTTGGAAAAAGAGAGCTTCCCCATTAATCCACCCAAATGTTAACTAGGTATATTTTAAAGAGGATCTAGATGAAACTTTTCGGACAATGCAAATTTAGAATGAATGATCTGTCGATGGTACTTTCAAATATATTGCAAGTTTATTTTTCTTTGTAAGAATAATGCATTGTTAAACCAGAGTATTAAATATATTTTCTTTATCTTTCATTATTATGGGATGCAGGAAAAAAATCTTAGTAGCCAAAAACTTCATATCAAGATAGAATGCAATAAATATTTCAAAAAATCCTTCACAACTAATATCGGAGAATTATTTCTTTACTTTCAAGACGAAAAATGTTTTTTGTTTCTTTAGTTTTTCATATATCCCAGGACAATACCAATTGTTGTTGACTGAAAAGGTATTATGGAACATATAATCTTGTACTTTCTCAGTAACCATACATTCACACTTTTCTTCAGCAGGTGCCTTGCGACAATCTTTTTGTTCTTTAATCCATCTCAGGTTTACTTTTTTTAGAGTAGAAGAATAGCTCCCCTTTGAACAGTAATATAATGCTTGTATACTATGTAGCCGAAAAATAAATATTCTTAACAAAATACTAAAGAATATGGTATAACTTTCTGTATGAAAAATTAAGACCATAACTTAGAACCCAAGAATATCCCTTTACATGACCTTAAATATTAAACTCATAAACCTTTTGAAATTATACGGAATGACTAAAATAACAAAGGTAATAGAAAGAGCATAAAATATCCAAGCTTAACTCCAGCAAAAGAAAATCCATTACTTTCATTGTCATCAGTATCAACTTCACCAGTATTAATATCATGAAAAACTTGGCATACATCATTTAATTCCAACTCACATCCAAACCCTGCTGCAGCTGTTGACACATTTTCTCTCAAAATATCTTCATTAGCTTTACAGGATCTATCCCCACAATATTCTTGACAGAAAACTATAAGAGGAACAACAGCAAGAAAATCTTTAGTACAAAAACCAGGTTCACCCATAGCAGCAGTAAATTTTTCATATTTTTCTTCACGAGATAAGCTATTATTGGTAAGAATATCAGTTACTTCACCAACTTTACTAATTGGAACATGAGAAAACATATCCTCAAGAGCTTCTTGATAAGGAGCAAAGCATTCGACGGTATTTCCATATTCTGCTATGCATTTGTTGTCAACATCAGTGACTTCATCAAATACTTCACATACATTATCCAATATCAACTCACAACCAAACTGTCCTGCAGTCTCAGTTAATGCCTCTGCTACTTCAACTTCATTAGCTTCACAAAACCCTTCTTCACAATCGAGTTTACAGAAAACCTGTCGAGGTAATACTTCAAGAAACTCTGGAGTGCATAATCCAGGTTCACCCAAGAGACCTGTAAGCTCCTCAGCTTTTTGTTCAAGAGATAACTCATCATTGTCGATAATTTCATTAAACTGATCAATTTCTTCATCAGATAAACCTTTAATTATCTCTATTATAGCGTCTATTAATTCAGAACGACAATCTTGAACATCCTCATATTCAGCAAGTTCACATTCTTGACGAATTGAAGTTACTCTAGTGCCCCTAATTACCATATTATTGAGAGAATTTGCGACATTCTCAATATGAAGAGCTCTATTGTATAAACCTTGAACAAACATAGGTGCAAATCCAAGTAAATATTGAAACTTCATATTATTCTTTTTTTTCTTGTTTGAGTTTGTTTACATTATATATATTATTCAACTTCTTTTTTCTTGAAGGACAAATACTTGATTTTCGACTGTCGAATTTTATGAAGAAACTGCAAAAATATATATATGATAAATAAGAATATAGTTCATATCTAAGTATATATAAAATATATTTCTTTTTCCTATCATTATCCAGCAGTTTCTTAAAATACGATTTACACTTTATGAATATAAAATGCGACAATTATTCCCGTATTTTAAATAAAAAATTTACTTTCTTACTAGATAAAAACAATTCTTTAAATAATATATTCTAATTGGTTTATTTATTTAAATAAAATAAAAAGTATATTCAAGAAATGCTTACCGAAATAAAAAAAAGAACAAGAAGACTTTAACCATTATCCTTGCAAAAGAAAAATTTAAGAGATTAAATAGATTGATATTTTGACGACTATAACAAACATCGTTTATTTAAGAAAAAACAATATTATATGGAGAGAATATTCAATTTTTTGTTTTAGTTTGTTTGCTCAAATTCTTGAATAAATTTGGAGAAAACTACTTAGCTGTTCAATCATTCCAATATATTATATTCGATTTCATAGATAGTAGAAGTTAGTAGAATGAAACTAAGTTGTAAATTCTTCAGTTTCTCATTTGGCATATATCACCAAGAAAAAGTTGCTTTTATTCAGTAGAAATAAATTACAGCAGTTTCTGCAAAGAAAGAAAAGAATCCCTTACTTATGGATTAAAAAAGATAAGATAACTTCCTACATTTCTGAAAAATACAAAAAATTAATAAATATTTTTTTCAGACTTTCTTGTTTAAGTAGGATTGACTTTGAATAGCGACAATAATTCTATCATCATTTTCTATATAAATATTTTTGAAGAACTTACTTTTTATTTACAGTTCTCAAGATAAACAATTACAATATATTTATCTCAAAAAGCTCTTCTTGAATATTCTTATTAATACTGTTCTTGTTTCAAAAGGAAAATATTTTAACTCGTAATATTTTAAATACTTGAAAAATAAAGTTTTATTTAGTATATAGCTCAATTTACAAAAATACCAAGAACTGAAATTAAACTTGCAAAAATAACTCCAGTCAATCCTTCAGCATCACCAATAATATCATAAAAAGCTTCACAAACAGGATCTAGTATCAATTCGCATCCAAAACCTGCTGCAAGAACTTCTACTGCCGCTGATAATCCATATTCATTTGCTTCACAATATCCATCATCACATTCGTAAGTACAGAAAACTACTTGAGGTAAAGCTTCTAAGAACTCTGGAATACATATTGTAGGATTATTCAAAAGAGAAATAAGTTGTCTAGCTGTTTCTTGATTACTGTTAGAAGTGGCATAAATTTCATACATTTGTTTAATTTCTTCATTGGATAAGTCTTTAATAAACTCCTCAACAACTTCAATAAAATCAGAAGCACAATTTACAAAATCGTCGTATTCAGGAAAAGAACATTGTTGATGAATTGAGTTTAAGCTAGAATTGCTTATTTCCATATTTTTAAGAGTATTTGTAACATTCTCAATATGAGGAGACCAATTTTCTAAACCTTGAACAAATATAGGTGCAAATCCAAGTAAGTATTGAACTTTCATTCTCTTTTTTTTTCTTGTATTTATGTTTGAATTTGGTTTATAAAATATATCTACATCGTAGTTAACTTCATGGAACGAATATATTGTGAAATATTACTTTATTCTGTATATCTCATCAACCTGTTCATTAATATTTTTCTAAAACATTTGTCTTTTAGTCTTTTTCAAATATATAGTTTAGTCTTTTGAAACTGGGAACTCAATCAGGAATAAACAATACAAAAAGGTAAAAGTTTAAAATTGATAAGAAAATAGAGAATATTTCAGACAATTATCTGGAAATTGTATTTCTATTCCCAATTGTTCCGAATAAATAATTTTAATGAATAGATATCGGTACTGGAATAGATTTCACAGAATTTTTCAGCAAAGTTAAGTACAATCTCTGCTATGGAACAGATTCTTCATTTTTTCAAAACAAAATGTGAAAACGAGGAACTGAAGATTAAATAAATAGAAAAGGATTTTTACAATATTTCAATACTATTAATACATTCAAAAACAACTCACTTTTTACTTGATTAGGAAATTCTACCAAACAAAATAGTTTTAAAAGCGAAGAAAAAACAAGAATAGCTCTCCCGTTCTTTGTGAAACACCTTTTAGACAAGAATCACCCCTCTCTTGAGACTGTGCGCTTCTTACGTGCTTTAGTTTGGGAACGAGTGCTTCAAACACTTTTAAATCCAAAGTAATTTTTTTTTACTGTACTGATTAAGTTATTAAAGTGACCTATAGTACTGTTATTTTAGAGAAAAACCGAATTTTCTACGAAAACAAGAGAGCAAGCTAATCAATTTCCTTTCACTCCGTCGTATTCAGATGTGTTTGAAATATGCCATCTCAAAATTGTTCTTATCCTCTGTACTGGATACCCTTCCGTCTAAACTCCCTTTCGCTTGCCAAGAAACCAGGTTGTGTTGATAAGTCTCCCTAGCAACTCCAGCAAGTACGGGAAGATGAAATTCGTTCATCGACCACCAACCTATTACATCGCCTTCAAAGTCAACCACAACCATAGAGAGATACTTCCTCAATTTCGTTTCATCAGCTGCAAAGGCCCTATTTTTTCGTTCTGAAACTATAAACGGCCTTCTACTTTTCGCAATCTAGTCTTTAAAGTTTAACATCGTCTTTCTAGCAAACTCTATGATTCCAATATTTTTTGAAGTGACAACAGTTTTAGGTTTTTCATTTCATACATAATAAATCTAAAACCCATTTTGAAGTTCCTTCTATTGGATTTCATCAGCTTTCCTAACTTGCAGTGCAACACAGTAATGATCATTCATAATACCCGAATAACACATGAAGGAAGCCACTTTCTTGTTTCTTTCATCAGTTCAAAAACCATCTTTGAACTTTCTTAATGACCAGTGTTAAAAAGTTTTTTCTTAAATTGAAAGGTTTTAGCTAGATATAACCGAAACGAGTATCAAAGGAAGAGGAAAAAATTATTGAATGAAACCATTGATAACAGTGATTGTTTCCTATGCATAACAGTCACAGAGTGAAATATTTCTTATGCGGAAAGATCATTTCATGACTTGTGGTCAGGCTTTGAATTCAACACTCTGGTAACGATGGCTTTTCGGGTATTTCTCAGAAACAAGAACGAGGAGAAACAATTCCGGTGCACTGACAAGAATCAAAAAGGGTTACGAGAAAGAATCTAAGCTTCAAGAATTTTAGAGTTTCCTGTTTTGGAATTTCTTATCAATGGAATTTCAAAACCCACAAAATAAGTATTAAAAACGTGTCTAGAAATGTCAAAGCCATGGAAGTCAGTACAGAGTATTAAAAAGAGCATAGTTCCTCTTGTTTTCCTAAAATTCTAGTAAGAAAAACTCTTTATGTGCAGTAGAGTGTGAATTGAAGTGTTTATAGAGGTCTTGAGCTTAAAGTAAGCAACATCGTGACCCCTTTTTAGTAACTTGGTGGAGTACAGGTTAACTACAGTAAATAGAAGTTTGACAATCTTACTTCAATACTTAAGTTGAAACAAAGTTCTTTCATAATTCTTGCTCCCTTGTGGTAAAGACTTTTTTAGAAGAAATATCTAGTTTCATGTACTTTGTTTAAGTCTTAACTGGGGACATAATTCTCCGTAAAATCTCTATATACAAAAACATTGCTAGCCTAAAGAATATTCATTGAATACGTGCCTATGGATATCACTTCCAACACCAGTAATAAGTAATACTATGGTAACACCAAGAAGCAGAGAAAATTTAACTAGCTCTCAGCTTAAGTCATAAAAGAGAAGCACTCCAGTTAAAAGTAAAATTTTCATTCTCTTTAAAAGATATCCAATATGTATAATTAAATCAAGATTTAGATGTTTAACTTTTTGAAAAATGAATATCAATTTTAATCTTTAATACGTCGGAATAAGAACCACTATGCAAATTTAAAAGTGATATCCTTACGTATTAAGGTCTCCCTTTGTATTAATTTATATATATATTAACACTCTATCACGTGTTGGACTAAAAACAAATGTTATTATTTAGGATTATGTAAAAATATGACAAAGATTTGTATAACTAAAACCAATAAAACTTAAAACTTTATTCGTTTCTTTTCTAAGTTAATGGAAAATAAATTTAGATAAGGTTAAAGTCAAAGTTTCTGATATTTGACCTATTAGATGTTCAGTATTAGCTATTATAAAGTTGAGGTTGACGTCAATTTAAGTTAAGTCAATTAAATATTGTTGAAATCAATAGCGAAGTTCTTGGATTTTCACCGAACAAAACGAATGGAATTTCAAAATAATCCATAGCAGAAGGTGGCAACAATTATTCCGAGTGCTTCTTTACTTGGTATCACCCTTTCATGAATATTTGACATTTAAGGTTATCCTTTTTCAGAGTTTCTAAGATCTTAGAAATAGGATACATTGTTAGGAAGTCTATACAGAATACTCGAATTATCAAATAAAGTTTCTTCTAGACCTAAGTTTACCCGTTATATTGACAGGTGAGGTTTGTTTGGGCTCTAGATGAGTATTTCTTGAGGTATTGCGCCGATTGAAGTTTACAGAAACAGTATTTTAGCCCAATACCGACTTTTCTTTTAAAAAAACATTAAAAATATCATAAAACACAGAATTAAAGGTTACAGGTCGTGTTTTTTAATTGTTGGGGCTCTCTAGTATAATAATTTATAGGATCATAGCAAAACTGAGTGATTTCGTATTTTCAGATGTGCAGATTTTCTACACTTGACTTTTCTGAATGAAGTTTAGCTCAGTTACAATTAAATAGAGAACAAAAATTCTGAGATATGATTCGAGAAGTCAGGTATGGTAAATGCTTATAGTATGAGAAGAATCATATGTTTTATGGAGTTGTTCTTCATGATGTTACGTTTGAATGTATGTTTTTTTTAGACATCTGTAAACTTAGTGAAAAGGACCCTTAAAATTAGACTTTTTAGGGTTTAAAGGACTCATCCCTATCAAATACCCTGACAAAACACATGGTTGGAAAAGTTTTTTTAATGTGAAACACATTGTGGGTGATAATATTGTATTTGAGGAAGATTTCGTGACAAACACTAACAAATACTACATGCGTTGTTCTCAGTAATCGTGATTTTTTTATACTTTATGTTGCTTTAATTATTTAAATTTTGATGTGAGTATGTGCTAGATTAAATTTGCAATGTGTTTTGAGCTTTGTAGAAGACCTGAAAAGGTATTGTTTATTATATGGTCACTATACTGCATTCTTGGAAAAATCACTGATAAAGTTTTCCCCACTCCGTAAAAACGAAAGAAAATAAAACACCATTATTTAATACGAGTAGTAACATAAAAATAGGAACTAACTTCTAAAGTTTGTGGAGATGGTTCACCCTTTTCTTGATTGTTCTCTGGTCGATGTAAGCTGGATGTGCCATATTTTGGGGGTATTTGGTGCTGTACATAAAATTAAATGCTTCATTTCCTATACTATATTATGTTCTTAAATAGGTATTTAAAATCATTTTCAGAAAATATATTTGGCTTTTCATAAAAAAAATATTCTATGAGAAATAAGTTTTGCAGTTATTTCTTACTTAATCCGAAATACAGGCTAACCTGAAAAGAGTGGAATGGAAAAGCCTAGTCCAGTGTTCAAAAAATTAAAGACAAACCCTTATATATATTCTAGTAGATAATTTGCATAGGTTGCATTATCACTGCAAGAAAAGCTGAGTGAGACACATAAATAACAAAGTTATAGCGTGAAACTTGCATGTGTTTGGAATTATCAAGATGATAAGTTTGCCTATAGCTACAATAATGATTATGAAAAACATTGTTAATTAGGTAAAAATTTCTAGATTGCGTTAGGTTTTGTTCGGAGTAAAAATACAAAGTATTCGCTAAGAAATATTGCTCTTGCTGAGGTAAATATTGTTATACATCATGAACTCTCGAATTTTATACATTAAAGTATTTGTAGCTAAAAGCTAACCTATATAAAAACAATACTGTCGATTATGAGAGTCTGTGGAACTCAAACGCCTTTTCAAGTGAAGTAATTTGGGTTCGGTGAAACTAAATTTAAGCTACGTTATAGTTCATTCTTGTTTATAACTATATTAAGCTTCTAGAGACGCTTGCGACATTTTATATATTCTTAAATTTTTATTTATTCAGAGCTTTGTATAATAACAAGATATAAAATCTAAAAGGAAAAGCTATCAAACTATGTTTTACATGTATGTTTAAATCTACTATAATCATGTTTTTCTCTACAAGGGAGATTTCGAGGCAATTTCGAGACTCTATGCCAATTAACGAGATTTTCAAAGACGAGAAAAGACTTGGTTTTTGGTTCTCTCGGCCCGGAAAATAAGAGCGCGCTAACGTTAATTTCAGCTTTAACGTTATAACAAAAGCGATGCCAAACTAACGCCAACTATGACGATAGATTTGGTATTCTCATTTGCCTACTGGTATAATAGTCACAATAATATATTTATGGATGTACAAAAGTGTATTATTGTTGTAAGCACTTACAGTAAGGTACCAGTATGTTGATACGAGTACTATTTTCTAGCCCAATTATTTCTAAATACGAAACTAAGAGTTGAAGCTGTATAAATGAGAGACAACTGCCGTGAAAATCGAAAAGGTGGTTCATATATATTGAATTAACTGTGAAAAAGAAGGTAAATACAAATGAAAAAAACTGAAGAATATACACAAAGAGTTCTTGATCAAACTCAAAGATACAAAGAGTTTGCTTATATAAAGTATGGGGAATTAGAAGGAAGAGCAAAACAAGCAAAACTGGCTGCTTTTGAAAAAGCAAAGAATAAAGCAAAGGAGATAGAGTCAAAAGTGAATAATGCAGCTTTTTTATTCCATAAACCAGTAAGTGAGAAAGGATTAAGAATAATAGAAAGAGACGCGTATTGGAGTGAAAATATTTGGCAAGATTTTAAATTTTACTATGCAAACTATAGTGAACCATTTTCTGTTTGCTTTCAAGATAAAGAAAACCCATATAGAAAAATGGATAAATTAGTATTCTTTTTTTCTGCTTTATGTTGGTCATTTTTTATGGCTTGTGTATTAGAAGGTATTTTATTTGGTGAAGGGGGTGAATTTGAAGGAGCTTTAAGTGAAGGAGTTGTTGGAATAATAATTGGATTATCAGAAGAAGCTTACAGTAAAATGTTAAGTTATATTGGAATATGTACTTGTATATTAAAAAGAGAAAACTTACCAAATTTTGTTGTTGTTTTAGCAAGGTGTTGTGGAAGTTTTGTTTTATTTTGTTCATTACTCTTTTCTGGTTTTTTAGCTTGTGGAAGTGTTTTAATTTTAGTCTTACTTGAAAATAATATTTCAGAATATGAAATTTTAGATGGCCAAGTCGAAAAGATTAATTTTGATAGTACAGATAGAACGGAAAATGTTTTTAAACAGTTTTTTATTGCTGTAATAGCTGCTAGAATTGCAGAAGTTTTTTTACTTGCTTTTAGTTTTGGAATAAAAAGATTTAAACAAGTTGGACATCAAGAAGATAGCTTTCAATATGAATTTCTTGAAACTGCTGGAGGAGAAATTATTGTAAATATAGTTGAAACTGGAGCAGAAATATTAACTAGTGTTTAAATATTCAAAATATTTAGAGATCATGTTTTGTTTTTGTAGTTGTTAAATCCTCGGTTTGAGTTAGTTTTGTAGGTTTTGTTTTTTTATTGCTTCTTTTTTCGTCTTCTTTTAAAACAAAAATACAAATTGCAGGCCAAAAAAAACCTAAAAAATAAAACCAAAAAAAAGTTTACCTAAGAGTCCAGGACCAATATATTGAAACCAAAGATGAGATGGAGGATAAACAAAAAACGCAATATAAGAAAATATGCAAGAAAATACAAAACTTGAAACAAGTTTTCTGGTTTCTTTTAAACTTTTAATACTATCTTCTAAAATATTATGTTTTGGAGAATTTGAACTTTGAGTTGTTTCTTTTAGTTGTGAATTATAATTTGTATTTTTTTCATACATTGTTTTTAAAGTATTGAGATCAGAAATAACACTTGCAAAAACAATTTGTGTTAATAATACTAAATATACAACAATAAGTGAACCAACAATCCATTGAGCAATAATAAGTTTGTAAGCAATTAGAAAAAGATTAAAATCAAACTCATTTCTTATTCGACTTGACTGGATTAATATCGGAGGAACAAAAAAAGTACCTGAATATATTATAATTTCATAATATTTTGAATAATGAATTTGATAAACAAGAAATTTTTCAAGATTTATACCGAGAAATTTAACTTCAAGACCAAATTTTTGTCGAGCTTTAGATAGGTGATATTTAGTATATTTACAATAGAAATTATATATCGATAGTTGAAAATATACAATTAAACTTCCCACAATAAGAGAAGGAAAAAAACTAAAAGGAAAAGAAACTTTTTCTTGATAGACTATTTTCAAAACACTGTCAATCATAACAGGAATAAAAGAGATAACTTGTGGAAGTCTTTTATTCAAATCAGCTTTTGTTTTCATATTTCTAATAAAATAAAATGTTGCCAAGATTGAGAATAATAAATTAATTGAGTACATAAAATTTCTCACTGGTATCATTCTTGAACAAGGACTTGAATTTATAAACAAACTCTCAAATTCTTGAACTGTTATTGAAGTTGAGTTCACAGTTGCATTCTCAAATATTTCTCTTGCACCTTGATTCAAAGCCAAAACCGGTGCGAGATCAATAGAATTTCCCCAATTTGTATCACAAACGCAAACACCTTCTAAACAAGTTCCATGCGCACCACATAATTCTTCCTCAGGAAAAGTTTTTCCTACGTTAGTCAAACACATTTTCTTGAATATTTGTAAATTTTATATTTGCAGGAAGTTCAAGATAATTTTTGACTCCTTTTTGTAATATTATGTTTCTGTCAAGAACTTCTGGTTGTAAAAACCAACTTACTATGAAAACCGGTCTATTTATATGTACTATTTGTGTGAATTCTTTCTATACTTCTCACACAATATGGGCGCGGCTAGATCTGTATTGAAAGTAATGTACCGGTAATGTACACAATGAGCAATAATCTTCTACCATGGTAGAAGTATTCTATCACATGGAATACCGTTAGTATCCTTGGTTCTCTTTGTCGATCGATTACAGGAAAAACAATGAAACTGTTTTCTTTTTCCTTCCTTTAAATATGATTGATAATGCTTTAAAAATAAAAGTATGAATATTAGGGTTATTGTGCGAATAGTAATTATTATCTGTGAAAAGAAACTAATTTTGTTTCTAAATAGTAACTAGTTCTCTTGCCTCAATTTGTGCAGTGTAGCAACTTATCTACTAGATTTTTTGCTAGTAGAACGTTTGCTTTCGTAAAAAAGTTTATAAGATAAAAAGATTAAGATATAGTAAGTATATGTGACTAATATGACATGATTTCCAGCAAGCTCCCAGCGGGTATGCCCGTTCAATAGATAGAGCACATATAAAAACACAGTTCTTGTTCGAAAAAACAAGTAGAAACAAATCCAGAGGTAGCCCAGGAAACAAAAAAAAATCTCATCAAAAGATTAAACACATCGATAACCTAACTTCTAAGAGCTATCTGGGATTTTTTATCCTGAGAGGTGCAAGAGTAAACCAAAACCTTTAAAATACATCTGTTGGATGAGGCTACGTCGTGGAAATGTCATTTGGTTTTTCTCTTTTTGGATTTAAGTCTAGTTTATCACATTAAATAATTGTTTCGGATTTTTCTTAATGTTCTAAACGAGTTCTAAAGTATTTTATCGCCAGGAAACAATGCTTTGCTTTATTGGAAGAAATTGCTATTGATAATAACCTTAACGAAGCATTATAGCATTTGCTATGGAAGAGATACTCCAGTGACTGTATTTGTTATGGGTTAACATTATTGTTATGAATAATTGCAACCCGACTTCAGAAGTTTCGAAACTGAGATTTTCGTTTCTGATTAGTTGGGCTTGAGGTTCCTAATTTGGTACTCATCCGGTCGGGAGTTCACCCTAAGAAATCAAATAGGATGCCATTACGATATAATAAGCCAAATAACACTATTTATGTATCTTCCGAAGCAAGAAAGGATGCATTGAGGATGTATAAATGTCTACGCAATTTAACAAGCTTCCCACAAAAACCACAGGAATATTGCAACATCCCACGTTTCCACTAATTCTGAATAAGATAAGTTGATTAGTATCCGACAGAAACATAGAGGAGTAAGGAAGCAATCATTGCCAGGCTCAGAAGTTTAATTTTGAAAGCATAACAATTAAGTTATAACCCATAAGGTCTCAACTTATTTTTACTTAGGATACGAAATTCAAACAAATAGGAGTATATTGCAAAATAGTACACTGTTCCGAGGTAAGAAAAAGTATTTTCAAACTAGGGATTAATCCGAAGTTGAAAGCCCTAAAACTAATAAAGGTATATAGCCCAGTTACTATCACATACTTCGGCAACCATGGCTGGTAAGGACTATGAAAGTGCTAATAAGTATAAGAAACATTCTCTCTGAAATACAGAAAATTAGGAATAAATATACCAATTATCTGGAACCTGAGTATAATGTATGAAAAAAACGGAACCGCTTCTTTAACTAAAATACTAATGTCACTGGATTATCAAAGCAATAATGTAGTACCCTTTTCTAATGAATCAAAGATTTGCACAATGGTCATAACATAGAAAATCAGGAATTTCAAAGGGTTAGTGGTTACGTGGAAAGAAATATGGTGCGATAAACGTCATATTAAATTATTCTTCCACCAGAAGAAAGAGTATTGAGAAAAAGTTTAATCCTTTGTTCTTAATGGTCTACTAGTATTTTTGGCTTTGTTTCAGCAGTTGAATGTCATCTACATTCATAAAATTGGTACTATGACGAAAATAGGGATACATCATTTCATTATCCATAGCTTGGCAACTCTTTTTTCAACAGCAGTCACGGTTATTCTCAAAAAAAATACATGTGTTGGCTGTTTCTGAGCTGTCGGCTCTCTAATAGATACTATGGGTTTACGAACTAAGAATATTCCTGTGTTTGAAAACAAGAAATGAGTTTTTGGTCAGTCTACAATATGTAGAACTACTTTAGCTATATCTTTCAGTATACTAGATATTCTCTTACTTTAGCAGCCCTTAACCTTACGATTAAATCTATGTTGTACCTTCTTATTGACATACCAATGTACTCTGAAGCGTTAATTAAAAAATATTTGACTGCCTTACAACCTGTTAAAGTCTTAATTCCTTCGTGAATACTCTTTGCATGTTTTATGTAGTTACTTAGGTCTCAAGTGACATTGTTTCAATCTGTAGAATACTTAAAATACGTTAGTACATTGAACGAAACTCTCAATGTTTTGGAGTAACATACTTAAAACTTACGTTATTACATAAAGGATATGAGTGAATTAACAGCTAAACTAACTATTCCCAATACATATAGATTAAATTTTAAGGGAGTTCCGTGGCCACGCCAATTGAGTCTGAGGACCTAACCCAGCACGAGCCTACGGTCTTGTCCATACTTTCTACAGTAAGACTATTATTGAAATTACACCGGTTCCATTGGTAGTTGTTTTGAGCGGTAGGATCCCTCTTGTTCCATTAACATCTTGATTCTGGTGCAAGATTTCCTAAAATTTGTGGTATTCCAAAGTCCTATCCAGGATTGAAAGAAAACAACAATCACGACTGTAAATTACTGAAAGATGCCAGTTCAATTGACCCAGCGGTTCAAGGGCAGCATGATATAGATCCAGATGCTTCTTGATGTTCTATTAGTGGTTCCACAGCGTTATTTGACCGAATTTTGCATTTTTAATTGTAATGGTTACTTTTAACTTGTTAATATCCACATCCGAGATACAGAAACTGATTATGATCCAGTTGAGATAAGTTTATGGTACATGTTGATGTCTAGGCTGCTTATCCATGTCCAGTGTTTAGTTAATGTACAGGTTTTAGCAGAGTTTGACCAGGATCTGATGTTCCAGACGGTTTCTAGGCTAACAGTTTCTTCATATTTTTATCCATGCTCTAGAAAACTGGTTTTTGTCTAGTTGAAGTCACTTTGTGTTATGTATTGGAGTTTAGATGGTTTCTGCTGCTGCTATTCTGGCATGTTTTTTTCTTTCCAGCTGTCTGGCGCTTTTCTTTGGAGTATATAGGGTTCCAAATCAATCGGGGTGTTTGAAGTTAGGAGAGAGCATTCAATTATTATCCTAGGTGGTATGGTGGGGTGTCTGGGAGAAGATTCCAGTGGTTAGTGGCGCTGTGAGTGGGTGGGCAGGATGTTCACAGCGCTGCTTTCAAAGATATGTCCTGGACTTTGTGAGATTGCAGTTTCTATAGATAGATATTCTTAAGCAATTAACTACACCAACTGGCCTAATCTCATGCGATTCATATGGTCCTAGCGCCTAACTACTGACTTGCTCTATATTCTAGATACTACTGGTTCCCCTGACAGAGTCCTGGAGCATCATTGGATGTTTACTGTGTTTCCAGCAGGTTTTTGTTAATTACCCAAAATTCAATTCAAAACAAAAAAAATCCAAACTTGACAACAATTACGCGATTGAGATTAAAAAACTTTGTTCACGTTATCTGGACAAATTACAGCAATTAAAACAGGTTCACTGGAGTGATAGGAAGATTATCTAGAGGATTTGTACAAGAATTTAGATTATTTATTGCGATGTGACTGTTTCCTACTTCAATGGTCATTGGCTTCTAAATCTGGTTCGCAGAAGGGCAATTTCAAAGCTCTTGGACCTGTTTTGGGTTTGGATAATAGCGGTGAGCTATATAAAGGATGTTCAGACGGGTTTCGTGGTCGGATGGTGGGTTTTCTTGATATCAAAGTTCGGCTGGGGGGGGGGTCGGCCTGCTTCTTAACGTTTTATAGGATGAACACCTGGTTATCTTGATCCATATTCCAGACACCCCAGCTGTAACATTGTATTCCAGATATTCCAAGCCTGCAGTTGCTAGTTATTTTGGGGCATTTCTTGTACTTGGTCCATGAGCACCAGGTATTCAAGAGGTCCAAGACTTAGTGAACACTTTGTTAACTGGACTGTCCTTGCAGCTATTTCTGGGGTGGATCTTCCATTGTATGTTCTTCGTTTGATTGAGTTCCTACATAATAGACATACTCATGTTCGTAGATGTTAAAAGAAGGTGTGCGCACTGGAGGAGGATGGTACGTGGGTTCCCATCAGGGCTTTGTTCCTGGTATTTACTGCCTGTTGTTCTTGGTCTTCTTGTTCTGTCTTGTAGTCCTATGGTTCTTCGACTGGTGGTACTGGCTGGTGCTTTTCCTCTCCTTGTTCCAGGTTCCTTCTTCCCTGTATCTTCCTGAGCGCTTGAAGAAACGCTATGGGTTTCGGTGGTTTTGCTTGTGTTGACTATGTGTCGATGAATAATGTAGAGTTCCTGAACCACTTGTCTGGGTAAAAGATAAAAAATAGGATTTCCAAACTGGACAGCCTACCAGTAACTGCCGGAGACAGGTTTACAGCTAAGGGTGAAACAACGAAACCCTAATAGAGAAGGGGAAAGAAAAAAATCCCGAAGCAAGAAACGACGAGGAAGGTTCTCGGATAATATAGCATAAAATGGAAGAAATAGAAGAAAGATTGGCAGCAAGCAGACTCAATACAAACAGAACAGTAGAAATAAAAGAACCTCGATAGTAAGAATATATTAGGCGAATTGTGTCGCCTAATTGCAAGCATAGCATAATACAGATAAGTTTTTTAAACAGAAAAGAAAAGAAATTTCCTATACTGATTCCTTTAAAAAAGGTTAACAGCTGTGACAGGTAACTGCGTTGATAGACCCATAGGTCTCTGGTCACTCTGTAAATCATATATCTCTTCAGGTAATGGTATTTACCTTTCCTTTCTTATATTATTTCTAAGATATTCAAGTATTCTTCTAGCGGTGTAGCAACAGGGCTCTCAGATTTTCCCAAGGCTCTTTTTAACGTACGAGAGATTTAATTTGTTCCCTGCTTATGTCAGCAGAATAGGACCAGTTTTAACACCAGCAGAGAGTTGTAGATATTATTACCACTCTTACAAGGTTCTTCCTGGTTTTTATCCTTATCCGATTCAATCCAAAGAGGTTCTTGAGCTCTGAGATGGTTGCACCATCTAAAGATATTTTGGAAATAATAGCCGAAACTTTCATACATTGGCAATTCATTTCGACTCCCAGATTCTAATACCTCTTGACATCTTCCACCATTTCTCCATTTACTAAGATTTTGTTCGCTTTGGTTTACAGTTTTTATTCGATGATTAGTTTAGACTGTGCTACTACCGAAGTACAGGGTCTTCTTCTGTTATTAGGTCAGTGACACCAACGCCCTTTGTGGCACTTCAGGGAGATAAATGCCTTAAAATATCTGTCACAACTTTCGCAAGAGAATTTATTCAAAATGTTCTTTATATCTGGGTCTGGTATTATTGATGCGAGGTTGAAACCGGTATTTGTTAGCAAAATCTTTATTTTCTTTATATTTATTTTTATGGAAGTTACATACTCAAATTTTGAAGTTGTTTAATGAAGTTGATAATATCAACATCTTGTTGACAGAGAACTACCATATCATATGCAAAGATAAAGTACTTATAGTGGCTAGAAAGGAGCTGTGGTACAGCTGTACCAGGTATTTTTATTATGTTCACTATAGAGTTCAGGGCAAGTATCGAAAGAGAGGATGACAGAGAGTCCCGGTGTAGGAAACCTCCTCTGAGGTTAATTGATTGACTTCTTTGAGTTCCTTCGGCTGCTTAGATTTTTGCTTTTATAAAGTAAAAGAATTATCTTCATTACTTTCTTTGGTATAATTTATTCCATCATAGAAAGTTACAGAAAGCTGTATGAGATACTTTCGAAGGTTTTTTGAAAATCTACAAATATAAATTTTAATTTTATTCTTTGCTTTAGTGCCTCCTTAACAACTCTGTTCAAAAGTTCAACTTTGTTAGACGTGGATCATTCGTCCATAAAACCTGTTTGATTATCCGATGGACTTTGAATGGAACTTTTTATTTTTTAATTTATTATCTTAGTTAATAATTTCAAAGTTGTGTTGAGCAAAGCTATTGTCCCGAACGAAGCTGGGTCATCTTTGGAGCCTATTTGTTTATATATGTGGATGATATTTCCGCGGCAGAGTTTCTTTAGTGTCTTAGATTTATATTCACCATTTATAAATACTTCTTGAACTTTGTTGGTGATTAATTTGTGGATCTTAGGAAGTATTTTAATACCTCATTTCTGATCACATCAAGACAAGGTGTTTTGTTATTCCTTAAAATTTTAACAGGTTCAAGAACTTCTTATATTTTTTGATGAGTTGGTCTGTATACTGGTTGATATTTCCGGTTCAAAAATGATTCTATGGTAATGTTGTATTCCCTGAGTGGTTATCTCAAAGATAGGGATAGAAGTTTGTTGTTGGGGTTATAGGCAGTTTACAGGCATTTTAAGTCGACCTGTTGTGTCCACTTTAGCTCCTGTATTGTCCCGTCGTATTTTACCGAGTTTTTTTGGGAGTAGGGTTCAGCTGGCACATTAACTGCTACACGGTTTTTGTTTGATTGGAGTAGAAGTAGCTTTAGATTCCTTCAGCTTCTATGTCTAATAAGTTGTTTTAATCTTCTCTAGCAGATGACTTGACGGCAGCTGTAAGCTTTTTCTTTTCTTCAGCGCTTAGTATTTACCAGGTCTTCGCTTTCTCTGGTAAGAGTTCCTATGTACGTTGGGAGATTTTTCTTGTACCCAGCTGAATAACTTGTGTTTGGGGATGATCTTTAAGAATTGGCTAGAGAACTTGGTCAGTTATATGTATCGAACTGCTTTTTTGTGCTGATTTTGCATTGCTTCTTCTACTTCATTATCCATTCCGCTCGCCAGCTCAGGATTATTGCGGATTTTAGTAAAGTCCAAGGATTTCCCCGCCTTAGGCTTATTCTTTCTGTAGCACACTCGTTTCTATATCTGCAGGGCGTTTTGGTTGAAGTTTATTCTTCCATATAGATTCTTTGGTATGTCCTTCCTGGCTTTAAAGCTTCCATTTGACAGGGATGTGTTACATGTAAATAGTCGATTTCTTACGCCCCCCAGCAGTCAATCTTGGAGTCTACGTAGAATGTTTCTTTTCACCTCTTTTTCCTGCAACTGCTTTGTGATTCTTAATTAGTTAGTCCATACTTCTGAAAAAAACTAGCTAGTAGTTCTCCATTTGAGTTAGAACGCTTAGAGAATCCATATTTATTCGTAACTTCTTGTTCTTTTCTTCTAATTTGGGTATTAAAATCACCAACCAGTACCACCAATCTTCGTATGTTCTTGTTCTCCATGATCTTTTCCAGAAACCTCAAAAATCTTGAGTAGGTTCTTTGGCCGCAGCTTGCGTGCTGGACGTAGCAGTTCATGAGAACCAGGTTTCTCTTCCAACTTAGTTTATTTGTGAGTTCCAGAATTTTATTGCTCCATGACTTAACTTCCACAACTTTTGAGGCAAGTTCCTCAGTTAGGAAGGTAACTACACCTTCAGCTTTAGTAGAAGGTTTTAAGAAAACCCTCATACCTGTTGCTAGGCTAACAGGGGTCCTTTCCTTCAATTTTTCAAATCCATTCCTATGTAGCTTTTGGATCATTAAGATCTTCGTCTTTAAGGAAACCGAGAGTAAGTAAGTAGTTTTTGTAGCATTAGGACCACCTGCGTTGACGCAGACTAGTTTTAGTCGTTGTCTAAGCTGTCTCGTATATCCTGGTTCTTCGTGAGAAGGTGCGAGAGGGCGTCCGCACTCAGAGGTTGAAAACTCGTAACGCTTTTGTGTCATTTCTGAAATTCCAAAATTTTGAAGTTCCTAATACATATGTGTTAAATGACACATATGGGCATGGTGCTCCTGCAGGCACTGATACAGCTTTTTCCATATGCGGAGTTTGTATCTTTTAAGTATAGAAAATCTATTATACAACACCAATAAAAACATAATCATCTGAGAGAAGCTGTAAAACGGGTTGTTTTCCAAGAAAGCAAGGAAAGGCTGTTGTAAACATTGTTTTCGCCTCAGCAGACATAATAATATATTTTCTCACTTACTCTAACTAAATAAGCCCAGTTTGTATCATTAGAGCGCCAACTACTAAATGAGAATAGCTAAGGTCGTACTATATGAACTTCATCAGCGGTCAGAGCCACCATGGAATCTTTTTCTGTGTTCATCGCTTTTCTCTCATCTTTATTTCGCATCAGTATATAAAAATTTAGACAAGGACAATGCTGAATTACTGTGTCTTAGCATTGAAAAGAATGAAACAATGAAACTGAGACAACTGTTAGTGCACTTGCAGTTTCCATGAATCTAAACTGGACATAAGCAAAAAAAATCAATGAGAAAATATAAAGAACGAAGAGATAGTATAGCAAGTAGTGTGACAAGTGCTGTTGCAAATATAAAGCTGAGAAGCAGTGCGATCATAGAGCGTTTGAAATACTCGGCAGGACCAGAGTTAAAAGAAAGAGCAGAAAAAGCAAGACAAAGAATACAAAACGTCAACTCGTTTTTTAATAAACCAATCTCAAAAGAAGGATTTGATATTCTAAATAAAAGAACTCTGTATTCTGAAGATTCCTTTGAAGATTTCAAAAAATACTGGCGAAATCATAGTCTACCATTTTCTGCTTGTTTTCAAGATGAAGAAAATCCTGTTCGAAAAAGAGATAAAATGACTTTTTTCTTTTCTGGAGTATTATTTTCACTTTTTCTCACCTGTATTCTGGAAGGTGATTTGTATTCTTCAGGGGGTAAAGGTAGGGGTGAATTAAGTGCATTTGAAGTAAGTGTGATAATTGGAGCTTCAGATTATCTATATACGAATATTTTGGGATATATTGGATTATGTAGTTGTTATCTTGGTGGTAATACTATAGAAGAAGAAAGAGTAAAACAAATGCGTACAAATGGAAGTCGAGTGTTAATGCTATTTTTTATTCTTTCACTTGCTCTTGCAATTTATGGAGTCGTGTTCTTGATTAAAACTGACCAAGAAGAAATAAGAAGTGAATATGAATATATTGTATTTTCAGGTCTTAGATTAGCACCTTGGGTTTTACTTCGTTTTCTTGTTGCTTTAATTTTTGCGCGAGTTGTAGATTTTATTGTATTAATGATTATGTTTTGGTATAAAAGAATAAAAGAAGTTAGAAAAGTTAAAAAACATTGTGAAGATGAAGATTATGTTGATGATAATGAACTTGAAGAAGCTTTGATTGAAGAAGCTGCGAAAAAATTCATGGAAAAACTATTTGAGAATCTTGCCAAAGT
Source organism: Labyrinthula sp. Ha (assembly GCA_015227615.1). NCBI lineage: Eukaryota > Bigyra > Labyrinthulida > Labyrinthulaceae > Labyrinthula > Labyrinthula sp. Ha. The sequence goes on along the minus strand of JAALGZ010000022.1, from coordinate 411,103 downwards.
TTTGAGTAGAGTTTAAAATTTTCATTTTTCTTACATAATTTTGCAATAAAATATTTAATATTATTAAGTAAATTCTGCTTTTTTAATTCAAAAATGTCTTATCAAAATTTTAGGATTTATATATTTTATATTTATTTCTTATAGTTTATAAATATTTTTATTTTTAATATTAAGAAAATTATACAAAAAAATACTCAAAAATTTTATTTACTATTCAATACTCATCCTATAAAACAGCTTTCAAAATACTGTTTTCATCAACTCTCTTTTTTCTTCTTCATCAATATATTCATAAATATTTAAATTTTCTAATTCATTTTCAAAATTTTCACTTCTCCTAAATCTAGTCAAGACATCTGTTTCCAGTAAAACAAGAATACTTCTTGAACTCTGTTCAAACAAATCTATAAAATTTTCTTTATTCAAGTTTTCTTCAACTTCTTTTCTTTCTATATACGGTAAATTTACTTCATGTGGAGATCCAGGAGCCACAAAATTTTCCCAAATATGTTTACACTTTAATTTCAATCTTTTCATAATAATTTCATCTGCTTCTTGTTTACTTAATCCATGACCCTGAAGTATTGTTTTATATTCAACCTTTGTTAAGCTACACATTTCTTCTTTAATAAAAAGTTTTGCTGTATTATTTAAATGCTGCAAAGATTGTACAGCTTGATAAAATAAAACGTTTTCATCAGAATATTCTTCTTTTGTATGATTAATCAAAGTTTCTTCTAATGCTCTAGAATATAATAAATATTTAACAGGAATTTCTTTTCCAAAAGCTCTTAAATAAAATTCTGCTAAACAATATTGTTTTTTACAAACTAAATTTACAAATGTTTCTTTTTCAATGAAAAGAATTTTTGCTTTTTTACATCTCTTACTTACATAAACTGTTGCAGTACAAGGTAAACCTGAAAGAACACTTAATTCACCAAAATATTCTCCTGCTATTAATTTTCTTATATTTTGATTTCTAGATATTCTAGATGGTACTCTTTTTAAAATAGATCGTTTACCTTGCATTTTTTTTTCTATAACAACTGTACATTCACCACTTACAATAAAATAAACTCTTTCTTTTTCATTTTTTTTTCCTGCTTTAAGAATAACTCTTCCAGATTTATATATTCGACCTTCAATTAAAGAATTCAAAAGTGTTCTTTTTTCTTTTCCCATATTTTTTAATACAAGACTTTCTTTTGCTAAGTTTTCCATATGCTTTAATCTACTTGCTCTTGCTCTGTATAAACTAAACTGATCAGGTAAAAAATGAAATAATGCTTTTAATTCATGTTTTTCAAAAACAAAAGCAACAGAAGGTTCTAAAACTATTGTATTTACTAAGCATTTCTCACCAGCAATAGCACTTAAAACACCTAGAAAAATATCATGAGAACCATTTTTTGGAGAAAATACTTTTAATTTAACTGGTAACCCATTTTTATCAGTATATGTTAAAGCTGCTTTTCCAGATATCAAAATATATGAAAGATTAACAAGTGCATTTTCCTTTGTTAATAGTGTTCCAGCTGTTAATCTTTCAAATCTTAATAACTGTCTTATTTTTCCAATACCAATTGTATTAATTTTTGCACTATTTCGATCCAATTTTCTTGGTGATTTTGATAATTTAGATTCATCTTCATTAAAAGAAAACATAGAGCGAAATATAGGAAACGAGTATAGAAACTTGAAATTTGTGCATCGTAAAGAAGTTTCAAGAGTATCTAAAATAATCCTTTTTGCTGCTAAATTTTTTTTATTATTTTTGAAATTATCAAAATCTTTAGCATTCAAACGAATTAAAACAATTCCACTTTGACTGCTTACATTATTTAAACCTTTTGCATCTAGAGTATATAAATAATTATTTGATTGAGCAACATAATCTTTCTGAAATGCATCTGTTATACCAAAAATTTCACCTTCATGAAGAGTACGAACATGCTTTTTACCATCAAAGAGTCCAATTTCACCGTGAAAGACATAAAATCCACTTTTAGCAAAAGATCCAGCTTCATAAACAATTCCATCTGGAGCAACTAAAACGAAATCAAGACATTGAACAATTTCCTCAACATTGTTTTTTGAGAACCTGGGGAAGCGTTTAAGTAGTATTGAACAGAGAAAATCGCGTTCAAGAGATGCATTGCGTTCTGGAGTTTCATCAGAGTAAGGACTGAAATGTGAAAGAAATAATTCTAAACTTCTGCTTCCATTGAAAGCATTTTCTGAATCTCTTGAATTTCCAACACTATGTAAATTCCGCAGAGAACCAAAAACTGAATTTCTTTTGGAATACTTCAAACCCATTTGTATTGTTTTAACAGAGGCTCAAATGTGTTCTAAATTAGAAAGAGTGAAAAAGCTTTCTAATTCCTTCCGTTTCTCTTGACTATATTTTTTGGTCTACAAAGAATCTGATTTATTTTTCTTACGCTCTCTTTATAGTCTTGGTCTTTGAAAGAAAAGGTTTCTGAATTGTAACCATTTATGTAACTGGGGAAGTATAATCGAAGTTTGTACTTTCTATTCTGTAAAGCTGTATATTTTAAGTGAGTCGGTAATGGGACGTGAATCGACCTTTAAAATAATTGGTCTCGAATTATATTGGATAATTAAGCCGAGAATAGACCGAGAACCCGGTCGGATTATTCTGATATTTATATATATATATATGAGAACCTAATATTGGTAAATAGTAATTATGAAGCTGTATTACTTTTTTTGGGGATAAACCGAAATTCTGGTAGAATATATCGTCCCGGCAAGAGCTTTGTTTTTCGACACTGCACAAGCGTGGTGTTACATTTGGTACACTAGACACAAAAAAAGTGATAAGACTTAATGAAACAAAGAACATAGAGTGAAGTTTACTTGACGTTTCTCTAGTCCTAGATACTTCTGTTTGGTCAACTCTACGAAGTTTTTACTGGTTGAAGGAGTGAACACCTAAATTGAAGTGTTACATAATGTTCTAGGTTTACAAGGAGGGGTACTGATTTGCTGGAAAAGAACTGAGTTTCATTACGAGTAGATATTAGAGTTACGTCTCTTTTAAAAGAAATGTTGGTACTTATTGACGCAAGTTGTTTTATATTGTATTCACTTAATAATTAATTATGGTGATACCCACCTCAATAAAACTAAACTAACTCCTACGGTACTATTTTAACTACCTTCACTTTTAGTACTTTATTCTCAACACATCACTCAACATATAACAACAGTACTTTATTCTGTTTGAGAGTGTATTTAATAAAAAAAGTGTTTTCATATTCTTGTTAGCAAAGAGTCAACTGAGTCCAAGACATGATGTTCAAATTGATTTCAGATTTAGGATATGTCCATAAAACCACCACTTCTCTTGCGGATGCTTGTCGTGTATAAATATGCTCCCGCTTTTGCTTTGAGAACCTTCTGGGGCTGGGCATGCTCTTACGGCAACTTGAAACTTTGTTAACCTCGTTAGACACTTAGAGTCTATGATCATTGAGTTGCTTTGGAAACACTTGTGGGGTTAATAAAACTTAATCAATCTTAAATAAGTCTAACTCTGTGGTGCGAAAAGTTCTTACCACAAGTTTGTTCTGCAATATGAAAGGTGATTTTAATGTAAAGTAAGTTAATTGTCATGTTCTTCTAATAGATAATCGATACTTGCCAGATTTCGAATATTAGGCGTGACAAGGAAAATGAAGTAGCCCTTTAGGACAAACTATTTATGATTAGACTTTAAACCACATTCACAAATAATAATGCAGTTAACAAAGTGAACCTTAAATGCACCAAAGTCGTTAGCTTCTCAGATTTTATCGCCAGTTGTGGTTGGGAGCCACTTTGCTTTCCATTAAGCACATACTAACCCTCAGACTGTCCAATATCTTCACTGAAGTGAGAACAACGCGTACTTATGTCGGCTTGAGAAAACATATCTGTTACATACTATTTTTTGCATAGCTGGAGTACTCTAAACTTATTACCCTGGCTTATACTGTCGTAATTAACAATATATATACTTTGATGCCCAAATGTATAAGAACTTGATACGGCGACAATATACTTTCAACAGTGCCATAAAGATTGATACCAGTTATGTTTGGTTATTTTTACAATAGTTTTCAAGAAGCAAGCTATTGGCCTTAGGCCTTACAAAACTTAACTGTTACATGATTCGAAGGCGAAGGTTTGAATTGGAAGACGTAGGTAAATTCCACACTAAGCATCTCATATAGATTGCTTTAAATTGCAATTTGCACCCCAGGCTAAGCTTAGTTATAGACAATTTCGGCATTAAAATTCACTCTTCAGTCAAACCTTGGCTTAGAAAGGAATTTAAAATTTGCTTTAAGTAATATCTCTAGGGATCTATTTTATTTAATAAGAACTTGTTTAAATATCTTCCTTTAGATTTTGCTCCTTAGTTGATTCTTCTATTTTTTAAACTTTATTTGCTCAATATTGAAGATCAGTCATTCTTAATCATCAGTTGAACTATACAGCCCTGCTGCAATCATCTCGCTGATTTTACCTAGATGGATAGCACGTTTCACTAAGGCTTTAATCCCAGGTCAGCGTCAACTGAACAGTTGAGAGCGATATGGCTCATGGGGCAGTTGCTCCATTTTCATATGATACGTTTCGATTTAAGTATACTCAAATATCATTTTAAAAATATCAAAGGCAAAAAAATGTAAAAACAGAAAATTCTTAATATTAACATTAGAATAATGCTATTTTTCCATGAAAGGACATACCTATCCCTAGATTTTGTCCCAGTTTTCTTAGAAGATGTCCCATACTTTTGTTAGGAGGTACGGAACTCGTCAAATATAGAAAATGTACACTTACTTAGAGCTTACCTCACTAAGAAAAAGTGAATTGTGCAACATAGCTGGAAAGCATATGTTCATCATGCTAGCAGATTCAAGAATGAATTGGGAATAAAATTGTTGCAACACCGTATCTGTGAAACATGGAAAAGAAGAACATAGAAAAAGCAAAATTGAATCAAGACCTGTTATATAGTGTGTGTTACCGTTCCCCAAAATCTTGCTAAGTAGCAAGCATTCAGAATGTGCTATCATTTTGCTAAATCAGTTAAGAACCTGGATGAAAATCGATGTAACTAGAAGAACGTTGTAATTCTAGCACCGAATAGCAAAGTGAGTAACCAGAAATAAATTGCAATGCATCAATGTAGTAATCTTGAGCAGTATATAGAAATAAGAGACAATTTGTTACATGCTTCCTGATTGCATGCATCACCGAGAATGTAAGGGGATAATACACATGTTTCTACAAGCTAAGGTAAAATCACAAATCTTAAAAATGAAAAGGAGGATCTAGAGAAAAGGATCTTAAAAAAAGCAAAGCTCTTAAATTGCTTATAGGCACAAATAGATCAATTAAATAAGTCTATGTGCGTTAACGGTTAAAAAATCTTAGATTTGAAGGCGGGACGCTAATAAGTAAAGAAAGAATCATCGGAACAGCTCATAGTTTTAGGATTTTACTTGCAGAAAATGCAAATTTCGAATTCTGTGGTTAATATGAAATGTATCCCTGTAACCTAAAATCACTGTTCTTGCTATCGTGTTAAATGAAAAAATGAAATTTTTATGAAGTAACAAGAACTTTAAATATTATGATTATAAATGACCCAAGCAGCTTCTCACACACAAAGTAGAGCACAATTTGAGACAGGAACACCCGAAGGTATTTCCATTTAAATTAAACTTCAAAGTGGTGAATAGCCCTGCGTATATTATATCTTAGCTAATCAGTCTTCGCCAATAGAAAAACATACTGTTGTCAAATACGAGACCTAGAAAAGGCTAGGTTATCAACCTGGGGTATTCTTAGTGAGATGATACTACTGCTGTCGATCTCCACAAACTACGATCATTAAGATGATCAAGAAAGTAAAACATAGAACTGCAATAACCCAACAAAGTTAATAAACGAAGTTTCGATTTTGAAAGCAATAAGATTTGTCTGTTGCTAAGTAATTCGGTTCAACATTAAAATTTCTGAACTTACGTGCTTTCCGATTTCAATCACACCCGCAAAAAACTAACAGTATAAAGGCAAGTCAAACAAAGGTGGTTGCTGCTTTTTGCTTTAATCTTGTCGCTACGGAAAGCTTGATTTTTCCTATACCGCTGAAGACTCTATTTGTTTGGAAAAATTTTCGCATAGAAGAATACTTGAGGATATCCACAATTCTGCAATTCATGTCTGTAAGAGAACTAGATGAAGCTAGCAAGTACTTGGGTACGTGGTGTCTGTATGAATAATACGTTATATAGGAAGAGGGAAGTGAAAATTTGAAACTTGATTAAGAATCTCTTAATAGAAATCTACGAAGTTTCTCATAGTTGCGTAAACCGTTAGTGCTTGGTTATTGGTATGGAGGGAGTTTTCTTTTTTTAACGCAGCATTACCATGATTTTAACATCATTCAACTCAATACAGGACTAGCGTATGGCAAACCCTCCTCAAACCCTATCATAACTCTGCAATCCTTCCAGCTGCCTTTTCTTCCCTCTTTCCTTCCATCCTGTCTCTCAGCATTTTGCACCGAACCAGGAAATACAAATAACCAGAAGCCAGGCAGGTGGATGACTTTCTTTGAAGAGCTAAGAAGAAGGAATATCGATTATAGATTTGCTAACTGGAGATTTTTTGACGACGATGGTATTTATGCAGATTATTATTTTCAAATTTAAAATAAGAGTTACCACTTTATTACTATAATTTCTTTTGCAACTTATTTCAAACAGAGGCATGAACATAGAGCAGTGAAATAAAAAGTTATATTCGTGGGTCAAGTATCCATTTGCACACTAAACTCAAAAATACCATTATATTTAGACATCAGACTAATATTGAAGTAATATTTAAATTGTTCTTAATTATTTGATAAATCTTTCCTTTGCATGCTCTTACGTACCTACAGGATCTATAACTGCTAAGGAGCAAGAAAATAAGGGGGTATACCAGACTTTTTGTTCTGTGCAATTTTCACTTGTTTTTGGCGTTTTGGCTAGATTTTTCTAATGTTTTTGCTGCTCCTCGTACTTATAGATTTTGGGAAAATATTCATCGGGAAATTTTGAATCTTTGAGATTTTTCTATTTCTTGCCAAAGCCCTTAATGCCTTCCCGAGAATTTTCACTTTCCCAAAATTACTGGAGAAGCTTCATTTCGCTTTTCTCGAATCCTAAGCTTTTTCGAAAAGTTCCTTTGAACTTCGAGGTATTTAATATGGTCTTCAGTGGTCTTAGTAAGTACAGTCTTAGCACTTTGAGGTATAAGGTTACGGGGTTTTCACAAACTGGTCTCTTCTCGACCTTTTTCTAATGAATGAATCATTTTCCCGAAGTACAGGATTAGAAACCAGTGAAACTAGAAGCAGAAAGAAAAAAGGAAGATAGCAGTAAAGAAAAGGATAACATTGGAATCGTACCAAGTAATTGTTTACTTTTACATTTTTCATATTGGAATCTCACAGTAGCCAAAATTGAAAAATATTAAAGTTATGTGTCATGCTCAGTCAAAACATTCTACCTTATTTCATGCATTCTGCGACTTGAGGCAATAAAAGAGTTGAATTTGGCTAAGAAATTTGGATAATTATTATTCAACTCAGAACTAGTACTACAGAAATTAGAAAAAGAAAAGGATGATGGGCAGGATACTAGTTTTAGCATTACTGAAGACAACTTAGCCTTGGAACCGACCAGAGTGATAAAATATTTAACCCATAGTTGGGGTATTGGGCTAGTTTTCTTTGGATAGTTAAGATTACTCAGCGACAAAACTGTTGTCTATGCTAAGACAAAACCTATTAATTCCTAAGTAATATTCCTCAAGTGCAGAAGAAAGGCTCCACTCATTCAAATTCTCGTTCAGTTTTTGTAATTCATGATGAAACAACTTTATCTGGAAAATGAGCATTCCAACTTGCTGGCCATATTTAACATTTAGCGCAAACTGTTGAAAGCTTGTTCATGCTCCAGCTATACTACATATTCTTGAAACAAATTCCTTAGAAAAGTTGGTTCTTTGTGTTTTTTCACCTGAAAATGTGCGGGTTAAGGCCTCACATCTTCGTAATCCGTTGCCGACACCATTTTGGAGAACTTCAAACATTACATCTGGTGTATGTTCTCTACATAAGGTCAATTTATGTTTTGTCTCATTTTTTCCTTTTCTTGTATCAAAATAAGCTCTTGCTGGGAGTCTACCTTACCATTCTTCTTTGGGTTTACTTGTGTTTTTCTTTCTTATTCATATATTGGGCCACACAACCCTTGAGATGATTCATCCAATCAGAAGTAGTTTCCTAAAAAGACTGACCTATAAGAAACCGATCAAAGGTTCAAGAATTGAGTCCATCCTCAATGCAAAAGGAGGAAAGCGATTGGTTTATTTATCCAATCATATAAGTTACTGAGTCGAATTTTACCTTACCAAATTCTTCTTTGGGTTTACTTGTGTTTTTCTTTGAAACTTATTCATATATTGGGCCACACAACCCTTGAGATGATTCATCCAATCAGAAGTAGTTTCCTAAAAAGTTGACTGACCTATAAGAATCTAAATCTTCTGAATTTCAGGTTTCAAAATTATTTGTCTTAAGCTTTTAATTATGTCACTTCATATATTTACTTATTAACTTCTTTACAAATTTTCAAGTTTCTGTATTCAAGCTATGGAAAAAGATTTAAATCCATCCTCATTTTCATCGAGGGCCGAGTGGGGAGGGAGGGCCGAGTGGGGAGGGAGGGCCGAGTCATGGGGGCCATTTTTAAGGACGCGGGGAGCATGAAAGGCTCCCCGCTACGCTAGGGTCAGTCAACTTCAGATTTTATTGTTTCTTAACTATTAATATTTATTTTTTATCTTCTACTACACTTAACTTTATTCCCAGTCCCCTCTCTTTTTTGTCTAAGTATTGGAAACAGTCATTCTGCGCATACTTAATTCAGACGTATGATGAAAAAAAAATTTTGGGAAATCGATCTGACCAATGAAATCGCGAGGAGTATCTGACTCCGGAGTCAAAAAACCCGCGCCCCAATAAAACACAAATCAATATAAAGAAAACTTTCAAAAAAAAAACCTAAAAAATGGAAATAGAAAGTAATCCAAGAGCTAAATTAGAGACTAAGGTATATTTCAACACATATTAAAGTTTAGTCTGCATTTTGGCACTGTATGACCCTTGTTCTTGGCCTAGGGACGCTTACGATGCCCTTCGTTTTCAAACAACTGGGATGGAGTGGAATTTTCATCCTCGCCTTTCTTGCACTACTAAGTTCCCACACAGCGAAACTAATTTGTTTATGCGCTGACTTTAAAACGCCGTACTTTTAACTCTTTGATAACAATTAGTCTCCAAAAGAACTTAAACACGTATCCAGACATTGCTAAAGCAGCTTTTGGTGCAAAAGTACAAACTTAACTAGATCTTATTTATAGGGAAAAATGTTTGTTGATTGGGTCTTAGGAATAGATCTGGTTGCTAGTTCAGCTCTGTTTCTCATTTTTGTTGCTACGAATCTTCAAGCGCTTAATTTAAATTCAACTTATTTAAACTTTAGTAGATCAACATGGACAATTTTTACAACTATGAGTTTATTTCCATTAATACATATGAATCTGAGTGAATTAAGTAACTTATCCAAATTTGGAAGTTATATTATGATCCTCCTGGTTTTTGGAGTGATTTACTCTGCTGCAACAGTTTCTCCAGATGTCCTTGGTTCAAATAATTATGACTATGTGAAACTTGAGTTGAGTGCAATTGGAAATATGGTGTTTGCATTTAGTTGTCATGGAACTTTGTTGACTATTTACAGGGAGATGAAGAACCCAAAGGATATAAACAAGCTCTTGAGTGAAGTCTACGCTTCTGGATTTTTGCTTAAGTTGATAGTAGGGTGTTCAGGTTATTATGCATTTGCACAAAATGTTAGTGATCAAGTATCTCTTAACTTTGAGAACCCCTTGGTTAGAACTTTTGTTACTTTGTGTGTTACTGCAAAAAAATGGTTAACATATCCATTACCTCTTGAACCTGTTGCAGAGATTTTGACTGGTGAGAGTCAAGGGATCGTTCCAAATCGGAAGAAGGTTTTTGTTATTAGAAGCGGGTTAGTTGCTTTGACGGGAGCATTGGCGCTCTTACTTCCTTACTTCGGTATCTTTCAGGCTCTAGTGGGATCATTATGTGCTGGGATGCTTGTTGTAATTTTTCCAATTATGTTTTACTTGAAACTGCATGGGAATAGTATATCGAAGCAAAGCTACAATTTTCACATGTTGCTGCTTTTCTTTTCTTCCCTACTTGTTGTGCTATCTGCATTTTATTCTCTTGTTCAAGCAAAGGATTTATGGACAGAGGTTGAAATCAATGAGGATTAGTGTCATCAAGTAATATTACAATCTTGTATAGCAATTGAGTTATAGTTTTTGGTCCCAATGTAAGTTCATCTCTTTAATCAAAGAAGGAACACAGCTTGGTTCAGTGATTTGATGCTTGTAACAAAAGTTTAACGCTTTCTTTTCAAAGTTGTCTTCTTTCGCGACTCTCAAGTCAGTTGTCTCTCCCCCAACTGAAAGATGTAAAACTATTTCGTCAACATTCTCAACATCATTTATGGCAAAATCCTTGGTTTCATTTCTCTCTTCTACCTCATCAACTTTTTTATCAGTTTTGTCAGGTCCATAATTATAATTATACACGGTTATTGGTTGCGTTGACGGAGGAACCTCATCGTAGCCATACAGGCCTCTACGGATTCTTCGTTTCTGCATACCTGGTTTCAACCTTCTGTGTATTCTCATCTGTCTGTCCATTTCAAAATCATCCCATTCATCTTCATCATACTCTTCAAGACTAGTGTCACATGTAGAATTTTCTTTTTCTTCTGGTTTAGGTTCTTCTAGCTCAAACATCCATGGCAATATTAGCTGCCCTTCCTCCGATATATTCTGTACATAAAACTTCCTTATCCCTAACCCAGTTCCAAAGACTAGCTCTCCGCTGTTTGGATGGGTAATTTGCGCACTCAGATTATGCCATCCTGGTTCCACCATGGCAAACTTAGGATGATAATCTTCCTCAAACAAAGGCCAGCAAGTATAGGGGGCTTCGTCTAAGCTCAAGCACATAAATGCTGGATCAAACACTTTCTTAAACTTCTTAATATTTGAAGTTGTTATCACTTGCAAATGAACTTCAAAGGTTCTATTCAAAGTAGCATTTTCAATAGGCCAATCAATGGACACAAACGGTAACGATACGGGGGAATCATCAAACTCTTCTTCTTCCTCAACCAAAGGTGTAGATTCCTCAGTTTTATTTTCATGCTTACTTCTGTTTAAAGCCTCCTCCATTAGTTGTTTCTGGTACGCTTCAAGCTCAGTTTCATTAAACTTCTTTACCTTAAATGTGCTGTTGGAGTAACTCAGATCTGCAAAGGTACGGTTGATGGGGTCAATCAAGTAAGTTTCAAAAAAATGCCATCCATCTGGAACATTTGCAAATCTTGGATGTCTTTTCATATGAAACATAGACCAACATGAGTAAGGCCCCCAATCCAAAGAAATGCACACATTTGAGTTATTATATTTTCTTTGAAACACAGTTGTATTGAACGCATTTGTCGTAATTGCAAGCTGCACATCTACGTGTGAGAAATTCACGGTGATATTTTCATTAGGAGAATTGAAACTGGTCATTCCGGTAATTTCAATATATTTGGGTGATTTTGGAGTATCTGTGGTAATTGTTCCACCACCCGCCTTCAACATCTCACCTATGTTATCGGGAGTTATAACCTTATCCACTCCACAAAGAACGACGGAGAATATAAAGAAAGAACTCAAAATTTTAATTTTCATCTTTTTTTGTTGTTCAACGGTAAAATTCTAAGAACAGTTAACGGTTAAATTACACTTAGCAAACATAATTTTCCGACGAAAAACTAAAACATTGGATTGATAAGTGCTGACATAATGTTACTTCACGGAGCAATATTGTCTCATTGAAAATTATGACCTTGAGGACATTTACTTCTTTTACACTTGTTTTAAGAATCTTTTGGTACTAGAGAGATGCTGTCCTACTGATATATATCTGGCTTGCTAACATTAATCTGGTTCAGCATTTGATTTCAATAGTTTTCTTCCATAGCTCAGTTGGCTAGAGCGTTCGGCTGTTAACCGAGAGGTCGGTGGTTCAAGCCCGCCTGGAAGAACTCTTTTGCTTGTATCCGTGCAGCGCAAGTTTTGCTCTTTCCTAGATTATATAGTTGTAAGGGTTCTAAAACTTGAGCTAAATTTGATTTGAAATGGATAGAAAGTGATTCTTTAAGTTCAATCCATGTTAGCTCTATATAGCAATTGTGTGTTGTATCTCAGTACAAATCTCAGACTTCCAATGCGCCGAGGTTGAAATTTATGATTCAGTGCTGCGTGTCATCAAATCGGCTTTGGTTTCCGTGAAAAGTTCATATATTTAAATCATTGCTGAGATTCTCTCTTTAACAATGGTGAGATTCTCTCTTTAACAATGCTGAGATTCTCTCTTTAACAATGCCGAGTTCTAGTTTGTAGGTTTTCTAGATCCCTGCTAGTTACGAATTTTCTTCAAAACTACTTTTTGCTAGTGATTATGGACCTTAATCTTTATGAAGAACTTTAAGCATCATTTTGGAATAATTTTCTTACTAGATGCATAAGCATACGTATGATAGCTCAAAAAAAAATTCTTTTAGTAATAATGCGTTATTAGCTCGACACTCTGTCAGTACATATGTGTCAACAATAAGAAGATAAATTAATACCAAAATTTTTACGGGCAATTAAGCTCATAGGAATAAAGTTGATCTCTTGAAGACTCACGTTATTGCATTTATGATTTTGTGCTGATGTAGCTACACAAGAATAAACAATTCCCGGAACAACCTCACTCTAGAAATGTTGGTTAGGGTTTAAGGTTTATTCTTCGCGCTGACTAGAATGGAAAAGTTTCAGATCAGTTCTAGACTAAGATTCACTTTAGGAAGAATATGTACACATTCGAAGTGAGTATCACGAAGTACTACTAACAGAAACAGGTCCATTGAAGAGAATAAGAAAGAAGGGTATTAGTTGAAAAAAATACTGCTACGTATTTTAATGGAATTCTTAATGTACTGAGTTGTACTTTTCAATTGTACAATGTTACCTTTCACTTTACACAATTCCTTTTCCTCTCAATTCTAGAAGTGTATCATCAGCCCCGATACTAGATAACATATTGTTTTAGAGCTATTAGTAATATTACATTAATTTCTTTTCTAGTTTGTACTCAACAATACTCATATTATCATTTTTGGAGAGTAGCATTTACAAATATTCAAACATAATTGAAACTGATTAGATCAAATGGTTTTGATTGGATACCTAATGTGGGTAGCCTTAACAGTTGCAATATGAGACATCAGTTGCTTTCCAGCAACATAGCTTAATACCAAGAAGTATGTAATTTTGAATGCTGAGTCGGTATCTTTATTAATAACATTTTTATGGCATTCAGGAAAATTTTCTGCCTTTCATCTGAGAAGAAAAATTCTGTTTTTCTATTGAGAATTAAGCTGAGCAACTTGACCCCACCTGTTATGAATATTTTAAACCTCTATCAACCACCTATTCAAACACGTTAATAATGCTGTCATAGTAATTGGCGGGTTTCTGATCGGTGGGACACAGTTTCTTGAAACCTTCGTCTGCTACCTGCTATGATTCTACTGATATTTCAAGAACGAGTTTGGGCAATCAACATCCAATCCAAGAGCAAAGGAAGAGATGCAATTATGCAACGACAGCATTTATCTTCTTATCTGGGTCGCCCGAGTAGTTCAGAAGCTCAACAATAGATATTGAAAAATTTTCTGATGAATTATCGTGGACAGAAGTAACAGTAGTTACTTTATCACCTGGGTAGAATAATACACCAAGGCATTCAATTAAGGAACCATGTTGGTAAAGCCCCGCTTAGTAAACATTATATTTCCGAAGTCATAGCTTGAAAAAGTTTTTTTAAATCGAAATTGGGAACTACAATAGCACGCATTTTAATTTTTAAGTCTCATTACCAAGATATAAGTTGGTTTGTTGCAATGCATTTTCGAACAACCTTCTTGTTAAAGCGTTCCTTTCTAAGAAGTTTTGTAATATATATTATGATATTAATAAGCATTCAGTGTTGTAGAGATTAAATACCATGAATCTTCTTAACCAACATCTCAAAAATTTATTCAACCCATACTGCTAATTCATGTCTCAGTATACCAAAATCCTTTATGTTTTCTATTCATATCGGTGCTGATTATATATGACGAAACTGTTTTTCTCGTAGGACATTATTACGTGCTGGCACTTATTCTTCATGATACAGACAGGAGGCGAAGATGTTGGGGTAGCCATTCAAAATCAGTGTAAGTTGATGGTACTTCAACCATGCCACAAATTGAGTAAAACACGTATTTGCAGACTTAGCTGCGAAATGACGCCTTGTCTATGATTGCACATTTAGGATACTGAAACCACCTTATATTGTACTGAGCTCTGTTATACGCAACCCCGAAATGAAGACAACCATAGGCTTCAGTTTTTCAAAGACAAAAAAACAGTATTCATAGGATTGCTGCAAAGCAAATAAGGAAGGACAAATTATCAACTTGTTGAAAGCTTGTGTTATATTAGGCAACACTAGAAAATTGATGATGGAGTTGTTCTATTTTAATTTATTAAACTATTTATGCCATAACAACCTTTATATAGTCATGCAATTTTAATCCTAGTAGAGAAAAGGTGTTAACTCCTTTTAGGAATAAGATCAATATCACTCTCGACTTAAGACGAAAAATTAAATAACTTTAAGGTTAAATGAATGCTCCTAATAGAGTTGAATCCAAACAATAAATGAGTTAAGAATTCCAGTTCTAATACTTAGCTGCCTGTTAGGCGCAGAAATAAGTTTGCAGATCAAAATTAAGCGGAGAAATGAACTAACTTAGAAAATCATGGAGTTTTGTCTTAATCCCGAAAGGGCCCCCAGTATAAAAGCATCTGGGGCTCATCTAACTATCCTAAAGTTGATAAGAAGTATGTTTTCTCAACCAATAGAAACTAGTTGCAGCCTCTTTGATCCTCCACAAACTCGACTTTTCGCTAGTAACTATTATACCTTCAATTAGTAAATAAGTTATTTCCAACTTAATGAAGGCCTTTCCTGCTGCCAAGCAGCGCAGGAATACCGCAGACTCTGGGAAATATACTGCTTTTTTCATTTCTCCAAAATTGTGCAAAACAGCCGCATATTAGGGTTTACAACTGATCCCTTATACTGAGAGCTCAAATATATAATGTCTTCAATTTTAAATAATTAAAGTTTGCCTTTAGGTTGTAGTTCAAGCATCCCGTTGTTAATAACCACAGCATCACCAACTTTAACTTGTACAATATAAGCAGCACCTTCTTTCCACAGCTCAACGGTGAGTGTATCTCCAGGCATTACTGGCTTAGCAAATCTTCCTCTAAAAGACTTGAAATCTTTAGGATCAGCACCAACTGCTTCAAGTGCCGCGTTCAAAGTAACTCCATAACTGCATAATCCGTGTAAGATAGGTGCTTTAAAACCAGAAATCTTTGCAAATTCAGGGTCAATGTGAAGTGGATTGTAATCACCAGCCAAACGATAAAGATTAGCTTGAGTTTCAGTAGTTGCTACATTTACAGAGATGTCAGGATTTCTCTTTGGTGGCACGATTTTCTTTACAAATGAAGTTCCAGCATCTGTAAATCCCTTTGCACCTACAGAAAAAGCACCAGAAAGAATTCTAAAAACTGGTTTTCCATCTTGAACCAGTAATTGCTCAGATTCAGTGGAAGCTCCAGATCCCTTCTTAAATACTCCGGTAGTTCTGTACTTGATCGTTACATCTCCACCTTCTGGGTTAAAATCTCCCAATTTTTCAATAAATCTTTCTCCATCCAAAGTTACTTTAACACCAGCTAATGGTACCTGTGGCATACTTTGCATAGATGGTGACGGGAATGAAACTACGTCGTGTGATGTGCCTTTAAACACTAAGGTTAGGGGGAAAGAAGGAAACATTGCGAAATCGTCGTGATGCTCGTAAATATATCTTAGATCTTTACACCCAATCGAAACAGCGTATAAAAGTAGATCTCTTTGACTATATGCAGTTGGAATTTCAACCCACTGGTTGATGTATTTGCTTGAATCTAAATCACTCATGTTTGGATTTTTTCTTCTTTTGGTTTTGCTTATTTCCTACGTTTTCTTATTGGTTCATTTTCCGAAATCCCGCCAATCGGATCTCCGACATCGGAATTTTGATGTTTCCGTTTAATTTGTTGGTAATTCGGGCGTTGGAAGAGTAAAAATTACAAAAGAAAAATAGATCCTATTTGGAGTGAAGATTCTTGTCATAATCGCGTTACATAATGCGTTAAGAGTATATGACTCTTTTTTTAAGTGGGATTAGAATAAAGTAGTGTACATAAGAGACTCTTACCATAAAAATGTTACTATGAAGGGCTAGGAAATTGCTTCCTCTGCTAATAAGTTCTGGTCTCAGTTGATTGACACTCAATTGAACTTGATTTGTAAATCGTTTCTCACATATTATTATTGAATCATGAAGATTCATTTGGAAGGAAAAGAGTGCATTAGCTTTCATGGCAAAGAAGAAATAAGTAACTTACAGTCTAAGCTGTTGTTCTAAAAATATAGTTTGACAACATCTTGCTACTCATTGCTCTTCTCTCTAGAAATTAATCCCTATATATCTTAATTTTATCCCTTAATATAGCACTATAAAACATTAATTTTCGTTTTAGTGTTTGGTATCATCTTCGCACAGTCAACAATTACCATATGAAAATCTACACAGAAGGAGAACGCTGTATCTAGTTTATAGTTTAACTCGAAAAGTTTGAGTAACAAAGCGTTTTATTTGAATCATCTTGTTTAGGATATTTTGGTTACAAACAGGCGAAGCTTATTTTGTTTTATCTTACTATCTGAGTACCCCTTAGCAAGAATGCTTTATAATTCACTTTGGTTTATGTGAAAATTGAGAATTAATAAACCTAAGTTCAAATCAAAAGAGAAAAATATAATGGCATACTACTTGGCAATCTACAATAATTTCTTAAACCATAACAGGAGAGTAGGGTAGTTCCATCGAGTAAAGGTAAGGTAGTTCGAAGAAGTTGAAGAGCTCTTAAGGAATAAATATAGATGATAATATCTTTTTGTTTATATATTAATTCACTTTCTTATTTATTACTTTCACATAAGTAAAAAAACATTAAAATATTAGGTAAGAAGCTGCATTCTCAATGAATTACAAAACATTTATTATGTATATTCTATTTGTACGCAATGGATAAATAGGAACAACTAATGCCAGGAAATAAAAAGAGATTAAAAAAATGCTGTGAGTATAAGAAAAACCAGAAAACTTCAACGTTTTTTTTTCTTGACCTTATAATTTTACATTAGATTCCTATTTATTCTTGTTTCCCTATACAACTTAGTTTACGTAGACTCAACTTTAGGAAGATCATAATCCTGAACTAGTGTAGAATCCGCAACAAATCACGTATTCTTGAAAATCTACCACATAGTTAAACCTTCTAATTTTTCTTAGAAAAATATTATTGAAATAAACGCTATTAATTTTTTTGCTTTGGAATGATTAAGCTGAAGAGGAATATGATATTCTAATGCCCCAAGAGGCTACGAGAAGATAGAGTATAACGTAAACTTACTATTAAAGCAAAGATATAACTACAAATAAACAGAATAAAATATATCTGCAGTAGAATCATGATTTAAGAAAGTGTAAATCTAAAACTGGTATCAGCTATATGATTTCATAAAGAGATGGAGGCCCAGTACTCATTTCTTTACAAGAAGAGTATTCTTGTTCCAAAATTAGAGTAACAAGATCTAGTTCTAAGTTTTCTAGAAAAATCTTCGAGCTATGAGTCTTTATAAACTCCAGCTAAGCAAAAATATTTGAAATAAGAAAGTTCAAGTCCTGCTGTTGAAAATATGTCAAAGCAAACAAGTATCGCGTGATTTAACTAGTTTTTAGTACTGGTTTAGTCTTTGTATAAATTAAAGCTTGGGGAAATCAGGTTCCAATAGAAAAAGGAATAAATATATTTTTTGAATCATAACTTGAACTTATATTTTTTATTCTTTCTTTTAGCAGATTTATACTGAAAAAACATTACTTCAAAACTCATTCAATGGATTTCAATTATAGGAACTAATACTTAGCTCACTATGACAAAACTCTTCTTCAAGATTTTCTTAACTCTAGTATCTAAGAAATATGAAGTGTCGCAGCATTACTTCTATAATTAAGTTGATTTATTTTTTCACACAAAAAATTCAAAATTATATTGTACATAATTGCAGAAGCGTATGCTTTCTTATCTACTTGCGCTTTCTTTTTTTAACGGTGACATCAAGGATAAGGGAAACAACTTAACTATTACCTACCTTTTTTCTCAAGAAGTTCCCAAGAATTTTTTTTTCATACATTATTTCTATTGTTCAGAATAATCCTCTTTTACTTTACTTCAAATGCATTGGGATAATAACTAGACGTTTAAAACTTTTGACATAACCGTTACGGTTTATCTAAATTTAGCCGTTTAGACACAACGTAAACAATGAACTATTTGAAGAAGAAAGTTTAATTCTTGAAGACCACCTTAGGAAAACAGGTGGAAAGAAGGCAGTATGTGAAGATCTTATTATAAAGAGCTTTGCGGTGACCTAAGAATGAATCTTAATCACGGAACAACTCGGGCAAAGTTTCTTGTGTTTTTCTGATGTTTAGTAGTTAATATCTTCGAAAAAAGAAGAGTTAGCTAAGAACAGGAAAGAAGTTTACAAACAAGAATTTGACTTCATAGATAGCCCCTGTCTATGACTACTCCCCAGAATACCGATTTCAACCTGGCATCATGTTTTTCATAGGAAGTTGCAAGATAAATATACATAATTTATAAAACTGGAAATGATACTTGCAGATTCTTAGATGAATGTACATTAATAAGAATGAACCAGTGTAGCAGAAAAGCTGTTAGATGACCCTATTTGATTTTGTTGTAACAGCATCTTCCGATGTAAGGAGTTTGGACTCTTTTGAGGTGAGTTCAGTTTTTCTTTCTTCTTCTATTGCTGCGAAAACGCAGATAAATGGCCAATTTAAACCTAAGAATAAAACAAAAAAATAAGAAAATACCAACAAGTCCAGGTCCTATATATTGAAAAGCGAGCTGAGATGGTGGGAACACAAACCATGCAATGTAAGAAAGAATACAGGAGATAACAAAGTTTGAAACCAGGATTCTAGTTTTCTGCAAAGTTCTGATGTTATTTTCAAGGATCGTTTGCTTAGCTGCAGTGAACGATTGAGCTCGTTCTCTTAACCTTGAGGAATATTCCGGACTTTTTTCATATATAAGTTTCAAAGCTTTAAGATCTGATAGTAGACCTCCAAAAACAGCTTGAGTTAACAAGAAGAGGAATAAAACAATACATGACCCGATAATCCATTGAGCAATAATAAGCTTGTGAGCAATTAGAAACAGATCAAAATCAAACTCATTTCTTTGTCGCATTACTTGAATTAAAATGGGGGGAACAAAAAAAGTGCCAGAGTAAAATATTATTTCAAAATACTTCGAATAATGAATTTGGTAAACAAGAAACTTTTCAAGATTAATACCAAGAAATTTAACTTCAAGTCCAAAGTTGTGTCGTGCTTTTATTAAGTGATACTTTGAATACTTGCAGAAAAAATCATATACTGAAATCTGAAAATATACCACTATAGAAGCGATAACAAGTGCTGGAAAAAAGCTAAAAGGAAACGACACGTTTTCCTGAAAAGCTATTTTGAGAAAAGCATCTATCATGATTAAAACGAGAGAGAGCATTTGCGGCGCAGTTTTTCTCAGATCAGCTCTTGTTTTAATACGCGTAATAAAGTAAAAGGCTGCAAAAAGTGAGAATAAGAAGCTAACAGAGTATAAGCCGTTTCTAAAAGGTATTATTCTTGAACAGGGACTTGATCTAATGAGCAAATGTTCAAACTCATCAACTGATATTGAAGTTAAGTTCGCAGTTGCGCTTTCAAATATTTCTCTTGCACCTTGATTCAATGCCACAACCGGTGCGAGATCAATAGAATTTCCCCAATTTGTATCACAAACACAGACACCTTCTAAACAAGTTCCATGCGCACCACATAATTCTTTCTCAGGAAAAGTTTTCCCAAAGTTTGTCATGCACATTGTTTTCGATGTACAATAATTTTAAGCACTTATTCTATTTTGAAACTTCTAACTGGTTCCGCTTCCTACTTAATTATACCTTTATTTTATGTACAAAGTTTTCTAGTAAGTTACCAATAAGCTTTAGTAACTGGTCGCCTCATGCATGTTGGTCCAGTATTTTATTCTCTTATACTAGGGTTAAAACAAATATATTGTTCCTGGTAAAGATTATTGTCTATGCCAGTATTATGACGGTATTTTTAGCATCTTGCGTAAAAAGAAAAGTCATGCCCAGGAAGGAATACTTCGTTTGTTTGGTGGTTTAGTCAATAGTAACAGCTTAATTTAATTACGCTATTACTGTTTTCTTCAATATAAAATTGGTAATTCTTTCGCGAATTGGGTTATTTTATCTAAATTTTTGGGACATTGTTCCTTGGAAACTATATACAATAACTGATATATATATCAACAATGTAATACCGTTATAATTCCATATTTGATTTCTTTTACTTAAAATGTATTGTAGGAATGATGTCTTATTTCTAACAGTAAAGTTATGGACTGTTGATACATATACTTTTCGCAGAATATGAAAATGCCTAAGCCATAACTATACGGGATTAAATATCTATTTTCTTTGTGTAGATTAAATCAACTACCTTGTTTAAATCTGTGTATAAATTAAATTGTACACAGATATAGTATTATTGTATTTGTCGAAACATAATAGTAAATTCCAGCTAGTAATATTGAGAACTGGGTTAAAATCGTTTAGTTGGAGTGGTTAAATAACATAGCAGGCTTATATTTCTATACAACTTGGTCTCAAACTAGGAAATGAAAGAATGTGCTTAAAGTTTGGACAAACTAAAAAGAATAGTCAAGTTCAGATAACAGAGATTCTTGTAGAAAGAAAATAATACGGGAGAAGAAGTTCCTAGACAGCTTGATGGTCGATCGTAGTTGAAGAGACACATGATTTAGACAACATGAATCCTATGTACTCAATTCTTGACAGCCTTCAAACCTGTAAGTTTAAAACAATTGGCAACGAAATATGTTTTCTCAATCTTTGCTTCCTAGCGTCAGAAGAATAGGGACACTGATGAAGTAGCTCCTTTGATAAACGAAATCACTTTACACTTTTTATAGTTATTGCACAATTATAAGTAGCTCATCAAAGCTAAATGTAACTTTATTTTTTTTAACCTTTTTTTTAAGAACGACCTCAGGGCATTAAACAGCAACATTGTCCCAAAGCATAGCTCCAGTGAAACCATGACATAGAATGGGTGACAAAGTATTCACATTGGAAATTTCCTACAATAAAGTGAAAATTAAACTACCTAGATAGTGCGCAACAGTGCTGCTATTAAATTTCTCGTGCAGAGGACAATCTTTCTAAAACTAGAGTATCTAGCGACAGTTCTTTTCTAACCCACAATATCCACAACCAAATCACATCAAAATTAGTGGGTCGAGTCATTACACCTAATAAAGACAACCCTTTGGCGAATATAGGAGTAGTGAAAGTCAAGTTAAAAGCGACTCCTTCGAATCCTAAGGAACAATGTCTATCCATACGGAGAAAATACAATAGTAAAATTACCCTATCACTAATGGTACCCATGTAATACAAGAATTGTTCGTCATATCATCCCTAGAGCAAATATTCTTAAATCATTTTTTTTTTGCATGAGCTTGGTGACCCAAAGCAGAAAAGGTGAGTAGATCTCTTAGGCCTGCTTCTTTTCCACGGTGCCTTTTTATTCTACAATAAAATAATACATGCTTCGAATATAACTTCTCTGTTTGGTAGTGGAAAAAGTAGAACTAACAAGTGGCTGTCCTATATTAGAGAAGCGAAATTTCAAGAATACGATACAAACATGGGTAATTTAATACATCGGCATTTGGTTTCACACTTTGACTTAAGTTTAACTTTTATGAGCCTTATTCAACCCCTCTCATCAAAACTTTGACAAGGTACCGAAAACGAATCTAAAAGCTCTGGATATTCCACTAGTGCAACTTTTTATGAATGATATATAAGATTTCCATGCAGATTATCCGAGGAAACTTCCCGCTGGCTTTGGGCAACTATTCCTATTATCCCATAAATGATTCGCCCTGAGCCAAAATGGTCTAAGATTATTCTCAGTTTCCTGACTTAGGCGTTATTAGCACGTGAATCATATCATTCAGATATTTACAATTATGTTGGCCTTGGTAATTTGATAGCGTCCAAGTTCTGCTTAACAGTTAAGCAATATTCATTGGTTTACTTTAGAAAATGACTTAATATGGGTGCTTATCCTAAAAAAAATTAACTAAATATTGTTCAAAGTTGGTTTTGAACTCATGTGGCTAAGAATACCTATAGTTCGCATTAATAGCAACTACCTTGCTTTCTAAAAGGTAAGGACCCAATGTAAGAATAACAGTTAACTGAAAATAAGACATGATCAGTTAATTGACTGCTCAAACGGTTAAACCTTGTTTAGATCACCTTCTTGCTGATAATGTACTCAACCTAAGTTCTACCAAAATGGCCTAAATTTGACAAATAAAATTCTAATCAATACCATACTCACTCAGAGGCTACGAGAATATTTCTGGACCAATTTTACAGCCCCACCACATGCTCAAATTGCCTAAAATAATATCTCCCTAAAAAATTATTACTATTCTGAGTCTTTCATTCA
This sequence comes from Labyrinthula sp. Ha, assembly GCA_015227615.1. NCBI lineage: Eukaryota > Bigyra > Labyrinthulida > Labyrinthulaceae > Labyrinthula > Labyrinthula sp. Ha. The sequence goes on along the minus strand of JAALGZ010000022.1, from coordinate 387,995 downwards.
AACCAAATTTTGTATTTAGCACGAAAAAACAAACAGATAGATATTCGGGTGGATGGTTTTAGACACATTTAAAATGGGAAGCCTAAAGAAATAAATATTTTTTCTCTGTGATTTTTCGGCTGTAGAGAAAAATTCGATAATTAATTGATGAAGAATACGATCATGTATTTTAACAGTAGCGCAAAAGTATTAAACTGTAGCAAGGTTAAACCAGGAATTAATTAAATTTATTAATTTAAAGTCGAGGTTTAAGTTGCACAAGGGAAAAAAGAAGTAGCAATGAGCTATTGACATTTTTTAATGTTATTAAAGAAAAAGAACGCAACCTCGGGCAAAGCTGCCAACAACACCAAATAACTGCTGTATTTGCCCAAAGATGGTACCACTCAATTGTATGCCCATGTAATACTTTTCACTTAATATAACTTCATTGGTCCCGTATAAGTTTTTCCAATTGAATTGTGCAAATAACTAACTCCAAGAGCCAAGAGCATATATATATATTTATACTATTAACGACTAAAAGAAAACATATCCACAGAGCTGCTAAAGCTGTTTTAACCTCTCTTTATTTGTTAAACTATACTCGCCAATATTCCAAAATTACGAAGGTTTCATAGTAATACAACAGTAAGATCAGAGAGGTCTTCTTAATTCTTTATTACGCCGAGAAATGAATTTATATGCCATGATTTTCATCACTTCGTTCAAACAAAATATCACAGGAAAACCCAGGTTTCAGAAAAGATGAAAAATAACGCTGTACCCTTATATGAACGTTCAAAAGGAAGTTAATAGTTAAATATACAACAATTACTTTACCATTTGAAATGTCGATGAATATACTGTTGTAACCTAATCTTGCTATTCCTTGAATCATATATGTTATGGTGCATATGAAAACTACATATTTGATGTATTATTGTACATCCTCTAATAAATATAATACAAACTTTATATTTCTACTGGTATATTTTTGAATAATTTATAGTGTATTCTATGCTAGAAACAAGAGTTGCGGGTACTGCTATGGGGTCTTATATTCTATCCAGTTTGGTTTTCAGACGTTAGAGAAGAGGGATCTGGACCAATTTTATATTCCTTCCCTAGAGCTTTGGACACTAGAACAAAATCTAGCAAATGCTTCAAATGCGCATGGTAGCCCTGTATAAATACATGACAATTAGTGAGATATCTTTTTGAAGGCTCTGAAGCTATAATACTGCTCCATCTAATAAAAAATCACATTGCCAGTTGTTCCATACTTACATCTGATGATACATGTGTCGGAAGAGGAAGCTGAGGAACCGGTTATATCAATGTATTTGTCCAAACGTTTACAAAGAAAAAAAATATTCTTTCTCCTTTGAAGTATCTATTTCTTTCTAGTTTTGTAAGAGTAAAATGTGTTCATAGATAGAGGATGTTTGAATAAATGGGAATATGTAAAACAATTATTGTAGAAACTCTTAATAAACCAACGAGCAATGAAGCATATAAGATTGCTTGCGTTGTCATATTTTTCAGGTATTTTTCGTCAAAATAAATCTTTATATACATCTTCCTTCTGAGGCAGAGACCAAAAGCGCATTGCTCATATACACAATAATACTATCACTAAAGTTAATATTAACTCCACTTACATATTTACCTAGCATCAAAACCTTTTTAAAATACTGTGTTTAACATATATTGTATTTGTATCACTGAAGCTATTATTTAGGAAAAATTCTTTCATTTTTAGATGCTTTAATAATTTAAAAATACTAGATTAAAATATCTTTGTAAATTATATTGAGTTTAAAAAGCCTTCTAGGTGTTTTTATTAATACTGGCCATTTCTCAAAGTATGTTTTGTTTTTAGTTTTACAATTTGACAATAATGAAGAATCGCTCGAATGAATAGGGTTGGGTGGAAAATGTGCAAAATACTTCCAAAGTGAAAGCAAACATGAAGTATAAAACTCCCGGACCTCCTGCAAAGGTTTTTACACTCAGTTTTAAGTTGATGTGTATGGAGCATACCAACTCTATTGGCTGGAAATTTCATAGTCAGGTTAAACTAAGTTAATCTTGCTGAAGCCAAACCCTGTTTAAGATCCATTAGGAAGTTGTTTCAAATGCTATCAAATTAGCTACATTGGGTTTACAGGGGTTGATGCAAAAATCTTCAGCTCTTATATTGCAGCAAGAAAAGAGGTGATGGGATCTTCTTTACCTTTTCCAGTCGCACAACACAGCGCTATATTTTATGCAATATCCTCTGACAACAAAAGGTTCGCTTTAGTCATGGACTAGGAAATGAATTAAAAAGTCGATTAATAGGTTTAAAAAATTGCCTTAGAGTAACAAATATAATAAAGTGTCCTCTATTTGCATCCAACTTCATGAAATAAATAAAATGAAAAGGCGATATTTCCCAACCAATAATAAAAGAAGGTAGTCACCATAGCAGTAAAGCCTTCTAAGTTATTTCCTTAAAAAGATAGATTGGAGCTGAAATAGCTACTTTGTTATTATTAAAATTATTAGTACCTTGTCATAAATGTACTAAAAAGACTTATACTTAAGTCAACGGTAAGGCAGTTTATTTTGGAACTTCTAAAACATTTAATTTCTCGAGAGAGTTTAAAATATTTATTCTTGAGTACTCAAATATCAATCTATACCTAAGAGAATACATTCCATTAGTTTTAGACTTAAATAAACCCAAGCTGTTTTCAATATGTTGTGAGATAATTGAAGTTCTTTGACTAGAACTTGGTATAATCATCTTTGATTCTTCAAGAGCTCGTTAACAATTCCATATTATCATTATTTACAAGTTTGAACCTTGTTTCTTCTGGTTCTAAGGAAGATAAAGCGGTACTTTTCTTCCGGGTTTTCTTGCTATGGGATTTATTTTCTCAAAATCTAACCAATGAAATCTCAAAATTCGGTATTGCAAATTAGAGATCACGTGTCATACAAATTTCGACCACCAGTAATTAAAGAACACTCCACTTCAATTTGTTGAGATGTTGCAGCTATTATTAGTTTTTCTACTTGTAGTTTTTCAACCATTCGAGTTGAAATCTACCTATGTATGTATTATGCTTATTTTCCTGAACTCTGATACTAAATTATTGCGACTAAAAGTAAGGACTTCAATATGATAAAGGAAGGCTTGTCATCTTCTACCTACCTGATGAAGACTAGATTACTCTTTGGTTAACATGGTTGTTTAGCAATCTACTTATTCAATAAACTAGACATGTTCTTTAATTTCTTTAATCCAGAATAGTAGCCCCTATGAAGTTATAATGACGTCTATTACCTGCCGAAGATGTTACTAATTTAAATAATTTAAATTTGATTTCAATTATTTTACTCATTTATTTTCATAAGGGTTTATTTTCTATATAATGCATTTTTTTTGCTGTTTTGAGCTACTCTAATCTTGATTGGATATTTTTCCTGCAACCAAATCAAAAACTTATGTTATCATTTCGAATCATTTTCAGTGATATTGGATAACATAACTAATACCTTATCACTTCTCAAAGCAGTTACAGGTCCCCAAGCTGTAAAGATAGTTATTAATACTACATCTATGTTAACTATTATATAATAATGGACAATCTAGTGGCTTATTGTACCGGAGACAGATATTAGACTACATTCGACTGATTTACACAAACATATTCCAACATCAGATATGAGCAAATTAGTTGTATATTGTTGCCACGAGTGTCTTCTAAAGGCTTTAATAGATACTTAATATATATTTATATATACATAATTTATCTTGATTTAAAACGAAAACTCCCTAGCTATTGACCTTTGGAAATCAGCCCTTGGATGGGGCTGGGGTTAGCAATATCATGTCATGTTGATAACGACAATATTCTAAACAAAATATTACCACTTTTATAATAAATGAATGTGAATGCAAAAAAAAATATCTAGAGTCATAACTGAGCTTCAGAGAATCCACTAATAGAATAGCATAGAAATTCAATATCTGGCCATAAGGTACTTCGGTAACAAAAGGCGGCACCCCCTCGCATGAGCTAGGGTTATATTTTTAACTGACTCTTCAATTGAATACCTGTCTGACCAGATGATCGAGTTTTATATGTTATAGTTAAGCTAGTATAGATATTTTAGTGTTAATTTCGACAAACTCTATAATTGATCTTAACTAAGAAAACTGGTAATCTATAAATCGCTATATTCGGGTAACGTGGCAGTTCATGTAACAAATTGTAATCAAATTTTATTCTTGAAAATTATTGACTCACTCTTATTATGTCAATAATAATTTATGCACAATGACAGTTAATAAGGGCACTCGTTTTTATTGTGTTGAACCTAATCTTTCTCTTTACATATTAAATGAGTTTCAAGGGGCAGTGTCCAAATATTATTATATATTGATTTTTATTCTTTGATTCGTATTCCAATCAAACAAACTTACACATTAACACTAAGTAATATGAAAACTTTCTTATATGAATTGAAATTTCACTGTGAAACCCTTCAATGAACTATGATCCAATTCTCCAGTATAAGTCAGGCTTAGTTTTTTGGCACGGAGTGCTCATAGTAATATACAGAGAAACTACAGTTTTCGCGGTTACTAGTTTTTCCCACAAGAGATTTTATCCCACTTAAAGAGCTTAAAATAAAAGAATTCATGCTCAACCTAGAAAACATACCGGAGCTTTTGTTCCAGAGGGTTTTGAGTTAGGAATCTGGACCTGTAGTCAGCAAATAAATTCTAAATTCTAACATTTGATCCCGTTTGCTCACCCCATGTTTTTATATTACCTTTTATTGCCTGCTAGGAGCCTCATGGAAAGACATTACGAAGTTCTCCATATTAATAAAATAACCATTGACTTGTTACTATCTTTTTGAAAATCATACAGATCATAAACCCTGTAAAAGACGTATTGATAAGGGTGTAATCCACGAAGTCCGGTTCACAGATGGAGACTATGTTGACATTTTAGTTCCAATAGAAGCTCTGAAAGAGAATTATAGATTTATTGAACGATAGATTTTCTAGATTTTTGTAATCGCTTATTTGTTTAAGAAAGATAAATCTTCTCATATCCTTCATTGTGCAAAGTATGAAAAAGTACTAAAATCTGTGCATTGCGACTCATCTATGTTGGAATCACCTCAACCTAAATCATCGTCTTAATTTCTATGGGCTTTTTCCAAAAGTAGATTCATATGAGTAGATTAGAGCAGCAAAGTTTTGCTTTTCCCATAATCCTAAATTTTTCCTACATTTTTTCAGTCATTATACCTCCTATCAAGATAATAAACTGTCTTATACATTATCCCTTGATTAATCCCAATTGCAAATGCGATTCATTAACATTGACATAAACCAAGTAACATTTTGTAAGCACTATATTACGTTGCTCCCTTTCTTTGCCTCTGGATAGTTATATGGTATGATATATGGCTCAGAAATGAATTAAAGTTCCTTCAAGCTTCTTCTTGCCTTAATTTTATACTTCTGTTACGGGTATTTTACTTCAATTATGGTGGTAACACTGATCCTGTATTAACTCATCAAAGATTATTTGGTGATAGATTGTGGTTACACCTATTACAACTATTTATATTGAGAGTGCTCTTGCATCAAGTATCATCAATGAATTCCTTATAGCTAATTTCTCCTTCATTTTAAGATAATCGAAATTTGGAGGTAAATTTCCGCCTTAAAAAAAGTATCATCCCAGAATCTATTTCTACCACGGCCTAAGTAGTAGGTTATTACTTGGAAGAACATATCCTCTGCAGTGGTGTTAGCAAGTCTAACTACAAGAATTATAAACAACTAGTGGAAAGTCGTAAACAACTGTGAATTAGGAAAAATTATATTATTGCTTCAGTATATATTAAACATGGTTCTACATGTGTTGAACCTTTATTATTGTCACATGGTACGAGTGGTATAATTTTACATATCTCATATTCTCAATTATGTTTTTCATCTGTGATTCCTTCATGCATTATAGATATACTTGAAAGCAGCCAACGGTGTAAGAAGTATGAAAATGATTTATGTTCAAATAATCATTAGTTAGTTTTGATTTATTGCGTCCTATTTCATGGTATACTAAAGCTAGATCTTCTACTTTATTTCGTAAACCCATTTCTAAAATCCTGAGGTTAAATATTTAATAATGAGAGAAAGGAATCCATTGAAAAATGAACAAGACTAAAAAATCCTCAATGTTAGTTTGTAAACATTTTTATCTTTGAAGAGTTACATTAAATTGTTCTATTCTCCTCCAGAATAATTGGTTCTCTAAATGTTGAGCTTAAGGCCAATCTGTCATAAGGAAATCTTAAGAATGACATTTTGGGTTGATCAACGCTTTTTTTCCTATTCAAAAGTGCAGCCAATACTCATTCTTTAAGAAAACTTGAAACTTTATTGTTACGGTGTTTTATGTAAACTTCGGGATTCACATGTTTTTCTAAGTTAACTTTGCATAATTTTTTCAGCAAAATTGAGAACCCTTGAATACAAGAATTTAGTTCGTTTAGTTTCACTTTCTTTGAACATTAATCACAATTTCTTCATACAGACACTTTAAATAACTACACTGTGAATACAATTCTAATCATACTACATTTGGAGTGTAATTCCCAATATTACAATAATTTATACAAAATTATATACTAAACTGTATTCTTATTGTAAAAAACATATTATATTGATAATTACGCACAAACATAACAACAAAACTAATTCCTGGATAGTTTTCTTTCTTCTTGACCTACAACATAAGATAATATAATTGGCCAACAAAAAGCTAAATATCATAAGAAAAAAGAATTTAAATACCTACTAATCCTGGACCAATGTATTGAAACCAAAGTTGAGAAGGAATGTAAAGAAAAAACGTTAAATAAGAAATAATACAAAGGAAAACAAAAAATGAAATAAGAGTTTGCGTTCGCTCTAAACTTATTATGATTATTTCAAGCTTTGTATATTTGGAATTTGTTTCTTCTTGAGCTCTTTCTTTTAAAAGGGAAAAATAATTTGTATTTTCCTTATATAATTCTTTTAAAGCTTTAAAATCTGCTATTAGACTTGAAAAAATAGCTTGAGTTAATAAAAAAAGAAACAACACAATTACAAATCCAATAATCCATTGAGCAATAATAAATTTATGAGCAACTAGAAAGAGATTAAAATCAAATTTGTTTTGTTTTCGCATAATTTGGATTATAATAGGTGCAATAAAAAAAGTACTTCCATATAAAATGACTTCATAATATTTTGAGTAATGAATTTGATAAACAAGAAAATTTTCAAGGTTTATACCAAGAAATTTAACTTTAAGACCAAATCTTTTTCTTGCTTTTGCTAAATGATATTTTGTATATTTACAATAAAAATCATAAACGGAAATTTGAAAATATATAATTAAAACTCCGATTAGTAAAGAAGGAACAAAACTAAAAGGAAAAGATATATTTTCTTGATAAACAATCTTCAACGCTGCTTCTGTCATAACTAAGAGACAAGAAAATATTTGCGGTATTCTTTTTTTTAAGTCAACTTTTGTTTTGATATACTTAATAGAATAAAGTGCTGCAAAAAGAGAAAATAAAAAGTTGATTGAGAACAAGGTATTTCTAAAAGGTATCATTCTTGAACAAGGACTTGAATTTATAAACAGACTCTCAAATTCTTCAACTGTTATCGAAGTTGTGTTCACAGTTGCATTTTCAAATATTTCTCTTGCTCCTTGATTCAAAGCCAAAACTGGTGCGAGATCAATAGAATTTCCCCAATTTGTATCACAAACACAAATACCTTCTACACAAGTTCCGTGTGCACCACATAATTCTTCCTCAGGAAAAGTTTTTCCTAAGTTTGTCAAACACATTTTATTTGGTTTCGTGTATTTTATTTCCGTTGAAAGTCAGAGTAGTTTTTGTCCGTTTTTTACTCTTCAATCTTCGTCTATTTGCGGTCATAATTACTATTTACTAGAAAGTGGTCATCTAATATCTAATATTTTAAACTAATTCTTCGTATTCTATATAAATGAGGAAATTATTCAAAATACTTGTGAAAAAAATCCTGGTTTACCTTTTTTTTCTGGTCACCGATCTGGTTTGAAAGTAGTGAGAAATTTCGAGTTCGAGATTTTTTCGAGAGTAAAGTGTTTCGAGATATATGCTGTATTGAACAATACTGTTTGAATAGAGGTTTCTTTTTAACCAGTAAAATGCATAACAAAAGCTATACACAAAATTCTATTCATTGAAGAGGCGGACAAAACGCTTTGCAATTGTAATTCTTCAATTTGGGCAAGGAACAAGACATGAACATGCTGAGTGTTTTAGTTGGATTTCTTTTCCTTGTTAAGTCATAGAATCTACATGTGACAAACCATATTAATTTTTTGTTATCCTGTTTTCCATGTTAGATATGTTGACTGTTTTAATAATATTGTGTAAAGTTAGCCTGCTGAGCTAAGAGCTTAGAGGCGATTTTCCCGTTTTTTGTTAGTAAGGTCTTCCAATTTATGTTTTGTTGTGTTGTTACATTTTTTTATTTGAATGGTAAGATATTGGCACTTTTTTCTCTAATGGAAGTTTGTGGTGACTATATCCCATATCATGCCTTTTGTCTCTCCACCTTATGTGAGTCATGGCAAAATATACCTCTCTCTTTTTTCATATCAGATTGTGACTGCCCTACTACTGACGTTCAACTCAAGAAACTTTTCCAGGTATGAGAAATTATAAAACTTTGAGCTTCAATAATGTTCCGAATTACTTCATTTTTCTTCACCAACAACATCTTAGCGATAAAAGTATTAGGGGTTAACAAATTAAATAATTATTTGACCAGGATATTTATGTAGCTTTATGAGAAAATGCAGTACTTGCAAATATTTAAGCTGTTGCAAATACGTTGTAGACTTTGTGATATATTAAATGAAAATATTATTTCAACCTTGTTGTGTAAAAACACCATCGCAGAGCTCTATTTTTTATTTCAATCTGCTAAGAGCTTCCAATTTTTAGCTCAATATTTTCTTTCTGTTAATTTATAAGGGAATAACATGGGATTTATGGTTCAGCCTCATTTCTCAAGAGGTAAAGCTGAAGGGAAGATATTTACTAGTGAACCAATTATCAAAGATAGTTCTGGAAGAAGAAAAATGTAATATATGCTAGATATGATATCTAAAGCTAAGTATATTTGAGAACATTATTCGATATATCTTAGATAATTCATCTCTTCTAAAGAAAATCAAACAAGTTTCCAGATGATTATAGTTCGGATAATAAACTACAGAATTCTCCAATCTAGTATGGCACAACTTAAATAAGTAAAAACTAAGCCTTTCAAGTAATGTACGGGTAGTCTGCATATGAATCTAGTATGTATATAAATAGAAATTGGGAAACACTTTTACAATATTCTTGGAGCTACCATATTAACTCATTATTTTAAGAGTGACACTGCTTGTAAGATTATCTCCATAATTTATACATATATTAAGGGGGTTTTAGTTGCTTCAGAGGTATAGTGCAGCACCCTATGGAGCAAATTTTCTTTTCTTAAGTTTGAGCAAAGGGCCTTGCTGTTTACTCGTGACCTTCAAAATTCTTGGTTGCAGAAAGTTTCTTTAAGGGCTCAGAAAATTCTTGGAAAACAATGTATCAGGACTTCAGGAGAAACTTCTTGTACAAGATAGTGTTCGGAATGACTATTGAATTCATTGAACCAAATTTACTATGTCGGGATATTGCTGCATTTAGTTCTTATTAATGTCAAGTCCCCGTTGTATCCAATCCCGATATTTTATCCAAAAACTATGGCCAGAAGAAACTTTGAATTCAGGAAGTCGGTCAATTCTACTTTCCTAAATCTAATTAAGAATGTGTTTCTAAGGAATTTTGAACATTGAATTAATATGAATTGGCCTTAGTGGAGGAAAATCATTGAAACTTGAAAGCATCAGCAATGTTGCACAGATCTGTGCTGAAAATGAAGCTACATTTATGTAAGGTCTAGGATTTTAAATGTTTGGTATTCTTGCTATCATGAGCAAAGAAATAACTGAATTAAATATATTAAGCATATTTGTTTAAAATTTTGAAAAATAACTTATACCCTGCATACCAAGGGTTATGGAATTTTAACAAGAATTAACATTTTTAGGTGCCAATTGCGTTCTATGTATCAACTAGCATTATGAGATATCTCCATTCTTGTGGCCTCAATACTAATAATTTCCAATAAAACTAAGAAATATTTTTTGAATGTATATTCTTGAGCATGAAGTTTGCCACTAGTTGGCAATCGTAATCGTAGTTTTTGCCAAGTATGCGCTTTGAACTAAGTTAAAGTAGCGGAATTGTAGCTCTTAATGTTTGAACCTCATTCCAGCTACACTTTTCCTGTTTCTTTTTTAACTTCGTTAATTTGCGTAATAGATTAAATCATAGGAGTTATCTTAAGTATTCCATAAGTTGTAATCAGTGCATCTCTCACAAAGCACAACAAATACTAACATTACTAATTCTTGAAATTTGACACGTACAAAACAGAATCATTAATCGAGTATTTTAAGGTTAATGGTCATCCTTCCCTTATTCAAAGATGAAATAATTATCCTCTTCTTCAATAATGTTAAATAATTCTGTGTTTGACCAAATTTTAACTAACTTAACAAGACTAGGATTCTTAGAAAATCCTAAAGTCATTTACCGAAATGATTTTCTTATCATTTTCCATAGGAATTTCAACCACATTTTGCAATAAATGAGTAGAAACAATAAGGTCATTGGTGCATTTTTTTATCTAACCGAAGCTCTAGTAGGTCCATGTAGCCTTAGTAGTCAACCTAGTCTCCTAGTCAAATTCACATCTCATTAGGTCTCAAACTTGACAAGAATTAAAAATGTTCAAATGCTTTGTTAGTTAATTATGACTATCAATAAGAGCTATGAGGTTTTCATTCGTAAAACATTGTTATTGTTTTACTTTGATTGGTAATTCATCATTAGCTTAGGACTAGCTTACATGGCAGTATGCCAAATGATCAAGAAACGATTTATTGTTATTTGATTTTGTAGAAACCTAAATAAGATTGGCATATGGTATGATAGCAGTTCTAGAACCGGTAACGGTTAGATCTCATAGTCAATTTCTTACACTTTCTCATATGGTCTAAAATGAAATAAGTTTTTTTTTGCCGATTTGACCCAGAGAAATATCGACGAATTTATTACTGACAATCAGCGGTCATTAATTATTGGCTTCAAGAGGTAGGGGATTATTAAAATTAGCTAGATGAAGAATTTAGGAAGAAAATTATTTTAGATGATGAATAAATGCGAGCCCATCTCAACATGATACTTTTGCACATAAATGTCAGATTACTTTATAGCACTGGTAAGTATGAGATGCATTACATTTTCCTCCGAGGGAAAATAGCTAGTTAACTAACCAGAGCGTATCTCCCCATGAGTTGATAAATAAAATTTCACAATATACTCACTGGCCGAATAATACAGTAATCCTTGTTTTTCAATGAAGAAAGAGAATTTAGATTGGGCTTTTACTGCTAATGAGAATTTTAATTTCCTTTTTATTTGATAGTAGATCAGCATGATATAATGCACCAGCAAGCTTAAATTCTATTGTGTACAACATATTAAAACAACATGTAGTTAGAGAAACAATAAAATAAATATTTGGGTTAGGGTGCAAGACAACACATCCACAACATCTTTTCTTACAAGACAGGTTTGCTATCAATGTTTTCTATGGTAGAGTTGCATATAATGCACAATTCGATAACGCAAGAATATTTAGTTATTTGTCTTAGGAAGCTCCAAGAAAAATCTCATTGCGGTGATATAATCGGACTTGTTCCTTAGAATATCACTAACGCTTTGTTTAATAATTACAGTTGGTTCACACTCAGGATGATTAAACTGTTTTGCATTCAATTAAATAATTGATCTGAATAAACCTCCGAGAAAAAGGTTTCCAGCCAATTCACTATAGGAATTTATCCCTATTATAACGCCTGGATGATACCTTTGGTCAATATTTAGCAACTAGGACATTGGCAAAGAAGTTATTAATTCTCCAAATCTTGTTCTTAGGTGCATTAAGACATCTATTGCTGAATCGAGGTAATGATACAACAATGTGTACTATAGAACTAAAAAAAGTATTTTTTTCTTTCTAACAAAGTCAATGAATTAAATTAGGCTCCTATTATCATATTTTTTCTACGCAAAAAGTATCATAAAATAATGCACTGATGATTCTCTATGACCTGATAAGAAACTGCAGTGCATTGACAAACTATTATTTCTCGTTCACAGATCTATTCTAATGGATTTTTTCTTAATAGTTACCCCTCAATGCAGTTATTCATTTGACCTGTTATTCTTTGATGGTTATAAGATATACACTAACAATGTAACAGGATCTCTTAAACTTCAACTTTAAAGAGCCATTAATTTACAATGAGACTGAACATCATATCATATATATATAAATAATAGGAAAATTTACCCTCCATCAGTTCTATTGGAAAGCTAAATTTTTTCTACATCGCTTTAACCCAAGTTAAAGACTTGCAGGCAGGTAGTGCTACTAGACCGATTAACATTGAATACTTACAACTCTGCAATTGCCTTCATAATTTCTCTAATGGACTGTTTTCATGGCGAATATAGATTAGAAATATGAATTCTGCAGAAACTAATTCAGTATCAAGACTAAACTTCGGGTTTTATGTCTGTAGAAAAGATTTCAGCTAACTTCCAGCGTTAATTCACTAATGGCTCAAAAAATTAAGACATTAAAATACCTCATCCTACCAAGAAATTTCTGCCTAAGGATTGTGTTTCAAAATAGAGCACAGAGAGAGTGTCGGATAGAAACATTTTGTAACCTCCTTCAACTATACTTCTTTCTACAAGAACAAACTGCATAATAAATTTCTCGTTCTTCTTATAGAAAACAAAGTAATTTAGAATTAGACTATATTTTATCGTATTAGAAAAAGTGAAATCAATAATATAAAACTTTCTATACAGTTACTACAAAAGCAATAATTCTATATAATAATGGAAAAAATAAAATTATTGTTGACAGGAGTAAAAAGTGAAAATCACACCAGTTCAGAGGAAATAAACTTTTGTTGATATTCCAGTAGGGCATCCGCAACCTCTTTCGACAATACATAATATGTTCGACTAATCTTAATTTCAGAAAAATTGTTCTTATACTTCTCAGTTGAAGGTCCATAAGTATAAATTAAGTCATCTGTCCAGTTATGAAATACAAAGTGCTCTTCATATTCCAAATATTCATCTCCATTATCATACGCATCCCACAAATAACACAAATATGGACATTTAAGAGCTCTTATTTTCGGTTTATAAACAAATATTCCATCCGAATATATTAAGAAAACACATCGAACAATATTTAACCTCTTTAATACATCATCTTTTAATAAACAGTCTATTAAAAGAATACAGTTGAACCAAGTTCCAAACAGAATGCAAGAGCAACAAAGAAAGATTTCTTTCATAGTGTCAATCCATTCTTCTAGACAGGAGCGATTGCATTTTGGAACTCCGCAACATTCGCAATCATCACAAGATATATCACATGGTTTTCTTTTTGGGTATTTGAGCAATTTTTTCTTATCTGGAAGTATGATAGATAAAAGAGAAAGGTTTGAAATGTTGAGGTTGTGGTGGTCAAAGTAATCCTGTGCTCTGTCCATCGCCATTTCTCTCAAAGCTTCCTTTTGGGGTATACTCTGAAAAAAACTCATATTATAAAAAAAGACTAAAAAGCTTAATGGGGTGCTCTTATAACTTACTTTCTTTCTTGTTTAATTGAGAGAAAATGTTTCAAACTGCCCAAACTGCTTCTTCTAAGCTTCTGTTAGAACGGTGTGAAGGGATTTGATAGAGAGAAATATGACCTATTTAAGATAATTTCCAAGAATGTGTTTTATTGGCAAGATTGGTTTGGATTTTTGGGATTTGGAGGAGGGATGTTAACAGCAATTGTAGATTTCCTTTTATAGATCTATTTCAACTTTAAGAAAAGTTTAGGTCGGATAGTACGGTAATACCCCATTGATTTGTTATGAATATGAACAGTGATTTGGCCGTTAGACGAAAGTATAGAACACTCGATTCACATCATAATCAACAACCTAAACAAAAGTTACCAAACCTTTTAAATACTTTTATGAATAATAAAATATATCATTACTCATTCTTAGGGTTTTCAGGATAAAAGGAAGTATGGAATGCTTTCGGATTTAATAAGACAAGAGTTGGGAAAGTTAACAAGATAGAATTTCAAAGTTGATAAAGTATTTCAGAAGGAAAATGAGTTTAATGAAAAATAGTAAATATTAAAGATAATCTACGGTTGACTCCTTAAATCATTATTCTTTTTCTGGTTAACTGCCCGATAAGAAAACTAGCTTTCCTGTCCGGTCCTTTGAGACAAAGCACCATGGTTTTCTGCTCCAATTTCCTTGTGTCAAGAAGATAGCATCACCGTATTTACATATATACATATATCATATTTTATGAATAAATATACAATTCAATTATTTTAAGAGGAAAATCACCCGGAATTTCCAGCAGAAAAGTAGTATAAATATTATCTAGTGACTCTCTGTCTTCATTTGTTAATATTCACCCAATATACTTCATTAATTGAATTTTATTCCTTGGATAATAAGAGAGGGGATATAGTGCTAGTTTAAGTTTTTTTGTTTCTTTAAGATCTTTAAATAAGATATTTTGCTCAGGGTTTTTTCTATGCAGTAAATTAAGCAAGAAACGTATGCTTGGTAAGTTGTTTGTGAGAGTTAATTCGATATTGTGAAAGGCATAAGTAATGATTCCGGTTACAGATACTGAGTGTTCAAACAAAAGCCATTAAAAAAATTTCTTGTAATTAAAGCAGAAAGAAACCTCATTTGTCAGCCCCACGGGCGCCTAGTCATAAAGTGCCACGTTTGTTTCTGCAAAGAATATGGCACATTAGTAATAGATATATTAGTGGTTGCATAGAGCAAACCTCATAAACTACAACAAAAAGACTTAATATCAGATTTTCAGATATACTCATTTATAAAATATTTTGCCTTTGCTCTCCATTTTAGAAAAAATGATATCATAACAACCCAGTATAATCTTTCTCTATTAACTAATAAGCAAGTAGCATTAAGTTTCCAATTAGTTTGTTTTTTTTATTTTAGAATATGAAAACACCTTTTTTGTCTTGGGAAAATTTTGAGATGATCATTTCGAAAAATGCTTTGATGAAAATGTTAATAAAGCCCCTATACCTAGCTCTGGTTGCCTTTCATATACTCTAGAACATAAACATGAAGTTGTCGTCTTGTCTGGGTGTATACAGATAATTATGATTTATTTAAAAGTTATATACTTTCGTTAATATAAATTAAAAATGTTTATTATTTCTATTAAATGATACTTAAGACTAACATTTCCGAAGAACGCTTTGTGATGTCGAACTGATCTCTTTCAAGTGAACAAGAGAAGACAAAGCCTTAGTCTTATAATAAGATTATGGATTTACCACATTCATTTTATTCATATAAAGCTGTGGAAGTATTACTGTGTGGAGAAAGTAAATCTCGGTCGCTAATTCTAATTTCTTGATAACCTCAATAAGTTCCACAGGTTTTCTTCAAACCAGTTCCTATTTTGATTCACTATCGTTTGCTAGTAAAGACCATTGCCTTAAAATTTTAATATTCTAATAATAAATAAAGCCAACTTATGGCATTTTTGTGTTTCGAGAATAATAGAACAGACTGTTTCTCTGTTTCTTGTCAAACGAGAGCAACAAGCTTGTGGAAACACAGTGGTGTGTTACCACACATCGATAAAACAAATCAACTCATTCCACCCCTATTGAGTTTATTGTACACCTAGGCAAACACGATAGAAAATGTTCCTTCCCTTTAAAAAGATATCTACAACTGGGTCTTTATTTGCTATTGGAATATGCACTATTCTTGCCGGTATTAATAGGCATAGTTCTTAACATTTAGTTGTTAATCCCAGACTGGACAAGTACTTGGAAGACAATCCGAGGCCAAAATCCTCCCTTGACGACGATGAAAAACCGTTTAAAAAATTTTAGCCAGTTTCCAAACACATTTATATAATTTCTCACGCTCCTCGTATTCTTGTATTCACTCTAACTATCCTCAGTTAAATACTGCACACTATAACCGAAAAACACGGAAACCACTGATTCCCCAAAATAGTATATTTCAATTGCCCAAAATTTCAAATACTAAGTATTCCAAGGACGAGTAAATCTCAAACATGAGTTCATCATCTTCTTATGACTCAGATGCTTCAGATTCCGAATCTTCTTTTTATTCTTCTGATTCTTCTATAGCTCCCGAAACTTCTTTAGATTCTCCAGCTCCTGGATTCAGGTTTCCCGTGTCTTTTCCTCAGTTGAACGTCTTGCATCGAAGAAACAAGAATGCCAAAGAGAATATTGAAGAAGGGTTGTCATCTGGAGAAGAAAAGGAGACTTTATCATCTAAAGAAGGAAAAAATAAACCAAAAGGTTCACTGTTGGATACTTTTCGTGAAGATTTTTACGTTTTGCAAACTGTTTTTATTCATCAAAAAGTTCCAGGGACTTTACGTTTGCTGAAATCAATGTCAAGGATAAGTGTTTTTGCTGTTGTTTTGCTAATGATGCTTAATCTTATTGTTTCTCAAATATACATTCAAACTGCAATGTATTCATTCTCCGATTCTCCTCTTAATGTAAAGAACATTTGGGAAGATCATCCATCAATTTGGGGTTCTAATGATATATTTGACTTGGATTACGACGACATAAAAAAGCATATTCATGTACATGAACTTAATCACACCGTGAAACCTTTCTTTTCGAAGTTTGCTAAATTAAAGAGTTCTGATTTGGTTCAAATCAAGAGACCAGCAGTGAGAACCAAGCGCGCGGATGAACCAAGAGCAACTAGAACCTTTGGATGTGTTAGAGATGGTTGCAGAGGTCTTGCAATTGAAGATTTACTCGATCGTGGTTGGCAAATGCGTTTCAGAGCTGCTGAAGTTAACGATACATTTAAAAACATCAACTACAGAGTTACGTTCCTCTTAACGGATACTACTCACTTAACGGTTATGCAGAAAAATAGACCAGATTTATACGACAAAATATATCATGATTATGAAGGGAAATGCTATTTGTCTGCGTTGGATGGAGGAGATGCTATAGGAGGAAATAAAGGACAACAGGTTCTAGTAAAAGAAGAGTACGTAAATTTGAGTCCTTATGGGTGCTCGTTTAATCAGATGGCAATTGTACCAGCGACATATAGGTTGTATAAGAAAAAGGAATGTCAGCAGTTACTTGCATTAGGGAGAAGTGATGATAGAACTTGGATTCTGAAGCCTGAAACTGGCTCTCAAGGAAGTGGGATTACTTTTCATAGCGAGGTGAGCTCTATTATTAACAAAGTTCCTAAATTCTTTCCATGTAAGAATCATAGATGGAAAGCTACAGAAAGATATTTAGTTCAAGAGTATATTGAAAAACCTTTGCTGTTGAAGAAATCTAAATTTGATGTCAGAGTTTATATGCTTATTGCTAGTAGTTCACCTTGGTTGGTATTTTATCATGAAGGATATTTGAGAAGATCTTTAGCTGAGTACGAACCCAGATCAAAAGATAGAAGAGTTTACTTAACAAATACACATTTTCAAAGTATGAAGAAAGGATTTAAGTTATCGGATCATATTTGGCCATTCCATATGATGCAAGCACATTTGTCTGAATTCAAAAGAACTGGACCCCATTATGTGGAAACGATTTTGAATCCTTATATTAAGAAGGTGGCCAAGTTTATTTTTCATACAGCAAAAGATAAGTTTCTTAAAAGAAAAGGAACCTTTCATGTCTTTGGGCTTGATTTTATGATAGACGCAAACCTTCATCCTTGGTTTATAGAAGCAAATGGGTATCCTGGTTTTACGTGGTCGATTAATTTTGACTCTCGATCTATGGTAGAAGAAATGTTTCAATTGGCTCAACAAGTTCATGAAAACCCAAGGTTTTATACATTGATGAGACCTGGAGATAGATTTGGAAGCTGGGAGATGATTTATTCTGAGTTGTTTTCTCAACGAGAGAATCTTCATTACGATGCTTGTCAAGAATTTAGATACAACAGAGGATACTCAAAACCACTGAAATTAGCAGAAAGAAAATTTGCTAAGTTTTCTGGCAAAGGAATCACACAATTTAAATCACAGTTTGCGGAAATTAACAGAGCAAAAATGATTGCAGCTGAAAAACAACTCTTTGTCGCGAATGGATGTACTAGAGATAAAACTAGATTTTCTACAATTTCCTATTATTTGAATAATCAAGAAGAATGTGAGTCGTTTAGTTCTCTATCTTCTGAGGAGAAGGATTGGTGGGTAGCCAAGACAGAATCTGGAACTAAACTCGTGGAGAAAAAAGATTTTGAAGAAGTTTTTGGCAATTGTGAAGATATATCTGCAAACTCTGGTGGGGATTTTATTGTCCAAAAGTTAATTCCTAACAGGTTCTTGATTGATAATAAATGGTGGGATTTCAAAGCTCACTTTGTGATTGTTCAAGCAAATCCATTACTTGTATTTTATGCTAGAGGTGATGTAGTTTCTTCTAAAATATCTGTGGATTCGGATGGGGTCAAGGTTCACAAGAAGAAAGAAAAGAAAGCTGCCGAACCGGAAGCTAAAGCTGAATTCACGGCAGATCAGCTTCTTGCTGATTTGAAGGAGGAATTAAATATTGAGGTGCGAATTCCGCAAGAAGAAAACAGTGAGGATGATGCTTTAATTGCTCGTATTGGGGGCTTTGATCTTACGGAAACCAAAGAAGAACAATGGGCACCGAATCCAGAAGATATTATTTCCGGTTTGTCTTGGGAGATTGGGCAAGAAGTTATGTCTTACGATGAAATGCAAGAACTAGTTGCAAAACAGATTATTGTTGGTCCTCATTATTTTGATTCTGTATTTGATCCTTTTGCTAAACGTGTTGCTGCAATGGAGATTGAAGCTTTAGTTAGTGCTGGACATATTTCTTCTATAAATGGAACTTATCAAGTATTTGAAATGGAGTTTATTTTAGATGAAAGTTTAAGGATTGTACACACGAGTACAAGGGGAGTGACAGCAGATCATATTAAAGACGACACAAGGACGCAGATCAACTCATTGATAAATGAAGCACAAACTTTTCCTACAGCTTTCATTCGTATGGAGTATGGAGATAGCTATGGAAATTGGAGGTTAATCTACTCGGAGATGAATAAACACCAAAAATTGAACGAATTCCAGACAGAGAAAAATAACGTTTGTGATAATTTTAGAAGAAACCTTCAGGTTCAAAAAGGAAGTTTGTATAAGAATTCCTGGTTAGCCAATTATGCAGAAAAACGGCATGCTGCAAACAAAAGAGAGTTAAACAAATATATTCAGAATAAGTGGAATGTGTGTAAATATAAAGCAAGTAGGGAGTTAATGAGCAGCTGTATCCGAAACACAATTAGTTATAGATACAAGATCTATATACAGAAAGAAGGGATTGAGTATCAAGATGGGTATGTTGAAAACAGAATACGTGATTTAATAGCGAAAAGAGAAGCTGAAAGGTCAAAGTAATGCTTAAGTTTGTTTTTTTTATTTTTTTACAGCACTTTGCAATACTTTCATAAATAAAGCTTGTGGGTACTTCAAAGCTAGAAACTTGAAATCTCTTCTATCAATGCTTCTATCTTAGCGGTATTCACATATTTCTCCTTAAAGTAATTCGGAATCTCTGCCCCTAATGCTGTAGCCAATGATGCTATCATCCAATTTCTACCACAATTATCACCACCAAATAAAATATTTCTTCTAACAACAAAAGGAAGGGCCTTTGTCTTAAAAGCATCTGTTCCAGCACCAAACGTTCTTACAGCATCTAAGATGAACTTGATGGAAACAGCAAAAGCTTGTGGTGTCCCACAGGAAAGTGCCATAAACTTCTTATCTTCTGGGATTCCATATTGCTCAACAAGCTTCTGTCCAAATCCTGTACTTTCAAATCCCAAATTCTTGTCAAACTCAGCTTCGCTAAGGGCTTCAGCGTTATTCAAACCAAACTCAATCGAGGTCTTAATCAACTTCGCAAACGTCTTATCTGCAGTAGAGTCTAGCACAGCATCGTCAAGGTTTAGGATATGTTGCAAAGCTGATTCAAAGGAACTCCCTTCTGCACATTTTTTCAACAAAAGGGCATGTGTCTTACCACAAGCGACAGCCTGGTCATTGTTCTGCAATGTCCTGATGCTTTCTTCCACAATTTCTGAATATCTTGCTTCATCCTCACCACCAAACTTGAGAAAAATTTGCGGTATTTTAAAAGCAAAATATGTTTGTGCATCATCAGCACCGCAATCTGGATAAAACGAGACTTTTTTCTCTTCTTTAAACTTTTTGATGTTATCTTCCATGGTCTTGGTTGGATGATCCTTTCTTCCTGTGTAGGCATTAAACCAGTCGAATTGAAACCTTGCCAAACTTTCACCTCCTTCATACTTTCCTCCAGTTGACTTCAAGTATTCCAGCATTACCATCCCAGTTTCTCCATTGGGTGAGTTCATTCCTTTACCATAATGTCCAGGGAACCCCTTTTCCTTGTCTTCGGAACTTCCATTGTAGTAAGGACAACTGTTCACAGCATAAAATTCTGGCTCTGCTAAGATCCCGTTGCTTCTCGTTTCATCTTTCAACAACTCACGTAGCTTATTTGTATCATAAAACCAGTGTAAAGGCATATTTGCAGCATCTGCAGTAAAGCAACTTAGAACTATCTGTTTTCTTAATTCCATTTTTCGGTTATATTGTTTTGAAATATACTCTACAACGGACAAACTGCACGGCTAAACTCCACGGGAAAACTTTTCTAGTCAGCAATTTATCGATACTTTAAAAATTGATAATATTAATAATCGATAACCAATATGGCTGAAAATGTCAAATATTCCTGGATAATTATTTTGGGCAATTGAAAAACTGTTGAAGATATTTTATTCATAAGAAAATGAATTGTGGAAACTGTGAAAAAAAAGTATACAGAGCAGAAATGTTGAAAGTTAATTCAGAAATATTCCATCATTATTGTTTTAAGTGTGAAGTATGTCAGAGAAAACTAAATTTAGGAAACTTCGCAACGATGGAGAAGAAATTCTATTGTAAACCTCATTTTTTTGTAAACTGTTTTTTTTTTGTGTTGATTATAGGAAAGATTTAAAAAACAAGGAGGTCGATACAAAAAACAATCTTTGAACGCTGATAACAAAGAGAATTTCTCGCCAGTGAATAACATTCCAAAGGATAAAGTAAAGAAAGTTCAAATTAAACTTAAACCAAGAGGAGAAACAAAATTGGATGAAGTGTCAACACTACAAAACGAAATAGTTAAGCTGAAAGCATTACTTGATGAGGAGAAGACCAAAACACAAAGGTTTCAAATTTTCCTTGAAAAACTTACAAATATTACCACAACCGCTTAATTTCCTCACCAATCGTCATCTCCTTCATCAACAGCTTTAGATACTTTACTCTGTTCCACGTTTCCTCCAAAATTTTCTTTTTCGGTAGCACCATATTGTTTTTTCAAATCTTCAATTTTCTTGTCATCCTTAATGGCTAGTAACAAACCGTGACCGAATAGGACATTTGCAACATCAACGGACGAAAAATCATCAGATCCACCAAACTCGTCGAAGCCACAGATTGTGTGCTCAGTCTTCCCGTCCTTGACAAGCACGATGCTCGGCATCATCCATATTTTTAATCTTTCCACAAGAAAAGGAGATTTCTCTGCATCTATTTTGAGAAATCTTGTTTCCAAGTATTCTCTGCTTAAATTTGCGAGATGTTTATCGACTATTTCACATCTTCTTGTTTGTCTTCGAAAAAAATGAACAACAATACGTTGAGAAGATTTACATAGAGAAAAGAATTCTTTTTGTGTTGTTATTTCTGTATATGTTCCGTGCCCTTTTGCTTTCCAGTTTGTAACTTGTTCTTTTTGTTTTTCTAGCTTTACCTTCCTTTGTTCCCGAAGTTCTTCCAAATCCGTTTCACCAAGTGTCAGTTTCTCATCTAACTTTGCTATATTTTCATCCATCTGCTTTTCAACTACTTGCAGGGAGCGTAGTACCGTAGAAGCAATTATTTCTTCTTGCCGTTGTTTCATATTCATTTTAGTTTTGTAACCGTTTTGCCTCTTGGGCCATATGGCCTTCTTAACTGCAACGAATCTAAAACTCAAAAAGATAAAAAACAAAGCTATGACAATCAAATACAAAAGATTTTGGGCACAAGAAATAATACTAAAGGGATTAGCATTGGGAATAGTCACCTTAGGGTTCGCACGAAATCGTAAATGGTCGAAGAAAAGATTTAGAGACAGAGTTTCGTCTTTTGCCATGTTTAAGATGGTAATGTCTCGATCTTGGGTTCTCTATAGAATACATATTCTAACGTGTAGACAAAAATAAAATTGTATATTAAGGAGGAAATAAACCCCAGCTTATTACTTCGACTATTGATCTAGTAGTGTTAAAGCTCCATTAGAGCTTATAGCTATACTTTCTTCAGAATTTTGTTAACTTAATAAGAAACATTGTCTTGTTTACCCCAGCAAGGAAGATAAATTGAACCACTGAAACACCAGTTATTATTAAGTCTAAGAATTACATATTCGCCCCAAAAAGTTGAGGGAATCTTAAAAGGAATAAATTGTATAGAGATTTGAAGGTAATGTCGACAAAGAGGCAGTAACATCCACAAGATGGATGCCTGTTTCATCAAACCAGAGCATTCCAAGCTGTCTACGACAAAATTTTAGGGGGAAATGCTACTAGTAAATGGCTAAAATTGATGAAGTAACAATGGGTAGAATATTTTCCGAGCAACAATTAGTACGTATTATCTATAGCCTATGAGAAGCGAAAGTGCGCGTGTGAATCTACTTGATTTTCCTTCGTCTCTTGTTATTCTGGAAAAATATCAATTTTTCTCAACCATCAAACTTTCAATTCCAATAAACAACCCATGACCAAAAATAAGATCTAGATAGACAAATAAAAAAAAGATAATTTGCATCATCAATGTTTGCACAGATGATACGACACGGTCGCAATTAACTCTATAGGCATCTTATTAATAAATGGTAGCTTAGTATTCGTCTTCTTCTCAGTTGACACAGAAGAGACCAAATCTTTTACAAGAATTATTATATATTATGTTGTTCTTATGACAAGCTCTACTAATATTGTGATTTATAAAAGCTGTATCTCCAGCGAGAAGTGAAGAAGTATTCCTGTCTTTGTAGAAATTTTCCATGTTGTATATACATGAGTTAGGAGTTATGTATTGAGCGTGTTGAGTCTTTTTGATCTACTGTCAATATTAGCATAAACTGGTAGTGTCTGCATTAATTATTAGTGGTGACCAATGTTTTAGGTACAAGTATCATACTAACAAGAAGATTTCTCAATAGAGATATGGGTTACAAAGTAGTTTTCTTGTCTCAGCGTGTAGAAAAAACTTAAATAAATAAATGTTAGTATTACATTCCTTTAGAATACCCACACATACTCAATTTTCCCGAGGTTCCGAAAACATGACTTCCCTTTAATTAATTGATTTTAAATCTCAACAACTAGAAACAGATACAGTAAAGTTGTGGTATCGTTGATAAGTCATCCGATAAAAACTTATGTATTCTCTTGTAGAAACTCTTTGAGATAGTTTTTCTGATTCAAAATCGCTTTTTTACCATAGAATACATGTTTAATATCCAGGTAGAATATTTAATAAATACAACCAATTTTTTGTTAAGAAGATTGGAGTAAGCCTTCGCCGTGCCAACTCTCTACATGGAGTCTTTTTAGTTTGTTGTTATTTTATTCACTGCTAAAGTATTATAATCGAATCTTTATTTTTCGGTCTATTGATAAATCTACCGCCCTTGAAGAAACTCCAGGTCTCGTTTAACTTTGTTGTACCCATATAATAAAAATGCTGTAACGTGCAACCAAACTTTCACAAGCTCCTACACAATTGCACTTAAAAGCTGAACATAGTTTAAATATCATGTAACACCAGAGTAATATGAACAATACATAAAAATTTAGCACTATAAAGAAACTAAATATGACTTGGTTAAGTATTCCAATAAAATTACTGGCTTGAACTGTGTTAATTTTAGATTGATTAATTCTAAGATAGGTACAGTAATTTCGGTACATCATATCTTCAAACATAATATTGGGAAGTTAACTTAATACTTTTGCGTGTCTATTACAAGAAAAAAGAATCCAGTGGGCTCTTTTAATTAAAAATTATATTTTATTTGAATCATATGTAGGTGTTTTTTTTATGCAAAAATTGCAGTATTAGAAGTGATAACAGTTTTTGTTGCTTTCATCCTTCTCCATATCGTACTGAGATATTTGCCAAGACTGTAGTTGCACTATAGCTGGTTATAAATAAATTCAGATATCTTCTGACTACCTAATAGAGGATATATGTATTTTTCTTTAACGCCATCAAGGAAAAAAACGTTAATGACCATGTATTCATCGAAATTTCTTACAACTCTGAAGTCTTAGGTAAAAAGTCAAGGAAAAGCATTGATAGCAAGTTAATATTTTAAGCAGCACAATGATTACCATAAAATAATAAGTTTCAAGATAGCGTCTCTTATATCAGAGATTTTGGTTCATCTGAAAACTTCAAACTCATCGCCGCAAATCTAGAATATCGTAAAAGAGCATGGCACAAAATGCTTTGAGCAGCAGCCTAGAACCTGAATGGTATGTCTTGAGCATAGTGAAATATAGTTATCACAGCGTTAAGTTAGATTTCAGATCCTCAGGAATCAATTCAGAAGTGAGCCGTAGAGCGTACGTTCAGCTCCTCTACATATTTATGGTTGGGGCACAAGAATCTACGGCAGTGCTTGATTACCGACTTTCAGAACATTTCATTCAATTATTCTTCAGTATTTCCATGAAGTGGACAAATAGGATATTTTCATGAACTGTTAGTGCTGATTAGAGCTAATAGCAGCATTCTACAGATTGACGATGAGTTTTGAGGCTCTTGTGAATTATCTGTTTACTATTGAATTCATAATATGCAGACTAGAGGAATCTGGTACAGAACATAAGTGGTGAATATTACGTGCTCATTCAGATTATATAAGGTTCTGCTTAGATTGTTTCTATAAAGTGTCTTTGATTTCCAAGTAAGACCCGTAGATGCCCAGAGGGTTGGTCATATCCAGGCATAACTAATTTCTTACAAATTTATATTATGGACAATATTGCGTGGAGGCAACTTAATTCTTAGCTCCCCTAATGAACTATTCTTAGCGATGAGGTGCGGGTACAGGTGGTGTATCACCTAAGAACTAAAGAAAAATCAATTGGATTAGTAGTCATATGTTCTATATCTGGTTCCTATACAGTTCAACAGTTGTTGACCCAGAAGTTGTGCATTGGTCTATCGCTTAAACTGTTTTGGTTTCTAAAACCTTGTGGTAAAATTCAACTGCACTGCTGCTTCTTGAATAGCTCCCAGAATCCAACCCAATATTTAAAAATCTGAAAAGCTTTGCAGGCACCTAATGGTTATTAGCAACATAGATGAGGAAAAATTTGTTCATGTCCATCATGAATGTTCAATTAAAATCCGAAAAAAAGTTGATTTACGCTTGTGACTTGTGATGAATTTATTTTTTTCCCTAAAAAGTCAAGTTTTCAGCTACTACGTACCAGCCACGCAATATAACATAGAAAAATTTGAATCTTTATTTAATTTGTGAGGATGGAGCTATTATAAAATTTACCGTTACGAGTTTAAGAAGATACTCCCTGATTAAGGATCAAGATATTCTACTATATACACTACGTATGATTATTATTACTTAACAACGTGCTTTTTCTACTAACGAAGAACATAATTAACAACAGTAACACAATGGTCCATATCTTCATAATAGTTGCCCCAGGAATGTCGCTGCTACTCAGGTTCTGGCAATCAACACGCTTTACAACTACAAGACAGCTACCAGAGCCAGAGCAGATAGTTATCGAATAAATTCTATTATGCGTAGACAATCAATACTTGATCTTTAGACATAACAAAAAATATTCTCTTAGACGATAAGAAAAGATTGAAGAAATGATTTGATGTTACTGATTCTTGGGTTATCTGCATTTAGACCCAGAAAATGCTCAAGAAACTTAATGAAAGTGAAATCAGAAAATTCCGAAAAGGTACCTAATTTCTTGTTTCGCTAAGTTCCCCAAGAGTATTTTAGTTTCGATAGCACAATAAGAAGACACCATGATGACTTATTGAGAGCTTTCACCACTGTCGGTTAGTTTAGGGGACATGATTAATACAGAAAAGTATTACTTCAACCGATATTACATTGAAAAGCGGCAAAGCCCAGATATTAAGGATAATGCTTCTAGAGAGGCAAGGCAACGTTGTGCTACAACAGGGAGCGTATTTGCTTAAGCCGTCTTTTTTATCTTTTCCTCATAATTGGAACAATACCTACACGAAATCATCTCCATAAAATCAGTACTATCCAATGGGGTCGCAGATCTTATTCTTGTCTTTTCTAAGAAGTCCCCAAAATTGTTTGTTTTATTCCTTGTGTATAAAAATCGTTGTAAAAACAAGTAATTACTATTAATCCTTAATGACGTGTTACTTACCATTTTTTGATTTCTCATCATATACTTAGTATGCAAAAATATCATGTTTACATCATTTTCCCCATTTGTTCGCATCATTCTTTTACCCTAATAAGACAGTGCATAAATAGCCCCGAGACGTAGATAGCCGTTTAATGTAAAGATAAACAATGAAATCTAGAATAAACATAATTATCGAAGGTTTTGTGTGCATATTGGCTGTGGTTCTAGGAACTTTGAGTGTAAGTTGTTTACTAGGTCAAGTTTCGTCAAAGTTGAAAATATTTGGTGGGAAAAAAGTTGACACAGGGGTTGAGTGTGGACACGCGAAGTTAATTGGTCAGTTATGGAGAACATCAGATCCAGAAATAGAGACAGAACTGTTATTTGGAATAAACCTAGGTCTTGTTTATGTCGCTCTGGCCATCATGGTACCTCACCTCTTTTCATATATCCACAAATGCTACTCCTCAACTGAAATTTATGAAAAACCAAGTCTAAAGGATCTTTATACTGCACATTTTTATTCTGCATGGAGTGATCGCATGTGGGCAATTTCAGTTCCTTTAGTATTTATGGATATTTTTAAAGTATCCTCGTTTCTTTATTCTAATTTTAGGACACTCTTCTCCCAACAGCACTGTATACTGCAGTTATTTACATCAGCATCATGATTTTGCAACCCATCGTAGGAAGAGTAGGAGACAAAGCAAAAAGATTGAATTTTCAAGTAGCAGCCGTCTCTGTTGAAAACTTTTCCATTGTCGCAACTTCTCTAACACTTATTTTATCTTCCTACCACGGAACAGTATATTCAAAATATAGCTTAATGTTTAGTTTGTTGACTTCAAAATGAAAGAATTGAATGACTCAAAGGCTATTTTGGTATTTTTTTGGCTCTGCTTAATTGGTATCTAATTTTATTGAATCTAACTCTTAGGAATAATGGGTGAAATTGGTTCCAATGCTGCTACAATTTCCTTAGAGAAGGATTGGGTGATCATCCTTGCCAAGGAGCTTTCTGTACCTGTAAAAGATATAAATTCGAAGCTTCGAAGATTAGATCTGCTGTGCAAAACCCTTGCTCCAGTTGCTTTCACCGCAATTTACTCTGCACTTCCCGATATTGGTGGTTCTCGAATTGTCCTTTCTATGGGCTTAATAATATTATGGAATGTTCTTTCTTACCCTTTGGAAGTTATTTATATGCAGAATGTTTATGCTAACTTTTCTTCACTTAGCTATAAATTTCATATACATAGTGATGGAACAAAACATAGTCATGAAAATGGTGATTTCTCTCACTCGCATTCTAGAAAAGAGAATACCAGAAATAAGAAAAAAAGTGAGAAGTTGGAAGAAGGAGAATATTTGCTCTCTAGTGACTCAGATTCTGATTCAGTAGCATCTACTAACTCGTCATTTAAACCTATTGAAACAGAAGATGAAGCCGATGGTTCTCGACTACCTGATGAATTAGGTATTTTTTTTTCAAAAAAAAGTAATCTCTTAGGTTTGTGGGCTGGGTTGAAAGTTTATTTTAAGCATTCCCTCTTTTCTGCTAGCTTTGCTTCGTCAATGCTTTGGATGACTGCTATTAGTAATGGATCTTTAATGACTGGATATCTACATTATGAAAAAGTTTCTCCTGTAGTTTTTGGTACTGCCTTTGCTTCTGGTGCTTTACTTGGGTTGATGGGGACCATAATTTATCCTGTTTTGGAAAAAAGATTTGGATGTGAACTTTCTGGATTGTTTTCTATTGCTACTTTCTCTTTTTTACTTTTACCTGTTGGGATTCTCTACCTACCAATATTCGAGCAAACTCTACACACTGATTATATCTTGCTTGTAATTGTAGCTTTTTCACGACCTGCTTTATGGAGTTTTGATCTCGCATTTACAGAAATATGTCAAAGTACTGCTTTCTTCTTTTTCTAATATTTAGAACATGTTGAAGAAGAATTCAGAGGTTTAATAGGTGGTTTCCAAATGGCAAATAATACAGTATTTTATTTGGTTATTCAAATACTTGGTATTTATTTTGTTCAAAGTTAATATATTAGCTATGGTGTTTGATAAAGCAAGTGATTTTAATGTTCTCGTGGTTTCTTCTGTCAGTTGTATATCCTTAGCTGCCTGTATATATTTGTATTCTTTTTATATTTAGGTGTTTTTGGATACTGGTATTTGAACTTTAAATCACGTTCATATTTACCATTGGATACGGATGAAACTTGAAGATGTTTTTGAAGCTGTGTAGACTTTAGGCTAGAGGTAGAACAGGTTTTATTTGCTGAAAACTATGAGAAAAAAATTTAATTTTCTTTTTCATACTTATTAACTCAATGAATAATTAAAATAACCCTAAAGTTACACCCAAACCTGCTGGTGGAAGAAACAGAACACCAACATTGATCACAAGAGAAACAATAAATACCCTTGCAAAAAGAGACATCGCCATTTGATTCTGAACTTGTTGAACTCTTGGTTCAAGTGTATAATTACACAACTTTTCTTTATCTCTGGTTTCAATCTTCACACTCTTTCGAACATTCATCATACTCATTTTAATCAAACCAACATCTTTATCTCCAAAACTATCATAAACACCTCCTTTAGATAAAACAGGGCAAAATCCGCTTTTATACGCTGAGAAAGTAATCATAGCAAAAGCGAGCATAGGAAAAATAATCAATCTTAGGAACACTAATCCGGGTACAAATACTAATAGCAATCCAGTAGTAGTAATTGACATTGTAGTCAATACAGCAGAAACTCTGCCGTAGAAAATCTTGTGATCTTCAGAAAGAATTTCAGTCGTAGCTTTTCTTAGAAAAGGTTTTTTGTGATCCATAGAAAGCATAGCTAAGACTTCACCTTCTACGTCTTTGAACAAAGTGGAATCAAAAACTTCAGTAGGTTTGGAATCTGCACTAATTGCAACTCTCTGACTTTTTGTCATTACCGCTCTGATATTTTGCATGATCCTTTTTCTCAAATCAGCTGAAATGTTAATCTCTTGGTCAGATTCTGGTCGAATAAAAGTTTCTTGGATTGAATTGACAACTTTAAAGAATTGGTCCCACTCATCTTGACCCTGCTGCTTGAGTTCTTCAATTTCCTTTTTTACTTCTTCCTCATCTTTTATTTGAACTACTACATCATTATTTTTATTGATTTTTCCTTCAGTTAAGTCATTGTACTTTTTTACTTCTTGAAGAAAATTGAAAATTTCACCGCAGTGTTTGGATTCCAGGAATAGTTTGAGGTTCTCTTTTCTCAAAGGTTCTTCAAGTTCATCGTTTAGAATTTCAGTGATGTCAGTTTCTAGAATAGGTTCTAAAGCCACATCTGTGTTTCCAGCACATACAAACTTATTCAGTTGATTTAACATTCTTTTTATTTCTTTTTATGTTTACTTTTATGTTTGGTTTGGTGTTTAAGTAAAAGTCCTGTTTATATTTGAAGCATATGATTGGTTCATTTATCAAATCGTATTACTTGACGCGTTAGTCCCATATGTAAAAGTCTACTTTAATTATTGAACCGTTAACATGGTTATCCAATAAATATCAAATTCAGCACAATATTACGGGGTCTCATTGTACTAGTTAAACGGGAGTTATTCCTATATTTTGTATTAATTGCGTTATGTTCTCAATAATGAAAAACCATTCTTTTATTACAACTTTGTTTATATCTGTTTAAACCAAAGATAAACATATTATTTTACAATAACTTCATCCACGAGTGAGGAATAGTGCAAAAATATTATACAACCTTATAATATAAGGGTCTTCCTTACTAGTTTTTGAAAAGTTACAACAATAAAGGAAAACCTTTCTAGGTTTGGCATAACGCGCACCTTGTATTTGGTTAAAATAATAATTCACCCGCTCTAACCAGTACGTCGTCTTGTTCTTTCAAACACAACTTATGCTTGACTTATTTGAGCATATTTTGAAGAAAGAGCCTGTTTTGAGAACTCTTCTTATCACACTGATAACCAGTGCTGTCCTGGGTTAGTCTGTATTCATTTACATCGTACCTCTTCTCCTTTCCTCTAAACCTCCCTTTGCGACCCATGTTTCAAGTTTTGACGAAGAGGAAAATATTTATTCTTAAGTAAGAAAAGTACTAAAGCGAATGGTGACCAGTGTAATTTATCAAAGGTAATCATCCTCGAACCTCACTATAGTGAAAGAGTTGTCTAGTCCATCATGTTTGAACTAGTAAATTTTATTTCATAGCCATTTGTGCGATCTAGTTCAACCACGGGATGTACCGTATAGTACATGCCTCAAAATGTTGGGTTAAAAACTAAAAAGACAAAGTCATGTAAATATGATATAACTGAAAAACCCGAAATCTAAGTAATAAATTTTCGGCTAGGTTTCCTTTTATTTCGCTGAGCGAGATTAGCTGAAGCTCCTAAGATCCACTCTCTCTATGAGAAATTGCAGCCTTCTTCTAATGGAATACGACCAGTCAAAAATAAGTAGATTACATTAATGATACCCCTGTTCCATCAAAAAATGAACTCATTAGAGCAATAATTTGGATAAGGTGCTTGGCTATGTTTCTGTTTCTTTTTCATGCTCTGGCACTTTACGTCTACTACAACAAATGACACGTGAAGCCTTCAGCATTTGGAGCTTTGCTTCATTCTTAACTCCAGGATATATATTTTGAAAAACTCAGTTCGAGATTTGGGCTAGTTTCTCTTCCTGAACCTCGATACGAGACTGTTAATTTCTTCTCTGAATTATACTTTAAGAAGTGTAAGATATCTTGCTGGATGAGCAAAGACTCAATTGAAGGATTCCTGAACAGGTTTGATTGCTCTTCTTGCAACATTGCCTAAGGTGAAAACAGTAATTTCACAGCTAATAATAAATTTTACATATAACAAGGCAGTTGGTGCTCTTAATAAACATTTTGTTGTACTATTGTAGGTTACCATAAGAGTTACTTCCAACGAAGTACATTTTTCGAGTGTCTAGTCTCAAAATGTAACTTCTTTGTTGATAAGCAATCATGTGCCCAGGTAACATATATTCACAGCCACCAACATGAAAATACGGGTTATGATGAAAAGCTCTGAAATTTTACATTCTTGAGGCTGTGTTAATCAGCCAGTAAAGGAGATATTTCAACTTCACTTTGAGGGGCAGCCTTTGCCAATGATATATAACTCAGAATTTCACTGATAATCATGAATATATGGGTGATGGTTGTCTCTGGTTAGGTAATTAACACTATATTGAATTTTAAACAGGATTATGCCACTTTCAGCGTCCCCACGTGTTCAGCTTGGGTTTCTAATATAGTGCCAGGATTTTACCTTGAGCACCACAAACACTTAGAAGCAAGGCAATAATTAGAGTAAAACAAAAATTGAATTCAAAATTATTTTAGACCATTTCACTGATTCATAAATTTTCATATAGCTTATTGTATTGGTGAAGACAACATAGGCTAATTATATTCATGGTTGAACTGAGGGGCTCATAAACCATCGTCTACTGGACCAATCTTACCCTTACAAATGTTCACCATATTAATGGGTATGAAAAAAATAAATTATTCTACTAGTGTAATATTAGTCTTAGCTACTGAAGGTTGTTACATGTTGAACTAAAGACACATACTTTTTACTAGATGAAGTCAGGAGGACTAAAGCAAATGAACATTTATCGGGAATCTTCAAACTAAGGCCAACTAAGAACTTGTTGCCAACTTTTATTATGTAATTTCCTTGTAGAGGCTAGTAGAAACCACTCAAATACATTTTACTTTACCAAAATGGTGTCATCGGTACATACTTCTAATATGGAAATAATTCTAGTTCCGAACTAAGTAATATTAGCAGTTAATCTCTACATTAAATAGAGATTCCTGAAGTTTGAAATGATCAGACTGTTATGTTTATTCCATCACTTGGGCTATTTATTCAGAATATATCCTTTCTATATATGACGATATGTGCTTTCTCTAAGTCTAAATTTGCTCATAATTGGGAGCCAAGAAGAGTATGATTGCTTTTGAAAATTAGTTGAAAAACGAATTGAGAGGGAACTTCTAAAATAAATGGTTCCTTCAATAATAGAAGCATCTCCTCTACTATTTCTTAGATTCAGGCCACGGAAGTTGCTTGTTTCTCTGTTTTTTATCTTTCCTACCCTATCGCTCTTGTGCGTTACTGCCGCTTTATACCTTGAGACATATGACGGAGAGGTGAAAAAGAAAATGACAAAGAATATATGACTGGGCTAAAAGGTTAAATCACCCCCGTTTTTCGCAAAGAGCAGAGCAAATTTATATACGTTTTGAAATTGGATGCCCAAAACGCCTGCTTCCTAAGAATAATATCTGTCTCGAAGAATTGAGTGAGTTCAATTGAATTTGGAGACGTTTTGAGTGTTTGATAGGTTAAATGTATGGAATATGTATGGGAGTAGGCTATTTCAATTGTTTTAAATAATTCTGTTTATTTGCAAAGGCTTTCACCTTGACGATATTTCACATGCAATTCGAACTCATCTTTTAAGTAAACTACTAGTTCTAATACGCGTTGAAAGCATTGCTAAAGTTATACTATAGCTGCTTAAGTGAAGATCATTATCTATATATCCTCTATCTGATATATAATGTTTATTACTACGGAAGAGCCTAGGAGTTTTCTTGTGCCCTTAATAACTAATTCCTTAACCCATGGTGCATATTGATCTCACCCTATTGAACAGGAACTGTGCACAGAGCGCCCAATGGGAAGATTTACGTTTGGGAAATATTCTCGTAACTGATTGTAAAATACTGAAGCTCCAATGTTGCACAAAGTTTCCATTGGTATTTTTAGTCCACTACAAGACAATCAATAAGCTGTTTTGAGGAGCTTTGCACTTCCTCAACCAAAGGTTTTTGAGGAATTCTAAGGAATCTCTGAATAATATTAAGAAGGAAAAAGTTCCACTATGAACACGTAGAGAATTACAACTCATTTATTTTTCGTTGAAAATTCTAACAATTCTAAAATTATTTTGGACATGGAACCATATTTTATTCTTAGAGACAGAGTCGTCATGATAATGGACTAAAATGGGGCTACCATTAAGAAGTAGCCAAACTGAAATCCTAATTTAAATCATATTGTCCAGTCCTCATTTTACTTCTTAAGGGTTCTCATTTCACACCCATATTTCCACAGAATTCTGCTAAACTGGATTTCATTCCTTGAAAGAATCTAAATTACCATTTTGTGCCAGAAAAAAAGCTAGAAACTTATTGGGCCATATGGCCAAATTTTATGAAATACAAAATGGAATGAAAAGAATATGTTTTCTTACGATTTCTCTTATTCTCATCGGCTTCTTTCTAACTACACAAAATAATAACTTATACTCTTTTTTGAATCAGCCACAAATATATTTACGAAGCAATCATTCAAACGCAATAGGAAAAATTAATTTTGAACTGCAACAAAAGATACATTTTCTCAAACAACAAAACACTGTTTTTCAGGCCATGAAAACAGGAAACTATTCTGCAAAAGATTTCATAGAAGATTTAAATATAAATCCATGTAGATTCGACGTGCTTGATTCCAACTGTATGAATTCTTTTGAAGGTGAGCCTTTGAAACCTTTCACCATTCGATCAGCTCGTCTTTGCGATGAAGATTTGATTAATATGTTAAAAAATAACGACGAATTCATTTGCTCAAAAGATCCTACTTGTAGAAAATGCAGAAAAAAAGAATATGAAGAGACATCAGCTTTATCTTTTGGATTTTTGAATGAAAAAATATCTCTGGAGAGGAAGAATAGAATTGAAAAATACTTTCCTGGTAGAGATATATTAGTTTCAACTGTAAATAAAGGACAACTTTATTTATTTCTAAACTTAGTTTGTAGTTTTTTGAATAACACGGAAACAGATCCTAGAAGTCTGATGTATTTGATTCCAACAGATGAGGATACTTTTTATATTCTGAAGGATTTTGGTTTTATTGTAGAGCCTTTAGGTTGGTATTATTTATCAAAAGAAAAAGGTTTGAAAATAAAAAAAGAATATGATGGTAGAGCAAATATTAATTCACATAATCTTATAAATACACTTTGTGTTTTTGCAGCAAATTTTGTTATTAAATTGAACAAAAATGTTTTGATATTAGATGTTGATATTGTGTTCCTAAAAAATCCTTTTGAGTTCTTGAACAAAGCTGTATATAGAAGAGATGTAGTTGGAATGTATTCACCAAGAGAGGATCAATATGGGTATATGAATTCTGGTTTTCTTTACTTTCGCTCTACAAAGACATCTAAAATTTTACTACAAAGTTATGAGAACTTATCGTATATAAAGAAAAGAAGTGATCAACAACTGTGGAATACTATCTTAAGACATTATAAAATGCAACAAGTTCAACAAAGAATTTTACCTAGATGTTTATTTTTTAGTATGTGGAAAAGCACCACTGTGATTAACTGTGACCATAACAATACATTTGTTATTCATGCTATTAGTAATGATAAAGCAAGAAGACTGAGCGATATAAACAAATGGTATTTTAAACCATATTGTCCTTTTTATATTGCCCAAATAGATTATTCTGCAAAACAAAAAGGTTTATATAAAAATCAACATTTAAATAATTAAAGTCTCTTATACAGAGATCTGCTTTACTTGCAACTTATTCTTTCTGTTCTTTACTGCAAGCATCACTGCAAGTGCTGTAGCAACAGATCCTAAGACTCCAATAGCTAAGTAGTAAACAAGATCGCTACCTTCCTCTTGTACTGGAATCTCAATCACTTCTCCATTGTCAGCAGCCAAGGTAACTAATCCACATTCTCCACATGACAAAGGACATCTTTCTCTAACAAAGTCATAACCCGAACAGTAAATCACCAAATCAGGACATTCAGTAGGAACACCTCCTACAGTAATGCCACTTGGCGATAGATCCACACAATCAGGTCCTGCTGATGGAAATGGAGTTGGTAGTGGCGTTGTTGGTGTACCTCCACCAAAATCTCCTCCAAATGCCATTCTTGGTGTCAAGAAGAATAGTCCGCGATCAATAGAGCTCACTGCAAGAGTTCCAGATGGATGCATGTAGTTTGACCACGTTCCATCAAAAGTAGTTCCTCCAATATTCGGTGCAACGTCAAAATACCCAACTTCGTTTGCAGATGGAAGGTTAGAAATATCCAAGACTCTTATTCCTGCTACATAGTTTGACAAGTAAGCATAATCAGCGCTTGGTGGGTTTGATAAAGCTCCATTTCCTCCTTGTCCTCTTCTATGAATTGCTCCCCAAACGTATAAATTATGATCTGGACTAGTTTCCGTTGAAACAAAAGTGTTAACAAAACTGACAGATGTCAAACTGGAAACATCAGCGATATAAGTTGTTGTCCTACTTACACTTCCACCACTTTCATCTAACTCATCGTTTAGCAATACATATCTTCTATCGTCTGTTAACCAGCTTTGGTGGGAATATCTAGATCCGCTATACCCAGTTCTGGATAGTAATGTTGGGGAACTCTTACTTGTTACATCCCATATGGTCAATGTATCTTCATTAGAAGCAAAACAAATCTCACGACCAGTGTATCTGGAGTCTGGTCCGTCGTACACAATACACTCTACGTCATGAGTATAGCCGTCTCCGGAAACACATCCTGCAAATTGTGGAGCTAATCTATTGCTAAGATCGATCATATGCAAACCACCGGAACAAGTATTGGATCCTACCGAATATGCGTATCCGGTTTGAGTGTTAATTGCGATGTTATGGGAGGCGCCGTGTTCAGAATATACAAAGTCTGGGGAGAAACTGATGAGTGCATCTCCAGTTACAGAGTTCAATCTGTTCAAATCAAACACTTCTACTCCATAAGTGCTGGCTCCAGATCCATCTTTTACAACGTATGCAGTGTTTTGGTATACTTTTACATCACACCACGCAGCTTTTGGTCTTCCTGAACGCATGAAACCTAATCTTGCTGGACTGCTTGGGTTGGTGCTATCGATGAACCACATTCCGTTGTCAACGCACATTAGAGTAATTTCTCTTCCTGTTGATGATCTCCATCCCCAAATATCACTTCCTGCACTAGTTCCACCATTTCCAGAAATACTGAGCTGGCTCAAGGAAATAAAACTCTCGAAATCAATATTTCTACAGGGATAACTCGTACCTCCTGCACTGATAGATCCTCCACTGTCACCTCCTGGACAGGTTACCCTTTGGTCCAAAACCGATTCATATTTAAGATACTCTCCGGACGCTTGGTGCTCAGTCCAATATTCTTCCTTATCTTTCATAGCTTGAACCATCCTCATGTGCGCAGCATCGCTAACAGGTTGGTTCTTTTCCACAAGGCCATGTACAGGAGCAGGATGAACAACCTCCTTTGCAGAAGTTGCTAGTGCAAGAACAGAATACAAAACCTTCTTCATCTTTCTTTGTTTTCGTTTTATTTGGTGTTTGACAGTTTAAGTTGAGTTTATATCACCCTTATTTGAAAGTGTTCTCATTCCCGGATTTAGTATAAGGGTGTTGTTTTGGTGATGTGAAAATTTCAGTAAGATTTGGATCTAATAAGGAATTATTTTGGGAAATTGATATCAATTCAGAGTTCTTACGAGGACATGCCTAGAATTCTAGACAAACGTTTTATGTTCTACCATAAATATAGTAGAACAAGTTAATAAGTCACCCTATAATGAACTTTCCTTCGGTTATATGATAAATATATTTTAAAAGTAGTTTCATATGATATATATATATATGGAGTTTTAATTTTGCAATACTTATATCAATTAAACTAGAGGTGTTATGTATATACAAATATATTGATATAAACTATGGATAGTGTTCATCAACGCAGTGAGTCTAAGCAATATAACTCTTAGTTTGTGTGCTCGAGTGAGAAAACCTCTTTCATACGACTAGATTTAGGTTATCATTTGCTCTATCACCGCAACGAGTTCTATCTAACGCAGATGTGGTCCGTATTTAAATTACACCAACTTAAATAGCAAGTTTCTTGAACACCATATATGTAAGCTAAGAAGTTGATTGAATGAGAGTTAAGAAATTTGGTAGCAAACAAGGGGTTTGTTGGAAAATTGTGTCGGCGTGCAACTTAATAGCGACTTGATTGCAAAACCATGACCGGTGGCCCCTCATTACATTTTCTACAAGCAATAGATTCATGTGCTAAATCTGTATTTATACACGTATATAGTTTGTTCTGCCATTGCACAGAGGAAGTAAGCAGTCAACAAAACATACTTTATTTTTCAATAGGCTAAGGCGACATTACGGTGCAACTAAACAATATCTTTACCCGCAACGGCACTTTCTTATATTAATCAAGGTTTAGATATTTGGGTTTATTCTTAACAAAATAAAGACATTTATTAATGGGTACAGCACAATCTAAAGAAAATAACTAACGTTGCTATCTAACTGTGAAAACTAATGAGAATATGGTATTTAAAGCCGAAAAGGGGGGTTTTCTACAGTTAGAAATTCGAGCAAACTCTGAAAACTCAAAACTGTCTATGCTCTTATAAGTATTCTCAATCACATGGTGCTTGCTTAGAGCTGGCATATTTCAAGCAAAGTGAGACTTTTATCAGTTTCTTCGGTCTTACGCAACTACATTCGGTTAGTTTCTGGAGAAAATAATAGCAACTTCAGTGGCCGGGACTTCCCAAAGCCATATCACGTAGGAAAATTTTCTTATTCAAATGATGAATTGGATCTATGTAGTAGGAGCTTATCTTTTCCTTTTGAATTTTGCGAGAATTTACAGTAAAAAATCAAGATTCACTGAAGTGAAGAAGTTTTAGACAGAAGTTTGACTAGGTGGTCTGTGCTAAGACATCATTACGTTACATTTTTGCCAAGTACAACATAATATTCCATGAAGCTTAAAACCATAGAACTACATCGGATACTTAATGAGCTTCTCAATTTCAGTATTGACTGCTGTTTGCCCATGGACTACATATGTGACAATGTTCAAATTTGATAATCTAGAGTAGGACCTTTGAAATGCCCTGTACAATGACTTTGAAACAATTCTGGTAAATGAAGATGTGATTGAATCTACAGCTGGTAATGAAATGTACATTCTTAAGTAATTCCATGGGCCAATTGGGGACATATATACTTGGATTATTATGTAAACTTCTTGCATAACTCTTTAGCTTTCAGATGGTGCAAATTCAAGTCACCCTTATTTAGAAGAGCTGTACACGAAAGGGCAACAATGTTATCTATTCCAATCATCTCTACGGTTAAAACCTTTGTAATTATTGTAAACTCCTCATTGATAGCTTTTATTAATACCAGTTCAGAAACTTCACCAATATTAAGATGCTTACAATGACGAATGCGTAATTAAATTATCTATTGGTATAGCTCCAGCTTTCTATATTTTTCGAAACTCTGATAGAATATATCTTTATGTCTCAAAGATGGAGCGAAGCATGTGAGTTTTGTGAGAAATAAGCTTTCTAAAGAACCATTCTTCTATATATTCTAAGCCATGACAATCGTATTCAATATTACCTTAATAGACTTATACGCAGAGACGGTATATTCCATGAAGCTATTGTTTCTTAGTAGAACATAATGTTAGACTATCTGTACCTAGGCCTGGATTTGTTACTTGCAAATATACTTGAGTTACAACTCAAAGGTTGGAAGATAAGTTTTGGGAAACTAAACATGCTTTCCAGAATCGTAAAATCATTAAGTTTTTATCAACATGGTAGTTTAATTCAATAAAACTTTAATGATTAAGAACAATTTGACCTTTTTTAGAAAAAATCACGAGGTTTGGATAAGAATGCAGTTCATCAAAAATAAGAAAGATATGCAATATTCAGAGAAATATCAGGGCTATTCAAACCATTTACTGGGAAAGTATTATGTTACAGATTTTGAATTCTTGGTTGGCACTATTGTGCAGTCGCTTACATCATCCAGAGATAGAAAACAAGATATGTTATCGGGAGTTTTTGCCGAAGCTCCAAATCACCTTCTGCATTTTTATCCTTTCTCGTGAAAGTTACCTGATATTACACCCTGAACTTTTCAAGGTTTCCCCCGAATTCTTTATTCTTGGACAGCTCCATTTTCAGACCGCCTTGCCCGGATCTTGAGTCTGTCGAAGCAATTGTGGCGGTTTCCTGATTCTTGTTCCAGCCTTGTTTCTTTCCATGATGTATGTGCACTTTGAGATCACAACCTCCTCCACATTGGACAATCTCTGTCCCCGCTAAACTACAAATATTTCACACACGCAACCATTGCTTATAACTATGTTTTCTTTTCATGCCATTTTACTGATTGCCACGGTCGTTACCGGATTCAAACGTGATAGCATCTTCCCCAGTAAGAGTTATTTCAACAGTGAATAATTTCCCTGTTTATATAATTTAAAAATCTAAATATTCTAATAAATTGCTTCAAATAGACTAGAATTTTCTTTTTTTATAAATTAATTTCTACTTAGACAGACTATTTCCATATTTCTCATATAATAGCGAATTTCACTCCAGTATTTTGTTCTGTTTATATCAAATTCAATCTATGTTTACAGCGTCATTTTAACCTATGGGAAATATTAAATATAGCTATATCTAAGAGTTACTTTATTTTTTATATTTGATCAGTTTAAACCGCTTTTTCTTTCTATTCGCTTGAGGTCAATACGTATAATAGGTGAAGCATCAAATAAGTACAGAATTTATTTCTTGGTAAAATTTATTAGTTATGAAAAATGGGACACAGTTTTCAAAAAATATTTAGAATTCCTTTCTAGTCAGATTAGATAATGTAAGACTTAGAATACTTAATTTTATATATAACACCAAATATCTTCAAATTATAGTACATCCATTTTGTAGAAGCTAGAAAACAGCGAAGAAATAAGATACAACACGTTTATTAACTCTCAGTTTTGAATTTTATATTAAATTCATGTATTAAGCTAAAAATTACTCTTCTTATTTTCTGTTTATTAGATGACGTTCAGAAGAGTATTGATGACTCTTCCCAAAATACAGTATAACAGCCACCATCTATAATACCTATTTAACTGGTTCATAAAGCTCAATATATATTAAATTCCCTACAAAGCACTTACGCATGAAAAATTTTGAGGATCAAAACAATATAAAGTATAATAAAATCACGGTTACTGAGAATAAAGCATGTTGTATTTGTTAGTTTTTGTCACTAAATCTTCGTGAAATACAATAATATCACCCACAATCTGTTTCTCATTTAAAGAATCTTTCTAACCATGTATTTTGTCAAGGTATATGATAAGGATGAGTTCTTTAAACCCTAAAAAGGCTAAATTTAAGGGGCCTTTTCACTAAGTTTAAAGGTCTCTAAACAACATACATTCAAACGTAACATCATGAAGAACAACTCTATAGATGAACTGATTCTTGCTAATTCCTAGAGTCTCACTGTAACTGACTTTTAGAATAATTTCTCAGGGTATTTCTTCTCTAGTTAATTGAAACTGAGCTAAACTTCATTCAAAAAAGTCAAATGCTGAAAATATGCACTTTGCAAAATACGAAATCACTCAGTTTTTCTCCAATCCCCTAAGTTTTTGTACTAGGGAACCCTCAAAAACTAATAAACATGACCTGTGACCTTTAATTCTGTGTTTTAGGATATTTTTAATGTTTTTTTTAAGAAAAGTCGATATTGGGCTAAAATACTGTTTTTATAAACTTCAATCGGTGCAATACCTCGAGAAATACTCGTCTAGAGCCCAAACAAACCTCACCTGTCAATATAACGGGTAAACTTAGGTCTAGAAGAAACTTTATTTGATAATTCGAGTATTCTGTATAGACTTCCTAACAATGTATCCTATTTCTAAGATCTTAGAAACTCTGAAAAAGGATAACCTTAAATGTCAAATATTCATGAAAGGGTGATACCAAGTAAAGAAGCACTCGGAATAATTGTTGCCACCTTCTGCTATGGATTATTTTGAAATTCCATTCGTTTTGTTCGGTGAAAATCCAAGAACTTCGCTATTGATTTCAACAATATTTAATTGACTTAACTTAAATTGACGTCAACCTCAACTTTATAATAGCTAATACTGAACATCTAATAGGTCAAATATCAGAAACTTTGACTTTAACCTTATCTAAATTTATTTTCCATTAACTTAGAAAAGAAACGAATAAAGTTTTAAG
Source organism: Labyrinthula sp. Ha (assembly GCA_015227615.1). Classification (NCBI taxonomy): domain Eukaryota; class Bigyra; order Labyrinthulida; family Labyrinthulaceae; genus Labyrinthula; species Labyrinthula sp. Ha. Next base: position 345,849 of record JAALGZ010000022.1, on the reverse strand, counting down.
TTTTATTGGTTTTAGTTATACAAATCTTTGTCATATTTTTACATAATCCTAAATAATAACATTTGTTTTTAGTCCAACACGTGATAGAGTGTTAATATATACATAAATTAATACAAAGGGAAACCTTATTACTTAAGGATATCATTTTTAAATTCGCATAGTGGTTGTTATTCCGACGTATTCAAGGTTAAAATTGATATTCATTTTTCAAAAAGTTAAACATCTAAATCTTGATTTAATTATACATGTTAGATATCTTTTAAAGAGAATGAAAATTTTACTTTTAACTGGAGTGCTTCTCTTTTATGACTTAAGCTGAGAGCTAGTTAAATTTTCTCTGCTTCTTGGTATCACCATAGTATTACTTATTACTGGTGTTGGAAGTGATATCCATAGGCACGTATTCAATGAATATTCTTTAGGCTAGCAATGTTTTTGTATATAGAGATTTTACGGAGAATTATGTCCCCAGTTAAGACTTAAACAAAGTACATGAAACTAGATATTTCTTCTAAAAAAGTCTTTACCACAAGGGAGCAAGAATTATGAAAGAACTTTGTTTCAACTTAAGTATTGAAGTAAGATTGTCAAACTTCTATTTACTGTAGTTAACCTGTACTCCACCAAGTTACTAAAAAGGGATCACGATGTTGCTTACTTTAAGCTCAAGACCTCTATAAACACTTCAATTCACACTCTACTGCACATAAAGAGTTTTTCTTACTAGAATTTTAGGAAAACAAGAGGAACTATGCTCTTTTTAATACTCTGTACTGACTTCCATGGTTTTGACATTTCTAGACGCGTTTTTAATACTTATTTTGTGGGTTTCGAAATTCCATTGATAAGAAATTCCGAAACAGGAAACTCTAAAATTCTTGAAGCTTAGATTCTTTCTCGTAACCCTTTTTGATTCTTGTCAGTGCACCGGAATTGTTTCTCCTCGTTCTTGTTTCTGAGAAATACCCGGAAAGCCATCGTTACCAGAGTGTTGAATTCAAAGCCTGATCACAAGTCATGAAATGATCTTTCCGCATAAGAAATATTTCACTCTGTGACTGTTATGCATAGGAAACAATCACTGTTCTCAATGGTTTCATTCAATAATTTTTTCCTCTTCCTTTGATACTCGTTTCGGTTATATCTAGCTAAAACCTTTCAATTTAAGAAAAAACTTTTTAACACTGGTCATTAAGAAAGTTCAAAGATGGTTTTTGAACTGATGAAAGAAACAAGAAAGTGGCTTCCTTCATGTGTTATTCGGGTATTATGAATGATCATTACTTTGTTGCACTGCAAGTTAGGAAAGCTGATGAAATCTAATAGAAGGAACTTCAAAATGGGTTTTAGATTTATTATGTATGAAATGAAAAACCTAAAACTGTTGTCACTTCAAAAAATATTGGAATCATAGAGTTTGCTAGAAAGACGATGTTAAACTTTAAAGACTAGATTGCGAAAAGTAGAAGGCCGCTTATAGTCTCAGAACGAAAAAATAGGGCCTTTGCAGCTGATGAAACGAAATTGAGGAAGTATCTCTCTATGGTTGTGGTTGACTTTGAAGGCGATGTAATAGGTTGGTGGTCGATGAACGAATTTCATCTTCCTGTACTTGCTGGAGTTGCTAGGGAGACTTATCAACACAACCTAGTTTCTTGGCAAGCGAAAGGGAGTTTAGACCGAAGGGAATCCAGTACAGAGGATAAGAACAATTTTGAGATGGCATATTTCAAACACATCTGAATACGACGGAGTGAAAGGAAATTGATTAACTTGCTCTCTTGTTTTCGTAGAAAATTCGGTTTTTCTCTAAAATAACAGTACTATAGGTCACTTTAATAACTTAATCAGTACAGTAAGAAAATATTACTTTGGACTTAAAAGTGTTTGAAGCACTCGTTCCCAAACTAAAGCAAGTAAGAAGCGCACAGTCTCAAGAGAGGGGTGATTCTTGTCTAAAAGGTGTTTCACAAAGAACGGGAGAGCTATTCTTGTTTTTTCTTCGCTTTTAAAACTATTTTGTTTGGTAGAATTTCCTAATCAAGTAAAAAGTGAGTTGTTTTTGAATGTATTAATAGTATTGAAATATTGTAAAAATCCTTTTCTATTTATTTAATCTTCAGTTCCTCGTTTTCACATTTTGTTTTGAAAAAATGAAGAATCTGTTCCATAGCAGAGATTGTACTTAACTTTGCTGAAAAATTCTGTGAAATCTATTCCAGTACCGATATCTATTCATTAAAATTATTTATTCGGAACAATTGGGAATAGAAATACAATTTCCAGATAATTGTCTGAAATATTCTCTATTTTCTTATCAATTTTAAATTTTTACCTTTTTGTATTGTTTATTCCTGATTGAGTTCCCAGTAGTCAGACACTAAGCAGTCGAGTGTACGACTCTCTCCATACTGACTGTTTACACTTTACATAGTTATAATACAATATTACATTACTGCACAATTGGTGCAACTTTACATAATACATTTTTACTAATACATAAGCACCGGAAACAACAAATAGTAAAACCTCAATATCTCAACAACTACTTGGAGTTAAAAGACGTTACTTATATCATTTTAAAGCTGTTTTCAAGCTCTTTCAGTTTATTTATTTAATATACGTATCCTCATACATATATAGACGATACGGACAATTACTTGTCTAACTTGGTTGCGATGGAAGTAAACGAAAATCAGAACGATCCCGTGGAAGAACGAACAGCACGGAGTGAAAACTCCAACTTAACCCAAGGAGAAACTCATTTACAAAACTTTCCTGCTTCAACTAGAACACTTACAAAGCTAGAAATTACAAATGAAGCAATTAACGAAGAATTCTACAAAAAAGGACGAAAAAGATTGGAAAACCTTTTACGATTAAAAACTGATCAAAACCAATTCGAACTACTGAAACAAGGTGTTGAGATGTACCTGCTTGCCTTAAAATTACAAATTAATGGAACATCTCTACGCAAATTTTTAAATCTCATGATCGCAGCATCATTGATGAGCTGTTAGAATCTTACAATCCGCTTACTCAAAAATCTAACTACATTCTAGAGGAAGAAATTGACGATGAAGTTTCAGATGACATCATTTCTCTTTGGAAAAAAGACGTTGTTTTCTTGCGAACAATCCGAACCCCACATCGTTTTTGCAAAATCCTGCGACGCATCGGGGCTGTTACATTCTTACCTACACAAACCAGAAAAAGAATTAACTTTGGAAACTTGATTTACAGCTGTTGGGAGGAATCAGAACCCATTACAGACTTCGTTAAACGCTTTGATTCTTTGGTACAACAGGCTAATCAGATCAAGATGATGCAAAATGACTCTGATTTACTTACACTTTTTCAAACTAAGATTCTCTTCAGAAGAAACAACAATCAGAAAATTTTTACAGTTGTCAACAATTTGGATTCAAAAGATCTACCATTAAAGGATTACATGAGTGAAGTGACACAAGCCGTACTTCAGCATGACAATTCAGGTTTGATCCCTTTTGATGCTCCAAGTACATCAGTTGTTGCATTTACAAAGAAAATTGTTTCTTCTAATTCAAAAGGTACATTGTGTTTCAATTGCGGTGAAGATTTTCCACACAAAGGCAAACAATGTGCTGCTAAAGGTGCTACCTGTTCTTACTGTGGCAAACCTAATCATTTTGCAAAGGTGTGTTCAACCAACCCAGAACGTACATTACAACTTCCCAAGATGAAGAAAAAGCCTACAAAGAAAACAGTAGCAGTAACTTCTACAAAAGAAAATTTTAATCCTTTCAGTTTCGCTACTTCTCTTTGTACCACAGGTTCAAACTCTTTAGCTGGGCTAGATTCATGCAGCGATGTTTTCGTTTTCAGAAGCGCTGATTTTTTTACACACATGGATCAGAAGCCTGGTAAACTTACACTTACAGAAAATTCTGGTAGCTACGAAAGCACTGGAACAGCCAGATTTGCATTCAAAGAATTTCCTTCTAAGTTTTTTACAGTACAGGCAATTTACATGCCAAGTGCAAATTTCAACATTTTGTGTACCTACGATCTAGAGCAACAGAATGTTAAAGTCAACCATCGCTCTAGAAACGTACAACTAGAAACAGGAAACAAATTAAAAATAATTTTACTTGGAAAGAAAAGCTTCATTGAAATCATTCCACTAGGGAAATCAGTCTTACAAACCTCTGATCCAAATCTAATGCATCGTAGATTGATGCATCTCTCAGAGGACAAACTTAAACATGCTGGTTTCATTAAGGGTTCTCAAAAACTAAACAGCTGCCAAGTCTGTCTTCAGACAAAAGCTAAACACAACCCAGTGAAGAATTTAATTCACAAGATGAAACTCTCTCCTGATTCCAAAGGTCAAGCTTTTTCAATGGACTTACTCATTCCGCCAAAACACTCGATGAAACCAGTCAATGGTGTTGTGGCTGCATTGATTTTAGTTGACCTGAAAACAAAATTAATTAGAGTTGCTCCTTTAAGAACACTTCAATCGAAAGATTTACTTGCAGCTCTTTACTACCTTCTTTCTACACTCAAAACTTTACCAAAAACGATTGTTACAGACCGCCAATCTGGTTTTACGGCAGAACACTTTGTCAACTCAATTTCCGCAAAAGGCATTCATTTACGTTTTGTCCCTAGAGATCGACATGACACTTTCAATGGAGTTGCTGAACGAACGATTGGCATCTTAAAGGTCATGGCTTCAGCCGCCCTACTACAGTCTAAACTTGATGACTCCTTTTGGATCTACGCGGTCAAATTTGCAAGTTACATCAAGAACAGAGTGCATCACAAAACACTTGGTGAGTCACCTTACAAACTAGAAACTGGGCAAGAACCAAACCTTTCTTCACTTAGAACCTTTGGTTGCTGTTGTTTTACGTTAAAATCTTCTGGAACGAAGACAAACAAATTTCAAGAAAGAACAGACACTGGTCTCTTTCTCGGACTACAGGAACATTCAAGTTTCAACACAGCAATCATCTACAAACTTAGTACTGGAAAAATCATTTACCCTCAACTAACCGATGTTTGGTTCCAAGAATCAAGAACACATGATCAAATCGATCAAAATCCACCAACTTTCTCATTTGGTGACATCAAAATTGTTGAGAAAACTGAAAATGACCCAATTTCTGAGGATGATTTTGAATCTGATGATGACGATGATTTCAGTCCAGATTTTGGTATACACTATGTACGTTATGGCCAGAAGGCAAATCAACAAGAAAATCATGATTTTGAGCATGATGAGAATTTCGATGAAAATCCGCCTTCAGCAGATGTTCAACTCGATCACGATCAAGATGCAAATGATCCAACTCCATCTGCCGAAGTAACAATCCCTGAAACACCTCAAACGAGTGAAAAGAACAATGCTCGTCTACCAGTAATAACGCGATCTGGGAGAAATGCCACGAAATTCGACCTAAATCGGATGTCAGCTTTCACGTTGAACACAACTGAACAAACAACACACATCATCAAGCCTAAAACAAAAGGTCAGAAAGAAAAGCTACGGAAGAAGATCATTCAGTCTAGAATTGATCAGAAACCTTCCATTTACCGTGACACAAGAGGTCACCCAGACGAAGCATCTTACAAGAAAGCGGTCGAAAAAGAACTCAAAGCTTTGGAAGAACGAAAGGTTCTCAAAGTGATTAATCGCTCTGAACTTCCTGAAAATGCTTACGTTGGAAAATGCACGATGCTTGTGAAACAAAAACGCAATGGGAGTTTCAAAGCAAGATGTGTTTACAATGGAAGATCTCAGAAATTCAAAATTACACCTTACCGCAGTTCTCCTACCTTAGACTACAACAGTCTTGCAGTTGCACTAGCAGTTGCAGCTCGAAGACAGTTCCATTTTAACACTTTAGATGTTAGTACCGCATTCTTGTACGCGGATCTACCTGCTGGCACTACACTCTACTGTGAAATCCCTGATGGACATGAACTGAAACATGACAAGACTAAAGTAATGAAGATTGAGAAAGCACTTTACGGTCTGAAGGAAAGTCCCAAGCTTTGGTTTGACAATGTTTCTGCTACAATTCAAAAACTTAGACTCAAACAAGCGATCTTTGACGAGTGTGTCTTCTACAAGAAAGATTTAATTACTTTACTTTACGTTGATGATGTACTGATGCTCGGTACAAAACAAGAGATTACAAACTTCTCAAAACAGTTTGGGAAAACTTACAAAATTACACTAGGAACACTAGATCAGAAAACAGACTTCTTAGGAGTTAACATTGAAAGAAAACCCAATGGAGACTACCAAATTGACCAAACCAAACACATTGAGAAAATTTTAGAAAACTTCAAGGATTTCAAGACTAAAGACAAATTTACACCATTACCTTCTACTTTCGCTGAGGCTGTTAAAAACAATTCCAATGCTAAAAGCATTAAATTTCCGTACAGAGAATTGCTTGGATCTTTAATTTACTTACGACTTACAAGATTTGATTTACTCTACGCGTTACATGCGCTTAGTCAACTTTCTGAACACGTGACAAGTTTTGCAGTAAAATCAATTCTCAACACATTAGGCTACATTAGTAGAACGAAACATCAAAAACGAATTTTTTACTCAGATCAATCAAAAGGTGAAATTACACTTCTTGCCTTTTGTGATGCTGAATGGGCCTCTAACACACTTAACAGAAAAAGTGTTAGTGGTAACTTCATTTACTTTGGTCAATCGCTCATTACTGGCAGAAGTTCAAGACAAAGGACAGTTGCTACCTCTGCTGCCGGAGCTGAGCTGATTGAAATTTACAAGACAGCAAAACATTTGCAAGGAATCTACGGATTGTGCATGGATTTAGATTGCAAAGTCAAGCTACCTTCAGTGATTTTTACAGATTCACTTAGTTCAACTAAAACCTTAGAAAAGACAGTTTCTCCAGAGCAAAAACACATGAGTGTTGCAATTCATTTCTTAAAAGGACTCATTCGTTCAGGAAAACTAAAGGTGATTTTCATCAAACGCGAATTCAACATTGCTGATCTTCAAAGGAAACAGAATCCAAGAGCTGAGTTTGAAAAACTTTGGAACATGACTCATTCAAGGATGAAGTGGCAGCATTTGAAGATCTAAAAAGACCGCATGGAGTCAGACACTAAGCAGTCGAGTGTACGACTCTCTCCATACTGACTGTTTACACTTTACATAGTTATAATACAATATTACATTACTGCACAATTGGTGCAACTTTACATAATATATTTTTACTAATACATAAGCACCGGAAACAACAGATAGTAAAACCTCAATATCTCAACAACTACTTGGAGTTAAAAGACGTTACTTATATCATTTTAAAGCTGTTTTCAAGCTCTTTCAGTTTATTTAATTTAATATACGTATCCTCATACATATATAGACGATACGGACAATTACTTGTCTAACTCCAGTTTCAAAAGACTAAACTATATATTTGAAAAAGACTAAAAGACAAATGTTTTAGAAAAATATTAATGAACAGGTTGATGAGATATACAGAATAAAGTAATATTTCACAATATATTCGTTCCATGAAGTTAACTACGATGTAGATATATTTAATAAACCAAATTCAAACATAAATACAAGAAAAAAAAAGAGGAGAATGAAAGTTCAATACTTACTTGGATTTGCACCTATATTTGTTCAAGGTTTAGAAAATTGGTCTCCTCATATTGAGAATGTTACAAATACTCTTAAAAATATGGAAATAAGCAATTCTAGCTTAAACTCAATTCATCAACAATGTTCTTTTCCTGAATACGACGATATTGTAAATTGTGCTTCTAATTTTATTGAAGTTGTTGAGGAGTTTATTAAAGACTTATCCAATGAAGAAATTAAACAAATGTATGAAATTTATGCCACTTCTAACAGTGTTAAAGAAACAGCTAGACAACTTATTTCTCTTTTGAGTAATCCTACAATATGTATTCCAGAGTTTTTAGAGGCTTTACCTCAAGTAGTTTTCTGTACTTACGAATGTGATGATGGATATTGTGAAGCAAATGAATATGGATTATCAGCGGCAGTAGAAGTTCTTGCAGCAGGTTTTGGATGCGAATTGATACTAGATCCTGTTTGTGAAGCTTTTTATGATATTATTGGTGATGCTGAAGGATTGACTGGAGTTATTTTTGCAAGTTTAGTTTCAGTTCTTGATATTTTTGTAAATTTAGCTATATACTAAATAAAACTTTATTTTTCAAGTATTTAAAATATTACGAGTTAAAATATTTTCCTTTTGAAACAAGAACAGTATTAATAAGAATGTTCAAGAAGAGCTTTTTGAGATAAATATATTGTAATTGTTTATCTTGAGAACTGTAAATAAAAAGTAAGTTCTTCAAAAATATTTATATAGAAAATGATGATAGAATTATTGTCGCTATTCAAAGTCAATCCTACTTAAACAAGAAAGTCTGAAAAAAATATTTATTAATTTTTTGTATTTTTCAGAAATGTAGGAAGTTATCTTATCTTTTTTAATCCATAAGTAAGGGATTCTTTTCTTTCTTTGCAGAAACTGCTGTAATTTATTTCTAGTGAATAAAAGCAACTCTTTCTTGGTGATATATGCTAAATGATAAGCTGAAGAACTTACAACTTAGTTTCATTCTACTAACTTCTACTATGTATGAAATCGAATATAATATATTGGAATGATTGAACAGCTAAGTATTTTTCTCCTAATTTATTCAAGAATTTGAGCAAACAAACTAAAACAAAAAACTGAATATTCTCTCCATATAATATTGTTTTTTCTTAAATAAACGATGTTTGTTATAGTCGTCAAAATATCAATCTATTTAATCTCTTAAATTTTTCTTTTGCAAGGATAATGGTTAAAGTCTTCTTGTTCTTTTTTTTTATTTCGGTAAGCATTTCTTGAATATACTTTTTATTTTATTTAAATAAATAAACCAATTAGAATATATTATTTAAAGAATTGTTTTTATCTAGTAAGAAAGTAAATTTTTTATTTAAAATACGGGAATAATTGTCGCATTTTATATTCATAAAGTGTAAATCGTATTTTAAGAAACTGCTGGAAAAAGATAGGAAAAAGAAATATATTTTATATATACTTAGATATGAAATATATTCTTATTTATCATATATATATTTTTGCAGTTTCTTCATAAAATTCGACAGTCGAAAATCAAGTATTTGTCCTTCAAGAAAAAAGAAGTTGAATAATATATATAATGTAAACAAACTCAAACAAGAAAAAAAAGAATAATATGAAGTTTCAATATTTACTTGGATTTGCACCTATGTTTGTTCAAGGTTTATACAATAGAGCTCTTCATATTGAGAATGTCGCAAATGCTCTCAATAATATGGTAATTAGGGGCACTAGAGTAACTTCAATTCGTCAAGAATGTGAACTTGCTGAATATGAGGATGTTCAAGATTGTCGTTCTGAATTAATAGACGCTATAATAGAGATAATTAAAGGTTTATCTGATGAAGAAATTGATCAGTTTAATGAAATTATCGGCAATGATGAGTTATCTCTTGAACAAAAAGCTGAGGAGCTTACAGGTCTCTTGGGTGAACCTGGATTATGCACTCCAGAGTTTCTTGAAGTATTACCTCGACAGGTTTTCTGTAAACTCGATTGTGAAGAAGGGTTTTGTGAAGCTAATGAAGTTGAAGTAGCAGAGGCATTAACTGAGACTGCAGGACAGTTTGGATGTGAGTTGGTATTGGATGATGTATGTGAAGTATTCAATGAAGTTACTGGTGATGCAGTTTCTTTTTCAGCAGTTGGATTAGGTGGAGTTATTACTCTTATTAATATTATGGTAAATGGAATTTTAAACTAAAATAAGAATAAAAAAGTTTATGTATTTAAGATTTAAAGCAGAGTCATGATATTTTTTTCTCGAAAGAAAATACTTCTCTTACTTACACACTAAGAAATAACAAAGTAAATTTTCTTTTTTTTATAATACAAATAATATAGATATATTTTGTTTTAGCTCTATATTATATATTTAAAATACATTAAATCTATACATTAAACACAAGTGCAAAAAGGATATGTAACTGACCTCAATTTAGCCAGGAAATTTGTTTTTTCAAATAAGAAATGTAAAAAAATATATATGCTTAAAATGTGCTATATAGACGCTTTTGAAAAACTAACTTTATATATTCTTATAAATATTTATTCATAAATCTTTTACTAGTAAATATAAGGGTTTATTTTACAACAAAATATATTTATAAAAGTTTGAATAAAAATAAAAGAATATATTATTGAAACACAATGGTGCAATACCACAGTAAAACAAAGGGAACCATCTGTCCGTCCAGTAACTTAGTTGCCACGTCATCTACTGCACGCACGGACTTGTGTCCCTAGTGCCTTCTTGTAATATATGAAATAAACGTACTATCGGTAAAATGAAATACTAACTGTTAAGAGAATTCAATTCAAGCAAGCATAAGAGAAAAGAAGAGACGTACATTATTCGAATAACGTGGAAATGTCCTTCATTACTCCACGCGAAGACAAAGATAAAGACCCAAATCTACCTTACACTCCACCTACTCCTACCGAAGAGCAAGAAGTGGCTTTTGGAGAAGATGAAGAGCAGAAGAAAAAACCGATGGCTTCATCCGAAGAAGTTACACAAAATCAGCCTCTTGACGAGTCAGGAAACCTTCCTCAAGGACTCCCTGCATCGGTCACTCCAGAATCGCTTAGGAGAACAGGTGTATCTACCCCAAGGCAAGCTCCTCAGGGAAGGAAAATATACACCTCTTCGGATGCGGAACGCAGATTGGAGGAAGAGCTTGATAAGTATCTAAAAAGAAAGAATTTGACAGTAATGCCTGCTCCGCAGGATACGCAGCAAAGAGGAGTCGATCCCTTGCAAGCGCCGGTTCCCGATGAAGAGCGAGAAGAAGATGAAGCTGCGGATCAAACGACCGAGCAAGACTCTGAACATTCTGACTCCGTAGAATCACTTATTCAAAGCGTTAGAACCTTATCTTTGTTAACTGAAGCAAATATAACATTGGACGAAGCTGATGCGAAGTCGCGCGAAGATCATGGGACTCAAGCTTCGGTACCTTTCCAAAGCAATGGATATCCTGCACCTGCAAATCTTATTTCATTAACTACACTCAATATGGCTAAACTCTCAGAGATAACAGGACCAAAGGTAGAGGAGTTCCTCCATGAATTTAAGGCTTTCAGAAGTACCGTAGCAAACGCAGATGTTCGATCTTACCTCAGTATTAATGCTACGAAAGCATTGCGAACCAGAAACGTAGATATGTTCAGACCAGCTCATGTACTTAAATATCTGGAGCACTTTGCAAGAAGACATTCAAGATCCAATAAAATGACAGCTTTGAAGAGGTTAAAAGATAAGCTCCGTTGGCCTTCGAAAGAATTGGGGTTGGATGACCAGGTGAATACATTCTTTGACAACGCAAAAATTATTCTAGCTGACTTAAATATGGAAGAGAGAAAAGCAAATGAAAAAACTATTGCGAAGATCATCATAGATAAACTGCCAAAAAAGTCAAGGATTACCAAGGATATGCTCAACACTAAACCAAAGTTAAAGCAATTGAAATACCTGAAAAAGTTGGCGAACGATAGAAACTGGTCGTTAGAAGATGAAGGAGTCGTGTCTCACCAACCTATGGATAATAAGAAGACCAGAGTTAAAAAGTTATCCTGCAATAAAATCTCCGATAAAAAGATTTTGGAAATACAAGTTCTTTGCAAGGAAAGGGCAACAAATCAGTTCAAGATAGTCCATGGATGTCCAGATACAGGGACCCTCAGGAACATTGGTTCATATTCGCTAATGAAGCCATTTATTTTGAAAGAGGAGAATCCAAGGGTGATCACGCATATTACGTTTCCAGATGATTCGTTCATTCCTGTATACAAGGTAGCGAGAATCCACATAATGCTGCAAAAAGGAAAGAAAAAGGACCTTGGAACGCAGCTCGTTTTTTTAACAAACGACCAAAACTGGAAGGACCTTCTAATCGGCAAAAAACCTTGGACGCACATGGAATTCAGCTAGCTTTTGAAACGAATAAGCAGCACTAGGATATAGGCGGGAGCGGATTTAGCAGTCCCGGTCCTAAGCCAGCCATTGGGGGCACAAACGCAAAGGAGCTGGATAAGAACATTATTAAATCCCCTTCACCTGAATCGAAAACCCAAAAAGATGACTTCCCTGAAATAAAACCGCAGAAAATAAGGGCCGCTTTGATATATGAGCCCACCTGTGTAAGGATCCATCAGCTATAATAAAGTTTGACGAAGAATTTGTTGCAATAATTACAGAGCCGTCAAACTGGATATGCTTTACCAAATCTTTGAATTTACAAGGCTATAAGTTTATCGAATCTATTACTTTTGTTCAAGACGAGAAGAAGGAAAGTAGAGCTGAGTTGTTTTTACATTGTGACACCACGCTGCTTTTGTTCAAGCGCGTTAGCATGGATATGGTCCTAAACTTACAAAAAAGTGGAGATGTTTTCGAAAATGTTGATTTAGAGCATAGTTTCGAGAATATTATACAGGAGCTGATTTATCCTGTTCCCCTTCACATGAAATTTTATTATCAAAGTTCCAAGGAAAAATCCAGCAAGCAGGAAATCAGTGTAAAGAGACTAGAGGCTATACCACTTTCCCGAGTAGGGACAACGTATTTAGATGAATTAGCTGAGTTCGAAGGAAAATAAATAGATGTAAAGCCCATTTTGGTCCCCAATATTCTGGATGAAATACCCGAACCTTTTCAGGAAATAGGAATAGGGGAAGCTGAAATCAAGAAAGAGGATGAAAGAGCCCTTCTACTAGAATTGATCGATGATCACATGAATATGTGCACTTTACGGGACGAGGATAAAGACAAGTTGAGAAGTTTAATGGTAAAGAAGATAAATGCCTTTGGAATTCACCAGTCAAATGCCCAGATGTCTTTATTATCCCCTATAAAATGTCATCTAAAACCGAACCACCCTTCCATTGTAGCTACAGGCTACCACCACACGGATGAGGAGGAGGACTTTCTGGCCAAGAAGTTCCAAGCGCTGGAATCTGCAGGGATAGTGAAAAAGAATAAAAATCCCAGGTTTGGCTCCCCAGTATTCGTAGTCCCAAAAAAGATCAAGAAACCTGTGGGGTTCGCAGAATGGGACATCTCAGAAAAGAAACAGTGGGAATCCGATAATCTACTGCATAGGTATCGGATGGTAGTTAACATGAAAAAGCTCAACGACTTCGCCATCAGATCCCCACTGGATCTCCCTAACCTTGAAAGACAGATGCGTCACCTAAAAGGATCGCGTTGCTATATCTTAATGGACATTTTATCTGGCTTTGATTTCCTTCCCACCCAAGAGAGCTCTCAGGAAATATTCACCCTGGTTACCAGGAAGCGCGCATTTACTATGCTGGGTGCGCCCATGGGTTGGTGTAATATTCCTCAACTATTTACTGAGCGGGTAGTTACCGAAGTGATATGGGAACACTTTAACAGGGACCCTACTGGAGCATGCTGCTGGCTAGACGACATAATTCTTTACAGCAACGATATAAATAGTTTGCTAAGCATGACGACGGAGATCCTTGATAACGCTGTCGAAAAGAGAGTTGGCTTCAACCTAAAAAAGTGTGAATGGGTGCGAGAAGAAACGATATGGTGCGGTAGAAATCTATTCGACGGTAGATGGAACTTCGCTGAAAAATATTTCGATAAAATTCCGAAAGCATCATTCCCCGATATGAAGCATGAGCTCGCGCAGATAATATATCTGGCAAACTGGCTTAGCCCAGCAGTGCCAAACATGGCGAGGCTAAGGATACCATTTGCGCCGCTAATAAATTTGGAAGGGGAAAAGTTAAAGGAAGTCGAAAAGCAGCAAATCAGAGTGGAATGGACTGAAGATTTAAGAGCCAATTTTAGGAAGCTACTGGAAGAAATAGCTAAAGCAACAAACTCGGTTTTGAAAACTACGATCGCGACAAGCCTCTTTTGTTATTCACAGACGCTTCCAGTGAAGCCTGGAGTTTAGCCTTACTTCAGGACGAGCCCGAAAACGTCACAAACGACATCAAAACTTTGCGCCCGAAACCTTTACTGTTCTTACCTGGAGCATTTACTGACCCACAGAGGAAATGGAATATAAGCTCCAAAGAATTATACTCTGTTCTATATAGTTTTGAAAGAGTCGGATTTATGATCAGGACTCACAGAGCTGGTATTTTCCTATATACGGATCATCAAGCTCTTTTAGCGATACTAAGGCCAGGGGAAAAGGAAACGAAGGTGTATATGGACCGTCTATTCAGGTGGTCCCTAAAGCTGCAATCGCTGGAAATGACTGTATTTCATATAAGCACTCGCGAAAACTTTCTAGCAAATTTACTTTCACGATGGGCCCAACCTGAGCAACTAGAAGCAAGAAGAATAGCATTTAACGACATGAGCAGTTCTCTGAATTCTTCATCACTAGTTTCAGAAGTCGATGGAGATTCATTAGAGAGAACCATTTCCTGCTTCAATGCCCAAGTGGAACACATTTTAGATTCTATTCAGGTAAAACAGTTGTCCGTGCAAGAAGCCGATGATAGGGAGAAAAAGGGTGAAGAAGAAGGGGATGCATCGAGCATTAAAGCCACCGAAAATCTGGGTAAGAATATCGAAGTGATGACAGCAAAAGAAACTACCGTTCCGGGCCACATTAAGGATCTAAAATCTTCGCTGGATCAACACCCGCTCTCTTTTGTTAGTCCGTATTACTCTGGGGAACATTATGATCCGCTGGAGGAATCAATTTTGAGCCAAAAACAGAAGGAAATGGATCCCAGCATTAAGAAGGATATGGAACTGAAAGATGGACTCCTCTATTTTAAGAGGATGTTAGTTATCCCGAGATCTCTCATTACGCGAATATTAATTACAAATCATATTTCAAAAGGACACCCTTTAAAAGCAGATGAACTCAAATTCCTGCACAAATACTACTTTGAAGGGCTGACACGCAAGAATCTAAATCTTCTCATATCCTCTTTTAGGCGCAGATGTTTAAACTGCAATAGATCTCCGAAGCTGTTAAGAAGACCGCTAAATTTAACCTTCCTGACGAATAAGCCGCGGGAATTGTTACACGCGGACTACCTCTACGTTAACAGCCAAGGCTACATCTTGGCAGTCATCGATAACTGCACTCGAAAGACCCTGTTGACCTACTGTAAAAAAGCCAACGCAGAAGGAATCCGTGACGCTATACTGCTATGGAGAAGTACACTTGGTTTACTCCCAGAATTCGGACTAGTAACAGATAATGCCAGTCATTTTGCAAACCAAACGATGGAACTGCTGTCAAGGGCACTCAACTTTGAACAGTCCTTCACTATAGCATACAGCGCATGGACAAACGGGTATATAGAAGTTGGCAATTCCAAGATTTTACACTACTTAATAGTGTTATGTTCTGAATATTCTCTAAATGAGGAAGAGTGACCAAGACTTGTACAGCATATATCGTATCTTATTAACAATCGCCCTAATCCTCGACGAAAAGATTATACGCCTGATGAACTATTTTTCAATTTAAAACTAACTTATGGGACCCTGGAACAGGAATCGAGACGTTTTTGGATCACGCTCCAAGACAAGACGTTGAAGCCAAAGGACATCGAGTAAGTCAAGATCAATACAGCCAAGATACAAGAGAAAATCGACGAAAGGTTGGACATGATTAATGACCATGTAAAGCTATCTAGGGAGCTCGAATTGGCAAGAAAGAATAAGAATTTTAAAATGGTAGTCCAATTTACTCCCGGAGATTTTGTCATGCTCTCCAGTGAAGGGACGCCGAGGGAGAAAACGAAAACGGCTTTGGTTTTGGACTGGGCCTTACCGGATAACAAGAATTATCTCCTTAGATGTGTATGAATTGGAAACCATAACCGGAAAGAGATACGAAGCGCACGCATAAAGACTTTGGTTCTATAGCAGAAAGCGTCCAAAGAATTATAAAGATCTTAGACCCTTTTTATTCAGAATTTAGGCAGTTTAGAAGCAGAGAAGATCATTGGAATCAAGCTAACGGAAACACGCAGACCAGAATACGAAGTACTAATAAAATGGTTAGGTTTTGAAGATACCAAAAAATAGCTGGCACCCACTATAGGAAATATACAAACGAATCCCAAATTTGATCCGCCGATATATCAAAGGAGATTCCGACCTGACTTCCTTCGAGAAAGAAGTCATCCTTCACAATCTTTGGAAATGGGATAAAGAAGAACAGGAAGAAAGCGGGAAAAAGCCTAATAAAAGGGAAAATAAAACGATTAAAGCTAGAAGATTACACTTATTACAAGAGAACGAGACGCCGAGAACATGTGGCTGGTTGATTGAGGAGAAAGAAGTATTGAATTCGGCTATCCAGCTGTTGGGCTGTGGAATGTATTCAAGCTACGTGGAACGAGGAATCCTCCCGTATAGGTCGAAGCAGCAAATTTACACTCAAATACAGAAGCAACTGAACATTCAAAGCATTGGATTTTTACATGGATTGAAAATAGATGTAGACAGAGTGCGATTGTATTTAGATGAATACTGGGGGAGCAAGGATTACAAAGTAAGAAAACCGGGGGTTACGATCGAAAAGCAAGAATATGAACAGCTACGAAAGCATATTTCTAGGAATATAGGAGAATTTGCCGCAACTTACCAGAAAGTATTGTACTACCGCCGATTGTTTGATATTGACCACGTAAAGCTGATATTGCAGGAGCATGAATCTGAAGACCAGTTGGAGTTTCTAAAATTAAATAACATAACAAGGGACATGCTAAAGGATGAAGTTAGAGCATTCGATGATTCAAATCAACGAGCAGTCCTCAAAGCAAAGCCTTACGCAGATATATTGGAAACTTTATTATTAAAATGTAACCAGCTTTTGAAGGATTTGAACGATCTACACGTAAATTTAGTATGCTTTAGGAACGACGAACCCCATTTAGGTAAAGTCACAAAGAAAACATATAGATGCTCAGAGGGCTCAGTGCAAGTACAAGACCTAGATACTTTGAAACTAAAGATCAAGCCTAAAAACGAAGTGGAAGCAGACTTTTATTATGAAGGAGGGAATAAATTCAAGACTTTTGTTGAAAACGAAGAAATAACTATTTTCTACGAACCTTTAAATTCAAGACCGATTTTAGGAGATGCGTTCAACTTCAGATTTCCAGGTTTAAAGAAAAGTCCCAACCGCTTTAAGATTGGTGTACTTGACCCACCTTGGAACACTGGGGTAAAAAACCCGACTCGTGGAATCGCGCTGGACTATCCAACACTCGCCGTGCAGCAGATAGCTGCTATGACCTTTCCAGTGAAAAATTATCCTTATGGAAGTTATTTATTGCTGCGGACAGTGAGCATGGCTTTTGTCAGATGTTTGGAATGGATGGAGAGTCAACAATTTTATCTAGTAGATTATATACCCTGGATTAAGAAATTCCCAAGCGGCAAGTATAGGCACTCGATGGGGCATTATTTAACTCATTGCAAGGAACTATGCCTGGTATTCCAGAGAAAAACTTCAGTTGACTTGCAGTATTCCGATGTTTTTAACGACGAAAATAGGAAATCCTGCTCCGTGCCAATTATAACTCAGCCGCTCAACAATTCATGTAAACCTCAAAAACTCTACTCGATACTCGAACATACTTTTCCGTATGCTAATGCTGTGGAACTCTTTGCAAGATCAAATAACCTACGTTCAAGGTGGACATCAATTGGTATTGACCTGTTGCCCATGGTGGACATGAGGTACATTTATCAACTGGAGAAGGATCTACTCGAAGAAGAGGGGATGTCCGTCCAGTAACTTAGTTGCCACGTCATCTACTGCACGCACGGACTTGTGTCCCTAGTGCCTTCTTGTAATATATGAAATAAACGTACTATCGGTAAAATGAAATACTAACTGTTAAGAGAATTCAATTCAAGCAAGCATAAGAGAAAAGAAGAGACGTACAAATCTCAAAAACAAGGGGTAGATTCATATTGAGCTGATATAGTTAGAACTCATTCAGAATGTTACATTTGTCGACGTTTATGATGAAAATATTTACTATTTGGTATATTCTTACCATTTCTCTGTTGTGAAATATTCTTTAAGAGAGGTTCAACCAGAAATTAGCTTGTTTTTATTCCTCTTTCCGTATTGCCTTCTTCTTTCCCCTGTTCAAAAGAAATACAAAGTAGAGTTTTTTAGTTCAATGATGCGACAAATATTTTTATGTTTTCTTCTTCTTTTCCTGATCTTATTTCTTCAAGAGATAAAGTATTAGAGGCTATTGATGAGTTTGCTGAAGAGAATAATATCAATTACACGAGAAACAATATAAAAACTATTGTTCCTGGTAAAAATATTCCTAATTTGGATCTTAAAAAATCTTGTTTGCTATCTTCATTTATGGAATATTAAGAAGAAACTGGAGATTTTATATTTTGTCTAGGTTCTATTTTCTGGATCCCTTTTTTTTTTCTTGAAGCTCTTAGTTCATTTAAATATTTTCTCGGTATGTATCTTAGGCTGCTTTGAACTTGGTATTTTCTAAAATTTCTTCGTGAAATCTTTAAAGATGGATATGTGAAAAACAGAAATATGTATTGTCATAAAGCTACAATTTTGCCTGATGGTGTTATCTTGTACAGAGAAGCTTTATCTAAAGTTAAAAGTTGTCACGTATCTTCCAAATGTCATGAACGTTTTTTTTCTTACTTTTTCTGTTCTACATCGAAAGGTACTTTATTAGACCAACAACTAGAAAAAAAGAAGATTTCTATTCAAAAATGTACTTTCGCTTACTAAAAAGTTAAGTTCAGCTTCAACAAATAAAACTCAGTATATTTTTTTAGTATTCACACAGATATTTTGTTTACCGAAGAAGAATCTATTGTTTTGGTAAAAAGGTGTACTGAATTTAAAAACGAAAATATTCTCTATGAATAAAATTACCAAGATATTGATTTTCTTCATCTATAGCAATAAAGTTAATAATAAACAAATACACACAAAGTCTTATCCTAAAATCAGAGTAGGTCTTAGACTTACTACAGAAGCTATAATATTTCATAATAGATAAAAAAAAGAAAAAACAAAATAAATAGCAAAATAAATCTACTTTATATTAAACTTTAACCAACTTAACTACTTTTTAATGCAATAATAGATTAACATAGAACCCAATGATTACAACTAAACTTCCTAATCAAACTTCACAAAATATACCTGGAGCAGCATTTTCTTAACTTGTGATTTCAATAAATACTTCACATATACTTGTACTGTCAAATTCACATCCAAATTATCCTTTGAATTGAATTAATGTTGTTTCAATAGATTTTAAGTTTACTTCGCAGAACCCATCTTCACAACTATTACGACAAAACAATGAAAAAGAAAGAGTTTCAATGAACTCTGGAACACATAATTCAGGCGCACGTAGAAGATCAAAAAGTTGATTAGATCTTTCTTGTAGAGAAAGTTCATCATTAGCAAGTGTTTCCTTAAACTCATTAACTTCATTAGGAGATAAGTCATCAATAACAGGTTCAAATGCTGTATTAAAAGAAGCTTGATACTATTAAATAGTTTCTTCATCTTCTCAAAGAAAACACTCTTGACGAATAGTTGAAAATTTTTAGTTGTTGATGACCAAATACGCAAGCTTAGTGGATAATTTATTAGTTATCAAAATTAACTATTGAGCACTTGAAAATTTAAGAGGTAGAACGGCAAATATAATTTATAACTTCATGCTTAATGATTTTAGTATTATACTAGTTGAACTGGAAAATCATGATCATTTAAAAGTGAGACCTTATTCATGCAATGATCGAGTGTTTGTTTTATAGTTAGATTTCACCATTTCTATCCTTATCATATTTTTTTCTCACGTGTCAGGACCTTTTTCAAGAGTCCTTATTTAATATGTTCTTGTAAAATGGTTTTCGGTAAACTCGATTTTTATTATTAAGTCTTAATCGACGATAACCTAATCCAACAATTTGTGGCTAGATCGATGTCACTGTTAGATAGATTCACAGAGGGAATCTATCAGCTATGGTAACCGGTGTCAGATACCCTAACTGCAATCACAGGTAAATCCAGAAGTTATTCTACTACCTGTACTAGCTCGGAGTCCCTATAATTACACCGCCTGTATTTTCAAGCAAGGAAACAGCTCTACCAAAACTGTACATTGAGAACGTGCTCAGGCATGAGAAAATGTAAATTAACCAGCAATAACTCCTAGTCGAAATTTTTACAAGAAATAACTACACCCCCAGCTGAGACAATACCAACAACATACAAAAAATAAAGTATTGTCTACTTCAAAATTAACTCATGCACTAATTTCAAATAGGTAGCGACTTGACTAATAGGTGATTTTACTCAAGTGATCTGACTTAGTCATTCATCAAAGTAACAAGAATTAAAGTTACAACAAAGTATGCAAACAATGCCGATTCTAATCCTTTTAGCAAGTTGTTCAATTTCTTGGATGATTATTAAACTCAGATACTAAAATTCTGGTGGAAAAAAGGTCGGATGACCTTTGACTTGAGTGCTATGTTGTACCATTGTATCATTTCTCCTAGTCATAATCATTTAGTTTCCAAGAATGCAGCCCCTAGACTCAAATAAAGAAAATAAAGGAAAAAAATACCACTGAAGAGGGAAAAAGAGTTAACAAAATATTACTTGAGTTCTTGGAAAGAAGATTCAAGCACTCTTCGCTGTATTGATAAGTTTTGAGGTATTGCGTTGTCACTGATGATTGAGATTACTGAATTACCCAAGAATGATTTAAAAAAGTCATTTCTGAGAGAAATCATCCCTCCATGTCCTTTTCAGCAATCTGTGTGAAGAGTTACTGCACTTTTCTGTACCTCCCCTTGCTTTCACTTAGAACTCAGAGATTTTGCTTTCTTGATAGATTTACTTCTACAGGCTTGACAACACGGAACGCAGCTTTGAGGTTGATATCTCTAAAAGGTTCAAGTTAAGTGTTGACATTAAGTAACATTACGGCAATTAATTTTTCGTTTTTCAAATGTCGTGCAACACTCTGAAGGAAAATGGAGTGCATCTTAAAGCCAAGTTCATTGTATGTAAGAATACAGACATCACAAAAAAATTACTGCACATACATGAACTGTTTCAATATTTTTGCTATTGAATGCAAGAATACGAGCTCAAGAGTTGTTCAAAACTTGAAGAATGGGTATAAAATGAACAAACTCAATGTTTTTACATATTTTTTTGTTATTTGGTTCTTATTATTTCGAAGACTTGCTGATTTGTATCATTTAAACAAAAGCATGTTTAAGTTATATCACTCACATAACCTTTGACTAAGAGGCAGCGGTAGATGAAACGTTCCTCTATTAGAATATTCTTAAATCTTTTGGAACATTCTTAAATTTCATTTCTGCGTGACTTGTGAAAATATAAGTATAGACATAAAACTAAATTTAAACACGAAAAGATGAAGCTGTGCTGAAGGAAATGTACCTTATTGAGAATTTCCAAACTCATTCTAAAAACTATATATCAAGCTTAAGTCGAATCTTCGTCTTTAATTAAAGTTATCTTTATTGTCTTGATTTTTTTTAAATAACATATAAATAAGATATTTGGTGCGAATAATTCCTTCTCAAAAGTTTCATTGCCCTTAAGATTGAAACTGTTCGGATAAAGTAATGTATATCTAGTTCTAAGAAATCGAATTTTATTTCGTATTTCTAATGTTGCTAGTATTTAGGTACTACGATCCCGGTGAAAATTGGAAACTTCGGTGTAACCGCTAATTAACCCATAGAATAACTCCGGAGAAGAGATAACCGCGAGATTTTAATTGATGTATGATATTGTACCAGATAGATTCTTATGTGATATGCGGTTTTGGTAAATCTCTCTCCAGTTAAACAAAGTAAGTTACAAGACTATTATCCAGGATAAGTCGCTCGAGCATGTTGAATGGCGTTACCTTCTATGGCCTTTAAGCAAATGTGCTCAACTCTTTCAACCTAAACCTTAAATTAAAAGTAACTAAATGAATTTCGTGATGATAGAGCTCTTACTTTGCTTTGTGAAATATGTTTTTCATTATTAGATTACTAGGTAAATTAGTTTCCTTGCACTGAAATTCAGGCTTGAGATAGGGCTTCCTAAAATCATCTTTGGCTTCCACATAGATAAAAGTATTTTCATTGTCAATAACCTTTGGATAAATTACGGATTGATCGTAGAAACTTATTTTATATCTACTTTGCCCTCATTATGGAAAATTTCTTTAAGTAAAATGCTACATCACGTAATTCACATAACAAGAAAAGAATTACCTATTGCAGGACGTTGTTTTCCACCATACTACATTGGATATCAAGTATGAAAAACTTAATTAATTCAGTAATGTAGAGGGTTGAAATAACATAAATATTCCTTCATGAGTCACGAGTTATACAACTTATGGAAGGTCGCTTGCATTTTGGTGTTTTTGCGCTGTTTTTGGGTAAACAAATCAATATTCCCATTAAGTGGTAGCGATAACAATAAGGTAGTCCAATAGCTGGCTGATACTATTTAAGAATATATTGCTAGCCGCGAACAAGTTAAGAAATTTCTCTCAGTCTTTCGATGGTTCTGTCGTTGAGATATTACATTTAGGTTTCAAGCTTTTATATTTTCTAATTTTCAGCGCCTATAACTAGATGTGTCCAGCTAGAGCCTTGAGTTAGTTACTCTGCCTAGGTACTTTTGATAGTAGAGTGAGAATTGTAATAGAGCAATACTGTAGATTTAAATTTTCAATACTTCGTATTCACGAGATTATACTTAATTAGGTTCTTGGCTACCATTGCTACTTGCAAGATGTGGAATTTTCTAAGAGTGTAGGTCTGATAGACTGCTAACAGAATAATTTACTGTAAAAAACTGAAGAATAGATTTATGACTGCTAGTGGGTTCACACTTATCGTTGCTATAAAATGAATATCATCACAAGCTCGCCAAATTTTGTTTCAATAAAAAGAATTAAATTAGAATTATTTCATAAGAATAAAAATAATTGTTTCTCAGTTTTGATTAGAACGAAAATAAGAATTCTTTTATTTCTAATATTTTTTGTTCATTATGTTTGTTTACTTCGGACGAACTCTTAGATTACAACATGATAAGTTTTACTGCAGAATATATTTCTGCATATTACACCTTGAAGTATGATTGGATAAATTTTGTAAGTCCATCCAATCAAACTTCAGCTTTAAAAATCCTGTGTAAAAATGCGATAGGATATGAAATTCCATACATACCTGTTCCCAATTTTGTGGGAGAAGACGTCTAAATTGGGTGTTTTGTTTAGGCAAGTCCAGAAATCTATCTTCAACTCCATTGCTGGTCTTATAAGGGTCTTTTTGTTTATCTGCTTTAAGTTTAACCTAAAGAGAGGAAAATGAGTAAAATTAACGGAAAAAATTCTAGTAATGGTGAACACTGTGTTCGACTATCCGTTGAGGAGTTTCAGAAAGAAAAAGAAAGAAGAGAATCAAAGAAAGAAGATGATTTGACATTTGTGTATTGTATTGTGCTCCCGGTATTAAAAATGGTTAGAGATCCATATGGATTGTTAGGAGGCACAAGTGAAACACACAGCCAGAAAAGTATTGAAAAAAATGCTAAACCAGAAGGTCAAAAAATTTTCAATTTAATCAGAAATGCTGGTTTTTCCATAAGATTTGGATACACCGAAGATGGGCTGCACTTAATCTGCATGGTTGGGTGTAACGACTGGAGATTGCTAAAGCAGGCAGAGATTGTTCAGTACAAATTAGAAGTATATCCAACTGCTTTAAAGTATATACTTGAACGGAGAAACTGGGAAGATAGCATAGCACATTTTGGTTCAAAAAAAGCTCGACATGGAGTTTATGTTGACTTTCAAAATTACACGGAGGAAGAATTTAAAAGGATAGAGTACCCCCATGGAGAAGGATCTCTGCCAGTCTTCGTTAAGAATTCCCCAGAAGAACCAGAAGTTGATTCAAAATCAATTGCTCCAGTAGATCTAGAAGCTGTTCGAAAAGCCTTATCATCACAAAGCTCCTATAACCCCTTTAAAAGCATTTTTTTCAAGTTTTGTTTTGCTTGGGAAGAGAAGATTGTTGAAGAGAATGGAGTTGAACTATATAAGCGTTATGATGATGGCAGCATCTTACGGACAGCTGATAGAATTTATTTAACTCACCTTGCATTAGAATATTCAAGGCATCCGGAGGAAGCTGTTAGCGGAGCTGGCTTGAACTTAGATCAGCTCCAATATGATAAGATCATAACTGCTCATTTTCCAACTCACTTAGGTCAAAGAGCATATAAAGCACATGATTTGACTGCTGGCGAAATATATCAATTGTTATTCATTAGAGTTCCTTATACTAAGTGCAAAGTTGTTTCTCCCTTTAGACAACCAATTCAAGAGCTTAGAGATTTTGCAGGGGAAAAAGTTGCTTTCTATTTCTCTTTCATGGAGCATTATTCATATTCTTTAATTCCGGTTGCTATAATTGGTATAATTATTTACCTAGTGCAGCTTTTAAATATTTTGAAGTACACCGGGAAATTGGTTTTTACAACCAACGCAGCTTCAGTTCATAGTATTACTGACAGCAGATTTTCTAGCTTCACTCATGGTGAACTTCAAAGTGAAATTCTAAAGCAGGAGTTTACAACGAAAAGAACACCTTTCGCTCTAGATTTAAATAGGACATCATTAGTATATACGCTTTCTCCGACAGAAATTCCTTATGTGATGGCTGCATTTTGTATTTTCTTTTTCTTTTGGATGTCACTTCTTCTTCAGGTTTGGAGACGCAAACAATTGGAGCAAGCTCGAAAATGGGGCACCTCCGATTACAGTCGGGAGGCCGTTATCCGGCCCGAGTTTAAAGCAGAGCTAATCATACCTGATGTAGTTACGGGTGTACCGGTTCCTTTCAAATCAGAAAACAATTATAATATCAAGATAGCGACCTCTGCCTCGTTGATCTTCACAACAGGAGTAGTTAGCTTTGCAGCTATTGCTGGAGTATTTGTATTTGAAGCATTCTTGAAGGCTACTGATGATTTTCCGCCAAATGTTGCGGAAATTATCTCCTCAATCGTGAACGCCTTAGCAATTCGCTACTTGCAGTATCCATTTAATTATTTGGCAAGGTCGTTGACGGATTGGGAGAATCACAAAACTGATGTAGACTACAATAATCATTTGGTTCGGAAAATGTTCGTGTTCAGTTTTCTTAATAACTACACCACATTAATATATGTTGCTTTTTTTCGAAAGTGGACAACCTTTTCATTTAGTAATGAGTTTTGTATTTCTGACCTTGATGTGCTAGATGAAGACAATTCAGCCAGTCATATAAATGTTTCTGTGAAAAACCTTCTCTCAATTGACACCTGTTATCCTACTCTAGGAAATCTTTTAATCGCAAGATTCTTGACTCAGAACATTCTTCCTCAAGCTAAGCAGTTGAAGAAGTTATTCTTTTCGAATGCTGATAGGAAGAAAGCTGCAGGTGCTTCTACAACTGAGGCTCCAGGAAAGCAATTTCTCCTTTCTCAGTATAAACTATTTGATGAATACCTTGACTTAGCCATTCAGTTTGGTTATATGGTTTTATTCATTGCTGCTTTTCCTTTGGCACCAGCGTTAGCCATGCTTAGCAGGTCCATTGAAGTATGGATAAATGCTACAGCGATCCTAATTAAGTCAAGGCGACCATTGCTTGAAAGGGCAGCAGGCTTAGGTAGTTGGTTGGAGATCTTCTATGTGCTTCTGTATATTGGTATTGTGCTCAATGCTGCTATTCTTGCATTTTCTTCAAATGAAGTATTGCCAATTAACAAAATCGAAGTCAGAGTATGTGCATTTCTAGGAATAATATGTTTAAAGTATATAGTAAAATATATAGTTCAGTGTTTGGTGCCAGAGGTTCCGCGCTGGGTAGAGATTCAGAAGAGGAGGGAGGAGTACTACGAACAGAAAATTTTCTACGAGGATGATTCTGAAGAAAAGATGAAGGCCCCAGAGCAAGAGCGAGGTATCCACCACGTGGATGCTGAACATATTAATGAAATCAAGTTAGCAGCAGATTCGCCGGAAAAAGACCCGAAGTTACATAACCTAGCAATGTGTTAGGAGAGTGTTTCCCTTTGCTTAATACATAGCCCCAGGAAAACTAGATGTAGCGATACCATAGAAGAACTAAACTGACGCTCAACATTCGCATTCTAGAAACCTTTCTCATGTCTTGAGCAAGAATTAATTCATCCATATTCCGGGAGTGTTAGAAATTCAGTTACTCTCTTTCAAGAAATCTAGTTTTCCCATTAGAGCTGTATCAGTATTTGGTGAAAAGTAACTTTTATATTTCATAACATTCGGCAGCCAGACCTTCCTAGTATCCAAAGATTTATTTCTATAATTTATTTTTGCTGGAAACACTGAATTCTGCGCATAGCTTGTGCATTGAGCTCTGAAATATGGTTAGCCAGATCTATAATTCGTGAATTTGAGGTACTGGTTCTCATCGAAGAAATTTGTCTCCTGAGCTTCTTTTCGTGATCAAGAACTCAACTATAAACTTACTATTATTACAACCTGACCACATTATTGGCATTTAATTATTCTTTGAAGGGATTGTTTATCACAGTCTCGTGGTCGATAAATATAAGCAGAACCGGTACATAGGTATTATTCTCTAGCAATCGTGATAACTGGGTTAGGTCTTGCGATTGTCCAGTAACTTCTCTAGTGCAGAGTAACACTCAATGAAGAGAGGTTTCGGCATGGATGGGCATATATGAAGTAAGGTAACCCTACTTAAACATTTGGCTCGAAGTTGAAGCTGGGATTCTATCTGGCTTGTGTTGTAGAAACAGAGTCTGTAGCTACCACATCTCTGTACTTGTGAGATTAAACTGATATTACTTTCTAGCTAAAGATTTTGGAAAAAACCATTTGGCAGTTTTGTTAAATATCAGGAACATTTCTACAGTTGTCACAAATTGAATATACTGTTCTGCGATTAATTCAAACTAAGAAATAATTTATAACACCATTCCTAATTAAAAGGTTAAAACCATAGAGTTAATCGAAAAGCGAACAAACCTTCTTTATCAGTAACTAGAAAAACATAGAAAATTTGGTTATTTGTAGTTTGGCTGATAAAGTATTGCTACACGAAGTAAATGAATCTTCTTCGTCAAAAGGATTCAATCTACTTGCCGTGTCATATATACAAGCTGCTTTCCCGCGATAGACTATCTGCTCGCAATTATAAATGCATTAAAGCCTGTGCGATGTAAAATTTATATATATTGCTTATACTTCAACATTTTAATTACTTTGAGAATTGTAGAATAATTATCTTACTCGGATCTTTCTTAGTATCACAGTTCATGGTTTAAGTAGTCGGTTAGGCATATAGTGTTCACCTAAGTGAAGCTAACTAATAAAAAAAAGACCTTTCCCCTTAGAATACAATGAGAATACTAGACATATTCTTTGGTTGGTCTCAAATTTTAGTTCAATACTCATTTCTTACGCGTAAATAGTTTCTTATATCAAGAAAAAAACTCGAATATTCATTCGTTACGGCACTTGACCTTTATAGTTATTGGATATATTCTTCTACCTCAATATGTTTCTTTCAACAATGTTGAAAAAGCTATATATATTTTATATCTCTAAAAAAATACTGTAAGAATGAATATACTTGTTGAGTATTTTAACATAACTGAAGTAAAATGTAGTTTCCGTGCCTAAAATACAGAACAAAGAGTGGTTTAAGAGCCACCTTGCGAGAAGTCAATGTCTCATAGCCTCCATGAATTACTAAAGCACATCTACGTCTTAGGCTAAATGATTTATAAAAAAAAGATTTCAAATGGTACTTTAGGGCTGCTTGGACTATTATATATATCTTTCGTTATTGTAGCAGTTATAGTTAGCGAAAATCTTTCTGGTCCAGATTCTTCTTATTTCTTCTGCTTTTATTAGCAGCTCCTATTCCCTAAAAGAACAACGACCAGTCTATACTTTATTTAATTATTCTTTGTGACCAAACGATTTTTCTGTAAATTACTTCATTTTCTTTTTGCTTCTGTACAGAAAACTGCTTTGGCTCCATGTTCTACCAAGTAAACATGAAAGAGTGTAATTCTTCCGGATGTGGGTAATTGTAGCAATGAAAAACTTATACCTTTAAGATCCTAATGATGAGCTACTCCAAGTCTTCCACACTAATTTTTGTATACTTAAATAGCAAAAACCAAAAGAAATATATATCTTTTGAATATATTTCAACGTTTTACTAACTTCCAATCAAATTCATATTTACTTATTTAAACATTCAATGAAATTCTTTTATATTCCATACCCGGATAAACACAAGAATAAAAAGATGCAACTGCAAAACAAGTATTCTTAGAAAAGCAGTTTCTAACTTCTCGATTATTCCCAGCATATTAAAATCTAATCCAAGAAAAGAAACAACTTGAGTTAGACAAGTAATTGTCCGTATCGTCTATATATGTATGAGGATACGTATATTAAATAAAATAAACTGAAAGAGCTTGAAAAGAGCTTTAAAATGATATAAGTAACGTTTTCTAACTCCCAGTAGTTGTTGAGATATTAAGGTTTTACGATCTGTTGTTTCCGGTGCTTATGTATTAGTAAAAATGTATTATGTAAAGTTGCACCAATTGTGCAGTAATGTAATATTGTATTATAACTATGTAAAGTGTAAACAGTCAGTATGGAGAGAGTCGTACACTCGACTGCTTAGTGTCTGACTCCATGCGGTCTTTTTAGATCTTCAAATGCTGCCACTTCATCCTTGAATGAGTCATGTTCCAAAGTTTTTCAAACTCAGCTCTTGGATTCTGTTTCGTTTGAAGATCAGCAATGTTGAATTCGCGTTTGATGAAAATCACCTTTAGTTTTCCTGAACGAATGAGTCCTTTTAAGAAATGAATTGCAACACTCATGTGTTTTTGCTCTGGAGAAACTGTCTTTTCTAAGGTTTTAGTTGAACTAAGTGAATCTGTAAAAATCACTGAAGGTAGCTTGACTTTGCAATCTAAATCCATGCACAATCCGTAGATTCCTTGCAAATGTTTTGCTGTTTTGTAAATTTCAATCAGCTCAGCTCCAGCAGCAGAGGTAGCAACTGTCCTTTGTCTTGAACTTCTGCCAGTAATGAGCGATTGACCAAAGTAAATGAAGTTACCACTAACACTTTTTCTGTTAAGTGTGTTAGAGGCCCATTCAGCATCACAAAAGGCAAGAAGTGTAATTTCACCATTTGATTGATCTGAGTAAAAAATTCGTTTTTGATGTTTCGTTCTACTAATGTAACCTAATGTGTTGAGAATTGACTTTACTGCAAAACTTGTCACGTGTTCAGAAAGTTGACTAAGCGCATGTAATGCGTAGAGTAAATCAAATCTTGTAAGTCGTAAGTAAATTAAAGATCCAAGCAATTCTCTGTACGGAAATTTAATGCTTTTAGCATTGGAATTGTTCTTAACAGCCTCAGCGAAAGTAGAAGGTAATGGTGTAAATTTGTCTTTAGTCTTGAAATCCTTGAATTTTTCTAAAATTTTCTCAATGTGTTTGGTTTGGTCAATTTGGTAGTCTCCATTGGGTTTTCTTTCAATGTTAACTCCTAAGAAGTCTGTTTTCTGATCTAGTGATCCTAATGTAATTTTGTAAGTTTTCCCAAACTGTTTTGAGAAGTTTGTAATTTCTTGTTTTGTACCGAGCATCAGTACATCATCAACGTAAAGTAAAGTAATTAAATCTTTCTTGTAGAAGACACACTCGTCAAAGATTGCTTGTTTGAGTCCAAGTTTTTGAATTTTAGCAGAAACATTGTCAAACCAAAGCTTGGGACTTTCCTTCAGACCGTAAAGCGCTTTCTCAATCTTCATTACTTTAGTCTTGTCATGTTTCAGTTCATGTCCATCAGGGATTTCACAGTAGAGTGTAGTGCCAGCAGGTAGATCCGCGTACAAGAATGCGGTACTAACATCTAAAGTGTTAAAATGGAACTGTCTTCGAGCTGCAACTGCTAGTGCAACTGCAAGACTGTTGTAGTCTAAGGTAGGAGAACTGCGGTAAGGTGTAATTTTGAATTTCTGAGATCTTCCATTGTACACACATCTTGCTTTGAAACTCCCATTGCGTTTTTGTTTCACAAGCATCGTGCATTTTCCAACGTAAGCATTTTCAGGAAGTTCAGAGCGATTAATCACTTTGAGAACCTTTCGTTCTTCCAAAGCTTTGAGCTCTTTTTCGACCGCTTTCTTGTAAGATGCTTCGTCTGGGTGACCTCTTGTGTCACGGTAAATGGAAGGTTTCTGATCAATTCTAGACTGAATGATCTTCTTCCGTAGCTTTTCTTTCTGACCTTTTGTTTTAGGCTTGATGATGTGTGTTGTTTCTTCAGTTGTGTTCAACGTGAAAGCTGACATCCGATTTAGGTCGAATTTCGTTGCATTTCTCCCAGATCGCGTTGTGACTGGTAGACGAGCATTGCTGTTTTCGCTCGTTTGAGGTGTTTCAGGGTTTGTTACTTCGGCAGATGGGGTTGGATCATGTGCATCTTGATCCTGATCGAGTTGAACATCTGCTGAAGGGGGATTTTCATCGAAATTATCATCATGCTCAAAATCATGATTTTCTTGTTGATTTGCCTTCTGGCCATAACGTACATAGTGTATACCAAAATCTGGACTGAAATCATCGTCATCATCAGATTCAAAATCGTCCTCAGAAATTGGGTCATTTTCAGTTTTGTCAACAATTTTGATGTCACCAAATGAGAAAGTTGGTGGATTTTGATCGATTTGATCATGTGTTCTTGATTCTTGGAACCAAACATCGGTTAGTTGAGGGTAAATGATTTTTCCAGTACTAAGTTTGTAGATGATTGCTGTGTTGAAGCTTGAATGTTCCTGTAGTCCAAGAAAGAGACCAGTGTCTGTTCTTTCTTGAAATTTGTTTGTCTTCGTTCCAGAAGATTTTAACGTAAAACAACAGCAACCAAAGGTTCTAAGTGAAGAAAGGTTTGGTTCTTGCCCAGTTTCTAGTTTGTAAGGTGATTCACCAAGTGTTTTGTGATGCACTCTGTTCTTGATGTAACTTGCAAATTTGACCGCGTAGATCCAAAAGGAGTCATCAAGTTTAGACTGTAGTAGGGCGGCTGAAGCCATGACCTTTAAGATGCCAATCGTTCGTTCAGCAACTCCATTGAAAGTGTCATGTCGATCTCTAGGGACAAAACGTAAATGAATGCCTTTTGCGGAAATTGAGTTGACAAAGTGTTCTGCCGTAAAACCAGATTGGCGGTCTGTAACAATCGTTTTTGGTAAAGTTTTGAGTGTAGAAAGAAGGTAGTAAAGAGCTGCAAGTAAATCTTTCGATTGAAGTGTTCTTAAAGGAGCAACTCTAATTAATTTTGTTTTCAGGTCAACTAAAATCAATGCAGCCACAACACCATTGACTGGTTTCATCGAGTGTTTTGGCGGAATGAGTACGTCCATTGAAAAAGCTTGACCTTTGGAATCAGGAGAGAGTTTCATCTTGTGAATTAAATTCTTCACTGGGTTGTGTTTAGCTTTTGTCTGAAGACAGACTTGGCAGCTGTTTAGTTTTTGAGAACCCTTAATGAAACCAGCATGTTTAAGTTTGTCCTCTGAGAGATGCATCAATCTACGATGCATTAGATTTGGATCAGAGGTTTGTAAGACTGATTTCCCTAGTGGAATGATTTCAATGAAGCTTTTCTTTCCAAGTAAAATTATTTTTAATTTGTTTCCTGTTTCTAGTTGTACATTTCTAGAACGATGGTTGACTTTAACATTCTGTTGCTCTAGATCGTAGGTACACAAAATGTTGAAATTTGCACTTGGCATGTAAATTGCCTGTACTGTAAAAAACTTAGAAGGAAATTCTTTGAATGCAAATCTGGCTGTTCCAGTGCTTTCGTAGCTACCAGAATTTTCTGTAAGGGTAAGTTTACCCGGCTTCTGATCCATGTGTGTAAAAAAATCAGCGCTTCTAAAAACGAAAACATCGCTGCATGAATCCAGCCCAGCTAAAGAGTTTGAACCTGTGGTACAAAGAGAAGTAGCGAAACTGAAAGGATTAAAATTTTCTTTTGTAGATGTTACTGCTACTGTTTTCTTTGTTGGTTTTTTCTTCATCTTGGGAAGTTGTAATGTACGTTCTGGGTTGGTTGAACACACCTTTGCAAAATGATTAGGTTTGCCACAGTAAGAACAGGTAGCACCTTTAGCAGCACATTGTTTGCCTTTGTGTAGAAAATCTTCACCGCAATTGAAACACAATGTACCTTTTGAATTAGAAGAAACAATTTTCTTTGTAAATGCAACAACTGATGTACTTGGAGCATCAAAAGGGATCAAACCTGAATTGTCATGCTGAAGTACGGCTTGTGCCACTTCACTCATGTAATCCTTTAATGGTAGATCTTTTGAATCCAAATTGTTGACAACTGTAAAAATTTTCTGATTGTTGTTTCTTCTGAAGAGAATCTTAGTTTGAAAAAGTGTAAGTAAATCAGAGTCATTTTGCATCATCTTGATCTGATTAGCCTGTTGTACCAAAGAATCAAAGCGTTTAACGAAGTCTGTAATGGGTTCTGATTCCTCCCAACAGCTGTAAATCAAGTTTCCAAAGTTAATTCTTTTTCTGGTTTGTGTAGGTAAGAATGTACCAGCCCCGATGCGTCGCAGGATTTTGCAAAAACGATGTGGGGTTCGGATTGTTCGTAAGAAAACAACGTCTTTTTTCCAAAGAGAAATGATGTCATCTGAAAGTTCATCGTCAATTTCTTCCTCTAGAATGTAGTTAGATTTTTGAGTAAGCGGATTGTAAGATTCTAACAGCTCATCAATGATGCTGCGATCATGAGATTTAAAAAATTTGCATAGAGATGTTCCATTAATTTGTAATTTTAAGGCAAGCAGGTACATCTCAACACCTTGTTTCAGAAGTTCGAATTGATTTTGATCAGTTTTTGATCGTAGAAGGTTTTCCAATCTTTTTCGTCCTTTCTTGTAGAATTCTTCGTTAATTGCTTCATTTGCAATTTCTAGCTTTGTAAGTGTTGTAGTTGAAGCAGGAAAGTTTTGTAAATGAGTTTCCCCTTGGGTCAAGTTGGAGTTTTCACTCCGTGCTGTTCGTTCTTCCACGGGATCACTCTGATTTTCGTTTACTTCCATCGCAACCAAGTTAGACAAGTAATTGTCCGTATCGTCTATATATGTATGAGGATACGTATATTAAATAAAATAAACTGAAAGAGCTTGAAAAGAGCTTTAAAATGATATAAGTAACGTTTTCTAACTCCCAGTAGTTGTTGAGATATTAAGGTTTTACGATCTGTTGTTTCCGGTGCTTATGTATTAGTAAAAATGTATTATGTAAAGTTGCACCAATTGTGCAGTAATGTAATATTGTATTATAACTATGTAAAGTGTAAACAGTCAGTATGGAGAGAGTCGTACACTCGACTGCTTAGTGTCTGACTACTTGTTTAATGCAAAAAATCTTCAACCAAAATATTTTAGAAAATGATTCAGAGTACAAGCTATCCGTTGAGGAGTTTGAAAGAGAAAAAGAGAGAAGAAAGTCTGAAAAAGAAAATGACTTGATATTCTTATACTGTATTGTGTTCCCAGTGAAGGCAGAAGTTAAGAGTTTTTTTTCCTCATTATTTGAAACTGGAAAAGATTTGAATAAAGAAGATGCGGAAAGTTGGCTTGAAAGCGAAAGGGTAAAAGTCTTGAGAGCAGTTAGAAGTGCTGGATTCCAAACCCAGCTTATTTATACAGCAAACAAAGAACATGTCCTGTGTAAAATTGGATGCAATGATTTGAGATTATTGAAACAGGCTGATTTTCTCGAGTATAAGTTAGAGGTAGATCCAGGAGCTCTAAAACATGTGCTTGAACTTAAGGCATTGGAAGAAAGAACCGGCGCAGTCTACCCCGAAAACCCAGTAGAGAAAATTAATCTGGATTTTCAGAATTATACTGAGGAGGATTACTATAAAATTCAGTATCCACATGGAAATCAGTTTCCTCCTTTGTTTATTATGAACTCTTTCAATTACAATGATGGGGAGAATCACGAACAACACGGTATAGGGCTTGAGCAAGTCAAGAAATCCTTTTTGTTGCAGAGCTTAATTAACCCTTTCAGTCACATACACTTTAAGTTTGACTTTGATTGGGAAATTAAGATTTGTCAACAACATGGAGTTCAGCTGTATAAAAAATACAATGATGGCACAATTCTAAGGACTGCTGATCGGATTTATTTGCTCCAAGTAGCTCTTGAACAATCCGCTAGAAAAGTGAAAGGGATTAAAGGTGCTGGGCTTGACCTCATGAAATTGCAGTTTGAAGGAATTATTAGTGCGCACTATCCCATTCAATTCAGTCGTCAGGCCTCCAAAGCTAAGGATCTAACCGCTAACGAGTTATATGGGAAGTTTTTTAAGAAGATCCCTTTTACAAGTCTTGGAATTCCATCTCCTTTTAAGCAACCTATTCAAGATGTGCGAAACTTCACAGGGGAAAAGATAGGGTTTTACTTCTCATTCTTAGAATCTTATTCATGGTGGTTAATTCCGGTTGCAGTACTGGCAATTTTAGTATCTGTACTACAACTGATGGCGCTGCAAGTGGAAAGTGGAAGTTTAAACTTTGTTACCAAAGCTGTTCCAGTCTTTTCACTTTCCCTTGAAAACGTGACCTATTTAGAAAGAGAAGAAATCCAGGAACTGATACTTAAAGAAGAACATACGACTATTAGAACACCTTTTGCACTAGACACAGAAAATACCACTGTACTATTTACACTTGTTCCTATTGAATTGCCCTACATCATCCCTGTATACTCTGTCCTAGTTTCTTTTTGGGCTGCATTATTCCTCGAATTTTGGAAACAAAAAGAACAAGTCTTAGCATTTTACTGGGGCACAAGTGAGTATGTTAGGGAAGCAGTAACGAGACCAGAGTTCAAGAGTAAATATACTGTACCTGATGCCGTTACTGGCCTTCCGGTACCTTTTACCTCTGCTAACACCTTTAAACTAAGAATCGCGGCTTCAGGCTCTCTAATCTTCACAGCAGGCACAGTTACTTTAGCAGCATTTGCAGCAACATATATCTTTGAGATTTTTATCTCAGCTAGCAGCAATTTGCATCCAAACCTTGCAGAAGGAATAGCATATTTTGTAAATGCGGTTGCAATCTATTTCCTACAATACTTGTTCAAGTTCCTGGCTAGAATCTTGACAGAGTGGGAGAACCATCGGACTGATCTAGAACATGAAAATTACTTGATCGGCAAAACTTTTGTGTTTAGTTTTTTCAACAGCTACACAACTCTTGCATATTTTGCGTTTTTTCGTAATGGTAGTAGATTGTTAGACGGGGAAGAATTTTGTGTTTCACAACTAGATGACCTCATAGATTCAACTGATGCAGATGAACCAATCTTTGAGCTAGATGAGCTTTCGAAGATAGATACTTGTTATGGAACAGTTGGTTATTTATTGGTAATAATATTTGTCACACAGATCATTCTTGACAACGCACTCGAAATTATTAAGCCTTTCATCTCAAATAAATTAGCTAAGAGAGATGCCTCAAATGATATTACAAATAATGGAATTTCCACATTAGTTTCACCAGCAGAAGTTCAGTTTTTGCTCTCTCCATATATGACTCCATTTGATGATTATCTTGAATTAGCTATTCAATTTGGATATGTTGTACTGTTTGTATCAGCTTTTCCCTTAGCACCAGTTTTGGCGTTTATAAATACATTCATTGAAGTTTGGGTAGATGCCAAAAAGATTTGTACTTTATCCAGAAGACCCCTTGTAGAAAGAGCTCATGACATTGGTAGCTGGTTAGATGTTTTTGTCGTTTTAAGCTATGTAGCTGTCTTGGTAAACTCTGGAATATTAGTATTTTCCTCGAACGAGCTTTTGCCGATAAATACTTATGAAGGTAGAATATGGGCTTTTTTGCTATTAATCATTGGAACCTATGCACTAAAGTGGATGACTGATTTTTCTATTTCAACAATTCCTTCGTGGATAGCAATACAAAAGAGGAGACAGAATTATTATTTACATCAAGTGTTTTATGATGATGAAGATAGGGAAGATGCATATCAAGAGTTTCAGAGAAACCATAGATCAACGAAGCAGGAAGAAGAAACATTTGTTAAGGATGAGTTTAAACCCTTTGATCAAGATCCTTACTTGGAAAGTTTAGTAGTTGAACTAAAGTACAAAGTAAGACAGGCAGGAAGTACTGCAGAGGAAATCTTTGCGGAAATGGATCTAAATGAAGATGATACAGTAAGCAACAAAGAAATGAGAAAGATCCTAGAAAGATATTTAGGTGGTGAAATGAGTGCGACAGAGGTTGCTTTTGTTGTACAGAGTTTGGATTTCGATAGAGACGGGAAAGTTGAACGACAGGAAGTCTTGGACTTTTTCCACAGGCTTGAAGAAGACCCTAGGGACTTGACTAATCAGACTCAATGCAGCGTAGTATCAGAAGTAGAAATCTCAGTATGAGCTTATATTTCTTAGAGATAGTCTATTGAAGTAACCATTTTACTTAGTTGAACATTGTTTGAATCCCTAACTGCTTTCTTGTAATCAGTTTTATGATGGTTTGTTACATAAATGTAGCTTATATGGTTTTCTACTTGACACA
Organism: Labyrinthula sp. Ha; assembly: GCA_015227615.1. NCBI lineage: Eukaryota > Bigyra > Labyrinthulida > Labyrinthulaceae > Labyrinthula > Labyrinthula sp. Ha. Next base: position 308,912 of record JAALGZ010000022.1, on the reverse strand, counting down.
TACGAATGGTACAAGTGAAAGCTGTGGTACCAAATTTCGCACTTTCTCTTGAATAAACCAATCTCATATGAATAAAACTTCGTAAACTTCTTTGCATTTATTTTTTTATTAATATTGGTAAATAATAGGCAACTCCAAGGTAGTGCCAGTGAAAAACCTTAGTTTTTAAGAAAATTCATCTCATTGGATATCTTGATCTCTAATTTGGATACTCAGCACACACAAACAAGACTGACCTTTAACTCTTTAATCGTGCTCCAGATTGAAACGGCGTACAATATTTTCACAGCTACCTTCGTGTAAAAGTTAAAAATTTACGAATGTTTTTAAACTAAAACCTTTGCTAGAAAACAACTTATATTATAGTATCACTTTAAATTACCTTGGATCTATTCTAAGACCAAGAAAAAAAGTAGAAAACTCCCTTCTGAAAGATCTAGGGACTTTATAAAACAAGATCAAACAATGGCAAAAAAACAGAAAGTGACACTATTAAGGACTTTTCTGGTTTTATTAAGGAGGCGAATCAGCATTTTCAAATAATAATTAAAACCCTGCTTCTAAAGAAAACCACACAGATGATGAACCCTCCGCCCGAGTTACTGTTCACCCACAGCCACTGCTTCTTCACCGTTCGCTTCATCATCAACTTCCTCAAGAATCTCACCTTTTGCTTTTTTTGCTGTTTTCTTACTTCCAGGCTTCTTTCTCTTTCTTCCTGTATCCTCAACTCCTTCCTTTGGAACCTCTTGTGGATCAAAAACCGGCAAATCTTCGATAATCTTCCTCGCTTTGTTCTCTCCTTCTCCTACATCAACAACCACCAGACTATGCGAGTACCCCATCGCAACCATTAGTGTCTTACACTTGTCCAGGTCATCCACAGCCTTACTTTTGGTACTACTCTTTGGTCCATCGACTCCATACCCCAGCTCTCCATAGGTAGGACTTGGACCCCAGGTAATCGTGGTTCTTTGGGAGGCTACAATTGTGCTCGTATTTCCACAGGCGATGCTTCTTACTCTCCACCCACTCACCTCATCACAAAGCTTTGGATACATAGTAGCCTCCCCAGATTTCTTTGTGATTCCCCACATGTACAGACTAAAATATGGTTCTCCAAGTACTGCAAAGGATGAGCTTCCGCCGCAGGCGATTTTTGTAGCACGAGTTGCGGGAACAGTTCGCTGCATAAAGGTAGGTAGGGATAAATCAGGTTTCTTCTCTTCATCGTGAAACGTCATTAAAGCTTTTGGCTGGAATTGGTTCTTATTATCCTTATGTCCAAGTCTTCCATATCCTCCGAAACCCCAAGTCCAGATTTTGCCATCTTTATCTCTAGCGACTGTATGATTTGCCCCGCATGCAACATCGACTATCCATGGCTGGTTGTTTGGATCTAGAGGATTGTCAGCAAAATCTACAACAGCAGGAACTTTACCAAAACTGTATGTTAACTTTCCAGCCTTTTCTAAGCTTTTTGCTTCTGTCCCATTTCCAAGTTGACCATATATAGGATGCCCAAATGAAAGCAGTTTTCCTTGATCTGACACTATAACCGAAAACTCCCGTCCACAAGCAGCGCTAACTATCTTTTGTCCGTTTAAGTTTAATTGCGTCAACGCTTTTTGAGTCTCTGGAAGCTTGGAGATTCTACAGTTAGTTTGAAACCAATAAATACCCTAGTTGCCCCGAAGATCCTTGTCCAGCTGAGTAGCAGTCTCCACTTTCTGTAAAAAGTATGGTATGGTGGGCTCCTGTTGCTCCACCAGCGAAAGATATTCCTCTTGCGTTAAATTCAGGTATCTCTGTCGGGAGGTAGACATTGGTCACGTGGCCCTGTCCAAGCTCTCCATTCTCGTTTCTTCCCCACGAATAACATGTACCGTTAGAGTCGATAGTAAGTGTATGTGCTGACGTGGACCCTGTGATTACTCTCATTATCTTAACACCTAGTAAAGATTTGAACCTATGAAAATTTGGCAGTTGATAGCTGGATATCCCTAAACAACAGTTATGCATTGATATAGACGTATGATGAGTTGATGTTCACAAAATATGGATAAAGAGAGAGATATACCATCAAATTTAGATGTTATGGTGCTACGACCTATCATACTCCAGTTAGAGTTACCAGAGAACAACAACTCTCCACCTCGTTCTTCTTCATCACTACTCATTTAGATTTCTTAGATTTTCCCAAAATAATCTGCTAATGACGTCACTAATCAGTATCTTTCGCCAGACGGATCCAAAAATCGACCGTTAAGGACAACTAAAACGCTATGAAAGAGTTTATGAAGAATGGTTGCTTTTCTTTGATACAATTGAATAGGGTTGGGTTGGTTCAACGTAGAAGCTTTATCTCTGCAAGGGATAAATATGAAGAGCTCTATGCAAAGTCTATTTCTCCAACTGAACGGGCACGCTTTTGGGGTGATATCGCCCGAGAGAAACTATCGTGGAGTGCCAACTTTACAGATGACAAAATTTTGAACATGGAACAACCCCATTTTCCTAAATGGTTTGAAGATGGCAAGTTAAATGTTTGCTACAATTGTGTAGATCGTCATGTCGAGGACGAAAGCAAGATAAATCAAACTGCTTTGATCCATTATTCTCAGCCAACGGGAGTTGAGAAGACTTACACCTTCAAAGAAATTCAAAATGAGGTTACCTTAATTGCATCAATGTATGAACAACTGGGTATCAAGAAGGGTGATTTTATTGTCATTTACATGCCTATGATCCCTGAAGCAGTTTTTTCCATGCTTGCAGCTGCAAGAATCGGGGCTCCGCATTCAGTTGTATTTGGTGGATTTTCTCCCAAGGAGTTGGCGACAAGATTAATTGACATCGAACCTAAACTTATTGTAACTGCTTCCCATGGAATTGAGCCCTCGAAAGTGATTGACTATACCTCAATTGTTAAAGAAGCAGTGCACACAGCTGCACAAAAAGTTGAAAAAAACCCAAAGATCGTTTCTTTCAATCGAGATAAGATATTTAAAGAACCTGTATCAACTCCGAACTTTGGTTCTTTGGAAAGTTACGATTTCACTAAGCTGCTCGAAGAAACAAGAAGTAAGATTGAGGCTGGGGAAATACAAGAAGCTGCTTGTGTTGATGTACCTTCGATGCATCCTTTGTATACTATTTATACTAGTGGAACTACTGGGAAACCGAAAGGAATTGTGAGAGATTCTGGAGGAAGTCTGGCAGTTCTGGCATATTCTATGGAAAGTTTTATGAAGTCTACCGAAGACGAAGATGTGTACCTGTGTACATCTGATATTGGATGGACAGTTGGACATGCTTTCTTAGTTTATGGACCTTTGGCTATTGGTCGAACTACTATTTTATATGAAGGTAAACCAATAAAAGTGAATTTCCCAGAAGAGGTGGCTCGAATCGACACTGAGGCTAGTAAGTCGCTGGATAAAGCACAATCTCCATTTTGGTGGATGGTCGATCGTTATAAGGCCTCGCAACTCTTCACAGCGCCTACTGCACTTAGAGCGATTAGAAAAGTGGATCCAAACTTGGATGATTTATCAACAGGAGGTTTAGATATTACATCATTGAGAACCCTATTTGTCGCTGGAGAAAGAGCGGATCCAACTACAGTAAAGTTCTTTGCTCGAGTACTTCAAAAACCAGTTGTAGATAACTATTGGCAAACAGAAACTGGCTCGCCAGCTGTTGGATTTACATACGATGACATTGGAATGAAACCTGGAAGTTGCGGATTGCCAGCTCCTGGATTTGATGTTCATGTGCTTGAATCAAAAGACGATTCGATTACTGATACCTCTCTGGGAGATATTTGCTTTAAGATGCCAATGCCACCTGGAGCTTTGACTACTATTTACAAAGCTCCTGAAAGGTTTGTAGACAGCTACTTGACAAAGCATCCAGGGTTCTATTTCACCGGTGATGCAGGTTTAGTTGATGACGATGGTTACATTAGTGTGATGTCGAGGACTGATGACGTTATCAATACTGCAGGGCATAGGTTGTCTAGTGGTCAAATGGAAGAAATAGTGAGTGCTGTAGCTGGTGTTGTTGAATGCTGTGTTATTGGTTTGAAAGATGAGCTTAAAACAGAAGTTCCAATAGCATTTGTGGTATTCTCTGGAGATGATGTAGAACAAGATGTGATTAATAGAGTGAAAGATTCTGTAAAGGAAGGGATCGGAAACATCGCGGCTTTGAAAGAAGTATATGTCGTTCCAGGTTTACCTAAGACAAGAAGCGGAAAGATCCTTAGAGCAACCATTAGAAAAATATGCGAAGGAGAAGATTATGTTTTTCCAGCGACGATAGAAGATCATAGTACTCTAGAACACTTCAGTCGCCTTGTATAGATTGCGAATGCAAGTTACAATTATGAACTACTAATGCTATTTATCAATGCAAATATTTGAACAGTTTATCCTATCTTTAAAAAAAAACATTAAATTTAATGGATAAAACTTTTTATAAAAATATTCGAAGAAGACTCTCTTTTTGTAGCTATACTACTGAGAAATAAAGCCTTTAAGGTGTTGTTTTTTTCTTTGAAACCACAGTGGGATATTACCACAGTTTCAAAGTCAGAAACATCATAAAAGAACAAAACGGGCAGAAATCTTGGAACGCATAGATATGGATGATATCATGATACAAATATCAAAATTTAGGCTATCAAGATTAAGAAATAACTATAAAAAATATAATAAAGAAAAAGGAGAAAACAATTTGCATCATTCGTTTCAAGTTGAGAAAATTCTAACAAATCAAGAGTGGGACGAACAACTTGATTCTGCTGACAATTTACTTATTGAAAACTCTCCTTTTCAAGTTTATCAAGCTATTTCTAATTCTTTTTGTAATAAAGAAAATGTATTAGTTTTTCAAAAAGAATCTAAAAAACGTTTTCTTATGAAAATAGAAACCTTACAAGATCCGGATGAAGATCTAAATTACATAAAAAAAGAAATACTAATTCAAAATCAAGTCCAAACTCATAAAAATATATTATCTCTTTTTCAAACGTATTTTTGGAAAAATTCCATATATTTCATATGTGAAAATGTATCTGAGAAAGATCTGTGCGAATTTATACAAGAACAACCACTATACTATTTCGAAGAGAAATTCATTTCTTATATTATGTCAAAGTTATTTCAAGCAATATCTTTTATGCATTTTAAAAGTTTTATTCACAGGTATTTTTTTCTTAAAACATATTTTTAAAGAAACATTCGAGCCAGTAATCTGTTTATCAAGAAAAATGGAGAAATTAAACTCGGTGGATTAAATTATGCGGAGAGATTAACTATTGAAAAACCTCGCTGTACAACAATTATAGGTTCTCCATATTGGATGGTAAGTTATATATCTGTGATAATTTAGGCACCTGAAATGATTTCCGAAATTCCGTATACTGGAAAAGTTGATGTAAACTATTTTTTTTTGTTTCCTTAGGTTTGGAGTTCTGGTATTCTATTAATCGAATGTTCAGAAGGATCACCACCAAATTGTTCATTTTCCCCTATGCAAGCCTTGGTTAAGATATCAGATGAACCTGTTCCCGAATTAAGTGAATCGGAGAGATGGAGTAATGAGATAAAACACTTTTTAAAATATATGTTACAAAAGGATCCAAGAAAGAGATGTTCAAGTGAACAAGCTCTACTGCATTCTTTTTTATCTTTTAGATGCACTGAGAGGGAATTTGCTCAGCTCATTTTTCAGGAAAAAAAGTAAGTTAAATTATTAATCTCACCACAGAGAACTTTCAAAGGGTTGAATGGAACAAATCTGACTAATTATTAACTGGATAAGTTTATCATTTCTGTTTTCTTGCTTTCGTATAAAAAATATGGTTATAGTTTGTTTAAGGGCTATAAGCTGTTACACTTGGAAAACAAATGGTTTAAAAGGTGAACTAGATGTATTTTATTGTGTTGAGATAGAGGTGCACAAAAAAAATATAATAGCTTTTTATTTAGCTAAAAAAGTTTTAAACTGAGAAATCTGCATAATATAACTTCTGATGTTTTTCTCGAGTTACATCCTTCGCAGTCAATGAAACAGGTTTAGTTAGATTAATTTGCTATACTATGTTCAACTGATCAATATATTTTTTATATGTATCTTCTAAAATATTCTTTTCCTCTTCTGTAAACAACAAATGAACAGAAAACTGATCAAGAAAAAAATAAGTGATCTCTGCAGTTGAGAAGCGCCTCATTTTTTCGGGATCAAGTGAAAGTTTTTTGAAGTGTTCGTAAATTTCGAACTCTCTTTCATTTCTTAGTACGGAAAGAGGCACAGAATCAAAGCCAGGCATACAATTAAAACAATTTTTTCGCCATATACAAGAGAGATCAGGAGTTATTTCTTCTGGTAAGTCTTCTCTATAAATAAATATAGCATCAGGTAGTATAATTGCTTTGGTATAAAATTTCCTTCTTCGACTTTCAAAATTACAACAATCATCTAAAATAACAATTGTACACCAACAATAAAAACAACCAAAAAAAGGGAGAATAAATAAATAAGCATAAAATAGTAATAAAATTGTTAAAAAAAGAAAGAACTTATAAAGAATAACTAAAACTTTTCGAGGATCCTCTGAACAGTATTCTTCTTCCATTCTACAACAGCAGAATGAAATACACCAATATAAAACATCAGCATAATTATAAAAAACATTCTTTCCTATAATAATTGTTTTTATATCATTTCTTCTGTAAGTTAGATTATTTTCTTTAACATACTCATCAAAAAAATCCAATATTGCATTTCTCGAAGAAACAGGATCAGGAGATTTAAAAATAAATTTTAAAATATTCCACATATTTAAAATAAACTTGGATTGAGGTGAATATATTGTTAAATGTGAAACAAATATTGACTTATTTAGTGGACTGCGAAAGAAGACTGTTTTTCTGTTGATAACTGTTAATGTGAACTATTAATTAGTTCCTTTATCCAAAATTAATATAGCCAATCTGGATTTTAGTATCTTCTATAGTAATCGACAAATTCAAATGGCTTTAAAGGACTGTTATCAACTTGATATTTCTTTCTCCCCCGTTCAGATTTTTTATTTTATTTGGTATTCTTTTTTCTTCACTTTGCAGTTCTTAATTTGGTTTAATTTGATTGGTTAAATAAATATGAAATTTATACTTTGTCTGAATTTTGAGTGAGCAGAATTATAAAATTTCATACTTTGTGAAAATTTTGAATGGAAGTCAAATTCTCCTAGAAATCAGAAAAAAACACAAATTCTAAATTTGAACCGAAAGGATAAATGAAAAATACAAGTCTACATAAATTGCTAGGAGAAAAACCTTACGAAAGAAAAATGAAAAAAAAAACTTCAACTAACCCAAAAAAATGAGTTTAGACGAAAGTTGGTTGTTAAAGAGTTCTAGTTCTGCAGGTAATATGATTGAAATACTTCAAAACTACGTTAGTCAACGATTTAGAACTATAAAAAAGTACTCGCATATTTTCATGAAGTCGGAACCAAATGAAAAATTTGAGATTGGAGCTGTTAGGTTACAAAGATGTAGAAATATTTTCATGTGGTACAAGAATTATACTTTTGAAGCTAATCTTAGGCTTGATTTATAGAATAAAGGTTAAATCTACAATGTAATTAACGTAGAGCACTTTGTAAATGACTTTAAAAACCTTTCAAAAGTAAAAAAAGCACTTAACAAAGTAAGCAAAAGCTGAATTAGAATGTTTACATACATTAGGGAGAGCCAAAATTTCAATGGCTGTTGTGGAATTATGTTTTACAGAACATTTCCAGGAATTATTTATGGAATGCGCATTAAACATTGAACCGACAGCTAAGAGAAACTGCATCTTTAAGGATAGCGTTGAAAAGAATCAATCGCGCCTAAATCTAGAATAGTCAACTGATAAGAAATAAGTGAGTAATCTTTTTCATTGAACATTATTCTTGAACTCTTCGTGCCAAATTTATTCATTTATATTATTTTTCCAAGCGCTCACTCTAAACCCCATCTATTTTCAATCGCGTTGGTTATTTGAGTAAGCCTTTTGAAATGGATATACCTTTATTAGTGAAACTTGTTTGATCACCTCAAATGACTTCACTTGAAACGCTTTCCTCTTTATTTAACCGTCTCTATATATTCTTTTCTTAAGCTGAAATAAATTCTCTTCTTTCACTTTGTGGAATAGACATCCAACCTCAAAATCTGTGAATGTGCTAAATAATAATATAAGTTTTGTTCAATTAGGTAGAACAGTGAAGATACATTAATTTGATAAAGTTTTCATTGTCTCTTAATCTTTGCCTATTGCGTATTATCCATCTTCAATAATCTATAGGCACTTTTTGATTGTTGTTGGATTGATTAAATTTATTTGGAATTTTGATTTTGGGACATTTCCAATTCAGCCAATGAAAAAACTCGAGTGAATGACTCCAGAGTTACTAAAACCAAGCCCTTTTATATCCGCTTACTTATGTTTGATAATGCAACATTGATGTACTGTAATGGGGAGATTTTATTAAATGTAGATCCATGTTGATTATTGAGATTTAACTAGTAAGAGTTGGAATGCACCAAAATATCAAACGAATACACTAGAATATAGGAGATAAATTTGGACATTGACACAAAAAAATGGTGTCCTATCTGACGAAATACTAAGTTCAAAGTTTTCAACATGTTGAATCTTAACTTGGAATCTCTGCTTGTAAGAATTAGAGCTCAAACACCAAGTAAAATATTCATAATATCCGGGCACAGCGCATATTAGTCTAATTCAAGTATTTAAACATACATCATTTATTAAAATATTCATGCTGTTCATTACATTGTCAAGCTTTGCCTTGTACATAAACTGAAAAAAATTATTCTTAACAAGATCATCCAAATTTTTTTATAGAAGAAACAAAGGAGTTTTCCTTAAATAAATCCATAAGAAAGATAATTCTAATATTTATATCTAGTTTTTTTAATGTATAGAAAAAGTCATAAGGATCTACAGCAGGTTGAATCGTGTACTTTACCCTTTCTCAAAATTTCAAGCTTTCTAAACCTCCGATTGTATAAAAAAAATATTCATTTAACTCCCATTAATTTCAAAGTTAAAATCATAAACTTTTAGTAAATAAAGTCTTAGCTATAGACAACTTAGGCGGTATACTCTTAAATACAGTAAAGTACAAGATATTTACTAAGAATAGTATAAATAGGTAAAAATAGAAAACTTTTTCTTTCTATAACACGAGTGATTCCATTAGAATCACAAACCTCAATATGATTAAAAACTCGACATTGATTAAAAGAGGTTTGTTCAAACAAGTTCTATGTTTCTAACTACCAGAAAAAGGCAAACAATGCATATTATAAACCTATATAGCGCAAACTATTTGAAATAAGAAAGACTGATTAGAAACCAGAGTATTAAGCATGGACTACTATCAACCTGAACCCATTGGAGCAAAGATTCAATATCATAAATAATATTGGTTACAGCAGGGAAAAATGTCTTGCAGCCAGTATTACTGTTCTAAATATCACGCAGATAATTGATACCTCCAAATCAACCCTAACTAAACTAAAACGTAGAAATGAAAGCGTAGTTTGCCGAAGCCAAATTCATCAAAACTTCCAATTGGTAACATTTGTTCGAGATACTTGCTAAAGAGTCTTTTAATGAGGAAAACTTTCAAAATCACATGAATCAATACTGGTTAAAATATTTTGGTTTCTAAAAAATAGCCATTGCTTCTAGATAAAATATTCTGGCGACAATAAACATAAATAATAAGACCATAAAAAATGAGCTAAAGATTTTCTAGTTTGGTTCTGTTAAAAGCAATTATAAAACATATGCTAACAGAAAGCGATCTTTATCTCTATTAACATCTCGTTGTTGAATAACAAGATGTTGAAACCTAAACTAAGTCATGAGAGGTTAGGAAATGCCGACCAAAAAAAAAACTGGCTCTGCAACTAATATTGAAATCCAAATTTCTGTCTTTAAATATTGTAGAAAACGAGCTAACGCGTGCATTACAAGAGATTGAAACTTAGTTATGACCTTCTTAATTTATCGTGCAACCTGGTTTAACTTCTATCAAATTCTCAATGGTTGATGCCGACATAGGTACACAATGACCCACTGGGAGAACCTCTACTAGCGCGTTCACTGGCCTGCATGCTGTCACAGTTATATATCGCCAGGAACTTCATCAATTTTTTCTTGTTACAAATTTACTTTTTTTAATTATAACTTCTAGTTTCTCTTGCCATATTTGATCACTAACTAAATTCTTTAAATTGGTAGGTGATCTTTTTATTCTTTTGTGTCGTCAATAACTTTATACATCTTGTTTTTCAAGAATTCTCGAAATGTGCTTATATTATATTTGCTTTAGTCATTCATCTTCTTGGTATAGATAAGAATATAATGATGAATGTGTATCCTTTCCCGAAAATTTCCGTATCTCTGTATTCGTATATTTTTCCCAATTTGATCTATGTGTTAATTGATGGGCATAATATGCACTACTGCATTATCATGGGTATTAAGAGTCTGAAAGTGCCTTTTTTGCCCATTATGTGCTGCTACATGGGAAATTTTCGGTAAAGAAGAAATGACACAAGTTGTTTCTGAGACAGAACTTACGTCAACTCAGCGCCTCCAGGGGATTCTAGACTACACGAGCCTGCAAAAGTGAATGTACAAGTACTCCCACTCAACGTTGGTGGTCTTACTTGGTACAAATTCCCTACAATGGTAAAACTCACTTGAGAACAATTTTTCACAGCTTCCAAAAGTTTATCCTCCTGCTTACTTACTGGAGAACTTAGTTGCTACAACTACTTAAGATTTGGTATCCATAGAGCTGGGACAAAACTGTTTTGCTTAAGCTCTGACTCAAATTGGGTTCAACTTCCATTCCATGTATTTCTTGTATTCACTTAAATATAAAAAAAGAATTGATTTCTTCTAACTTGGATTTTCTTAAAATAATTCCTCAAAACGACAGGAAGTTATTGGGCTGAAGCTGCATAGTAGATATGCAATAAGCAAATTTGCATATTTATTGACCGAAATCTCTTCTATATCCTTCTTTATCAACGTAACCTATGCAATTTATAGTGTTATACTCTAGGACTCTTTAGTTTGCCTCTTAATTAATCTGCTACTTGTTACCTGCGCTGACTTGAATAGCGAGAGTAACATATGGACTCTGGATGCAAAATATTTTCTTAAAATGCGACTGCTGTCATATTTTGTAAGTAAGCTTTAGAAATCGATATCATCCAAGGAAAAATCCATAAGTCTCTGGAGCATTAATCTATTGACAACACCTTGATTCTTTTGTGTGCTTCCCAAGTTATCGAAACTAACTTTACTTTCCAAACGAAGTTGTTTGTTTGTAAATTCAATCAAAATACCCATCCACGCAGAATTTATGCTTATTTACATCAGAAAGCCGTTCATGGTGAACTTTATGAGCTGAAATTCAGACTTGATTAGTGACAGATAATGCTAACACAAAAATTCAGATGATTTCGAGAGATTAGTTGTACTGAAGTAGATACAAACTGTCGTTGCGGATATATACATAGTTTCGACAACTGATTTTATTTTTCATCAGGTGCCCTTGTACTAATTATTGAAGTTTTCTTGCTTTATATTATTTGGGCCAAAGTCTTGGTTCAAATATTTTCTTAGAACGAAAAGCGAGTTATTTTTAAAGGATCAACGGGTCATTATTATTATAAAATAAATAGTAGATAAAGCTCGGTTTTATTGCGCCGTGATTATTTATACTCATACAAATTAATGACACAAATAGTAAATGAATCTGTTGTAATGTTATTAAGATGTTTGTTAAAATATTTTGAGCATAGATTATAATGTCGTTCCATACTAATACCATTGAGCAATCTCATTTGAGAGTTTAAACAAGGAAAAACTAAGAGAATCATTGGTAGAAATTCTAGAAGTACCTAGGTTCATGCTATGTTCCACATATCTGTACTACAAGGAACTGCTGGCTCTGCAGGAACCGTCACATTGTTCTTATAATATATTACTGTTTCTCAGAGCGGCTCCTCTTGCCCAAACGTGTATAGTCTCCAATTGCTTCCAAGCTTCTTCATATTAAAGTTTTCAGTTCAATTATTAGTTGTGCAGCCGGGTTTTCTCACTCTAACTTGATTAGCCTTCACGACTTCTTATTTTACAAGATTCATCATATCGACCTCATCTTATGAAAAAACTAAGGATATAATGGATGTTGAAATTTGAACAACAATCAATGCAAAACTCGGTTTTCAGATTTTTTCTGCCGAAAATCTTAACTAGTGACTACTAATCGGAATCGATGGTTAACTTACCAAGAGCCATAAGAAACCAAAAAGAAAAACGTGGAAAAACTACAGCAACTTACTCAAAGAAATCCTTTAATGTTGAAAATTCTAACGTTGGCAGCAATACAGTGCTATGTACTGTAGTTCCTCAAGTAAGAAACTAACGCTGAATAACAAATATTGTTTCTTAAAGTTATGACTCAACTCCTTCATCGATCTATTGGCCGATTCACAACAACCTTTATACCATTGACAACCTTACACCACATGCTACACAGCCATAACAACGCCAACGTGTGTGAAGGTATTCGCGTACTGAAACAGAAAATACACCTAAATTGTACCATGACTAATCTAGAGCATAAATATGGCAAAGAAGAGGACAAACTAACAGCCGTTTACTATACGCAAACACAAAGTATTTCTTACCAGAGTCCTGATCTTTATATTATTTCTACCACCAGACTCATTTAGACCATAAACTATCTTTCTCCACTATTAAGTATATTCTAATTGCTTCTATTACCTGTCTCCTTTGGATATGTCTTAAATATAGTTGTTATTATGTATCTGTCGTGTCTTGGTATCGGTTCTTGAGCAAACTATGAAGTCTCCTTTACAATTTACGGTGCAAGTCGCTGTAGATGGCAAATATTCAAATCAGGTAACAGGCCCAACGCTTAGGCTGCAGCTCTGTTTGTTACACTTTGCAACAAAACACCATGATGGCTTAAAACAAAGAACAAATTATAAAAATCTCTTAGATGTGAACTTAGTCTTTGTGAGTCAACTAAGAAAATAAACGTCTTCTTCCTACAGAGTAAAACAATCAGCTCTAATCTCATACATAAAGAAATTATCTTCGTCATATATTTTATTTTGTCGTCTTCTAGTTTTTATATTTATTTTGTTTTAATATCCAAAGTTGAATTGAATTAGATGTACATCATCCTTGAAAAAATAGCTGTACGTGAAATTATCTTACGTGAATGTAACACTGGGTGAAGTATATATAATTCGATAGTTAACTAATCATTCAACTATACCCAAAATTTGATACAATCGGATATTTAGACTATCGTGTAGTTGATAAACAGTATTAGATTGTGGTGGTAAGTATCGTGAGATTATTGTTCCGGTGTCAATCATTTTGAGGATTGTGTTAATTTTTTAATCAAGAACAATTGTCATAAATAGAACAAAAAAAGACGATGTTATCTCCAGAAGAAACAAGAAAGAGCAAGTTTGATAAGTAAAAATATTCTTAGTTTTTATTTTTTAGTCTACCTTACAATCTCAAGTGCTTAGCTTTTCCATTACTGAACCTATGCATTTTCGCTCTTACCATCTCCGTTCTCCAAAGGACATCTATCACATCATTCACCCTGATGTACTTTTGCTTCAACTTCCTTCTCTATTCTGCTATCCCAAGAGGTAAAGTTCTAACCTTTAGACAAAAAATATTATCTCTAATCTCCAAAGAAGATATTAAGTCTGTATCTGCACAAGCAGCTCTTTCAGTTCTAGCTATCCTTTCTCTAGCAAAGGGGGCTGAGCTTTCTGGCCTTCTTAGAACAATTTTAATTTCCACCATTTATTATTTTGAGCTATTTCCCAACAAGAAACAGACTAAGTTTGCTGTCCTACCATCAAAGTCTTACTCTGCACAGAGGTTTGATGCAACCTGCTTGGCACTTTATTCAATTTCGTTTGTGTTGCTTTGCTTTGACTCCGATGAAAAAATATCTTTCCTTTCAGTTGCGCTTGGAAATTCCTTATTAATCTTCAGCTTCATTATCAACAAATATGTCGCAAGACTTCAAAGGTATTTTGCGGATGGTCTCGCAGCTAAGAGTTCTCAAGGAATAGAAATGCAGCAAAGAGTTTATTTCCTCTCGGTAATACTATTTACACCGTTGTGGATGATTTTTCCGTCTGAGACTAGTAAAATTTCCCTCCATTCTATCTTCTCTTTCTTGTTGCTTAGTTTCACTGCTTTTGGATCAGCAATCTTATCAAGGAAGCAACTTCAAAACATTTCAAAATCATACAACTTTTCACTCCCGCTAACTTTCGTACTTGCATATATATATACTTATCTCACATCAAATTATCAGTCTTTACCCATTATGAACTCACCTCAGCTTCTTATTTCTCTTTTCTTGTTGACTTTTTCATTGAATAAAAATTCTTTCCAAACGGATAAAAAAACTGACTCACAAGCGGCTAAATCAATCTTAACGAATAGATTATTGTTTTCAAACAAAAAGAACTTAACTGTGGAGATTGAATGGGTAAAAAGTTTAATTGAGTTTGCCTTGAAATCTGAAGAAACTAAGAAACTGTTTGTTTTCCTTGTTATAAATTTTCTCTATATGTTAGTAGAAGTACTAGTTGGGATATTCACTAACTCTATAGGTCTAATCTCTGACGCCGGACATATGTTGTTTGATTGCACTGCGCTTGTGATTTCCTTAATTGCCTCATTCATTGCAAAAAGAAAACCTGATCAATCATTTTCGTATGGATACGAAAGAGTTGAAGTTTTGGCTGGTTTCATAAACGCAATCTTTCTCGTATTTGTTGCGTTCTTCATTGTCACGGAATCATTGGAGAGAATATCTGAACCTCCAGAACTTGAAACTGGTGGATTATTATGGACTTCAATTGGAGGACTTTTGGTTAACCTAGTAGGAGTCATTTTTTTTCATGAACACGCACATGGACATTCTCATAGTTCCCAAGAGAGCTGTCATGGACATTCTCATGGAAGCAGTGAAAACATGCAGGGAGTTTATTTACACATCTTTGCAGATCTGCTAGGAAGTGTTGGAGTTGTAATTAGCTCTGTCTTGATAGAAAATTACAGTTTGTATGTTTCAGATCCGATCTGCTCTCTGATGATTTCAGGATTAATCTTTGTTAGTGTGCTGCCTTTGCTTAAATCTACGGGATCTACTCTGTTACTTCGAACTCCAGATCAACATTTAGAAAGACTGAATGGTGCAGTTCATGAGATTGAAACGCTTGAAGAAATTCAGTTTGTAGCAGATTTTCACCTCTGGTTGCATGCAAAAGAGAAATTCGTCTTAACTTTGAAGGTTGCTCCATCGAGCAATAACTTTGAAGCTTTCAACTTAAGAGAAAAAGTGAAAAATATCCTTAATCTCGAGTTTTCTGGGCTTAGTGTGGACACTATAATAGATTTTATTCCACAGGACTCTAACCGAGGCAATCGAATTTTCTCGTTTAATAAACGGACAGAAAAGTTACATAGTTGTCACAGTCATGGCCATAATGGACATAGTCATGACCATCATGGACATAGCCATGGAAAAGCGCAAAAGCAAACATGGGTGTAGAATATTTAATGTCTAGACAGCTGAACTAATATTGAGTTTCTATTTAGAACTTTTATGGTGTAAGCCAAAGTTGTACTTTCTTAATGTCTTTGTTTCTCCCTTTGAATTACTTCTTCTATTCCTTTCTTATCATATCCCTCATCATACAATTTTCTCTTTCGTTGATCTGTTAATACTTCAAAAGCTTCTCCAACTAACTTAAACTCTTCATCATTTCCATCTTTTCGATCTGGATGTACTTCAAGTGCTTTCTTTTTGTACGCTGCTTTAATCTCAACTTCCGATGACAATCTACTAAGATTTAAAGACCCATCAGATGGCGTCAAAATTTTATAATAGTCTTTTCTTTTAGATTTCCTCAAAAGAAATTTTGATTTCTCCAATGCATTCTTCAAAACTTCATCGTGAGAACCCCAAGATTCAGAGTTTACAACAGTGGAAAGTTCATCAATAGCTTTTTGAAATTGTTTTCTTTGTTGATAAATATAAATTTTAGTTAACCAGGCTCTCCGCTGATCTGACTGAATCTCAAGTGCTTTTTGAGCGTCTTTTAAGCCCTGATCAAAAAATTTTTCACCCATTTTGTAATAAATTAACGACCTTTCCGCAAAAATATGTGCACCTAAAGGTGAATTTACCCTCAGCTGTCTCTGAGAAGAAAAATTTTCTATTAAATCCTTTAAAACTTCTTCTGCTGAAGTAAAATCTAGCCTTGACGCAAATTTATCCGCATCCTTCAATTTTCTTTGAACTAGTTTAATCCTTTTAAACATCTTTTGCCCAGAGCTTAAATCTGGATCTAATTTCAAAGCTTGTTTTACATATTTCAGGGATGAATCCAAATCATTGCAAAATAAATATGCTTCTGAAAGCAGAACAAAAAGTTCAAGTTGAGTGTTTTGATCAGAAAAATCAACATCCAAACCGAGAGATTGTAAAATTTGATTTATCCTTGAGTAATCGGTTTTTTCTCGCAGAGCAGATGTGCACAATTTAATTGCTTTAGTCAAGGATCCATACAAAATTTCAGCTTTTACAACCACTTTAATCATCAAAGAAGAAGAAGAAACAGAAAGAAGTTCATGACCAAAGAGTAAGCAAGCTTTTTGTTCACTCTTTGTCAAACCGCTTGAATTCAAGAGTTCAACCACAGTTTGCAATTTCTTTTCAAATCTCTCAATTTCTTTTTCTCCAGCCAAAAATTCATTTACAACATGTTCATCCTTAAATTTAGTTTTTGCTTTATGGAATTGTTCTTTTGCTTGCTTTGGTTTTCCAATCTTTGCAATTAAATTAACCAAGTGAATCCACCTTTTGTAATCTCCATCAAAAGCACTCAATCCATTAACAGCATCATTTAGAGCAATCTCCAGGTTTCCCAACGCTAAATTAACATCAGATCTATCACTTAAAAATACAGAAAGCATGAATTTCTTTTCCTCTTGTGTCTCATTTTTTAACATTTCAATCCCTTTTGAAAGCAAGAGAAGAGAAGATTTCAAATCTTGAGATGAAAATTTATCTCTTGCTTGTTCAAGAAGAGTTTCTAAGTCCTTTGATGTTAAGAACTGAGTTTGATGTCTGGCATCAGTGAGTAAATGACTTTGAAGCTCAGAGTAATCTCCTTTCCATGTGCACTCAGCACTAAATGGACAAGACACTCTTACTTTGCTGAGAACTCTCCATGCTAATTTGTTACTGGATTTTAGGTTTGAGAGAGAGGAAGTTGAAATATATGAAAGATCAGTTTTGCAGTTCGGACAGTTTTTTTTCTGCGAAAGCCAGTTTTCAAGACAAATACTGCAGAATACGTGAGAACACGATGTAATGTAGTTTTGATCAAGTTCTACCATATATTGACATATTGAACAGATATATTCTTCATAATGAGATCGATCTGAAAGGATTTTACCCTTGAATCCCATTTTTTATTTTTGTTTTCTTTATATTTTCCTTATATTGGTGAACTTATCTTTTCGCGTTTTTCTCCGAAGGCCGAAGTGTTCGAGAATTTTCTATTACCAGTAATGTCCTACTGTGTTTTATTTTATATCTGTGGTAATACGCTATCGAGTTAACGAAATATTAGGATGAGTAAGGAGAGAGAAAAGATTCAAACAAACCTTTTAAACGCTACAGACAATGATGAGAATAAGGATGTGTTTAGAAAGTTGCTTATATTTATGATTCTTCTGGCTGTTATACCAGTTTATTCTTTTTTCCATGTTAAGATGTTTTTATTAAACAACTATGAGTTCAGGAAACCACAGATTGACTTGATTTCAGCACTGGCTGCGATTGTAGCAGCAAACTTTATTATTTTCATATACATTTATTTGGCTTTTAATGAACCTATAGAAAATTCTAAAAAACAGAAGAAAAACCTCTAGTTTATCGATAATTACTCTTAGTTAGACTCTATTTCTAAATTACAAACCCATCAATTACGTCGAAGAACTGTTGCGTCAACTCCTTCTTACCAATAAACATTCCATGCTCACAATCCTTAAACTCATGCACAACAAAATTCTTTCTTCCTTCTTTCATCAGATCAAAATGTTTTATAATTAAATCATTTGGAACCATCACATCAAACCCTGAAAGGAATATAGCTGTTTGAATCTCCTTGTTAACGGTTAGAATCTTCTCAGGAAACAAAATATAATTCCACCAAAAAAACTGTCTCTTAAGAGAAAGCTGAATAAAAAGA
The DNA here is from genome assembly GCA_015227615.1 of Labyrinthula sp. Ha. NCBI lineage: Eukaryota > Bigyra > Labyrinthulida > Labyrinthulaceae > Labyrinthula > Labyrinthula sp. Ha. The sequence continues at coordinate 290,466 of JAALGZ010000022.1, read as the reverse complement.
TCGCCACGAAAAATGACATGAAAAAGCCTTTCTAGCAAGTCATCTCTTGGAATTTCTTCATACTTTGCAACAAACATATTCTTCAAAGCTTTTGGGTGATGAACATAAAGTGAAACTGGATCAATCAATATCAAATGTTCAATAACTTCAGGTGAATATTTAACTAACCAAGCAGCAACAAAAGATCCAAAAGAATGACCCGCAATAACGCTTTTTTCATAACCATATCTACCGATAATATTCTTTACACTTTGGGTTAACTCCTGGGGTTTGAACATAAAAGGAAAAATATGTTGAGAAACTAAATGAATTTCCACTAGTATTAAATCTCTGTCTCTATTGGCCAAAACTGGGATTAGCTGCTTAATTAGAAGTAAATAAGGAAGTAAACCAATTCCAATTCCATGGAAAAATATAACTGGATTTTTCTTACTTTTATTATTTTCTTGCTTGTAGTAATGGAAAGGAAAATTGCCTTCTTTGTACGTTTTAAATCCAATTAACTTCAGAAACAATGGAGTTAAAATTGTTTGGAATAAAAAGCGCACAACAAAGTAGTAAATTAAAGGACGAAGTGCCATATCAACTGGAAGCCAATTTAATAGCAGTGCTTGTTCTGAAGCTTCTTTACTGAATCCAGGCTTAATGATGTCTTGTGCCTTCCCAAGTTCAATTGCTTTTTTTGAAAAAAAAGTTACTTGTTTTTTCTCCTCTTCGGAAAGAGACGACAATTCAATTCCATAAAAAGCCCATGAAAGCCATTCTTCGATGTTGTCGTATTTAATTTGGTCCAAAGGAAGTCCATTAAACCATTCCGACACAAGTTTTCTTCGTCCTTCGTGATCATCTAAGGAAAAACCTGAATGTAAGCAATCATTAAAGAGTTTAAGGCGAGAAAGTTCATCTAATTTCTGATTTTCGTCAGGGTAAATTTTTGTTTGGTAAGATTTTTTTCTCCAAATTGAAAAAATAACGAAGAGAGCTTCCAAAAGGAGATAGGAGAAGAATACATTAGTTAGAATAGAGGATGGAAGAGCGAAGTAAACGGGGAGAAATGCAAATAGAATGTAAGTCCAGTTATCTAGGGCTAAGGCGACCAGTTTCGCGAATCTGAGGATCATTTTCTTATGCTTTCGTTACTCTGTCGCAGATTCGGATTGTCATGCTATGACACGTTATTCACGCAAAGTATTGCGATATGTGTGTACCATGTGAGTACCAACTGTACTATATATTCATGCTATAGAAACTAGCTGTATACTTGTCATAAATAAACCGTTGACATAAGTTCTATATATGTCATAAGTTAACTGTTAATACACAATAAACTTTATCTGAAAAAACGTGCACAAGAGAAGACATTATTCGAATAACGTCAGTTTTCGGATATCAAGATATAAAAACTTTACCTTGCAAGAAGATCAATCTACTCCTCCTGAAACCCCAAGTTCACCCGTGGCGAAGCAGTCGGTGCCTCCAGTCGTGGAAGAAATCACGGAGAAAATGCCCAGGGACGAAGAACATGAATCAATCCAAACTAGAAGCAAGGCTACGCAGTCGCTATTTGGAAACGAAGTCCTGGAGAGTGTGAATTTGGTATCAAAAGAAAGAAGGAAGATAGAGAAGCTTCTTCTTGAAATGGATAACAGAAAGAAGGAAATGCAGCTTATGGAAACTTCAATTATTGAAAGGCAGAATGAAATAACAAAGAGCCTTTCTACAGTCGGAGATAAAGCTAATGCTGTGCCTGAAGTAAAGACAGAACCAGATAAAAAATCTATTCCGCAAGAAACAGATAACACCGAGCATACAACACCACTTCCCGTTGAAAACGACGATGCTAAATCTGATCACAGTTCAAACTCAAAAGCCACGACTCATGTATCTAGAAGAACAGAGTTAACTGAAGTCAGCCAAAAAGAAGACAGCTTGCCACCGCCCTCAGATGATGTGACGGGCAAGGATCCTGAAGTGACGACTAACGTGGAGAGTTGGGCTGAAACAGGAAGTGATTATGTTACCAGAGACGCTTGGAAAAAGAAGCACGAACCTTTCAAATATGATTATGAACCACCTTCAAGACACATAGGCGGTTTTCCGCTAGTTCAATTTCCGCTTCCTGATAAACTCAAGGATTTAACTTCACCTGCTATAGAAACCTTTTTGCACGATTTCAAGTCCATTGCTCAATGCGTCCCGACGCTGACAGTTCAAAGCGTTTTAATCAAAAAAGCTGCGGATGCGTTAAAGCTCAGAGGAGTGGACATGGAAAGTGGCAAGAAGATTATTGATTATTTAAGTCAACACCTTGAAAAAACAGAAGCCAGAAAAAGATATTCTAGTCTTGTTGAGTTGGAAAAAACATTGAAATGGCCGTCAACTAAGCTTACAACAGATGACCAGGTCTATTTATTTTTTGACGAAATCTATAACAAGCTCAAATATTTGAACGAAAAAGAAATCAAAGCTCACAATAAGCGAATATTAAAGATTGTTTTTAAAAGGTTACCAGCTGAACTCAATTATTCTCTAGATGAATTCTTATTAACCTCAAAAAGTAGAAGCTTGACAACGCTAAAGAAAATTATTTTCTCAAGAAGACATTGTTTACCAAGACGTTCTGAAGAAGTGGTTAAATCTTTGTCAGAGGGGGAGAAAAAGAGGAACTCAAAAACTAAAAATATGACTAGAGAAATAAAAGCTGCTAAACCTCCTTCTAAAGCAGCTAAATCAAAAAATCCACAAAAACAAATGCGGAGCCTAGCTCAAAGAAGATCCCTGTGGTTAGTAGACTGGGGGATAAAGCTACTCGCATTTCATTGCAACTTTACAACCCGGTTGAAAAATGTCTGGTGCCCGTTAAAGGCATTACAGACACTGGATCAGACCTGAATGTAGCAAACTTCAAGAGACTCGAGCCTTACATACTTAGCACACAGGCGCCAAGAAAGATTAAACACATCAAATTCCCCAACGATACAATGGTGCCAGTGTCAAAGGTGTGTAAAGTAAGAGTAACCCTGGTGCAGGACACATTAGCCCTGGACCTGGGTGAAGTGCTATTTTTGTAGTTGAATCACCAATTTGGAATGACATCATAATTGGTATTCACACCTTAGAGGCTTTTGGTATCACGTTAAAGTTGAAAGATGCGCCAAAGGTCGAGCAAAAGAAATAGGATGCTGGCACTGGTAGCTTCAGCGAACTATCAAAAAGCCGCAAGCTGTCCCGACAACAAATGAAGAAACAACTCACGTTTTATTTCTCCTTCAAGAATTGGAATCCCAGTTTAAATCTCAAACCTTTATTCAAATATTATCAGAATTTACTTTTGTAGCACTTTATTCAAAGTTACAGACTTGGTGTTCTATATTTGAGGTATTCAAAGAAGCTGATTTCAGATTAGGAGATTCTATTATATTTGTTGGGGAGCGGGATGGACATCTACTTAGTCAAGGCAACCTATTTCATCAAAACGGAAGACGATTTTTCCTACTCTTCAACAATAGGATGAAGTCGAACAAATACTTTTATCAGAAAAATACAGATGTTATAGAAAATAATACTGAATATGATATTTCTATTACTAAAATTGTAAAGGATCTAATAGGGGACAAGACTTTCAAGTTAATAAAAGAAGACCTTAAATCAGTCCTTAGCTCAGCGCAGCCTATTATTAGCAGTCCAGCAGCTCAAGTAAATGAATTAAAAGGGATACCCTTAGAAGAAGTTACAGATGAACACTTTATTGACGTGTCTAATGCTTCTAAGCCTGTTCCTCCTATCCTCATCTCCAATATGGTTGATAATATACCTGAGGAATTCAATGAAGTGGGGATAGGAGAGGGCAATATTTCAAAAACAGATGAGAAAGTTTTACTCTTTAACACTATAAAAATCAAAATTGAAGAATCAACTCTTACAAAGGAATCTCAAATCAACCTTTCAAAGCTACTTCAAAATAATCTTTCCTCTCTTGGATTAAAGCAGTCTAACGCGCAGATGTCGCTAATGACGCCCATCGAGGTCACACTCAAGCCAGGGGTGCGTGTCCTAAGATCAGATGGATACCAACTAGCGCCTGAGCAGGAAAAATTCCTAGAGCTTAAGTTCAAAGCTCTTCAGGATGCTGGGATCGTAGAACCCGCTAAAAATCCCATCTGGGGGCATCCTGTTTTCGTTGTGCCAAAAAAGATGGATAAGCCGCAGAACTGGACTTCGCTTACTAACTCTGAGAAGGAACTATGGAAAAGAGAAAATATTTTGAATAGATTTCGAATGGTTTCGAATATGGTACGGTTAAATAAAATAACCGTACCTACGAGCCTAAACCTTCCTAATTTAGAAAGGCAACTTTTGTCAGTAAAAGGATCTAGAGTATATGCTACTCTAGATATCTTAAGTGGATTCGATTTCCTTGAAACTGATGATAATTCAAAGGACATATTTACGTTGGTCACACGCCGTTCAGCTTGGCGTTTAAGAGGAGCACCAATGGGGTGGATGAACACCCCAGCTCTCTTTTGTGATCGTGTCGTTAACGAGGTTGTTGACGGCATAGAAACATTATTTGGACGACCCAAAAATGGGGTTATATGTTGGCTTGATGATTTACTTGTCTATGCTGAAGATGAAGAAAAATTACTTCAGATGTTAAAACTTCTTTTAATTCGAGCAGCTCAAAAACAAGTTCGCTTCAACCTCCGAAAATGCGACTTCTCACCAACAACAACAATATGGTGCGGAAGACAGCTTAAGGAGGGATACTGGAATTTTTCACCAAGGTTTTACGAAAAGATTTTGACGATGGAGAGGCCAATTTATCGGCACCAGATGGCCCAAATAGTGTATTTAGCAAATTGGCTAAACCCTAACATACCTAAGTTAGCAGAGCTAAGAAAGCCTTTTGCACACTATGCCAATCTGGAGGGTAAGCGCCTAATCGACATCGAGAAAAAGAAGGAAGAAGTTGAATGGACACCAGAGCTTGAAGAAAATTTTATTAAATTAAAGAAGTCGATAGTAGAAGCCAGCAAGAGGTTTTTAGCAACCTATGATGCTTCGGCTCCCCTATTATTATTTACCGATTCCTCCTACGACGTTTGGTCTATGGCCATATTTCAGGATGACCATGAAAATATAAGTAACGATGTGAGAGCTTTAGCTCCTAAACCGCTGATGTTTTTAAGTGGATCCTTCTCCACTAGCGAAGTTCGTTGGCATATTGCCAGCAAGGAGTTATACCCCATCATTTATGCATTTGAGCGGGTGGGATTTCTTTTGAGAACCCACCCTGGGGGTTTATTTGTTTATACAGACCATCGACCTTTATTATCAATACTTAAAACGAAAGAAAATGAAAAGCGAATCTACTGGGATCGCCTATATAGATGGGCGATCCGGTTACAATCGGTAGACCTGACGGTATTTCATATACCGTCTAGAGACAATTTCGTCAGCGATCTTTTAACGCGCTGGGCAACTAAATCTGAACCTCTTTTAGCGAGGCTTGAGGAGCCACTTCAACTAGGTTACGAGTTCAAAGAAGGATTAGAGGGGGAAATACTAATGCATGCAGATTTGGATCAAGAAGAAGAGGAAGAACACATTCCGCTTATTGCTCAGTTACAGGCAGTTCAAGAAGATTCTACACTATATTTTGACTCTCTGGACTTTGATGACTTTTCGGAAGCTCTAGAATACGAAGCAAAGTTGGCTAGACTATTTTATGTTGAGGATGAAGTAGAGCATTTTTATTGCGCGAATATAAGATCGACAAACTCACAGATGTCTCTTAGGAATGAAGATGCGAATACTAATAAACGAGGACCTGTTGGCAAAGGAGATTGGCTAAAACCAGTAGACGAAAGTGTTGGGAGCGACCTTCAATCTATTATAGAAGAACTCTTTACCGAACACATCTCCTACTTATCTCCTTTCTACTACGGCCAACATAAACATCTCAACGATCGTGTTATAAAGAAACATCAGAAAAACCTTCCCAAAAGTTTTTTAGACAAGTGCCATGAAAAAGAGAACTTATTTTACTTTCAGGAAAAGCTGGTAATACCAAAAACTCTTATCGCTAGATTCATCGTTATGAATCATACAAACATGGTTCACCCTAGCAGGAGTGCAGAGTCCAAGGTTCTCAAAAAGATGTATTTTCATGACATTACAAAAGATGATTTTAATGCTCTCTATAAAAACTTTAGAAGAAGATGTTTGCACTGCCAAAGGGAACCAGCTTTAATTAGACGTCCCTATAAGTTGACCCCAGTTGCTAAACGCATTAGGGAAATTATTAGGGCTGACTATTTATACGTCAACTCTACGGGGTACATATTAGTACTCCTAGATTCCTGCTCAAAAAAGATGATGCTAGAGTACACTGAGACTCCAACTGCCGAGGGGATGGTTGATGCACTTCTTAGGTGGCGTGCTGATTTAGGACTGGCTGAGCAATTCTGCATTATAACCGATAATGGAAGCCACTTCGCTAATGTATTGATGCAGAAGTTATCTAAAGCTATTGGATTCGAACAGACTTTCACAATAGCATATTCGCCTTGGTCCAACGGAAGTGTTGAAACCGCCAACTCTCAAATATTGGAGTTAATGAGGTCTTTGACGTCGCTATATGGATTATATGAACGCGACTGGCCAACACTTCTACCGATCGTTGCATATATTATAAACAACAGGCCTGTTTCTCGCAGGGCAAACCTTACACCAAATGAAATTTTCCTTAATTTTAGGCTCAAGATTCCTCTTATAAGAAAGTCAAGAAAGTTTTTTGCCATCAAACTGGCTGATGATATATTGCTCCCTGATGATGTGGAGGAACTTATAAGCAGGGTGGAAGAAGTTCATAAAATAATGGAAACTCGAATGGAAAAGGTCTACAATTCAGTATTGCTAAAAAGAGAAGCAGAACTGGTGCGAAAGAACAAAACACGAAGTCTAATTACACAATTCGCCCCTGGAGATTACGTTATGGTCTCCACTCATGGCACTCAAGAAATCTCGTCGAAAATAAAACTTATTTGGCAAGGCCCATACCAAGTAATTGATGTAGTTTCAGAAAGTTTATATGAGGTAGAAAGTATTTTAGGGAACACGAAATTGGTACATGGAGCTCGTCTCTGGTTCTACGGGACGAAGCCTCCTACCTCTCATCCAAACCTTAAATCATTATTTATGCATAATATGAAAGAGTTGGAAGTGGACCAGATTAAGTCAGTTCGATTAACCGATGGAAACTATGCACGATATGAAGCGTTGGTTAAATGGAGAGGCTTTGAAGATTCCCGAAATACTTGGCAAGATCTATTCCAGCTGTATGAAGATCTTCCTGCACTGGTTCGCTCTTTCATTGAACTGAAACTCAAAGATACTTATATGAAACGCAATATTTTAAAAGAACTTGAGGTTATTGACGAAAAAAGAGTTGTCGAATCTAAGACAAAGAACAGGAAAAAGAAAAATTCAAAAAAGAGGGGGGAAACAAGGATTGCTGCTATAAGTAAGTCTTCGTATTACAAAATATGGTATGCGGCAGCTCCTTCTTCAACACGCACGATGGGCTGGTATGAAATTGAAAAAGATATTTTAAAACCACTAATACTGAAGTTTGGCTGCGGCAAATATGAAGCATATTCAAGCAGTCCTTATCTCCCAAACCGATCAAAACAACAAATGTCTTCCCAAATCCAACAATTATTAGGTTTGCAGGCCATCGGCATTTTTCATGGAAAACATTTCAAGGTGGAACGAGCTAGAAAATTTCTCGAGACAAACTTTGGAATTAAGGGCTTCCATAAGAATATTCCTGGTAAGCTAAATCTGATTAAGGAACGAGAAGAGATAATAAGGCAGTTCGATTTAGAAGTTACAGTAGGACAAAAAGAAATACAAGATGTAACCATTCCTTATTTTAGGGGGCTTAATGATCCGGAACATTTAAGACTCCTTATTTCTGAATATGGTACTGATTCTTGTAAACTGTTTTTAGGTAATACAAATTTTAAAACTCTGCAGGATTTAGAAAGGAAATTAGAAGAATATGAAACTAGGAAAATATCCACGCTAAAAGAAAATGAGCATTTAATCGAAGATTGTTACAAGTTTATATTGACGCAAGAACAATTTTGGAAAACTCTTTCACATTTCTATTCTCTACTTACTAATTCTTCCTCCAGCGACACTAACAATATGGATACTCTATTGCCAAAAACCTTTAATCGCGACGGAAGAAGTTTAACTATTCAAATTCGCGAACAATTTGTTGATATAACCTACTTAAACCTTACCAAAGACAAAGAAGTACCTCTACGCTTTTTATATGAGGGTGGTAATACTTTTACTCTGCTTAATGATCTCTCAACTTTCTACTTGGAACCTCCCAATATTCAACTTTACATGGAGAACGCATTAGATATTGTTTTTGATCATCCCTTTGCTAACAAGAATATTTACACACTCATTATACTAGACCCACCTTGGACAGTCGGATCTCGCAATCCAACTCGTGGGGTCTCACTTACTTATCCTACCATTTCTAACTCTACCTTTAAGAAGATGAAATTACCTCTCAATCATTTCCCTTATGGGAGTTACCTTTTTATTTGGGTTACAAATCACAGCTTTTTAACAGTGTTAGAATGGACAAAGGATTTATCTTTCTTTCTGGTAGACGAAATGACTTGGATTAAACGACATAAATCAGGTAAATTACATAAATCTCTAGGCTACTTTCTCCAACATAGCCAGCAGACATGCCTTGTATTCGAAATGCGTTCAAGCGAAAAAGTACAATATCAAAATACATTCGAAGAAGATAATATAAAAGCTTTTAATAAATATTTTTATTCTCAACCATTGAGACCTTCAAGAAAACCAGAAATATTTTATACGATGCTTACGACTATGTTTCCAGCTAGAAGAACAATCGAATTCTTTGGACGTTGGAATAACATCAGAGAGAATTGGACCACATGCGGCCTGGATCTAACCCCGCCTGCTCAACTTTGTTTTCTCCAACAAAGACGTACAGGTTCAGCCTAAAGGGGGGATGTCATGTTATGACACGTTATTCACGCAAAGTATTGCGATATGTGTGTACCATGTGAGTACCAACTGTACTATATATTCATGCTATAGAAACTAGCTGTATACTTGTCATAAATAAACCGTTGACATAAGTTCTATATATGTCATAAGTTAACTGTTAATACACAATAACCTTTATCTGAAAAAACGTGCACAAGAAAAGACAGGATTCAGATTGCAAAAAAAAATCGAGATAGCTACGGTAATACAGCATTGAGTTTTATTACGATACAAGGGAGTTTTAGAAGTCTATGATAATGGGGTTATTCCCGTATAGCCATAACATTTATTAAACCTATGAACTTACCATAGATTTTACTCTGATATTTTATTTAACTCAATTGTATATTTATGTTACGAGTTTGTCACTCCAAAATTTTATATGCCAGAAGAAAAGAAAACAATATAAGTAGATGGAGTTAAAACCTTTGGAAGATAACACTCAAAGTGGTCCTTTCTCACCACCTTCTCTGGTCGTATAATATAAAAACATATATTCACAATCAATATACATCTAGATGAATTTTTTATGAGAAAAGGTCAATTTTTTGCCTTCTCTGGTGGGAGTATTGTTCATGACCGATATCCATTTCCCTGACAGGGTTGCCCTTTAACTTCAGGGTATCATTGATTGTGTGAAATAGTTTTAGTAACCCATATATTAAAATTGAGTTGCTATCAATTGAACTTGATGTCTCCGGTGAAATATATTGGTAGATACTTATTTTCATTATTTTGACTGAAGCGTTGCTTGTACTATTCTTATAAGAGCTAAACCAGATAATTTTGCCCTCCTAGCAAACACTTTCCTGGTAGCAAGCTATAAGATTCTCGGTTTATGGTCGTTTTCATTTTAAGACTTGAGACCTGAATTTGTACAGATTTCCATACTTCTTTGCCATATTTGTTGGCTTCCGCAGTTTCGAAATTTAACTTCTATAACGAAGGTATGATTACGAGGTACCAATGTAGAGACTAGGGCGAATATAGGTAAAAAAATACTTCTAAATGTTAGAATCGTCTTATTTTCTTTTCATGTACGAATTTTTTTCAATGTTTCTAAGAATAAAGTCATATTTCTTATTTCTTGTGAGAGGCAATTGTATTGTCGGATTCTTTGAATAAGAAATTAAATTCAACCAGGCTCTAGATTAAAGAAAAAATCATGACCAAGAAGCCTAAATGTAGAAGAGCCTACGTATAAGCACAATGCGTATATACAAAGACTCTTCTAGACCCTATTATCCTGATATCATAAATGTTCAATCAAACTGAAGGTATCTTTGCGGAAGATAAGAGTTAAAACTGTTTTCAAACAGATAATTTATTTTATAACAAAGACATTCTTAATTTTAAATAACTCTAGTTAATAAGGAACAGAAATGGTACCGGCAAAATATAATTCAATTTACCCCGGACACGAAATTACAATATCAATAATTTTTGCCAGGCAAAACTCTGCAGGGTCAGGAGACGTACTCTTCATTGCTAAAAACTGAGAGTAAAAGCCAGATGGGTAATAAAATTAGAAGATTGAAGTAGCTTAGACAGGTATATGACTTATATATGAACTAAGTTTAATCAAAATTTGCAATCAGATAGATTATGCTACACTTTGGCACAATCTGTCTTTCATCTAGTTTTTCTGCCCAGAACCTATAAAACAAATTTTGAATTCACTTAACCGCAGTTTAATTAGATCGATATACTCATTAACCATGCTTATTAAGAGCTTGTAAAACTATGACCAAAACCAATTACTCATGTATGCCTTAACCAAGAGATCTCACTGCTCAAAAATAACAAGTTAGCCTTTGATACATTAATAATAGCTGCAGAGATAGAGTTTAGTACTCGTTTCACACTTGAACTATGAATTTTCCTTATTAGCTTGGTCAACATAAGGATTTCTGAAATCAATGTAAACTTACGTACAAGCCTTAGAATTTATTAGAATTGAAGTCTTGGATGAAGTATTAAAGAGGCTAAAGCTCAAAAATAATAAACCTAGAACATCTTAGTTAGAAAATGATAATCCTTTTTTCTAATAATATATTATTTGTTTCTAGTTGATTATATATGCTCTTACGTAAGCCATTGTTCCTATAATAGCATCGCACTCTGTCCAAGACTCAAATACATAGGCTTGTTTTTTTTCTACTAGGAATACTTTTTAAACTATGAGAGCGGTCGATAACTGTGATTGATAAATTTTATTTCTAGATTGCAGATTCTAAAGTTCTTAAACAGACTCTTTAACTGGTCAATTAGAAAATATAACCGGGCTTTTTATGACAATTATAGCCTCAGGTAAACAGGAATTCTAAGAAAAACTATGATAATCACTTGCATCAATAATGAATAAAATTGAAAGAAACAGGCTTGAGCTGTTGTCCATAGGATATGACAGACATAGTCTTATTACTGTGAGATAGGGGCATAAAAATAATAACCAGGGAAAAATAAGAAACACGTCTAGAAACCTGTATAAAAAATGTTTTTTATGTTATGAAAGTAATGCTCTATTGAATGTAACTATATCTAGTTTATATAGTAACCAAGCCTAACTTGAACATAGTTTTTAAAGCTTAATTTTTTTTCAGACAACTTCTTTTAAATTTAATCTTTTTCCTTTACACAACAGTGCAGTCTGTAAAAACTGGTTCTTTAATATTTGACTATCTAGATTGGAAGATCGGTATTTAGTATGGTCCGTTTAAAACTACTACTAGATGCTGGGTATGTGTCTAAGCACAAGTTATATTTAATAATCAGTTTCTAAGGGTTCATTTTTTCAATATCTCTGTATCAATATATTATTGTTAATACAGAGAAGCTGGGACCTATTATGGAGTGCTGGCTCTTACGTAAGAGTTAATACCAGATGCGACTAACTCCTAAAAGTATCGATTCCGCGTGGTTGGAATATGGAGCAGGAGTGATCCTAATTTTTAAAATTGTACTTATAGTCTGAAACCATCATTCAGATCGCATTTAACTTTGTTATACTTACATCGCTCTTGAGTTATATAATTTTGATTGAGGTTTGACAAGATTCTTAACTGATAACCCTCTGTCATAGAGTTTTATATCCGGTTGAACGGTAGGTTTTAACACTTCATGTAGTTAAGATACTTATACTAAGAAAAAATTGGGTTTAGAAGAAATGAGACAAGTTCTTTCTGAGATTGATCCTACGTTAACTCAGTGCCTGGAGATGCTTCCTGGTCTCACCAGTAGATAACGAGCGAGTGTCAATGCACTCTTATTTAACATTGGTAGTGTTGCTCAATATTAACTCTCTACAATGAAGAACTTATTCATGGACTTCCGTCCATGCTGATCTTGCTTCAAGAAGTTAAGCAGCAATGTGCTGACAAGTGTCAAAAAGTAAATGAAAATGATAATTCGAACGAAAAGAAAGATGGCCTGTCTCACAAGTCGGCTTCAGGTCCTCTAACCTAGCGATCTACTTATTTCAGGAGCTTCTTCAGTATGTAACTGGCCTCAACAGAGTAAATGGCAACTTCCTAGCTGTGGAGTTCATGTGATGTAGCGGCAAAATATAATGCAAATTAACATTAATGCATCGTAAATTGTATGCCCAGTTCAAGAACACTAACAATCCCTGTAGATGTTACAGAAAACAGCATAGAAAAAACGAGCAAAAAAAACATTATTCGTTACTGGTGGATACTGGAGTTTGCAGGAAAAAGCGTCACAGAAATGTGCAAGCTGAAAGCATGGGCTATTCTCAGGATTCGATAGAAAAGATAATGGAACAGCTTCTAATCCTCATCGTGATAGACATCATGAAGAACAGCTAGAAGACCGATTACCAATACACCAAAAGACGCGTCATCTTCGAGCTATGGAACTTTCATGATCACAAGAAAATCTGAAGAAGACATAGAAACTCGGCGGAGAGGGCTGTATAGATGAAGATGTAATGCAAAAAAACATCTCAAATAACTGGAGACTGTACTCCTGGAATTTTGCTGAAAAGAACAATATACTTGGAACCTGTTACATTGCTTGAAACACAATACCTGATCAGACACTGTTCAAAACCGCAAAAAAACTTACCAATGGACACTTGAAACCACTTAATATTAAAATCTAAACAGCTGCATCGTCTTGGTCGGATTGGAATCAACCTTTTTGGTCAGAATTGTTGTCCTGGTCTATTTTCGGTCGCATGTTGGGAAATCACAATTTCTTGGAAAATCAAGCACAACGATGACGGATAAGCAAGATGAAAATGAAAATAGAGAGACTCTGTCGACTAAAAGCATCTATTAACGAAGTCAATGTAATATCGATAAGAGTCTTAATGTAGTGAGTATTGGTAAGATCACAGGCCCATGCAGGGTTAGCTCCTCGGACTCAATTGTCTCTCCCACGGAGTTCCCTTAAAGTGTGATCTATTCATACTAACATTCCCGTTAAGGTTTAGATCTAATTTTTTTTAGGTATAAAAAGCAAAATGTGCCTTTTTCTTGCTAGTATGAATATTTGCTTTATCACGGGTTTGCTAAAGAGAGATTCCTTCTTAATTATTCAACTGGTAATCTGAATTACTAGCTTGTTTTTTTTTGGCATGTGTTCCATACATATAGAATGACTTCTTAAGCTTTCGAGTGCAAATTTTCTTGGGGAGTCCTCTAGAGTATCTTAATATACTGTTTTTCATTTTCTAATACCAGTACAAATATGAGAAATAAGACACCAGCCCTGAGTAGAAGAATTATGAAAAAATTTACAAGTTGCGAAATAGAATGTTAATCTGATCTGAAACTACAACAAACCCGCATTTATGCTCTCTAAATAAGCCTGAGATAAATCTTTCATAACTCTTAACCGCATTTTATACTTTTTCTCTGTAATTTGACTCTATCTACCTCATGTACATAGAGCTTACGTTTTATGTCGGACTTGATTTCTTCATTATTAACCGAGTAGTTTTTTAATTATGCGCATACTCTTGATTGATTGTGGTGTTTCCTTAAATAAATTTGTTGCTGCTGAAAATCAGCAAATATCGTTACATCATTGAACCATATTTCATTCGATCACTTGACTAAAAAACGATTTCATGCCCGTACTTTATGAAAACCTCGGTAGAATATCTCGTGGTTTTTCGCTATATTTACTGCAATATGATGCCCAGGCTATATGATCATTTTATGAAGATTTTATTGAGATAAAGCATTGAATATGCATTTTTGGGTGATTTGTTTCATGACCATTGAGCCTAAGTTTTTGCGGATAATCACTTGATAATGCGACTTAGGGTTCTGCTACGCATCTAAACACTTAATTTCTACCTGCTACCCAGAATCAAAAATGAATCTTTTTCTTATTGACGATACTTATCAAGCTAGAGATCTACGCACGAAATAAGTATAGCTTCATTATATTTTAGAGTTGAAACTCGCGACAAAAGGCTTAGAACTTCCAAGTGAGTTTTTTTCTTGGAATATAAAACCTTTTCATTTACTTGGGCAACTTAAGTATGTTTCTCTTCCTTGTGAGATAAGGAATGGGTTGAAGGGAGCTTTGGTCAGAGTTCTTAAGTAGAGAAATGTGTGATGTCGAAGATGAAGTCGCAGCTAACTGATGGAACTCTTCTTGGTTAGAGTTAATGTTTTGAGGCTGAGTAAGATATATTGGTAGCTATTGGAAACAGGAATAAATATCAATGAAGTTGGTATGGGTATAAAGACAAAGAATAGCACCGTTTGTTCCTGATGATCATACAGAATGTTTTATGCTGTTCCTATGGTTCTCTAATCTATTTACTGGGTCTTCGGAGCTCTTTAAATCTAAGTGTAAAGGTGTTAGAGTCTAGATATTTTACGTGTAATTATCGGATATGAATTATGAGATTGGAGTTAGAGAAAGATTAACCGTGTGTGAGTTAAGAACCAGTAAAAACACTTTAGAATTATTTCTAAAGTTTCGATAGATGTTACTTAGGTAGATGCTAAGAATCACAGCTATGGTTAGCCTTGGCTTTTTTCTCTCGCTGTCTGGTCACTATTTGGGATTGATATCGAGATTTTAGGACTTTTATTACTTGATGTATTCTGGAGCTTTGGATCTATCCAGTAGTCATATCTGCTTACTTCCTTCCTATTATAAGCGTACGAATTAACTCCACGTATATCTTCAAAACTTTTTATTTGTTTTTTGTTTTTAAGTATGGTATTTCGGATATATATATATATAAATATATTATTACATCACCCATGCTCTTGCTAGCATGCTCCTTTGTCTTCACATATTTATAGTTATATGCCTTAAATAGTACATTCGACACCAAAAATAGTTTGTGGAAAACATAGTTCTACTTTCTTTGTAATCATGGGTGTAATTCTGTATTAACCCGTTTACTTCCGATTTGAGTAGGTTTCCGGAAACTCTGAATTATAAAAGTGTAAAATGGAACTATACCGAGGATTTTTATTAGAATGAAGTTTTTACTGTCTCTGTCATTGGTTCAAATTCATTCAAAACCGGAATGAGTTAAGAAGCATGCTTTTTATGATATTTCTATCAAATTTTTGTTACCACTTAAACTAGTGACTTCTTGAAGATTTGTAACATGGTTGGTAAGCAATATTACTCTTGTTTCATCATCCAAGTAATAGTTTTTATATTGGGTAATCTATCTTAGCTTACACCAGTTTAGAGCTATGAATATTATCGCCGTGATTTTATATATTGTATTATTTTTTCCTGTTTCTGGGTTGATTTCATTCACTTTGACTCTAAGTCACCCCGGTAGGCTTGAAGGTAAGTATCATTTATCATCTTTTCTGGGGCTTTATTTCATTTGCTTAGAGTGCTATTCAGATCTTATTGCTACTTTGGGCAATGTTTCAGATTATATCAATCTTTTCCCTTTTGATTTAGTTATCATTTTGCTTAGTAGTAGTGTGAAAGTTTTTGTTAGCTATTCTACTTAAGGCTTTCAAGTCCATGTATATGCAAAGCTCAAATCTCCCTACAGAGAATTTACCTAGGGATGAAGTTACTCACATGTTGTTTATTTGCTCAATAAGCTTTTATTATATGTATTCAGTAAAAGGCTATACGCTGGAAAGGATTGGGAAATATCACATGTAGTTTCTGAACTGCCTGCATTGAGTTTTTTGATCAGTCGAAATTCTTGATATATTTCAACAAGTAGAAGCTGGTTATCTTATTCTTATTTGTTGTTCATTCATGCTTTGGATTGGTTCGTTATCATTGACTTTTTTTCAATTTCGGTGTATCTTTTTTAAGTTACAATAGGTTCCTTTTTAGAAACCTTAGTTGCCGGTTGATCTTGCACAATGAATATTGCATTAGATTCTAAATATGACTTCATTTTAAAGAAGGTGTTGAAGATGTTTAGCGGGTCTGCAATGAAAAGGTTGGGGAAATGGTCGGTATTCACGTCATTACACTAGTAATAGTTACAACTTCCACTTTATTGACTTAATTCCTTTTGAGTTTTACCTGAAACTACCGGGTATCATTAAACATTGTATTTTCTTGTCTATGTACAGCTTCATTGAAATTTTATTCAGCACAGGTAGAAAGATGTTTAACCAACCTAACATATGCCCTACATTGTTATAGGAATTTTTTTTCATTGAACCTAGTCATGAGTGCTAATGTACTCCCAATGTTAGTTACCAATTATCCTTCTATTGTCATGTTCTTGTTGAGGAAATATACTAACTACTTTAATTTTTTCTATTTGTCGTAGATTTTCTCATGTATTTTTGAAGCAGCACAAGTCAGGTTCTAATAGCCTAGTATATAGAGTCTTCCTCCACCTGAAATTATATATTTAAGGAGTGAGAATTCAATTTATTTAGCTGCGTCATATTCCTTCAAGGACATAACTGTACATAGCAAAATGAGGCCAAAGAATACCATATATAACATATGTGTGAGTATTTCTTGTGACCTATGATATTTAACTAGAGTAGTATATTAATTTATGAGTTGATTTTAGTTTGTTCATAGTTTCCCAGGGGAAACCTTAGGGGGGTTATCGATAAGTCTTGGTAGTATTTTGCGAAATTAAGAGCTTAGTCTAATTATGAAAACCAACAAATAGAAAAAATTGATTTGTGTTTTCCGAAATAGGAAGACCAAGTTACAAACACTTTACATCAATTGATTTCGTTTTAGAAAACCTTGAATTCGCTTGCACAACCTATCTGAGTATTATATGCACTTACTTTCGTATAGTTATGGAGGATCTGTGACTATTCCTGTGTCACTTGGTAGGTCCAGTGCTTGTGCTATCAGGTTAGTCTTAAGTTAATTAACAATAGTATTAGCACATTAGCGACATGCCCCATGCTCTATAGCCCTTGTTACTTGTCTTGAAATGGATACGAACCGTTGCTTCCACTCGAAACTTGATCTTTCTTGTTTTTGAAATTTCAGTTTTGCGCAATCTTAATTTAAATTTTCTTAAAAACTTATCCTTAGAAAATGTCCTAGCAGATTATTATTCAACATTACTGCTATATGTTATTAAAATTACGCTAACTTATCATCTCCCAAAATCTTCCCCAGTATGATGTTTTCTTAAGGAGTCAAACGCTGCTAATTATACTATTCTGATTCTCTTTGGGTTATCATAGAAACTAACATTTACTAAAAAAGGAGAATATTGCCAATACTGCTCATCTGAGTATGCACCCAACTATTGCCAATTGCCAGAATACCTCAGTTTGCTGCATGCAATGTTTGCTTTCTTGTTGTAGAAACATATCCTCTGCATCATACCACATTCTTCCTAAAGCAATGAGCTGCTTAAAAAGTTCTAACTCAACTTCTTGACTTAGTTTCAAAATTCTCGATTTTGGGAAATCTCCCAAAAAAAACACTAGAAGATAATTAAACTTCTCATTTTTATTTTTCTTGTCTTTAACTTCCATTCTTGCCGTTAAGAAAAATAATTTTATTTATCGCAATTACCATCTAATAAGTGCATTTATTAGAATTACCGTTAAGACATTTTGTCGTAAGTTAAGCTTATCATAACGTTAAGAGTATTTCGATAGTACTTTAATATTTTATGAATCGACTCTATATTCAGTATCTTAATCGCACTGCTCAAACGATACAAAAACACATATTAAAAGTACACCGACTTTTACATATTGGGAACCATCAGTAAGAACATAGCTATTTTGATATCCACCTGATAAAAATAAACATTTTGACAGCTGTATTAAAAACCAATTCAAAAATTTATTTGAGATACAATGTTTCACCTTGGAGATGGAGTGATGAAGTCACTAAAGCAGCAGTATATTGAAGAAGAGTACTCAAACAGTTTATCCTTTGAGAGGTAAATGTTTCCTCAATTCTTATCATTAGAAATCATTCCCCTACTTCCTCTTTTTCCGATGAGCTAAGAGAACTTGATAGTTTCCTGAAAAGCGGGGTGTATCAACGACAACTACAGCAAGTTCTAATCTCTTTTTATTTCTAGATTAAGAGAGTTTTCTTCGTTCCAAGTGTTTCAAATTCTCAGAGTCTTAAATAAGAAAAAACATGCTGCGAACTCAGTAGAGTACTTTCAGTTTTACCTTCATTCATAGGGTGGTACTTTGTAGCATGAATGGAGATTTCATTCCCAGAGGATATATAATTGATCGTATAAAATATCTTATGTACTTTGCTTAACAATATGTTTATTCTAGATTTCGTTGGTGCACAGCTCCGAAAGAAAATGCAATTCGTTTCCTCACTACAACATTTCAGAACTTAAAATCGCTTCAATTCTTATCGTTTTTTTTATCTATTCTTCTTAGCTTAGGTTTGTTGGGTCAAGTTTCAATACCATTAGTTTCAGAAAGATACTGGGGATCATGCCAAATTTGAAGTTTCTCAACAAGTTTTAGTAAATCCAACATTCTTTTAAGTATAGCCTTGAGGAAAAACACAATTTTGGAATACTAGACCCTGATACAAAAGAGCTCTTGATAACCTGCATAACCAAACTTTGCTTCCTGAAGCATTTTGAGTAACCTATTCCTCTTTTTACTCAACAATAGACTTGCACCTGGTTTTTCTCAGATCTTATCTTCTGATGAAGCAATTTTAAGTTCTTTAGCTTCAAGTCACATGTCGTTAAGTTTCTTTTGTTTAACGGTTCATAAGACACAATTTTTGTCTTCCGTTAAAGAAAAATTTAAAGAAATGTTGATGGCAAAGCTTCATGAAAACTATGAAAGGAAAGTGGAATTTGCTGAAAACAGGGTATTGTTACTCGGAAGTGCACGATCAGGTAAGACTTCAGTGCTTGGTTCACTCTTGGATAAGCCATTTTCACGTACACAGAGATCTACGCCAATGTTGGATTTACAGAATATAGCTCTTATTGGGAACTTTGGAAAGTGGACTAAATTTACTCGTAATGAAATGAATGTTCAAAGGGTAAAAAGTTGTGTACCATCTTACAATGTACTAAGTAACTGCTTCTCTAAGAAGAAAAGGAAATTCAAATTCAAGTTTGAGAGGTCTCTGGTAGAAGAAATTTCAACAAACTCAAGTTATTTTAAGAACAAGTCAACATGGAATCAGTTTATGAGATTGCAACACACTTTTCTTCAGTTTTATGATTTTGGGGGGCAAGAAAGTTTTAGATCAGTTCATAAGCTTTTCATTTCTAGTTTTGGTACGTACTTAGTCGTTTTCAATGCTACAAAGCTGAATGGAAAATACTTGGAACAATTAAAGTTTTGGTTAAACAGTCTTCAACAAAATGCCTCTCGTTCTCATGTGCTTTTAGTGGGAACAAATTGGTTGAAAGCAACAAAGATGTTTAAAGGCAGTGAACCTGCTTTCTTTCAAGTAAATAAGACGCTGAAAAGTTTGCATAAAGAGTATTCTAAAAAGTTGTCTCTTCAAAATTACAGTCAAAATTATTTTTTTCCATTGGAAAATTCATACTCAAGAAAGGCTGAACAAGTTAAAATACTTCAAGAAAAAATAGAAACTACAGTTTCATTCAGGAATATGGGTAACAGAACTGCAATCTCACTTGGGGAAGTGATATTCATGGATTTTGTACAGATGGAATATACGCATATGAAGTACATGGAGTATTTAAAATTAGCAAAGTCACAAGGATTTTTATTTTTTGAAGCAAAGGAACTGCTGAGAAAGTATATTGCTAAAAGCTTGGTGGTATATTTTGGAAATCTTGAAGATTCCTCTACACTTCAAAGCTTAGTTGTGTTGTCTCCTGCTTGGCTAGCTACGGCATTCGGTACTTTGTTTCATGATCCTGAATTGCATTCCTTTGTTTTCAAAACATCGAAAGAAAGTTTTTCTGATTATAGATATTATATATTTTCAGGATTTCTCTCAAGAAACTTATTGTTTGATGTACTGAAACGCTACAGCAACGATGAAATTAGGTTTTTTATTCAGGTTGCACTTCAGCATTTGATTCTAATTGAGCTTCCTTCTGTCGCTATGGCTGGAAAATATTTCTTAGTACCCAATCTCGCTCCGAAATCCTTGCCTAACCTGCAAGTAAAAGGTTTGATGTACTCATGGGGAAAGCACTTCTCCCTTACGCGTATAGAAGGTTTTAAGCACTGGAAATTTACACTTTTTATTGTCAAACTGGTTCAAAAGGCTATCGATCTTGGAAGTGTTGAAGAACCTTTAATTACCAAATCTGCCTGCAGAGTTGTACTTTCCTTAGAAGCTCAATGCACGGTATCTCTTGTTAATTCAGAAATACATGTTACTTTGCACACCCTAGGTGGGTGCTCAGTAAAAGAATTACGTCAAATATGTATGAGTTGCTTTATGTAGTTGAGACAATTCAAATGGTTCATTGTATAAATTATGTGACAATTATTTTGTGATTGAATATTTATATTTATAAAGCCTATCTTAGGATGTTTTTTTGCTTTTACCTAAGTCTTAGGGATATAAATCTTGTGAGCACTGTTTAAATTATTAATGAAATTAAACAATATTACCATTGGCAAAACATTTTGAAATAATATGAGATTTTTCTAACCATGACACAAAACTCTTAGAGTATAATATGGCAGTAAATACCTTAAATACCAATGAAGCGAGTGCTTATCCATTCTAATTGGGTGTTCAAGAGATAGAATTTATAGTGGGAAACTAGTATAAATAACAGTTTTCTATTCTATACATCTTAGCTTCCCCTAATCGTATATTTCTGTCATCAAGAACTAAACATAGGTAATTTAGTTTTGCCACAGCCAATTTATCGAATGTATGGTTTGCGTTTACAGAAAAATGAGTTTACATACTATCCATACGAAATTGATGTGTTGTTCTTGACTGCTATAAACCCAACAAAGATCGTCAGTCAAGGTGATACTAATGGAGTAAATATTGTAGTGGGCAAACCACGAGTTACTCTAATTGCACCAAATCAAAGTTGCTTTAACTAGCTGCGAGAACTAATATAACCAGCCATTTACCGGCGAAGCTTCATAATACCTCATTTTGCTTGTATTCCTCAGTTGATTCAAAGACTTATTAGGTATCTATAATTTTATTGTATTTTTTTATTTTTTGGTTTGTGGACTTTTCATTCTTTATTCCGCCAAACAATATAAAAGCGAATACCTAGAGATTGCTCTAGAACCCCATTGGTCAGATAACCAATCCCCTTAGATACCACAAGTTAACATGTTTTATACAACAACCAATACCTAAAAGAAAACTTTCCAGATAACTACTCGTAAATGGTGAAAATTATTAATAATAATAAAAGAATTCCTGTTTTTGTTGAAATCGTCAATAAGAACTTTGCGAGTTTGATTCATATAAAATGTTTCTGATGCTATTCTCATTATCAATAATAATTCAAAAATATTTTGTGATTATTAATTGTTTTCTAGCGAAAACAAAAAGCTGAAAAAATCTTTATTACTCAATTTTCAATAAATCAAGATGTATTGCTACAGATTTACTGGATTTGACTGCTTAAACGTAAGAATCATTGGAGGAGTTAATGATTTATTGTTGCTGAAATTGAACGGGTAAACTAATCTATAGAAGGTAGAGTTACTGGATTATGTAGCAGTTCTGTTGGAAGGGTAGACTGAGAATTGACTTGTTCTGTAATTTATAATACTACGCACAGCAAAAACGGAACAGAGTGGTAACTAACGGCACAGACAATATTATCTGAGATACTAGAACTGTAAGTTAGGCTCAACACAGAACTCACGGCCTCAAGAGCATGGACTCCTTATATAAGCCATTACAAACAGAACTCATTCTCAAGTAAAGAAATTTAGAAAGTCCTTTTGAAAAAAAAATGAATAAAAGTAGGCACCCAGCTTTGATATTTGTGACCCAAGGTCTGGAGCATGCAAATCTCTCTCTCCCCCTCTCCCAATATATGTATATAGGTATTTATCTGTGTTTTCTCCAGGCACTAACCTTTTTAGTCAACTCTCTAATAGGTCTATAAAGGAAAAACCGAAGAAGATTTGTCTAAGGCAAAGCTTTATTCGGTGTTCAATCCATCAGTACCAGCAAAATAAAGTGAGGGTGAAAAGTAAGAGTCACTTCTAATTTATAATGCTTTGATTTATTTGCTTCTAGCTACGACATATAGGCGGGGCTCAAGGGTCTCATTAGAATAAGAATATATGGGCAGTTCTATAATATTTCAGTTAGATATAAGTTTTTTTTGTAGCTTTTCGTACATATGTATTTTGCTGGGACTATTTCTGAAATAAGAGATAGACTCAGTATCATTTTTTAAAAACCTAAGCAAGGTTCGTGTCTTTTCTTAAATGTCGGTATAACTGCTTGAACAAGCTAGTTTTATTTGGTTCTGTATATCGTTGCTGCTTTGATACTGTTTACAACGCTAGACTTGTAATTTCGTATTTTCTTTATTTTAAATATACCCCGTTGAGTGAGATTATCTCAATTGAATGAAATGTCGATCCATATGAGGGTACGTATATTTGATTAGACATTATGGAGCTACATGAGCTATGAAACAATATAAGTAATGTCTTCTAACTCATATTACTTTTTAACATATCAAAGTGCAACGATTTTTGTTCTCGGTGCTCGTGCATTTTAAAGTAAATATTATGTAAAGTTGCGCCGAGTATGAGAGAATTTATTATTCTAACATTAGTATTTAAACTGTGAATACATGGTAAGGAGAAAGTTTTATACTCAAATGCTTATCGCCTGGTCTGATGCCCAGGTTATTACTAGCAAAAACACCGCGATTTTCTATATAGAATCCCAGAAAAGTACTTTTCCTTATCAACAATTACTCAGAACGTCTTATTTAATGAGTGGTGGTATTAATTTCGTGTGATCCATTTAAACTTCTATTATCAAATATAAGAAGTTTCTATTGTGAGAACTATTAACTTTAAAATCAACAGTTCCAAATATATTGTACTAATGGTGCAAACTTGTTACTTCTCAACAAACTTGTACTCTTTTCGGAGAAAAACTGGAAAATATTAACATTTCTCTTGTGAGTTTGTGTGAGGGGCGGGGCGGTGTAAGTAAAAACTATGAGAGATAATAAATGATACAGAGGTAAAGATTACGGATCACTTTAACCAAATAATCTTTAGGTATTAAGATGTCTCAAGAATATGTGAATTTAGGCTGCACTATACTGATATCATAACAAATTAAATAAAAATTTACACAAACAAGATATTCGGTGTCAAGATTCTTAATAGATGCTGAATGGATAAGATTGGCGTTATATTATATTTCAAAAGAAAAAAAAAATACTATCATATTAATTTACCATCGTAAAAGTAATTATAGCTAACAAGAGTTCAAAGAATATAATCGTATACTACTTTTTTGCACATTGAAAGCTTTTTTATACAAACCGGATATCTTCTTTTGAATTCTGGTCAGTGTAGGTTCTCCCCTAAGATTTCTTCAATTTATCGGTTTTGTGTACTACAATAGATGAAGTGGACTAGGCAAGTAATTCAAATTACATTGATGAACCAGGGACTACAGGCTCTGCCCCTCGTACAATTCCCTAACATATTGTCATAAAACTTAGAATTCCTGGATAAATTAGTAGAACAAAATATTTTTTCTCCGCAACATACTAGCTTTAAATTATTAACCCTTTTCTGCATGTTTTTATTTGTTTCTAGTAAAATAAGTTAATGTCTTTTTTAGACAATATCATAGTAAGAATTTATAATAATGTTTAGCACGCATTTATTAAGCAAAGATATTTCCTAATATTTGGTAGTTAACGAAATTTAATATTACTATAGCTTTCGCCTGTACTCAAAATATAATAATATGGCTGTATTTCTACAGGGTTAAGTGCTCTTAAAATTTTGCAAAACTTGCCTGAGAATTATGACCGGGGAATGTTCTTAGGCGTCAATACACAGGGTAATTGCGCGATGAAACTGCCAAGGATTAGGAAGGGAGCACCTCACAAGAATAGTATTTGTTCAAGAATTACAACTCGAATGAGCTGACATAATACCTATTCAAGTTATATATAAATTGACTGAAGACGAAAATAATTGATTGAGCAATAAATGTTTAGATAAAATCATAGTGCTAATTTTAAATGGGTAAAATTTGTCTGAAATCCAACAGTTATCCAATCAAGTATCAATTATCACGAGGGTAGGAACAGCACACCAGATAAAGCGTGGGTATATTCAGTTAGCTAAAATCCTTAGCTTAAATTATCTTGATAAGCACATATATGGCTTGAACAAAGGTCAAGTGCTCCGCGATTCATTGAAAACTAACAGTAATACTAGGGAGCTAGGCAAACGGCTTATATGGACCAGTTATCTGCAAGCATTGATAGGAGTGTATACCATGGTCCAGTAAATCGCAAAGGCTCTGCAAATAGAAGCAGGTGACTCTCTAAAATATAGTAAGGAAGATTTACTTGTATCATAACCTATGTACTATGGCTGGTAAATTTTATCAGTAACTCTTGTACTGCTGACACAGGTACAGTGTCGTTATATGGTTATTCAAATGATCTACCTATGCCATAGACTAACTAATTCAGTCATCTAAAAAAAGAATAGTCATCTGATCTTACTAGATGGAACCTGAGCTTATAATGGGCTAAATAGTCTGATATACCTGATTAGAACATGTCAGATGCCTTATCAACTCTTCCATACCCTAGCTTTTTCTTGTTAAATTTTAAAATGTAAACTCTCCCTTGCTACCGAGTTTAAACCGGCTCACAATTTCTCAACTCACAGGGCGTTCAGTCCCTGAGTTTCATACATATGACGAAATTAAACACCAATTTTCAAAAAAATATGTTAGATTCATAAGTCACCTTCTCTGAATCCCCATAATCTGAGCACTATGCTTGATTGTATGCTCATTCATGAAAGAAATATGAATGGAATTTTGCGCGGTATTGAGAGAGGTAAATTATCGCTGATGATTCGGAACGTAGATTTTAAGAGTATAGTTTCTCTAGCTCCATGTGCATACCTATCTAATCAATGCCAAAATACCAGGTTTGTTCTAAAATCTGGCCATGTTCATATCTCTGTATATGAACTTTAATCAATGCGATTAAGTGAAAAATGGATGAGTTTGGTATGCTAAACAATTGTTATTAAGAAAAATTATTCCTCAGGATATGGAGATTTCTACCTATCATTTATAGCTCGAGAAGGTCTATTTTGGCGATTAAGCTGGAAAGGCTCCTAGTCTTCAACTGGTTCCTCATCTTGAGTGGTGTAATTTAGAGTACTCCTAAATTAAAATCCTCTATTTACGATGTATAATCACTAAGCAGTTAACATGAGTCGGTTCTTTCCTTGTTAAGATTTACACTTCCTATATTGGGCTTTGATGCTAGTCATTAATATTTCCCTCCCTAAACTTGGTATATACTTCACCCATTAATTTTAAAGGAAATTTTGACAATCCAAGAAAACCAGGAAATTCTGTTTGGGTTCATTCTCTTTTCTTTTTTCAAGAAAAATAAGTTTGAATTTATTCAGATTGTTAACGTTATATTTGTAAAAATGTGATACAATAAGATAACCAGAAGTTTAAGTATCTCCATGCTTAGGAATATAATTATTTTGAGCTAATGGTTTGAGAAACCATTTGATAAGTTCTAAACGCCAACGTCTTGCTCTTGTCAATCGTCTGTTGATATGTACTTCTTCCTCTTTGACGCATGATAATTAAACCTTTCTCTGAATCGACTTTGGCATCAAATTTTGCCTCCTTTAGCAACTTAACCACCCACTTTTCCGCTTCTTCTGGGTTCATGTCCAACTTTAATTTCTCCACCAATAACTTAATATCTATTATAGTATGGATTCTGCAATAATTCTCAAACATCAGCAGTCTGGCATTATTCATGAATAAAGCATGAAACGGGGCAAGAAAAAAATCTTCCTTAACTAAGTTTTCGCAGGCAACTAATTTTTCCTGAGCTCCATCGAAATCGAAATTAATTAAAAGAGATTCAATAAATTCAGTGACTGGATCCTTATAGTTGTGTTCTTGCTGTTGGATGACACGAATTAGTACTTTCAGGTTTCTTCTATTTGAGTTTGATATGATAACTGCAGCAGAAAAATAACGAAGTAACCATGGTGAGTTCATCTCCAATGTATTTGTTTTGGTTGGATTACAATAAACATCAAGAAAATCGGCCAGAAGAATATTTAATAATGATTTTTCTTCTTTTTGTCCTGATTTATCAAATCTTGCACCACGAAAAAAAACAAATAAAGCCCAATGAAGCAACCTATACATAAGAAAATTTCAGACAAATCTACCAAGATCGCAGTTGTAGCGAATCCACTTCATCATCTTTCATATCAAGCATAGAGTCAAGATTTTTAAATGTTTTTACAAATGCAAGTACATCTGCTTCATCTTTAGCAACAGCAATTTCTAAAAATGAAACAAAATAACAAAACCACCAGCAGCTAATTTTCCAAATCCAGAAGATATTTTTGAGTTCAAGTTCTTTTCTAGTTTAAGATGGTAAGATAATAATTTCGATGATAAAGAGTAATCACCTTGCTCGTAAAGGATCTTTGCAAGTGAACACATACTTTCAACATTACTTTCTGTAACAGCAAAGGTTTCATTCAAATGTGGAAAATTGAAGTTTCTAATAGAATAAAACACACCAACAAATATACTGTTCCTTCTCAATTTCCTCAAGGTTTCCAATTTCACCCAAGATCAACTTCAAAAGAGATCCCGAACGGTCACGAAGTTGATTTTCAAGGGCCTTAGTATCATCTAAATTAAAATAAATCAAATTCAATACTTTTTTCAGATGAATCGAGTAAGCTGTGTTTTTTCTTTTCTTCGAACAACTTTGTTCCTGTTAAAACTGCTTTCCTCCACTTTAGTGTTGCATCTTTGCTAATTCCTTCGCATTCTTCTAAGAAATCCAAAATTGATAAAATGAAATGTGAGTCCAAAAATGGGCTCATGAGTTTTAAATTTTCGTAACCTTTCATTTGTTTCTACTGTTTTTACTTAATCTTTTTTCTCTTTATCCACAAGATTTATGTAATTTGCCCAAAATATATTGTACTCGATCCCAATGCGAAACAAATCAACGACGAAATAAAAAAGTTCGTATCGATCTAACTCGACCTTTGAAATATGCCCAGAAACTGGAAGGCACCTGAAGTTTGCTACAAGCTCCTAACAACAGACAAAAGATACCGCGGACGACCCATCCTAGGAATTGACCATGGAGAAAAAATACTTGGTGCGGCAATTTCCTCTGCCTCCCTTTCTTTCGCTTTTCCACTTCAAACTATTTCCAACGGAACAATTTCGCCTCTAATCGGCCTGGCTGACAAAGTAGCCGTTAGCAAAATCATGAATAAGCGCAAAAGTTGTTTTGAAACCCTTGGTACAATTCTTAGTAAGCATAACGGAGCTGCTATTGTATATGGATGGCCAATAACTGAAGACCAAAAACTTACACCTCAATGCAAGAAAGTACACCAATTTGCTTTAGATTTCAATGAGTATCTCGCACAGCAGGAAAGGGAAGATGTGCTCGTTACTTTTTGGAGTGAGCATCTTTCGACCGTTGAAGCGAGAGAACGGATAAAGACAGGGTTAACGGTTAGAAAGAAAAACCGCCGTATAGATGACGTGGCAGCTTCTGTAATACTGCAAAACTATTTGAAAGAGTTTAGGTGAAGCAATCAATCAGAATCCGAATCAGTAGAGTCAAAATTGTCCTCAGGTTGTGATTCTTCTGTATCCTGCTCATATTTCAGCTTTTCTTCGTTGGATTCTTCTTTGACTTTTGTGTCCTGTAGTGTAAACGGAGTTAGAGAGGGTTGGTTATTCAAACCATTGAGCAGGTTTTGTAAGTGTGGATAAGGCTCTATTCCTTTGTTTTCTCTTTTATTTAAAAATAAACCTAGCTTTTCCTTTGCTTTGTCCAAAGAAATAGTCTCTTTGGACAACACTTTCGTCTCCATTTAAACTCTATCCAACCAAATTGCGTATAACAATAATTTATCCAATGAAATTATAGAAAATGAAACTTAAACAATTGGAGATAGAGCTCTCCAAAGTTAAGACTTTTGAGAACCCTAAAGTTGAACTTGAACAGTACCCGACTTCAGCTCATTTGGCAAGTCGAACTTTAATTTCTGCAGATAGTTTTGGTGATATTTATGGGAAGCGTGTACTAGATTTAGGATGTGGAACTGGTATGCTTTCCATAGCCGCTGCTTTGCTTGAAGCCAGTTTTGTATTGGGAGTTGATGTGGATGAAGATGCTTTACATCAAGCCTTAGAAAACAGTATTGAAGTTGAATCTGATGTTGAATATTTAAAAGCAAATATTTTGAAAGGGCTAGATTTGAAGTCCCGCTTTGAGACTGTCATCATGAACCCTCCATTTGGAACTAAGAAGCAAAAGAACGCTGATTTTGAGTTTCTTAAGGTTGGATTAAGTTATGCTGATGTTATTTATTCTATGCATAAGTCTTCCACAAGAAAATTCTTCCAAAAAAAGGCAAAGGAACTTGGGTATTCTTTTCAAGTTGTTGCTGAAGTCAAATTTGACGTCAAGAATATGTACACATTTCACAAAAAGCAATCAAAAGACATTGCTGTTGATGTGTTACGGTTTAGCAAACTCCAGAATAAGAATTCAAGTTAATATATATTTCGTTCTTCTCTTTGTTCTTATTTACTGTGTAGCCACAAAATATGAGCACTTACAAAGAACTCTTTTCATATAGTCATTCTCAAATATACTCATCATATATTCAATCGAGTAATCAATGCATGGGCAAACAGATCTTATAAACAAATTGTGCAAGAATAAGATCTAACTGGTATTGCAGTTAACCCTGATATGTTTTGACTCCTCAAGGGCTTCAAATTCATCTAACCGATCCCAAACTTGTTCTAATCTAAAGTACACTTCTTCACAACTATATCCACCAACTAACTCGACAGCTTTAACACAACAATTTGGTCCATCTTTCTGTAACTTGAAACTAGCTTCTAGTTCTGGTTTTCCATCACCTATGGAAACAAAATTTAACATCTGTTCTTCTAAATCAAACTCCAATTCTCTAGAAACCTTTAAAACCAAATCTTCGAAAGTTCTTTTCTTCCAGGAAATTCTATTATTCAACAGCTTCAGGTAACGATCTCTAGCTGAAATAACTTCTATTTCCTTATCCTCGAAAAGACACTTGTATGTTCTTGGTAAGAATGTCTTGCTGGTTTTTCTCACCCAAGACAAACTTGCGTTTGTAACTATATAAGCCCTATCACTTAGAAGAATAGACTTTTCGAGAACATTTATATTTAGTTTGTCTAACCTCTTGAAAAACTCATCTTCTTCTTCTGTAATGTTCACACTAGAAACGTCCCATTGGCCCTGAGCAAATTTCAATGAGTCAATGAATCTTGTAGGAAACAATGTATCATCATAATCAAACACAGTAACAACCACAATCTCCTCAAATTTTTCAAAACTACATAGCGAGTTCACACTGCTTAATGTATCCCCCCTTTGTTCAAACTTTCGTTTCTTTGTTACACCATACTTGATATCCGCTTCAAGAAATTCTATTGTAACTTCAGAAGAACTACTCTCCACACTATTCAAACATATCTTTCCCATTTCCTTGCCATTAACAGTTACTGTTATAGAACTTCTCCTTTTCCGACTCATTTTTCTTTCTTCTTCTTGTTGAAATAACTTAACGGATAGGATTTGTCTTATTGTGATATTCTGACACGGGAACAAGTCAAACGATAAACACGTCTATCAACATTATGCCATGTTACAAATATCAACCTAACTATCACAACATTACAATTCCATAAAACTTTTTGGGTAATAACTGCTTTTTTGCTGGATTTTGGGCTGTATTTGTACGAGAAAATTTGCGAATAGACTACTTAAACAATCAGGAAATAGAATTGATGGTTATAAAAATAAACATCAATCTAATTACCAAACAAACAAACTCTAGTAAACAAACAAGCTCCTATTTGCAAACTTTTTTAAACTTTTTAAAAAGATCTGAACCTCTAGAGGTTGCATTCTTGCTGTCCTCTTTCAGCACAAGTGCTTGAGAGAGAAAACGCTCGCTTTCTCGGACGTCGATGTTCCATGAGGTCTGTAGATCTTGACTTGTTAGAGCGCTTGATCTCCTTTGACTTGAACTTCTTCGCCTGGAGGAAGGCTCATGATATTTTTTTTCGAGGACTTTTTGCAACGAAACTCTTCGAATTTGATTCGGCTTAAGGCTTGTCCTTGTAATCTTTCCTGAAACTGCATTAAGATCAAGCGCTAGACGGCGTTTGTTGACTTGCTCCGGAAGTTGGTTTGCATCTGTAGCTAACTTCAACATTTTCGCCTTTGTTTGAAGATTTTCCAAAACTTTTCTCTTTACTTGTAGATCTTTTTCAATCTTCTTCTTTATTTCTGGAAAAACATTCATTACCTTCTTAATGTCTTCTTTAGAAAGTGAGAACAAATCTGATTCTTGTGAAGCTTTTGCTGTGTTTACTCTTCTAAGCTTCTGCCCAAAATCTCTTGTAAAATTATCACCAAAGTGACTACCACTTCCTACTGTAGAAAGAATGATCCCACTTTTATTGTACATTACAATTTCTCCCCGAATCAAGATGTAAATTTCTGTTGAAACATCACCAAATTGGTAAACAAATTCATCCTTGCTGACACTTAGAGGTCTCAACATTGTTACTATCATTGAGAAAAAACTAGGATCTATTATGTCTTGGAAGATTGTTACGGTGCTAAGCACTCCAGCTGTTAAGAACATCGAAAGCTCTACCCGAAGATAATTGGACAAATCATTTAGAATTTGCTTTTCATCGAAAACAGACATCTTCGTAAAGTAGTACCGGAAATAGCGAATGATTTTCCGCTTAAGTACTCTAGGAACTTGGCGGTAGCGAAGGTATGCATGAATTCTGTCCATTCTCTCATGAAATTGTGAATTGGTCCTGTTCATTGCCCCAATAATTTGTGAAAGGTAACCCAAAATGAATCCAAACACAGTTGCACCTGTCCAGCAGATGAGAACTGCTACTACTCTTTCGAAATCATTTACAGCTGAAATGTCCCCGTACCCGACTGAGGTTAATGTAGAGACACTCCAATAGACAGAATTCAAGTAAAGCTCCGATTTAGATATTCCCGGATCTAAAAAGTAATTTATTTTACAGAATTTACCAAAGGTTCCATTGTGAAAATTAGAGTACATTTTCTGCACCCAGTTTGGCTGCAGATCGGATGGAATTACTCTTGATGCTCCAAACCAGACACAGGCCCCAAGATGGGTAATAATCAAAAGCCAAAGCGCAGTAAAGAGAAGTCGGATTGTTGCTGGTTTAAGAATGTTGTCCAAGTACTCCTCTAGTTTGTTGAGAAAAACAGTTAATTTAGCAATCCGAAGTAATTTGAAAATTCTCGCAACTTTAATTATCTTTACAGTCTTCAAAGTTTTCAAGAGTTGAGTGGCTCTAAGATCGGGGTTTGAAAGTAGATAGTCAAAAGGTAAGCTAGAAAGTAGATCAAGAATGAAGAAACCCTTCATGTAAGTCCAAAAGATAAGTTTCTGATCAAAGAGAACCACCTCAGAATTAAATGGTGAGACAATTCCTGTTCTAAATTGAATCAATATATCGAGCAAGAAAAACAGATCTACCACAAATGTAAATGTTTCGTAAGCTGAGCTGACACCATCTTCACTGTAAAAAGCCAAGACAAAGGGTAGAGTGAATGTTGTGTAAAGAACTAAAAGTGCCAAGAACACATTCCAAAGAACAAAAAAAACACTGTTTGGGTCAATGAAACCCCATGGGCGTCTAGAAATTAAATTCATCTTGTACTCTTGTTCAACTAGATTAAACTTAGAACTCATTGACCTGCTTAAGTCTGAACCCAATGAGGGAGTAATCCTTTTTCGTACCATTTGAAAGCATTTAAGAAAGAACGGCTAAAGCAATCAAAGAGGTTTTAACAGTTTTAAGGATAAAATGAGAATTAAAAAGGACACACATGAGGAAGCCAAGATTTTGGATTCATTCAGCGGTGACTGTAGTGTTTCCTTCATTTTGTAGAGACGAAGAAACTCAGCATTGACACATCAGATGAGGAGGATGCTGAGGTAGAATGGAATATGCTCAAGAGAAGTCGCAGTCAGGGAGAAATTAGAGTTTCAAAGAATCCTGAAGCTGAAAGAATTGCAATGGGATTTCAGATATTAGGAATGACCTTGAGAGATCTGGATGAACAGGTTCTTCTTTGGAAAGCAGAAAAAGGGCAATTTAGGCAAATGTTAAGAACTGAGGTACGGGCCTACATTCCCGCTAAAATCCTGGGTAATCATTTCATTGAATTAATTCTAGATTGTGAAGTAGTTAGTCGCAAGCTGAAATTTTACAGTGCCGAAGAAATCAAAGATTTTCGAATTGAACAAAAAGCTTTCTTCACTGGAGAATGCATTGAAAGATTTACCTACAGTTTTGGTTTTGTCATTGCTGGTTCCACAAACTCCTGGGAGCAAATTATTGAAGCTAAATCGAAGAGAAGAGAATTTCCAGCAGAGTAACATTTTTTTCTGAAGTAGACTTTAGAATACTTTCGGGTAATGTAACTGTAGAAACAAGCTTCTTTGATGGATTGAGGATGTTCTGTAAAACTAGAGTTCGCTTGTACTATGAAGAGTAGTGTATGCAAGTTGTTAAAAAATAACTCAAGCGGCTTCTGTTTGATTTACAATTTGTTCTGTCATTTCTTCAGTCACCTCTTCAATCAAGGCCATGTTTTCACTCTGTTCTTCTGGTTGAGGTTCTTCTCTTGGGGGTCGACGTCCTAATTCAGAAGCAATAATAGTGTGGATATGAAGTTCCAAACCTTGATTTCTTTCTCGAGAAACATCATGAGCAAGAGGGAGCATCTCAAAAGTATCTTTTTCAAAGTTAGCTCTGTTTAATAGCTCTTGCCGTTCTTTTCTGTTCCAGTTTCCATTCACATCTCTGTCTTTTTCAAAGCAAGCGTTGAACCCAAACGGTAGCATTGAAAAATGAAAAAAATTTATTATTGATCCTTCTACATTTAGAGCTTCATATCGCCTTCGAAAGTGAGGTCGGTTGGCCAAAGCAGCGCCAGTGTCAACCATAGCGCGACCCATTATGTCCATTTTCGAAGACAAGCTCAAGACTCGAGCCACGTTATCCATGTATTCAGTTTGATCAACATTAGATCGAAGCTTTCTAATGTCATTTATCAAAGAGCTCATTCGGTTTTCAAGTTCTGGCAGTAGTGCAGAAAGTTGATGTCTGCTTTTTCTTACTGCTCTTAATTTTGGTGTATTTTGAACCCAGTGCTTTATTGTAGGTGAAAAATTCTGACAATTAGAAGAATTTTTTGTTTTGGTCCTAAATCGAGCAATTCGTGGTGAATTTGCATCAATGACTTCATCCCAACGTTGACCCCAGCCATTATAGTGAACTTTTACTTTCCTCCCTCCTTCGAGGACATCAGTTACAGTAGCGTCTAACCACTGATTTACTGTGTCTCGGCAATCAACCCATTGACCTTTTGTAAAAACTCGTGGAATAAAAGTATCATCATAACACTCTTTTGCTTCTTCAATATCTTCTTTACAAAAAGCCCTCTCTGTAGAGTCGTCAAGATAGTCGACAGATAAAAACTTCGATAGATCAGGATCTGATTTCCGTCGATATAATTTTCTTTCTTCTGATTTCTTAAAAAAAGTAATGTTATTCTTCTCCGCGTATTCCTCAGCAGACTTTATGGTGTCCAGAGTGGCAAAGCCTTGGTATACGTGTTCGAGATTGTCCCCAACAGCAAACGTCCGACCCAATCTACCTGGTCGACGACCCCGGGGACGCGCCCGTGATAAGGACCCAGCAACTCGAACATTTGTACTTGGTATTTGATGCATCAACAACCTAGAAATTGCCCCAGTATTTACCATCAAACTATTATTTCCTCCAGTGTTTGTTCCTGCTTGTACTCCAGTATTTACCTGGGGCGGTGACGCCAGTAGACCTTGGGTAGCATTTTCTCCATCCCATCTATCAGTTGACTGGTTAGCCGTTGAAAGGTTCTGTGACGAGCCGTTAGATCGAGGCAAGGCAGGAGAGGGCGATTCTCTTCGGCAGACGAGATGTAAACACGAGTTATCTTCGATAGAGTACTTTTCCAGTTTATCAAAATTCTTAAGAACTTTTCCTCTGTAAATTAAGCGTTGAACTTCAATGTCTATCTGCTTTAAAAGAGCTATCTTCTCTTTTAGATCCAGCACTGTGTTCGTTGAAGAGAGTGGTTCTATGTGAAAGCTAGAGCCATCCATACAAAGAATTTTGAGTTTCATGGATGCAATTGCCTCGAGGGATGAGCTTGGTGGGTTTTGATTTACAGAGGAATCTGAATACGTAGAAGAGGGAGGCAGAGAAGTATCGTCGTTTTCGAGTTGCATTTTTTTAGAAATTTGGAGAAAATGAATTTTGGGCAATTTATATGTACGAATGTGGCAATCTTTGTGTCCTAATTTATTTCGGCGAAGTTTCGTTTTATCCGATACTGGGTGAAATATCCGTTAGTTTAACAGACTTTTAGTTTCAGGAATAAAAAAAAACTTTCATAGCAAAGGGAAAGAAAATAGGTTTGTTTGTTGTCTTTGGGAATTGGTTTGCTAAGTCAAGGTAAAGTCTTCTAAATAATTTATTACTAATGTAGGAAAGCTTGGTGACCACCCCTTATAGCTTTGTTTTCATTTTACAGAAGTCGTAGCAATCTAATAATTTGCACATTTACTGAAACAAGACAATGATGTAGAGGGCAGTAAGATACAACACAAGTTTCTATTGCAAATTTAGTCTTCTATATATATAACATGTTCTTTCTTTAATCTTGGGTGCAATATCTGTGCATATGTAAAGTGCTTCCCAGCTAACGCAGAGCTACTGAAGTCTAAGTGCTTCAATACTTATATTTTGGGCGTAGAAACTAGTTATTTATGTAGATATTTCTATTTTCAGGTACAACCAACCCTACCACGGCAAAAATAAGGGTTTCAACCATTTTTTGTAGATTTTAAAGAGCTACCTGGCACTTGAATCGCTTTTTTATTGTTATAAGGCATTGCTAAAGATAAAATGTACCTAATCGATAAAAATGTTTTTGGCTTAATTTTAAGTTTAGCTAACAGAGTTATCTTTGGAACAAGTGCTGAAATGAATTCCTTGCCAATAAATATCATTCTCTTGTATGTGTTGTTGATTCTAAACCACTAACTCTTGTGTTCTCTACCCTCTTTATCAACTACTTATTAACCATATACTTTCAAGTGGTTGATAATGCTTCTATTCTTAATTATTAATTCCCCAGAAGCAAAGTTTGCAGTTAATAATCCTACTGTGAGTCTAATAATGTTATAACTGCTGAATTGAGTATGTGATCTACGTGTACTAGGTACCACAAGAACATAGATGATACTAACATAAATGACTTTGGATTTTGTTTTCAACATATGCCAAATGCATTGAAAATCTGTCTAGGTGATTTAGAAAATGAACGCCTTCAACTGGTAACTACCGCACAGTGATTATCCCTAATGAGAGACTATGCTGGGAGAATAGAAACTCAACGTGTCTTCTCTAGAAGGCAATACAAGGATTCCTTGAAGTTTAAATATTTTTGTGTTGGATTGCTAGCTACAATATTCATACAATCATATTAAATGCAAGGAATGAAGTCTAGTGAATTGACATGCCCTGCACAGAGATTGTTGCTCAACTTAGAGTAAACATTTCCTATGAAAGAAAACCCCCAGCCACGTAAGTTTATACCACCAAAATGGTTTTGTGTTTCTGTACCATGACTCATAAAACTAAATTCACCAACAATTTTTCTAAGCTAGTATAAGGTAGTTCATTTTTACTGTGCCTGTTTATGTTGGATCTATATTGTAAGGTCAAACACATAAAGCAACTCTGAATCAGAAGTATTATCAGAGAAAATAAAATCAAAGAAGTCTTTTCCTTTCTAAAGTATTTTTGAATTTTGAAGAGGCAAAATATTGAATATTTGAATTCACAAAAGTGAAAACATTCTTTTCTTTTTTAGGGCAAATTACTCTAAGTTTATTCTTGGCTTATGTGTTCTACAAAAAGTATTTTATCACATGGCTCATTATTCTACTAAATCAGCTTTTCTTACGTACTATTATCAATATTCTCTATTTTATTATTTATTTTCAAACTAAATTCTTCTCTGTTCGGATAATTTGGAACTATTCATTGTTAATTTTTTATATTCATGTGCAATAGTTAGATATAGGATACGTCTTAGAGGTTTTTCACTGCTTTCCTCTAAGTAGCGGTATGCAGATATAGTGTCACAGAATCAGCTTATATTGCATTTCTCTACAAGAGAAAAGCCACCTAAGTAATAAAATATATATTTTTTAAGTTTACTTTTAAAACAGCAAAAAAAATCTATTTTTGGGTTTTGAAATAATATGGTAGAATATTGTTAAAAAATGTCACTTCGGTTTTTAGAAATAGTAATTAAATCTTTTTTGCCTTTGATATTGACAAAAATTAGATATCATCTTATCATAGAAACAAGTTTGGCGGAATAATTTTGAAACTGTGAGCCACCAATTAACCTCTAATATTAGTCCAAATATTCTTGATCTGATTAAAAATCCATCTTAGTCTTTGCAAATGGTAGTCTGATATAGATCATAGCCTACCGTTAAGTAACTTTGTAATACAAAATGTTTTGGTAACGGTTAATACTGGTCTCGAGTTTTAAAATACAAACTTGCACACACCTTGAGATATTAACATAAGAGAAAGAGAACCCGATCATTGAAGCTTCAAATCTTATTTAAAATCTATATTTGCGTACCCTATTTGGTGACGACGACAGTTCATCAGAAAGCGAAGTAGAAATAGCACCTTTGAGAAATGAAGGAACTTATGGAGGTAGAAAGAAAACTCAATTTTTTGAATTCTACAACAATAAACAATATAGGGTAAGTAGAAGGGGAATAGGAGCGTTATCATCAGACCAGTGACAGAGGAAGACAATGTTGACTCGATGAAACGCCTCGTGGATACTTTGGCATCGCCTAAAATTAAACCATCGAAACTAGAGGTGTTTGAAACATTGGAAAGGAAAGAGCTACTGGAGTATATGATGCGCTTCAAATGTGTGAGTACAAGGCCCCGATATTGACTTCGAGGACTGGCTTAGTAGAAATGTAGCCTATAACATCAAAAGTCATGGCGTATAAATTGAAGAAACACACCACGTCCTGACACACCTTGAGAAGGTTGAAAAGATGCAGCAGGAGAGTAGAACAAAGAATTTCTTGGATAAACTAAGCAAGGCCTTAAGATCCTCCAAGGACTTGGATAGCGGAACTGAGACCATAAAAATCTTCATGTATAACGCTATGGAGATATTGGGGCCAAACCCCCAGCTTGGATCAGCAGCAGTAAAGAGCATCATAAAAACGTTTATTTCACGTCTTCCTCCGTATTCTGAAACAGCAACGGAGAATTAACACAAGATTTTAGGTAAATGTGAAAGCATAGAGGAGTTCGGAAAAGTGTTGGAAGTCACGGCCCAAGTCGAAGACGCACAAATAAAAGCAAGAAAACTGACCAAGAAGATAACTAAGTTGAACTCAGCTACTATAATCTCCTCAACACCGGGGCCCACAACCCAATAATCAAGTAATGTATTCATAGTTCCATATTCAGCCACACAAGTTGGTGCCGCGGAAGCCTTAGCCGAGAGAATGATAACAGTACTCAACGCAATGGACACCAAACTGGGGAACATGAACAGCAGATGCTTCCACTATGGGAAAGCAGGACACTTCGTTGCAGATTGACCACACAAAAAAAAGAAGGAAAACCAATGAGCAACCAGAGGAATATAGCGAACAAGGTCGACTCTAATCAAATAAGGAGAACGAGGAAGCTACAGATTATATTTGCACAATCTCCAAGAATAGACCCAGTAAGATTTATAGAGACCGTATTCGTAAATACGTGGGAAAGCTTCAAAGGTGTATTAGACTCAGGTGGAGGGAAAATGATTGGGAACTTGAGGATGCATAAGCATCTGTGGGGAGTGATAGGCTATTCAAGGGGCCAATTGAAAGCCCAAATTAGCAATAGGACCCTGATACCAGTTGTGCTTATTGGAGAAATAACTGCAAGAGACAAGTTGGATAATGAATCGCCAGTGTATTTAGGCTCGATAAGAGTATTTATGGTAGATGATTCGCAATTTTATACCTTATTTACAGGCATAGAAGTGCTACTACGTTTTGGGGTGCTGGGAGAATAAGTTTTCCAAGAATGAAAAAGGTGAAAAGTATACTTTTAGCACCATATAAATTAAAGACAAAGTAGGATACCAGAGACTGAGAGGTCACTGACCAACTGTCAATCCAGTTTAGCAGCATGGCAGTGAAATATGAAGAAGGCAAAGAAACTAGGAACATGAACAATGAGAACCCAGCTTCGAGGAAAGAAAAACCTGTGAGGAAGATGAACGCATGTAATATGATAAAGAAACCGTTTATTCTGAACTTGGTTTTGGTGATATAGGAACAAAATTATTCGAACAGGCAGTAGGAGAACGGGAACTCCTCAGCATCAATCCTACAAAGTTATCTGAAGATATGCCAGCATAGAAAATAGAGAAGATGCTACCAAGAGACTCGGCCTTTGGATGAGTTGAAGATAACCTAGCCGTAGAAGAGGAGAGGAAATTAATACTTGAAATTGTTAACAAATCGATCTCATAAATCATTGCAAGTTTCTCACAGAAAATGAAGTAGAGGAATATCCTATCAAGACAAGTGGATGCGTTCGGCCTAACGCAAGTTACAGAGAAGATGAGCGGATTGAAACCGGTAGAGTGTACACTAACACCGAAAGCTCCACCCTCGCTGAACGTAAGCCCAAGACCCATAGGCAAATTGAAAGAACGCTGGTTAAAGAAAAAAAATAAACTTACTTCTGGAGGCCAAGATACTTCGCAGAGCAACAGATCTGAAGTATGTTTCATCGATACATATTGTACCAATGAAGTTTCCAGATCCAGACAAGCAGTGGAGACTGGTAATCGATATGTGAAAATTGAACGACTACACTGTAAGAACACAGTTAGCATTACCAAACCTGGAGCAGCAACTCCCAAGAACCAGAGGAGCCATAGTATACTGGTCTCTGGACGTAATATCGGGCTTTGACTATTTCCCATAGAAGAAAGTAGTAAGGATTATTTTAATTTCGACACCCCCTGGGAAGCAGCGTACCAGTTTCAAGAAACCGTTCAAGGATGAAAAAAAATCCCCCATGCTTTTTCAGGATCGCATCTTCAGAGAAATATTGAAGAAAAGTGGAGATATGTAACCCAATACATCGGGTAAAGGATGCCTGCAATGGATAGATGATATACTAATATTCGCACAAGACAAAGAAGGATACATGGCGGTCCTAGATAGAATACTGAGCCTAGTGATGGAGTAGAAGGTTAGACTAAATATAAAGAAGATCACGTTCATGAGCAGCCAGGTGGAGTTTTTCGGTAGAAAATTAGAAGCAGGAGTGTACCATTTCAAGAAGGAACATTATGAAAATATACTAGGAATTAGCGGACCAAAATATCAGCACAAATTAGCCCAGGTACTGTATGTTTGCAACTGCCTTGAACCAACTATATTTAGGCTCATGGAGATAAGGAACAAATTCGAAAAGGTGGTAAAGCTTGAGATGAACACGAGAAGTTTGAAGAGACTGCAAATACCGATAGCCTAGACAGGAGAGCTGAAATATTATTGGAAACAGTTCAAGGATGAGATCACAAAGGCCATGCATAGAAATTTGAATCTGTACGACCCCGAGTGCAACCTAAACATTTTCGCCGATGCATCAATGAAGTACTGGGCAGTATTTCTGACGTAAAAATCGAAAAGAGAAGCGTACAAGGCAGTTATGGACAAGAAATACAACCCACCGATGCTATTTTCCGGGGGGTTATCATATG
Source organism: Labyrinthula sp. Ha (assembly GCA_015227615.1). NCBI lineage: Eukaryota > Bigyra > Labyrinthulida > Labyrinthulaceae > Labyrinthula > Labyrinthula sp. Ha. Next base: position 249,707 of record JAALGZ010000022.1, on the reverse strand, counting down.
CCAAAGAAGATGGCACGCATCTCGAGAGGAACTATTCCCGATATTTCAAGTGATGGAAAGAATAAGATATATGGTTCTTGGGCACCCCTCATTCGTACTGGTTTACACCGACCATAGAAATTTGTCGTTCATTATGAGACCCCAATGGTCGGACCCAAAGACATATGTTAATAGAATTGCAAGATGGACAACAAAGTTCCAAGAAGCAGACCTTATCTTCAATCACGTGGAAGGTGAGAACAACGTTCTGGTCGACCTGGTGAGGAGATGGGGAAACCCTGAGAACGATGGAGAGGACAGGTACGATTATAGAATACACCTCAGTGCAGTTCACATTTTAGGGAGCTAGGAAAAATCAGAAGAAGAGAATGGAAAGACGCTGAGGAAGCTGCTATAAGAACTACAGAAAAACAGGCTGTCTCCGGCGAACTCGAATTATGAAGGGGAGCGGAGCAGAATAAGAGAACAGGAGCTGATGAGACATTGGGAAGAATTTGATGGATCGAGTCACCGAGATAACGAAGGGAGATAAAAGATATCAGCAGAGAAAGTAGCCCAGCTTCTATTACATAATCACTTCCTGGGAGTACACCCACCCATAACCCGGGAAATGAAGGAAATAGAGAAGACATATTGTTTGGAGTTGCCGAGCAGTATAAGCCTGAAATCACTTCTGGAGAACCTGTACAGAATATGACTCCATAGCACACGGAAGCCGATGCTGAAAATAATGGAGAGGCATATCACGAGAATAGCAGAGAATCGAAGGGAGGTTCTGAGAGCAGATTTCTTGTACGCAAACCAATATGGCCACATATTGGTCCTGATGGATGAATCAGCCAGGAACCACTCGTTGACGTGCTCAAAGAAATGCACCGCGAGAATAGTAGTAGAAGTTTTGTGAGAATGGCAAGCGTGGCTGGAATTAATAGATAACTTCGAACTCATCATCGACAGAGGCAGTCACTTCTGCAACGAGCTAATGTATGAACTATCCAGATGGCTGAGATTTGGCCACACCTTCAGCATCAGCTACGCCCCCCTGGACCAACGGTGGCATAGAGTTGAGGAACGTAGCTATATTAAGACAAATCCAGATGATATGCATCAAACTGTACCTCCAGAGCAATGAGTGGCCAAAGATAATGCCGTACATTATGGCCACGACGAATACGATGGAAAGAAAAAGAAGCAAGGGCATATCACCGAACGAGTTGTTCTTCGGAAGGACCGAGGAGGAGCGGGAGGAGAACAGGTCGAGACTGATAGAGAAGGTAGCAGTCAGGACAGTGAGTACGGAAAAAGGTGATACACTAAGGCCGGTAAGAGACAAAAAGAAGTACCAGGAAGCAGCCCAGAAGTTGGGGAAATCATAAAAGAGAAGCAACAGGAGGTATACGATATGTGTGATGTCAAAGGGTGAGAAATGATTCAGCATACAACATAAGACACAAATCAAAGGTCCTGCGATTCCACCCAGGAGTATGGGTGCTCGTTAGCGCAGCAGGGACCCAGAAAGGGCGACAGAAGACTAAGTTAAAATAGAAAAGCCCATATCTGATTACAGAAACAGTTTTAGACAACGTCTATAAGGTGGAGAGTCTAATTGGAAAAGTGGAAATAATCCACATAAGCAAGTCATGGTGGTACGAAGGAAAAGAATACGCCCCAAGCGACAAGATAGTTGAATATTTCAAGAGAGACGTAGGAATATTGTTTGTAAAAGAGTCTAAAGCCCTGGAACTAAGGAACACCAGCTATTTTTTAGAAGTACAGTGGCCGGGAATGTGCAAACAACTGCGACTATGAAACTCATTGAAATAATGGCGGAAAACGTTCCAGATATGGCGGTAAAATTCCTACAGGATGAGAATATTCGCGGCGAGGAAAAGAAGCAGAGATTGCGAGCATTGAAAGTAGTGGACAAGGTTATGAGAGACAATATCGACCTGGGACACGTTGAAATAAGGTGGTCGAGAGACATAAATTGTCGCCCAATGGTACCCACGAGCAGTAATGGATGGTTAGCGATTGAAAAGAATATCCTAGTGGAGTGTGGAATTGCATATTGCATTGAAGATTATGCGGAGATATACAGGAGGAAACACTTGCCCAGAAGAACGACGCAACATATGTACTCACAGATGCAGAGCATCATAGGGAAGCAGTCTTTGGATAAATGTCCAGGATTAAAGGCGAATGCAAGACTGATCGGAAAAGATAGCAGGAAGAGATATGGAACCACTAGGTATATAGAACTGATGAGAATAGTGCCAAAGGCAGAAAAGTTAGCACGGAGATTTTTCAATATATGGAAGTACACTAATAAGGTCCCAGCGAAGATACGTTTCTGCAGGAGAATGAGCACGCATTTTTCAAGGAAGGAAAATCTGGAATTTTTGAAGAGAAATGCAAGACAGGTGATATTAGAAAGAGTCTGGCTGACATTGGTCTGGAGCGAATGCGGGGATCTCAGTACCAGGCTGAGTAGGATGTAATGAAAAGAAGCTTATGTCAACAAGGCCAGGGAGAAGAATAAAGGGAAACTCCAGGAAATGCGCATGAAGGTAAGTTGGTCAGCAAATACTCGTAAAATATCCATTGGGGAAGATAACCGGACGGTGTACATGGATGCGACAAATAATGAAATGCAGATGGCTATTGGAGAAAACAAATACGTACTTTGATGGATGCCTGGGAACAGCCTAACTATTTCAATGGATTTCACGGAGATAGAAGGTTTCTTCAGAATACTGCTGAAAGAAGATATATTAGCAGACATCTTGCTATTGCCCCCCCCCCCCCTGGAGAATAACGGGACTGGACCAAAACAGAGGCGTAGCGCTGAATTATGAAACAACGAAGGTCAAGAATATGTCCTGGGATAGCCTATTCAAGTTAGTGGAAAATGGATTGATATTCCTGTGGGTGGTAAATACCGTCGGGAATGAGGTCAGGAAAATTATCAAAAGCATAAGACTCATGATTGTGGAAACGATCCAATGAATCAAAGGAGATCTGTAAGGCAGGCTACATCACTCAATAGGCTACCTAATGATGCATGGGAAAGAGACGTGCTTAATCTGATTTATCGAAAAGCTTCCTTTTTTTGTTATTAAGCAAAACATTGTAGTTGATGTGATATTGGAACCCCGTCGTGAGAGGAATAGAAAACCGCAACGATTCTATTATGCAATAAATAGGGCGTTCACAAAAAATGTGATAAAGATTGAGATAAATGGCAGACAATGAAATTTACAAAACATTTGGATAACTGTTGGGAACGAGCTACCTAAATAGTTTGCTTTAGATGAAAACGAAGTAAGGAAGTTTATCCAGATAAAGAAGCGATTGTAGGAGGGCACTGATGTTCTAGTACAGGCCCAAGACTACCGTTAAGTAAGTTCTGTAATATAGATAATTTTGGCAGCGGTTAATATAAGTCTTAAGTTTTGAAATACATACTTTTACATACCTTAAGATATCAGTATAAGAGAAAGAGGAACGGATCACAAAACATGTTCCTCATACCTTTCATAAAAGAAATCTTCTGTTATTGTTTCAGTCGTGTTTTTGACGAAAAGTATGTGTTTTTATGTTTTAAACTTTAGATGGTTCTGTTTCCCTTGGGTAAACAATATCATATATATATCAACTCTGTGACTTCTATTTATATAACGCTACTTAGAGGAAAATAAAGAAAACCTCTAAGACGTTTCCCATATCTAACTATTGACCATGGACATAAAATAAGTCGAAACGCTGTTTTTAGGTGTAATAATTTTCTTCCACTTCTTCTTCATTCACATTGCTTTCTTCAATCAAATGCTGTATAAAACTTACAAGGAACCCATCTCTTTCTGTTCCAATAAATCTAAAACCAAATTCGTTTTCCTTAATCAGAAATATATCAAGTATTTCATCCGGACCAAAAATTATTCTAGAAAAGAACTTGAACAAAAATGAATCTTGAAGCTCTTTGTATTCGAGGAAAATAAAAACCATTTGCAAAAACGTTTTGTTTGTAATAGGATTATATATTTTCAACATAAAAGCAGGAGTCAAAGATATAATTAGTTTTGAGTCTTTTACTTCGGGAAGCAATTCAGGAACAATATAACTATTTCTTTTTCTTGGATCTACAAATAGAATTAAACTATGTAAAGCTAAGCTTAAGACATATTCTATTTCTTCCTTAGTATATTCTTTGAGAAGAACATCGAATAAAGTTTTACTTATAATTCCAGTATCAATATATTTTCTATATTGAGGAAAAATTTCTGAATTCAATCTAAAAGCAAGTTGATGAAGACTTGAATCCCGAATGAAACTTCCTAAAGCTTGGGCTATAAATGAAGGTGCAAAAAATATAAAATTAGTTTTTTCAGATAGATTAAGATTATTGTGATAGAAAACAATTTCTGCTTTTGAATAAATCTCAAGCATATTTTCAATATCTTCATCTCTAAAGTTACAAGATTTTGCTTTAATTTTGAACTTTTTCATACTTATATAATTAGATTCTTCTCTACAATTATCGAGAAATAAAACCCAAACACAACGTAAAATTAACTCAGCTGAAATGTAGTTGCTAAAAAATGTATCTTCTTTTGCAAACCTTTTAAGTTTTTCATGTATTTCAAAAAGAGTTTTAGAAGAAGGATTTGAATTCTCAATGGAAAAAACTAATCTTCTCACTTTTTGGTACTTGAAAATCAGTATAAGTTTCAGAAACAAGTTCAAAGACTTTTAATTCGGTCTTCTCTAGTTCTTCTTTCTTATTTTCCCTAAGAAATAGCTTTAAATAAGTTACAATAAAAATAATAGGTGCTTTTGGAGCATTCTTGACAACACTTTTTAACGAGAATTTAAGTCTATTAATATCTTCTTTATTTTGTTTGGTTAAGTTAAATACAAGAACATAAACTGCATTTGGATTCATAAATAAATGATGAAGAGAAGAAAAAACTTCTTGACCTCCAAAATCAGAAACACGACAGAAAGGGTTGTATGTTTTATAACTGTAGCTTTCTTGCGTAAAATAGTCTAAGAATTCATCATCCTGAACAGTTCTTTCCAAAAGTTCTTTTTCAAAAGGAAGATTGTATTTTGATGTATTTCCACCCTTATGAAAACTATTACATTTAACAGCAAGAACATTTTTCACTCTCTGAACACTAAGTTCATATTTAGTGAGAGGTTTGAAATAGTCTTCTTTGATTTTCAAAATATTTGTATCTTCTAAAACCAAAGTTGAAGAAATATTATTGATAAATCTTTTTTTACATAAACTTCTTATTGTTGAAGTTTTTCCAGTTTTACCATCTCCCATAAATAATAGTTGAAGTTCGTTCAAAGCAAGTTTTCTATCATATCTTTCCTGCAACATAGATTGAAACATATTGTAAATACTCTTTTTATTTTTTATCTTTTTGTTTCTTGTTTCCAAATACAAAAGTGAAGGATATTTTTCAACTAGTTTTATCAAAGCTGTTTCAAAATCTTTAATATCAAATAAGTCAAAACTAAAGAATGAATAAAATAAACAGCATAACTTAAAATAGCAAAGAGAAGGACTTCCCGCCAGCAAATGTTTCACACCTCCAACTATTGTTTTTTTCTCTTGATAGTCTCTATACTTCCTCCTCTCCCAAACACTATAGTTTAACTAAAAGGTTCTTTTACTATAAGACCTTCATAGTATTATTTTCTGATAGTGTTTGAAAAATACTTGAGAATTCAGTTGCAGTGAAATTATTACCATAATAGCTAAATATGAAGCAAGAGAAAAATATACCTCCACTTTTCAACTTTTGTTCTCTTGCTTATAAACATATCAAAAAACTCAAAAGATAATATTTCACAGCGAATAAAACTATAGTAAGTAAATAATAAGAAAATACGTTATCTTATTCAATCTAGGGAATATTTCTGGTTTAGAAAGTATTTTAAAAGTATCACCACTTATTGAACACTGAGAAAACCTATCTTAGAATAAGGATAAAAAATTACCTCAAATGAAAAACTTCTGGAAATAAATTTAACAATCTTTCAAATTCTTCTTTGAGAACAAAAAACGGATACTTTTCAAAGCTATATTCTCTAAGAAGGAAATATCTTACCTTAACAAACTTATATTCTTATTCACTGTCGCACTTTGGAGAAAAGTTCTAATTGCCTTGTTGAAGTTTTCTGACTCAGTTTCATTTCTATCTGACCTTATAATAATCTTAGTATCGAAATATACCACACAATCTTAAATTCATTGGTTTTCTTTCTTACTTGATACTGTTTTAGAATAGATTTTTCATCAAATGTCATCTTTTTTTCTTGTTCTTTCTTGACACAAAATTATTTTACTGAAACTCTTTCGATTAATTAGTTCAAAATATAGAAAAAACTAAATGAAGACAAATAAATTCTACCAAGAATTACTATTTTTATTTAATAAACGATTCTAAAAAACTTCTTTGTAAAAAATCAGTGAGTTTCTTAAAAATAAACTCATCATTAAAGTTATATATTGTAGTTAACGGTAACTATCGGAATTATGTTTTGTGAAATTACCCTATCGTTATGTACGTTAAGAAAATTCTAACAGATCGAGAAATTAACGGTAAATATTGTGACCATGATAATTCCGTTAATTTATTTCTCAAGAAAAAATCCCCGATTAGTTTTTTTTGAGAATCATATGTTAATACCATATTGTGTTTTCATACTTTATCTATATGTTCTGTACTAGAGAACAAAATTAATCTTTTGGTTATAAACTAACCTAATACGCAAACTGCTCAGATACAAAACAGTTCCAACAAATAATAAAAAATCATGTGCAAAGTTTGTTGAGGTGAATTCTTGTATTCATGCCTAAAATTTATATATATATATATATTTATTTTTGAGTTCAAAATTTATGTTACCTCATGGTTGGACTAATTTGCTTTTGACTTAGAGTAAGGAGACAAAATGTATAGATAAGTTAATTTTCCAAAATATTTTGACATATCGTTACTTAACTCGCTTTCCGTTAAGTCTCCGTTAAACTTGTTTAACGATAAGTTTTGGATTTTAGTTTACGGTTATGATTTTTAGTATTTATGTCTTAAAGAAAACGGATAATACCATTAATTATGACATGACTAAATGTTCTACTAAAGATACAACAGTTTTTTCATGTTCATCATAACTTTCAACTCGTCGGCCACCTTCTTCTACTTTCGTTAAAAAAATAAGGGGCCAGGATTTCTAACAAAATTCGACTTCTCTACAAAGTTAACGAAATCTTCTCCAGAATGATGGTGTTTAACTGTATCGCTCGTCAGACACGCTAAACTTATAGAGAGTTTTTTTTTGGTTTAGCATCTCTTTGGTCGCATTTGTTTACTCTTGCTACTTCAATTCTTTCAAACTAGAGACTACCTAATCTATTCTCCAACACGTACTGTTAGAATCATTAAATTGTTTCTCTTTACAATTCTTCAACTGTAACCATGATTCTGCTTATTTCCCCTGAAAGGCACAGTTTTGGTTCCCCGCACCGCTTTTCATATTAATGCCTACTGGTTTCTACGCTACTGGGAGAGGGAAACCATAGTTTCAACTCTTAGACATCGTTTTGTGTAGTGTAGGCTCTTCTCACCCTATGTCTTGAAGTGGAAATGTAAATGTATATTTGAGTTTATTGGGGTTTTAAAGTGAGCGAGTGGGACATTGGGGTGGCGCTTTAATATTTTCGAGGTGTTGAAGTACTGGTTGAAGACAATTGGATGGGTATGAATCCTCAAAAAAATCCAACAAACGTCCGTTGAAGTGGTTCTTGTCGTTTGATTAATGAGGTTTGGCCTTTAAAACTGATCTTATAGGTGGTTGAAAAACCATGATTATTGCTCCGATGCTGATCACGTTCTGATCATTGAAAACCCCATGTATCTGAATTGAGCGATCTGCCTCTTGGTTATTATTAAATGTAGTTAGCTGAATTCATTCTCTTAGTATACAATATCTTATTTTGGCATTAAAGAAATACGAGTTTCTGGCTAAGCTTCAACGCTAAATTTCTGAACTTGTGTGATTTTCGGACATTACAGGATAATTTATATAATTTATATTTTTGTTTCTGGCTTAGAAGCATTCATATATATATTTCTATCTTCTATTGATTATCATGAGTTTAGTATAATTTATCTTTGAACAACATTAAATCCACCATAGTTTAGAATTGTGGAAATTTGAATTTTCTAAGTTGCTAGTGCCTTAGTCTGCTGCTGAGCTGAAACACAATGCAGGAAATCTACCGAATGGTGAAAAATGAACATTCTGCAAACTAGATTTCTGGTTTAACTTCTATGTATGCATTTCGATGCTCTTTCCAGTACGAGGGACTAAACCTCATTAACACTATTGTTCGAAGCCCTTAGTGACCTGTCAAAAATTTACCTATATTTCCTTGCTCATCTCTACTCAGATTTCACCGTATCAATTATTCTGTTGCTTTACTCTGGTGCTAACCACTATGGCGGTTGCTTTCCTTTGATTTCCCAAGATGTCTGTTCGATGCGAATTTATTATATATAAAGCCGTAAATCCAAAAATCAAACAAAAATTAATACAAGTGAACCCGTAAACATCATTTAACCTTCGTATATCTTGAAAGGAATAGTACATACGGAAACATGTTAAAAACTTATATAAATAGTGAATTAACCTTGGTTGAGTAGCAGGGTATTTTGATATCAGTATAAGTATGCATTGTTTAGATCTGTTAGCTTCTTAGGAACAATTAGTGACTCCCCAAATCTCAGTACCTTAGCCTGAGAAGGATTAAAACTACTAATAAATGTCAATTTAAAAGAATCCAAATGATTTGGTAATATCAACTAAACACTTAATAATTTCCGTGCTTAAATATAAAGTTGTAGTTTCGTAGCAAAGGTAAAATCATTTTTGTTAAAATTCTTCTTAGCAGATTTTAATTATTCCTTAAACTTATTGTAATCAAGAACAAGTCTGTATCAAATATGTTTTAGGCATTTTACTTTCTCTAAGAATAGGCGAGGGTGATGTTCCGCTATAGTATTCGATAGCATTACATAATCTCTAGCGTTACAAATATATATTTTCAATATATAACATACTAAGTTTCAGTCATTTCACAGGACTTATATGTCATTGGTGCTTTTATCCGCCGTCAGAATTTGTTCTTGGGGTCACGCGGTTGTCTGAGGGCGTATTGGGAAGGTTAATAAGAAAAGTTCGAAGTTTAGAAGCTACCATTTTTTAGTTGTTATTATTTTTACTAGACATATTTAATATCTACAAGGCCCGTAAGAGAAAAACAATCCAGGTCCAGGAGTCTCTTTTGCCCAGTTTTCAACGCTGTATATTATTGGTACACGAATGATGGAGGTCAATGATACTCGTTTTACATTTCGTTATAAACATATTGACCTCTTCAATTATTACCAACTAAAGTTAATATAATGAAGTCTAAGCGTTATCATTTTTTCTATTTCATTTTCAATATAATCTACAGCAAGAGATCCGCGCCTATTACAGCTTTTGGCGCCATCGCAGAATCCTGGTAGTTTATGTGTGTTTAACACAGACTCTCTTTGAATTGTCAATCACAGATATTGCATTTAGTTTCCTCAATAGTGGGTTAAAAATATTGTCAGAACATTTAATTAATTCTGAACGTATCTGTAATAGTTTCTCTCTTTCTGCGTTGCCGAGTGTTAGACACTGGTTTACTTACCTGAGCTATATAGAACCTTCTTATCCAAATACCCCCGACGCACTATTTTTAACCGTCTTCTACTTCACCCCCATTGATTATTATTACTACTAGACTTATGTTCTTGCCCTCCCTCGATTTTGCAAGGAAGGTGGGCATAGACTCAGGTCTTTAGCCTTTGTAAATTTCTTCCTCAATTCTTTTTCATGTCATTGACTACATTTGTGAGTAGCTTATATGTCGATATAGCTCGCTATAGCTTGCGGGTAGGATTCTAAATGCGGGGATATTTCCGTCCAATTCCTATCATCATAGAAAAACTATAGGCTTACATTCTTGTCTAAATGGGGCCAAATATTTTTTTTGAAATGAAATATTAAGACAATGTTCTCACAGGGAAAGGTAATATATACACAATTGTACCATCTTCTTTTGACCACAATAAACCAGTAAAGCATTTCATCTATGTTTTCCTTACTTTGTCACACTTACATTTTACTGGAAAAATCACCATGAAGTTTTTATTGGTTTGTACATCCTATAAATGCAAAAAACTTGTACGGAATAGTTAGGTAGTCTCTAGCTTACCACGGACTACCTTCTTCTATATGTCCTGGAAGAATATCACGATCAACCCGAAGTTTTGAGCCTCAGGAGTTACCTGTCAACATTTTGGTACTTACTTGACAAATACATATAGACAGCCTCGTTTGCTTAAAATAGATGGTGTGAAATGATTCACCTTTAGTTTCTAAAGTTATACGGTAATTATGGAACTTAAATGTCGGTACATTGCAGAATATAATCAGTTTTCATATCTTAAGTATTACTGATAACAAGCTAATTTCTTAAGATAGTATACAATAACCTAAAACATTATCTCAGAATGAGATCAATTTCGGTACAGAGGAAAACGAGAAGTGGGAATAATATATATATATATGGTACCCGTATTGGTGTTTTACTCATACCTTGGACATTTAAACTCATAATTCCAGTATCTTTGATCAGATTCTCACTTTTTGTCCAGGCAGAAATGTCTCGAGTGAATAAGATTAAATGGCTATTTTCTCAGGTTGTATGAGCCACCCATTCTTTGAAAAAGCGAAAACATCAAAATTTTGAAATTACCAGTAACAGTAATTAGGCTTCTATTGAGCTAAGTTTCAAAATTATTTTGAAAATATTTGATTACTAATCACATGGTCAACAAAAGCGGGGCATATTGCGAAGAATATAAATTAAAGGTCACATAGATTTTACTCATTAAGACTTCATTAATAACTATTTTTAGCAAACTCTAGAATTTAAAGAGGTTATGGAAGATTTGCTTGAAAATTTTAGGGATAAATTTTCGTCTTTTTTATGCAAACAATCAAATGTTCAATCAAAAAAGTTCTGAGTCATTTCAAAATATTTTTACCTGCTAGGTCATGAGTTGATTTCTAAGTTTGTCAAAATTTAGCTAAAGTATCACCTTATCTTTTTCTAGAGGTCATGGCTGATAACATTCCTAGGGAAATGATCATTTGGAAAAAACGCTGTAATAATCCATAAATCTCAACTCCAACTCACATCTTAACATGTATAAGCACCAATCAATTTGAAAAGGCTTGAAAGTTTGAGGATAAATTGAGAGCCATGTTGCCGTTTTATTACTAATTCTTTTAGTTTTCAACTTTTATTTTGTAACTGTTAATACTCAAGAAGTTGCTGTATTTTGATTAGCAGTATTGTTTCATGAAGATAAATGGAATAAGTAAAATTGTTGTTAAGTAATAAAATTTTGGTAGCCCTGGTATTACACGGACGGGGGGATCAGATATCAGAATTTGTACATGAAATCAGGTAACTGAACTAGATTGTAAAATTTTATTGTTTCTCTATATTTTAATTTTCTGTTATTATGCCAAATAGCTGAGCACAACCCTTTAATTAGAAAATGATTAAAATAAACTACTACTATTATTTGGCACATGTTAATGTAATTTACCAGGGACAACAAGTGTGTATTTAAGTTGCTACTACAACGCTGTAAAAACACTGATTATACATAGCTTCAGTTACACAAAGAGGTGGTGAATCAAGCACTTTATACAGAAGGATGTGGAAGAGGATTCATTTTAACACCATTGTTGATATTTCCAAGTAACCCAACAAATTCCAAGTAATATTCCACAGTGGGGGTAGAAATAGGCATTGAATTCGGTATAATCAATATTGTAAATGTATTAGTTTTTTCTAAAATTTTAACACAGGGAGAGAACAAAGGTAGTTAATCTTAGTCAATTGAAATGCAGATGAAATACTCGTATGATTTAAATAAGATATTTGGTTTTTCAAACAAAACTTAATTAGAATAACTAACAAATTAAAAAAAAATAATTGTGTGCATGTTTTTGAAACCCATAGTATGCTAAAATTTAATTGTATAAAATTATGTTTCCGTTTTTTTATTAAAAGACGGAGAGCTTAACATCTTCTAAAGAAGAATGATGGACCTTTGGGTTACGTAAAATCCTCTATAAGACTCTTCTTTCACTAGAAGGCAAAGTGACATTATCTGCTGAAGGTTTGATTGTGGTAAATATAATTATAACATGTCATAGTCAACCTTCTGTAATTAATCTAAGCTTTTAGCATAAATTAGTAGCTCGTAGCAAGCAATGGCCGCTGTGGCTTCTGACTTCTTAATGGTGAACCACATTGGGTCAGGATGTAAGACCCCAGGAAAAGGTACCTATCACAAATGGGATAACCATTTAAAAACAAGGAGAAATTATTTTTCAAAGAATCATAATAGGAAAAATCTTTTCAAATAACTGAGAGAGGTGAATGATATTTCTTTATGATTATATATATATCGGTTCATCGTCAGTTTCTTCACTAACTCCCTTCCTTTTTTGTTTTAATTTAATATTATGATACTTCTATAAATTTATGAATTGGTTATGAATAACTATTAACTATTAAAATTACAATAGATAAAATAACCCTGAGCAAACTATCTTAATCATTTATATTTTCATTTCTTACCGTATGAACAGAGGTTTAGAATTGGCCACAGGATAAAAAAATAATATATCCAAAGGTTGCAACGATACGTATTGGTACTTCTACAAGAATTATAATTACATAAATCCATGAAATAGAAAAGTTCGAGTCATTTGAACAAATCCCATTGTGTTTAATTTTTAAATAAATTCTGTTGATAACTAGAATCAAAGAAAGATAATTTAATAAAGATAAGTGCCCAAAAATTATTTTTTTTTATTCTTAGACTGAAAATAAGTTTAATTCATTACTCAAAATTATTATCATTTCAGATACCTATTTATGTTTTTTATACCGAGGGTGTTTAGGTTTCGGGCAGTGTAATTTGGCTGAAAGATGAAATCTTAATAGGCCATTACCACAGAATTAACCATATTTAATTTTGCCAAAAACCACTGTGAAGAAACTTAGAATAAAGAAGCGACAAGTACCCTGCGCTGTTATACTAGAAGAACAACTGATCACATCTATTGACATATATAGAAATTAGTTATGGATATTGATCAAGACGAAGAACTTGCTAGAAAACTACAGGAAAGTTTCGTTTCAGAAACAACCACCGTAAGCTTAAAGCCTGCAGCAGAAGAAGAAGCTTCTATTCGACTTGCTCGTTTACTAGAAAAAGAAGAACTTGAAAAATATAAAAAGCTAGATGATCAAGTGCGGAAAGATGAAGAATTTGCAATAAAATTGCAAAAGGATGATGTTCCAACATATAAAGAAATTGCAGCAAATGAAACAGAACTGTATAAACCAAGCCAAACATATTTTTCTTCTTTGAGTTTTAATGCCAATCCAGTTGATCAAGATACTTTTTTCAGCAAATATATTCTTGATGAAGGCGAAGATAAACTAATGACACAGAATATAGATCTCGACTGGTTAATCACTGAAATAACAAAACCTGCAAGCAATTTTACAGCGCTTGAAATTCGAAACACAGGATTTTCTGTAAATGAAAAAAAAATGCAGAGTTTAAAAACAAGGCTAATGCAGCTATCTTGTCGTTGTTATTTATATGAAAATAATAGTTTTCTAAGGGAGTTCTTATTGAAATACAGAAGAAAAGAAGAATTCATTAGTTCTAAAGAGTTTGGAAATGTTACTTTAAAAATAGATTTTCATGGATTATTAGTTGTTGAAGTTCGAGAGAGAATTATTTGTTTCCTAGAACTTTGTTATAACTATAGAATTAATAGATGTCAAATAATTGCTGGTGTTGGAAAAGGATCTGCAAATGGTGGTCGCAAAAAAAATAAATTAAGAGCAGAAGTTGATCGAATACTTTTTAAGTTGAACTCTAAGAAAAATAGAGATTCGCGATTAGTTCAACACTTTGGATATTCAAATAATGGAACTTTTTATGTGAAGATAAATTTAGAATATACAAAAGGTTTTAAATTCTAGAACTTGCAACACTTTTTAGCAACAACTCAGTCAAAGCAATAGCCATTTGTGGATCTTTCCTTTTTATTTTATTCAAATTTTCTCTTCTGAGAATAAAAATTGTCGATTCTTCAGTAGCTAAGCAACAGAATTTTCTTTTTATGTTTAAAGTAAAAGATCCGGATCCAACAAAACTTCCTGCTTTCCATCTTTGTAGAACTGCAAGTTGATTATCAAGAAAAAGTTTAATAAATACTTTCATATTTTCAGTTAAACTTGGATCTTGTAAAATATCTTCATTTTGTTTTGATTTTGAAAAATCAAGAAAATTATTGTTGTCAAATGCACTTAAATGTGTATTACTTCTTTGCTTACTAATTCCCATTTCTAAAAGTGTTGTACTTGAATCAGAATGAAATTTATTTAAAGAAGTAAAACTTTGTCTTTTCAATAATTTAGCTTTCATTGTTTCAAATCTTTCAAACGTTTTTGGTAAACATGTTACTACTTCTCCTTTTGCTAAAATAACTAAATATTTAGCTTCATCTTCATAATCAAATACTAAATCACCTGGATATAATTGAAGAACTTCAAAGTACTCAACTATACTTTTCTTAACTTCTTCCTCTCTATTTAATGGTAAACCAGAAAATAAAATGTTCAATAGTAATTGTGATAAACCGCTAAATTGAGAAAGAGATTTTGCAGAATTTGTGATTCTCTCCGATAAAAACGGAACGCTATCAAGATTGAATCCACCATATTCTTCATAAAGTTCTTCTAATTCTCTTGTATCTTTATAATTTGTTATCAATGTAGTTTCTGCATGACCAAAAGCATCGTTTAAACTGTTGAAAACAGTATTTTCATTTTCAATTATATTATTTTCTACCAATAGAGCTTCAAAATCAGGTCGAACATTACAATACAATATTCTAATTGGAGTTTCTCGATTAGATAATAGTTGTTTTAATTGTAATAATCCAGTTGAAATAGCAGTACTATCCATACCAGTAACTCTTGTTAAATCTAAAATAACACACATTGGAGAACTATTGGAATCTCGAAAGGTTCCAAAATCACCTAAATTAAGTAAATGATTATTTTCTGCTTCCAAAAGTTCTTTTCTTATTTTATTTACGATCTGTAAACTTGATCCAAAAAATAAATATCCATGAAGCGCATATATTCTCAACCGAGAAGGAACATCTAAATCTTCAAGAATCTGCTGATCTTCAAAACTTCGAACAACATTTGATTTTTTCTTGCTTATTTTTTCAACGTGTCTAACTGATGAATATGCTGCAATAAAATTACAAATTGCGAAACCAACACCTATTAAAATGCCTTGGATCAAGTTGTCCGTTAATGTGATTACTGCAAATGTCCCAAATAGTACAAAATATTCCGTTAATGAAACTTTGTAGTAAATATGTACCAAGTATTCCATAAACAATAAAATAGCACAGAAAATTAATGTTCCAGCAAAGAAATATTTAGGAATAATAGTCATTAAATCAATAGGAAGAAAAACAAAAAGAAGTTCGAATATGACAACTGTATAACCAACAATTCTTGAGTTTACTTTTGTTCGATAAGTGAATACTGTTTGACTAAATATATAACTTCCAGTATATCCACCAAGTAATCCAGAAATAATATTACTTAATCCAACAGTTTCAAGTTCATGAGCAATATTCAATTGTTTTCTCATATCCATTTCAATTGCAACAACATCTAAACAAGAAGAAAAAGAAACAACAAAAGTCATTGATAACCAAGTAAAAAACTGCCCAAAAACAAGTTTTATTTCAACTTTATCAAACGAAAACTTTTGAAATAAAGATAAAAGACCAGAGTTTTCTCCAGAAAGTGTTGAAGACTGCATCCAACCTTCTTGTCGAGCTTCATCCAAAGAAAGTCCATCAAGTAACATATAAACATAAAATAAAGCAGGAATTGCAATCATTAAACTTGGTAAATGCCACCAAGCTTTAGAATGTTCATTAACATAAAACAAAGCCCATCCAGAAAGAATAGCAGGAAAAATAAATTTGAATAAACTGAATTGAAAATATTCTGCGAATTGAGTTATTGAAGAAACATCCTGTCCAGTTGAAAGGTTCAAACCAGCTTGAAAACAAAAGAAACCAATAAATCCCAAATATCCAGAGATTACTGGCATAGGAAGATAGCTTACTAAAGAAGCAAGTTTTAATCTTCCTAAAGTCCAAACAACAACCCCTAGAAGAAAAGTTGAGAGAGAAAGTGTAAACAAAGTTGTGGATAAGATATTTTCTTTATGTTGTGCATGTCTTGCAATATTTGAAGCCATAGTTGAAAGAAAAATAAGTCCTGCATCTTGAACTTGTCCTATAGAAAAAAATAAAGAGGATTTTAAACTAAAAACTAGTTGATGAACAGCAGAAGAAAACAGGACAAGTTTAGCTAAACTTTGAATTTCATCTTCAAATTGAGGATTACGAAAAATAATAGCTGCATATCCATACATGCAAGGAATAGTTAAAATTGAGTTCACAATACCATAAATAACAGCTTCTATAGTTTGAACAAACTGGGATTTGGTTTCCTTTGGATGGCTTAGATTGTGTAATTGATCTTGGGAAGAAGAATGCTGGAAAACGCTAAAGTTTCTAAAGAAAAGACGTCGAGCTGCTGCATTGTAAGCAAGGGAAGGTTTATCTAATAAAGGAGTACTTTCAGAATTTAAATCCATTTATTTCTTGCTCTTTTGCTTTTTGTATCTAGTTTGGTGAATCTGGTTCCTATCCGTTAATTTTCTCCCCAGGAATCCCCGGGATTTCGAGAAATTCAGGACTCTCATTCCCGTAAAGTAATACCATTTTTGGTGCGCGAAGAAAGAAATATGAGAAACTTTTTAAAAGCAACATATTTATGCAATGCAAGCAGTCCAAAATAGACTTTGCTAAGATGAAAGTTTTCGATTGAGAGTGCTGCTTGATAGGTATTAAATGAAATGTTTGATTCTTAAAGATCAGTAGAAAGATCTAGACCTCTCTCGGTTTCAAGCAACATTCTCGTAGATCCATTCCTCTCCTGCTTGTTTAAACTCACAAACTCCCTCTGGAAACCAGAGTTTAATCTCTGCTTCTGCAGTTTCCACAGCATCTGATCCGTGACAGATGTTCCTTCCGATGTCAATGCACAAATCTCCTCTGATGGTTCCTGGTTCGCTATCTTTTGGATTCGTTGCGCCAAGCATCTTTCTCCCCGTGGAAACAACATTCAAACCTTCCCATACCATGCAAACTACGGGTCCTAATTGCATGTTCTGGATCATCGACTTGAAGAAAGGTTTTCCTGCAAGATCCTTATAGTGCTCTTCAAGTAATTCTTGGGATGGCAGGGCTTGTTTCAAGGCTACTAGTTTAAACCCTTTCCTTTCAAACCTTCCGATGATTTCACCTACTAAGTTCCTTGCTACGCCGTCTGGCTTGATCATGATATAAGTTCTTTCTCTGCTCATGTTTTTATCTTTTTCGTTGGACAATTTTTTTGTTTTGCAACAGGGCCACATGGCCAAGATGAGTTATTGGAACTTAACAGTAATATTTAATTTTGGGTAAAATAGATAGATGAATATTCTTTCAAAAGGAATTGACAAAAGTTAATATATTTAGAATATTACAAAATAAAAGAAAAGAATTATATAGTTTGTTAGATATTTTACTTAGTTTATTTATTTTTATCAAATAGAAATACTTTTAGCAAAATTTAGCAAAGTTCAAGATCTGCTTACTCTTAGTCTAATAGGTTATTAATTATCATAATTTGATGTACAAACACAATTTATTGAATTATTTTCAGAAATAAATACACCTTAAATGATTTAATACTTTTGAAATTATATAAATACTTATATGTTTTAGTAAAGGAAGACAGGAAACTGTACAAGCAGAAGAAAACTTCACAAACCAAAGAAGAACTTAGTTCTTAGAATAAAGAAACTTAAGACCTAGTAAACATGAAAACTGCACCAACCATTTCCTTTTATTTTTAGAAAACTTCAAAACAAAAGAAAAAAGAAATATTTTATATATTTATCCATGTGAAGAGCAAATTTCACAATCTGGATTCTAACCAAGTATATGACACGAACAACAGAGAAGGACTAACTTTATAGACTCAAATGATTTGATAACAGATATCAGATGTAGTTATATATACAAGTATTGAACATAAGGAAGCATAGTGAAAATATTCTAGCCCCGTTGTAACACCTTAGTTTCTAAGAGTTGCTAGGAAGTTTTGCAAGGAAATTTAAGGTTTTAAGTCGATGTGATGAACTATGAAGAATTCACTCAAACTCGGGTTCAAACCTGGCATCTTTTTAATTTGGAAAATAAAACTGAGTGAAAGTGGTTAAATCAAGCATAAGAACTCTGCTGTGTCATCACTAAATTATTTAAGAGCTGTCAGTTGGAGTTGTATCGATATGTAGGTTATACCTATTAGTTTATGCACTTTATAGAACAAATTTAAAAGAATGATATTGTCTAATGGAACGACGCTTCCAAGATCAGTTTTCAGTCGGATGGTTTAGTAAGTAAAAGGCCTGGGAACTTTGATTTAGATAATTTTGATTAAAAATATTTTTTGTTGAAGTTGAAAAGCGAATGATCAATTAATCTAACATGTATCTAATGCACACGATGTTTCGCATATACCCTTAACAAGTCAACTTTTGCTCAAACTCAAATTATTAGTAGATTCTAAATCTCGGATTTGATAAAAACTTTCAATAATTAGATGAAACTTATTTTGATTTTGATTTTCAACAAGAAACTTGGGTCTTTTATTCTTATTAAATTATTCGAATTTTTTTTTTGATAATCATTTGCTTCTTATTACAAAATTGGGTAACACAAATATCTGCAAATGGGTTGAAATAGAGTTTTTTGCATCATAGAAATATCTTAGATAAGTAGTCCTTTACCGGAGATAATCTAGGAATAAAACCCAATTGGGTCAGATGGTCCATATGTTGAGGAATCGAATATAGTATGAGAAGCAAACAAATTTCTTGGCAACTATACCCTTGTGCTACGACTCTATGTTGTATTCACAATCAATAATCATCAATAATGAATCAAAAATAATTCATAAAAAATTAGTCAATAACAATAATGAAAGTACAAAATCAAACAATTTATTGATGATTTATCAGAAAATAAAATCAGAAGCTTCCTAGTTACTTAATGCTTTCTAGCTCTTCATATTCTTGCAATGCTAAGTAATGGATATTGACACCAGGCCTATATCTTGGTCTTCGGTGACTCAAGTGAACTAACAAAATTTTCTTGAGCGAGGTTACTATTCTAGAGAGTGATTCAGGAAGATTGTATTATTCGATCTCATATCCGTAAATAAACAATAGATGGAAAATGTGAAGCAGTGCTATTAGAGGAATGGTTGAAGAACTTAATATTGGAAGAAATCACAAGTGCTTTCACTCCAGTATCAAAGACTTATACTACTATGAAACCATTTACTTTACAGTAGACACTGCTGTTACTTTGAGTATGCCATAGTCATGTCTTTACTTTAGGATGCTTTTGCGCTTTTACCTAAACGCATGGGAATATATAAATATATATATAGTCACACTCAGTTTCTACTTGTATTTTTAACTTAAAGGAACCTTAAGAAATAAAACAAAATAATATAAAACTCTGTCATATTTTACTGAAAAAATATATGGAAAACCATAACATTTTTTATGATTTAGTACTCGTGATTCTTTAAGAACAGATTTCTTTTAAATGAGGGTTGAAGCAGAAGCCCTTTTTAATGGCCGCAGGTACAGCCCCAAAGATGCAAATACCTAGTAAGACTTTAAAGAACGTTATCGAGCCTCTAATCCACAAACTGAGTTAATTAAAGCTTTTAGTATATATATATATCACTGATTTGAGAGATAGAAATGACAGGTAATGAAATTTTGGTGAGGTATATGGAGTTGATCAAGAAATTAAAGATACATGAGTGTATAACACAAGTAAAACTAAACCTTAAAGTAACGCTGTAGTCAGGAACCCATAAGTAAACAATCTCTATCTAATTGCGACCCTTTAACATTGTTGCAGCTACGAAGCCAAGTCACACTTGATACACTCAATTTTACAGGCTCTCATCCGTAAATAGCTATTGTCTTAGAAAAAGAGATAAACTTCATTTGCTAATGGATCAGGGGCCTTTTCCCAGAGTGCAAAACTTTAGTTTGATAAACTTGTTTCTCAGTACTTATGGCAAATGAAGCTACGTCAAAGCGTGTATAATCTTGTATTTTAGCTCATGCTCTGCATCTATTCAAACTAAAATTTTAAAGGAAAAAAATCATGTGTGTGATCTGTCACAACTTTCTTTGCACCGCGGTATATCACTCTAATATTTCTTTGGATCTAAATGATAGCGTCCAACCTAGACTACATATAACAAGGTATGAGTTCATTTGGGATCATTAACTAGTTGCTCTGTTAATTTATAACTCTTTGTTATTTACGTTTTACCATGATTCTATTGTGTTTTCTTCTCTTTCTCAATTCAATTCAGAAGAACTATATCTACGCATTAATTTTATTAAGAACTCAACCAAACAATTTCCCCACCATATATATTTCCAAAATTATTTATTTTGTCTCTACTTTAAAATAAAGTTAATCTAATAATTATTAGCTGTCAAATTGGTAAATTGCACTACTAGATTTCAGCGCTCCCTTGAGAACATACAACAGGAGAGCAAGAATATATTGCATATAACCTTCCATTGGTCTAGGTACAAAGCCAGAGCTAGTTGATGACTTTTGGGATATACTATTCCCTTCAATATGTTCTCATTAAGTCAACTGAATTTCAACTCATTTATTGCCGGTACAGTAAATTCCATAAAGACCGAATTGAGAACCCCAAACTCCTGGCACTACTCTAAATCGACCCGACTAAGAAACCAAGGATAAATCTGTCACTTTTGTCCTATTTTTAATGTTTGCACAGAGAGATACTGAAATACAAAAGTATGAATTTAATAAACATGTGGAGTATATATTATATCCTGTGTTGTAGTGGTAAATGTTATGTTTTCCAACTGTACGCGTACTCAATTTTATTCATCTCAACATATATACTTTTTTCCTTTGTGTACTCTTTTATACATTCAATTCCGTTCTCATGCCCAGTTCCAGATAACTTAAATCCACCCCAGGGTAACTCTACAGGAGACAGATTATAATTATTTATCCATAAAACTCCAGCATCTACTTCTTTGACAACACGATGGGCACGTTGGATATCTCTTGTAAAAATACCACCTGCTAAACCAAAAGGGGTATTATTAACTCTTTGAATAACCTCATCTTCAGTTTCAAACTCTAGAACACTTGCAACAGGACCGAACACTTCTTCCTTCGCAATACTCATCTCATCGGTAACCTTGTCGAAAATTGTAGGAGAAACACAACATGAAAAACTCTCATCTCCACCTAATACAAGTTTAGCTCCTTCTTCTGTTGCTTGTTTTATATGATTATTCACTTTATGAAAATGATTTGCTGAGATAAGAGAGCTAATATCACTTTTTTCATCGAGAGGATCACCAACTCGAAGAAGCTTTGATTTCTTGACAAAAAGATCTAGAAATTGTTCTTTGATTGAACTGTGAACAAATATTCGAGTTCCATTCGAACAGACTTCACCATTAGAATAAAAATTTCCCATTATTGCTGCTTTGACAGCTTCTTCTAAATCGCAATCTTCAAACAGAATCAGCGGTGATTTTCCCCCAAGTTCCATTGAAACTGGTTTAAACCTAAATCTAAACAATAACAAAAAACCACCCAGATTTCAGACTATTTGCAGCAGATTGAGTAATTTTAATCCCAGTGCCCAAAGATCCCGTAAACGCAACTTTTGAGATCAAAGAGTGTTCAACAAGTTCTTTTCCTACATCACCCTTTCCAAGAACTACATTTACTAATCCCTTAGGAACTCCACAATCTTCAATAACTTCAGCTAATCTCAAAGAACTCAGAATAGTTTCTTCACTTGGTTTAAACACTACTCCATTTCCAGCAGCAAGAGCCGGAGCAACTTTCCAGGCCATCCCTTGGATTGGATAATTCCACGCACCAATTCCAGCAACAACTCCAAGAGGTTCATGAATAGTATATCCAAAGTTTTCATCTGGCAATTGAACATGTTGTCCATTTAGAAGTTGTGCAGCGCTTGCAGAGTATTCAAAGGCATCACGAGCAGAAATAACATCGACTACCTTGGTTTCAGATATGACTCGGGAAGTGTCAATAGTTTCTATATAGGCAATCTCATCATTTAAATCTGTCAGTTTGCATGCTATTTTGTTCAATACTCTGCTTCTTTCTGTTGGAGATTTTTGTTTCCATTTCTTTTGGGCGCTTAATGAAGTTTGAATAGCTCTATCCACTTCTTCTTTTGAAGCTGAGGCGACTTGAAACAGCTCAATTTGTTTTGCTGTATAGTTTACTGAGAATCTTGAAGTTGTTTGCGATGAAATGGGAGCAAATTCGCCATTAATGAACGAAGTTAAAGTTTCTTTCCATTTCTTTGGAAAATATTTTTGCATGATTTATATTTAATGACGTCATTAACAAAAATCCGGGCATAGGATTTTGGATACAAGAAAGCACGAAAATAAAACATAATAATAAAAAGAAAGATGGAAACCAATCAAAACATATTCAGGAACACAAATTACAGTTATTGGAACTATGTAGAGGCAAAAACTGGGGAAATTAATCACAGAACTGATAAGAAGAAAGATAAAGTCTGTAATCCATGGAAAAAAACTCAAAGGAGTATAGTTCTAACGAAAGTAAACCAAAGTGAAATCAAATTTCCACATGGAGGAGATACAAATACATTAAACAAACTAGAATTTAAGCCAAATGTCTCACTAAAAAACCAAGTTTTGGATGATAAGATATTTGTGAACAAAGATTACTCAGTTGATGACCTAATAAAAGAAATAAGGTTTCAGGTTTCAACCAAGGATCCTCATGAGATCAGAAGAGTTGCGCTTAATGAATGTAAAAATATTTATCATAAGACTAGCTTACATGACTTAGCTTGTCAAAGTCATATGTATAAAAATAATGAAAGTTTGCGGAAGTTCTTGAAAAAGTATCCAAGAAAGGAATTATTTTTTTCTTCACCTGATTTTCAAAGAGATAGATTATTCATTCCACGTTTGGATCTAGATGGAGTTTATGTTAAGGAAGTAAAACATAGAGTTTTAGCTTTTTTGAAGTTAATGTATAGTTATAAAGTGAAAATATGTGAAATCTGTGTTGGAGTAGGAAAAAGTTCGAATGATTTTAAAGCTCTAGCAGGAAAGAAGATGAACGGTGTGAGGGCTGAAGTATTTAAAATAATAAAAGATTTGCACTCTGTTAGTGAATTTAACCAGAAACTTATTAAAAACCATCGCTTTGGCAATAATGGGTTAATTTCACTGAAAATTAATTTGAATTATTGTGGTAATTTCAAAATGAAAGAAGAAAAAACACTAATCTCAAATTAAAATTAAACTCAAAAGTTTTTTTTTACTACATAGGAATTTGCTGTTCTAGAAAGACTAATATTTCTTGGAGAAAGAATGACGATTGAGAAATATGTGACTACTCTAATAGTTACTAAAGTTCAATCTTCATTCATTTAACTTTAATCTTACTAATAATTACTCACATTCTAATCCAGCTAAATTTGTGGTCTCTCTAATTCCATATAAAATCTTAAACTGTTGTAATCCTTCACAATCTGGTTGAATTGGTGTACCTACAAAATTAAGTACTTGAATATCCATATCTTGAAAAAAACCTGGTTCAATAAAACTTAAATTTGTTCTTTGAAAACCAAGTCCTTCTAAATTCCGCAATTCTTTAAAAGCATTTGGTAAAGAAGTAAATTTTGGACAATCAGTTACTGCAAAATTTCCAACATAACTAAATTGTCCTTCAAAAACTCCATCTTCAAAATCAACTAGTTCCAAAAAGTTACTAATTGTAAGAAAAGTTCCACTTCCTTGAAGCATCTCTGCATTTAATAAACCTGATGGAAAGATTTTAACTTTAGGTTCATTTGTAAGAGAAAACGAGTTGGTACCAATTTCTGATTTTTGCATTACAAAAGGTGCATTTCCAGTTTCTTCTGCAAACAAATGAAGAGCATCTCTGAATTGAACCAATCTCTGATCAGTAAATCCAACATCTTGTAGCGCGAAAAACCCAAATTCAGCATCTTTAAAAAAATGAGGTATGAAACTGTAATCATTTAGAGTAACTCTACTTAAACCAAAATTATCTATTTTCCCACCAACTTTGTTAGGTAGTTGAAAGACATCCGCATCAAAAGCTAATATGCTTCTTAATGAAGGTAAATTTTGGTCTCCAAAAAAGACTAAACCATTGGTATCTTCAAATCTAATCGCCTCTGTTGTATTCGAAGGAAAGTTATCAAATGCACTTTTCGCAATTACACTAATATTACAATTAGAGAAAACTAATTGAGTAACAATAAAATCAATCTGTTCTTTAAGAAATTTGAAAGGATCAGTTGGAATACAAGGAAGATTTAGTTCATTTAGTTCAAGGTCTCTTTCAGAACTAATGTCCGCAGAAGAATTAATCAGTAGTCGAATTTCTTCCGCAGCTGCGCCTTCGCAAGCTAAGAATAGATTAGGATCTAAAGTTGGAGAAAAAGTAGGGCTTTCATTCTGGTCAAACTCTTCGTTTTTCACATCTTCTGAAGATAAGAGTAAATATGATGCGGCACCAATAATTAAGATAAAGAATAACAGCAACAAAATCCAAAAGTTTTTCTTCTTGATTTTAAACACAGTTGAATTTTTATTGATTTCTGGAATATGTATTTGATGACGAGTATCAAATAATTTTTCTTCAGAAGAAGAGAAAAAACGTTGAGGTATTATATTTCTTTCATCCTTTATTGGATCAAACGTTGCATGACTTTCAACAATAGATTCTCTAATTTTCAGTGTTTCTATACCAGAAGCACTTCTTTCTCTTATCTCACTTGAATATGAATATGATGGAATCTTTCTCTTATTCGGGTGATCTTCTGGAAACATACTTTTTGTTCTTATTTATTTACACCACACAATTTTTTCTATTCCCGGATTTGTGGGTATGGATTTTTTAGTCCCGGAAAATTGGTCAAACTTTAGAGATATACATTTTTTTGCGCATGTGTAAAATACAAAAAGAATTCTATTGGTTTAATTTCAAATTGCCCAAAATGTTAAAACAAGAAAAACAATAAACCAGCAGAAAAAAGGGTTTAGGTTAAGATTCTTTTGTGAAAATAACAAAGATGGATTGATACACAAACTTAGCAGCTGTCGATGGAAGGAAGATTAGGGCTGGCATAATACCAGTCACACACAGGTCTTCCAAAAAGTGAAAGCGGAAGGTATCAAGCGTACAATTCATTTGTTTATTTTTATAGTCCGGTGGATTATAGATTAAACTAAGCAGAGTTTGGCTTAACTCACTACTTGAAACACTATGTAACTGGATTGGGTAATTAGAATCGAATGCGTCTTAAATTTCGTTTACAGAACGAAGTTGCATCAGCATCCGAGCCAGTATGAAAATAGCGACACGAGATAAATACAAGGCTTTAAAGCGACGCTTGGATCGAGCTTCTATTGTGATGAAATGAAATGAAATGAACCCAACAGAACTTCTTGAAGCAATGTCGCGATAATATGGTAACATCAACGAAAATTTTAGAGATACTTTCTTTCATCCTAATTCGGAATCATTCATACAGCTTCCCATATTAGGGTAGTGAAAGAACGGAAACAATTACAAAAAGTAAGGTTTCGCTTCAAATTCAAACTTAATTTGTAAAATAATTTACGGACCGAAATCAAGCAAAATTATGACTTTTCGATTGGTTTTGGGATGAATTAGGGGATCTGGTTGGTTCAATCAAAGTTTTTATAGGATTAATGCCGATTTCGAGCATTTACAGGAGGAGTCATGAGTAAGAGCCGATTAATTTCTTACGTTTAAAGTCGACTCTAATGTCAATGTGACAGGATATGTGACTATAAAGGAGATTTACAGCGACCTCAACCGTAAATAGCCATGAAGTATTATTTTCTTGGGTAATGTGACCATTTTCAATATCATTCAACCAATTAAACTCCGTGCGTTTCTTACACCTGTGTAGAAAAACCTTACCCCAAACTTAGCCGTGTCAACCTATAGTTGACTGGGTGCACACATAGGTATGTACTTCATACCTGTAACATATGAAATATAGTGGTTGCTAGTCACTGTGAGATGAACAGACTATTATACATACCTTAACCGTTATAACAGCACTATGCACACTTACGTTTTTGAAGAAAAATACTGTACAGAAAAAGATATCAATCGATTGACGTTATTAGAGATCAGAAAAGAACAACCACAATACAGAACAATATTCAGAACCCGAAAACCTACTTATTCTCAATAAAAAATATTTACTCAAAGCCTCCCACCTAGCTTAGTAGAAGCATCTCCAGAAGTCAGAACTGGATCTGTAAGTTCTATGTCCTCACCGTTATAAATATTGACCGATAAGAAAGAGGTAAAGACCTTAGTGAAAAATCTGAATGCATGGAGTTACTACAGAAATCGACACAAATAGCAAAGCCCAGTAACCACAGGAGCAACGAAGATAATTATGTTTCAGTTCTGGGTTTTGAGGAGCTCAGCTTATAGAGAAGAAAGAGCAGAAATAAGAATCGCACAAGAGCTTAGGCCTCAATAATGGTAGCGAAAACAGAGGCTGTTAGAGCTGAGTGGTCGATGAAACTAGAAGTGGAAGTTGAACCCAGGTTAACATTTGCTCTAGGAAAATGAAAACTTTCTGGATGCAAGCCAACGGCTCTCCATAGTTTCCTAATGAGCTCAAGTTTCCTTGAGATAGTCAGCAAATCAATAATTTACCGCATGAAGTAGGGAAGATCTTGGAGAGGTAAACAAAGCAAAAGCTGAAAGTCCGATGGAGATGACAGAGCTGAAAGTAGCGGTTTGTCAAAAAGTGCATGTACTATCTAGAGCGTTGCTAGCAGCTTGTTGCATGGCACTAGTCAATCGATTAGTGACCCACCATTGGGCTTTCCCAGACCATCGGTTTATCAAGGTCCTGCAAGAAGTGGAGCTCTATTCGTTCAATTCACTGTCTCGGAACTGTTGGACTTGAAAGAAAATAGTATTGGAAGCTTGTTATATGAACACTTCTCTGTGAGAGCCAACGTCCCCAGCCTCGAAATGAAGGATTAGTTATCAAACAGATTTGCCAAGTTTTTCAATTCAAGATAGTCGACTTGAAGAATTGTATAAAAGTGTTAGTTTTACTCCCAAACCACTTGATGAAGTATAAGAAGAAGAAGAAATAATAGAACAGTTTGGTAGCCCCCAGGAGAATTTTACGTGGAAATATAATGATTTACTTCATGTAGAGCAGAGTTGCTTGTTTTCAAAAGTATTTACCAAATTCCTAGATATTACAACAACATTCATCACTAAAGAAGTAGAAAAATATTTTGAAGATAGTTTTGGATAAACTTCCATCGAGATTTAAGCTAAATAAGAACGTAGATTATGAGGGATACTCTTATGATTTGGGCTTGCTTAAGCGCAAGTTATTATCCAGACAATTTGTGTTGGGGAGATATTCAAAAATGAAAGAGAAACTAAAGGTA
Organism: Labyrinthula sp. Ha; assembly: GCA_015227615.1. NCBI lineage: Eukaryota > Bigyra > Labyrinthulida > Labyrinthulaceae > Labyrinthula > Labyrinthula sp. Ha. Next base: position 221,736 of record JAALGZ010000022.1, on the reverse strand, counting down.
AACATAAGAAGTGTCTCTTAGAAGAATAAAGACGATTCTAAGCCTTCGTTGAGTCAGAGGTCGAAGTCTACGCTTGGTGGTAGTGGGAATAAGAACAAGCTTAGTCCTGTTGGATATGTTAGTTGGGGTGCTTAACTAATGTTTGAGGATCCGAAGAGCAGTGGTTTTTACCCTGTTAAAGGTATTGTAGATACTGGAGTGTAGGGAACTTCTCAACTCCAGAGACTCTCGGAAGATATAAAACCGAAACAGAAGATCCGTGTTTTATATTAAAGGTTTTTTTTTTCAGATAAATTCGTACACCAGTCGATAAAGTTACCAAAGTCAACATAATACTACCCCAGAAGGAACTCCTAGCCTACCTTGGAGTCGGTGTCTTCTGTGTCAAGCCAGAAGAATGAGACGATATTATAGTGGGAAACAAAGTGTTGGACTGTGTTTAAATAATTTTGGACTTGTCCAGCTCAAAGAAGACAAAAAAGGAGACAAAATGATATATGGATACATGGAGGAAATAATTACATCTTTCTCAGCAATTGAACAGCAGTACTCCTCTTGTGGAAGGAAAAAAGAATCTTCAAACTGCTCAAGACGCCCCCACCCTAAAGAAGAATTCCTTTAAAGTGGTAATATTCAACAATTAACCTTATTCAATTCAAAATAACGATTTAACTTTTTAATAGCAATTTTGCGCTTGTATTTGGGTAACTTAACTTCAAATCTATGTGTTTGTATTCTAAGAAGTTAGAGAAAGCATGTTTTCGGCTGGCAGATTCCATTATAATCCCGAGATATGATGAACCAATCGATAGATTCTAATCAAAGGTTTTTATGTACTCGGGGAAAAATTTCATATCTTTTTTAATGGACAGATAAACTCAGCTAGCTTCGACTTAAATCCAAGTTGTGATGTTTGAAGAAAATGAATGATGAAGAAGCTATTAAACTAATAATGGAAAATTTACCTTACCCTTATACATATAGCATAGAGGATTCAAAAGATTTTTAATGAAAAAAAAATTAGTTGTAGGAGTTAGAAGGTTTGAAAAAGTAGGGTGGAATATGCACTCTTCACATTCTCTCAAGTTTGAAGCTGATGAGGATCCAAATAATGTTATTACCACCCTACTCTGAAACATGTTGGCAATGTTTCTATTAAGTTTGAAGAAATCGGATTAGTAGAAGGCCATATAAAAGATTCAAAAGAGGTGGTTTTAATTAAATACATGACTGTGGAAAAAATTAGCAGTAGCAGTTGCTGATGTCAAAACGATTTGTATATTGAGAAAAATGATTCTTTATAATGTAGAAGCTTGGGGTTGAAACAGAGGAACTTGCAGATGTCCTACATTGCCCTAATAGAAGATGCTTTAAAAGAGGGTAACGAAATCTTTAGGACTAATGGCTGTGATCAATCTCAAAAAACAGAAAATTTATTAGAACTAAAATTTTAAGCTTAGAGAAAAACAGAGATCGTTGAAAAGAGATTGAATTCCATGTGGAACCATCCTGTATTTGTGGTTCCCAAAAACATAGCAGTTTTAAAAGATTGAGACGACTATTCATCAGACTAAAAAATGGGAGAAAAGATAACATCCAAAACTACTTTTTTTCTAGTTGGTAAAATGATCAGACTCAGCAAAATTTCTGTGAATATATTATTAAAGTTATCAAATTTAGAGAGACAACTACTTAGGTTAAAAGTAACAGAATTATATATCACTTTGGATGTGATTAGCATGGTTGATTTTCTCCGCACCACAAGAAATAGAAAGGTATTTTCACATAGGTCAGACGATAGTCCGTGTACCGCATGAACGGTACCACAATGTGTTGGTGTAATGCTCCAGGAATTTTTACAAATATTAGTATTAATCAAATCCTGGACGATGAAGAACCTAAATATTTTTTCCAGCTAGGTATAGGAATGTCATCATGGCTCAATGATTTACTCTTATACTCTAATTCTATGGAAACTTTGTTTCTCTCAATAATGTTTATTTTCTAAGATTCAATCGAAAACTTTTTCTAATAGGTCTCCTCATTATATCTTTGACCATCTCAAACAAAGATCCGGCGCGGGAGATAAATCTCTGAAAAGGAATGGAACTTTGATACAAACTTCTTTGAGAATATTTTAAATGCGGAAAACCAGGGCATCGACATGATATGGCTCAGCTTGTTCTTATGAACAACTGGCTGGAATGAAATATTCCAAAATTGTCTAATTTGAGGATATCCTTCGCACATTATGCGAGCGGAAAGGATAAGAAGTTGCAGTAAATGAAAAGATCGAAGAAAGAATTTATTTGGGCAAGAGAACGGCGCAAAGCATATGATATTTTGAAGCAGGGAATTGCAGATGCCAGAAAAAGATATTTAATGACCTATGATTCTGGGCAGGTTTCACTCTTGTTTACTAACTCTTCTCAAAATTTATAAAGTTTAGTTGTATTTTAAGACGCAGATTAGCGTATTTCCAATGATTTTCAAATCCTGGGACCAAAACTATTACTTTTTCAAGAAGATATTGTAATTCAGAACTTCATTCGCATAATTTATAATGAAGCCTTTCCCTATTATATGTTCTCTTCATATACTTGATTTTCTATTGAGATCCCAAAGTGAGAGCCTTCATACATATACAGCAAATAAGGTATTGTTATCTGTACTAAGAAGCAAAAACAATCGAAAAAGCTATTTTTTGGAACGGACTATATGGATGGTTCTTATTCTTATATTCAAGGGAAAGAATAGTGTTTCATATCCCTTCAAGGAATAATTTTATTTTAGATGTGCTAATTTGTTGAATTAAGAAAATAAGTTATTACATCACTGGGCCATACCAAACTTCTGGATGGAGGTCGGTCATTTGACCAAGAAGCGGGATTCCTTGTTAAGTGGCTAGAGAATATTAATTCTAAGTCTGATGACCTAGAAGCTTCGGAGCTTCACGAGAATTTGGCATTATAAGAACTCAATGCGCAAGAATGTTTGCATTACTTACTGGAAGATGATTATTCGTAGAAAAGGGGAATAAAGATACCAACCCTAGATTTTCTCCAGGATCATCGGTTTGACTTAGATGTATGAGCTATTGGAAAGAATTTACATGAATTTATACCTGAAATTGTTGAAGAATCTAAAATTAATACTGACATTGGCTCCACGTATTCGAAGTTAGTTAAGGAATATATTTCTTACTTGAGTCCATTTGATGACGACAAATCATGGAAATCAATCAGGGAACTAAATTTAAAGCAGGAACAAGAAAAGATAGATCTGAAGGCAAATAAAAATATGAAGTTGGAAGATGATATCTTATTGGTCGTCAACAGACTAGTGACCCCAAGAAAATGTAGTTCAAAGATAGTTTTATCAATTCATTCAGAAATAGATAGCCCTTCAACAACCGGAGAGACATATTATTTAAAGAAGTTCTATGTTGAAGAACCCAATAGAAGTCAATTGAATATATTGGTTGGTTCCTACTGAAGAAGATGTTTACATTGCAATAGAGTTCCTAAAATCATTCGAAACCAATAAAACATTGCTGCATTAGCAAAGAAGGTAAGAAAGATTTTACGCGTCGACTATTCATTCCTATAAAAACATGATATGTACTTGTTTTAATAGATTCCTGCATAAGAAAGACTCTAATCAAAAGTTTGTCGGACTATCGGGGCTGAAATCATGGCAGATGCTTTGTTGGAATGGAGAGGATATTTTTGGTTAGCAAGAAAAAACCTTAATAATCACAGACAATCCCTCACACTTTGATAACGATTTATGAAGAAGATTAGAGAAGCGAATTGGGTAGTAAACAAAGTTTTTCTATAGATTATTTACCTTGCATAAATGGATTTATTGAAAATCTTAACTCTACATTGTTACAATATTTGAAATCATTGTGTTCTATATATGGAGTATATGATGAAGATTGGCCAATTTTCGTTCCTTTTCTAAATCATCTGACAGACAATAATTTTATATCAAGATAACAGAATAATACTTTGAATAAATTATTTTTATATTTTGAAAAATATATTGATATGGCGGAAAGCAATATAAAATATATTGCATTTCAAAGTAAAGCACGATGGATGAAGCCGCAATGAGTTGAGGCCCTTATTATAGAAGCCGAAAATATGAGAAATCTATTAAAGAAAAAAATATACATTCAAAGCTTTTTAACCCAAGCACGAGATTGAAAATGTTGGGCTTAATATGAAGAGACCTGTTTTAATGAGTTACTCTCTAAGAAACTATGTAATGGTTTCCGAGGAAAGGATTTTAAATGCAGTTGAAGAAAAACAGACTTCTCTGTTTAAGGACTAATCAACTCCTGTAACTTACTTCTTCCCATTTGTACAAAATGGAAGATTTAGTGTGATGACAAATGAAAGTTCACGCCTATCGATTGTGGTTTTATGACAAAAATACTCCCCAGACTTTGAGTTTCTCAAATCTCTTTTTATTCACAACTACCAAAGTTTCGAGATAGACAAAATCCTGGAGATAAACCCTAGAGCTGTATGTGGATCAAAATATGAAGCGCTTGTAACTTGTATTGGTTTTAATAAATTTTATAGTACTTGTCAAGATCTTGAAGAATTGTTTTCCAGCATTCCGGAATTCATAAGAAGCTACATTAAGGCAAAATATGAAGGAAGCGAGTTTCAACAGATTAAACAGGTGAAATCAAAAGATCATTCCTACTAAGAGAAAAAAATAAACCAAAAGTAAATCTCTTTCTATAAATAATATTATCACTAAACCGTATTATGAGATCAAAGAATCTATTACTTTGGGTTGGTATCGTATCGAGAAGTTTATTCCAGAAAGAATGATACTAACTTAAGGATGTGGAAATTACGAAGTTTATTTGAAAACAAATCACTTGCCATTCTGTACTAAGCCATAGCTTAGCACTCAAATAGAATCTTTTTTTTTATTCTATAATCTGTCTGAGCTTCTCATGGACTGCGAGATAATGTGAAAGAGATTAATAATTTTCTTAAGGAATAATTCGGGATAGTTAAATTTACGAAGAAGTTACCTGGGATGTTAGATAAAGTGGCTAGTTAATAAGAATTTTTGGGTTTATTATTGTAACATGTTATAATTTGCGAGTCTGAAGACGCAGTTGAGATTACTTTTCTTGTACGAATTTATTCAGCCAGATACTTGACTTTTATGTTAAAAGAATATGACGACCCTAGATGTTCCAAATTTCTCAAGGAAATTAACATCTTTTCAAAGGGAGAATTAAAAGAATTAATAAAGATTAAGATCTTCAAGGAATTCCAGACCGTGAAAGAAGCAAGAAACTTAACTTATATTTTTATGAATTTTATAAGGAGGGAACTGAGTTATTCTTTTATTTGGATAAGGCATATTCCGGATGGTTATCTCTAGACACTTTACAAAATTAATTTACAAAAGACTTAAAAAAAGTATTTCATAATAAAACAGTTAGTATAGTAATTTCTGTTACTAAGGATGGAATTAGGTTGATTTTATCATTCTTTTCAGCTGGTTCAAATTTATTTTAGAATATATTGGAGAAAATAAATTAACACTAGCTGGAGATAAAATATTATATTTCTACAATCACCATTCAGTCTTATTGTTATGACAGATGCATTTGAACTAACCTTTTTTAAGCCAAGAGATAAGTTCCAAGCTATAGCCTCATTCTAATGGATTCACTTTGAAGGGTTGGAGGTTCTAATCCAACTAGTGGAGTAACACTTCCTTATACTACTGTTACGACTAAAGCATTCAGTTAATTAACTCTACTCAACAAAACTTCCCTTTTGGGAATTATTCATTCTGTTGGATGGTTAATCATTCCCAAATAGCTGTGCTTAAGTGGGCTGAGTCTCGGTAATATTATCCTATTGACCATTTGACGTGAATTAAGAAAACAAGCAATAATAAACTTGCTAATTCAGTTGGACATTTCTTACAACACTATCAGGAAACTTATCTGGTATTTAATAGGAAACCTAGTACAATAATCACTTACACGAATATATTCGAGGATAAAGACTCCTAATTTATGAGAGATGTTCTGCAACATAGCCATTATTCCCTTCGGAGAAACCGAGCGAAGTTTATATAATGATGGAGAAGCTGTTCCCAAGCGCCAATAAATTGAAATTATTCACTAGAAAAGGTAACTTGCGACCACATTGGACAAATATAGATCTTGAAATGAATCTTCTGGATTGTTTGGACTTCTCTTTTATTTCCCCACAAGAATTTCTCTAAGAAACGGTGGATGTCAACCAATAGTTGACTGAGTGCACTCTTCAGTTTGTACCTGATATTTGTAACATAAAGAATATTGCATGTAGTAGTCACTGAAATACTGAACGACTATGATATATACTTTAACCTGTAAGACAGATTTACTCACATTTACAGTTTTGAAGAAAAATACCGTACAGAGAAAGATAGCCGTTAACTGCATAAACCCGCATATTTAATTATTTAAAACACTCACTTTATAAAATATGGTTTAATAGTCATACAACACAAAACCATCTTGAGAACTTTGTCCTAATCCACTAAGTGAAAACTCAGGGTTTAATTGAGGTTTATGAATTTTTTTTCCATCAACCAAACTTTGAAATGCAGCAACTGCTTGAAGAGATTTACCAGCAGCAAGCATTTTTCTTCTAAAATGACTATTTTTAAAGTGATTATTATCAATCACATTATCATATTGTCCTTTCATCCATCTATGATGCAACAACTCATCATAATTAACTCTTCTTTCTGGTCTTGCTTCCATAACTTTTCTTAAGAAATCTTTCGCATCTGGACTAATATCTTTCCATGCTTCTCTTGGTGTAAAATCCCATCTTCCAATTCTAACCAATTCCAAAAGTAAATCTTTTCCTTCTTCTCCTTCTTCATCTACATTAAAAGGTAAATATCCTCCACTTAAAAGAAGAAAGGTAACAACTCCAAGTGACCAAATATCACATTTATAACTATATGGTTTCATAGATAAAACTTCTGGACTTACATAATTTGGAGTTCCACATGCGGTTTGTAACAATGAAAAATTTGCTTGATCTTTGTCAATTTTAATACTCAAGTTGAAATCTGCTAATTTAACTTCACCATTTCTTGTAAGCAGTAAATTCTGAGGTTTTAAATCACGATGAATAACTCCATTTTCTTTACAGTGTTTTAATGCTTGTGCAAGAGTAAAAATAACTTTTTTCACATCTTCTTCTGTATAACTTTTAGTTGCAAGTGATTCAAATAATTCACCTCCATCTACATATTCCATTACAATATACATTGCTTTTTCTGTATCGTAGTGATCAAAAATTGCAACGACGTTCTTATGAGACAAAGAACTTAAAATGTTGACTTCTTTATGAAGTCCAGTTAACTCTCGTTTCGATAATCCACCTTTACGGATAATTTTTACAGCAACTACATCCATAGTTGTCTTAAGTTTTGCAAGGCGAACTTGTGCGTAGGATCCAGTTCCGAGGATTTTATCGGTGAGAAGGTATTTCTTATGAAATTCTGCAAGTTTGGGGTCACGGGAGGAAGAAATCCCACGGCCTGAGATATTGAGGCGAAGGGATGTTAAAAGGGAATCCATTTACAAGTTGTTTTGGTGTTTTATTTTATGGCAGGATAGATTTGGAATCTTTTTACGCTGTTTCTTTTGGTTGCTTTGAAAATACCGGGAACTTTGATTGGTATGTTTGTCAGTTAAGCAAGGGTAAATTAATAATTTACTACTAAAACATGCACCACATACGGTTTTTGTCACAAGTTAAAGTACAAATGTTCCGTGTTCCAAATTATTCAGTGAAAGTACCGCCAGGTCTCCGCATTGGAACGTAATAATATGTAACGGAATATACTCGTTAATGTTTCATAGTCAAAATATGAGTCAATATATACTAAATTACGGTGAACCATTGAATTTTAAATGATTCAATAATTAACGTTATGAATTATATGGTGGTGATGCGCCCACTCCGGGCAGAGAAAGGACAAATTTACGACTTCTTATTCAGCATATCCGTTAGAGAACCTTATAGTAATTTATCTGTAAAACTTCAAGACATACATTGTCCTACGGAAACAATGAGACAAAGATAAAAGTAAAACTTTATACAAACATAAGATCATCACTACTTCACACTCCATAAAATTCTTCTTTTTTTATATAGAAAAATATTGTTTTTGTTCTATTTTGGCACAAAAGTTAACTTCTGCCGCCAAGGTATTTTGTGGTTTCCCGAGAAAATATTTTGTTTTTTTTTGATTTGTTATGATTCTTTTGGGTATTTGCCCAAAATAATACCCTTTTGGAATTAACAAGGATAGAGTAGATTAGATTTTAAGGGAGTTTTGTGGTCGTGCCAATTGAGTCCGAGGACCTAACCCGCACGAGCCTGCGGCCTTGCCCTTACTCTCTACAAAAAAGCTATTATTGTAATTACGTTATTTCCATTAACAGGTTTTCTAGATTTCTATGTGTTTTACCATTTGAGAATGTTGAAATGTAGTACAAAAACACTTTATTAATAATTTGAGTGTTTTAGAAATGTTTTACACAGAGAATAAAGAATATTTTCCCTTCAGAATTTTCCTGTAAAATCTATGAAATGATTGCTATAACTCATACTAATCTTAACACTTACTAAAAAGTAGAAGCTTAAAAAAATATTGTGTGAGATTTTTTTTAATGTTTAATGCTAACTCGACCAGTTGGTGATTCCAAAAAAAACTATTTTCAAACCACTAAAACAAATTTAGTAACTCATATTCAAAATTAAGACTAGAAAGAGCCTCTTCTTTCTGGTGAAGACTATGCAGAGCAGAGTGGTGTGTCAAGTAGATTGAAAATTGAAAAGCTAAAATATATTCTTTCTTATATTGTGCACTTGTGATAACCGTTATATATACATGAAAACGCCACAACATTTAAAATAATAATTGATTAAATAAAAAAACCTTTGTGTTTCATCAATTATTATCTTATGCAGTGAAGTCTGTAGTATAAAAATTTTGGAGATGTGAGGTAACATGCATATATGTATATATTATATAGCTTATAGGACATAATATGTAGAGAAGTGCCACAGGACAACTGTAAAATATTAGAAAAATAAAACACATAGAAAACCCGGCAAAATGAATCTACAATTGGAAAAGACACAACAAGATATGAAATGTAAAAATACCGCAAGATCATTTTATAACGTTAGGACACATCTTGAAAGAAGAATATAAGCAACTGTAATACCAGTGGTATACATGCATGTGTGCCAGGAATACAAATATAAAATAGATTTCGTTGTACTCTTATTTAGGTATTAGAAAATAAGTCTGGTGTTGAGTTTTTTTATTGTAGTTTCTAGTTTGTCCTGGATAAGAATAATAACCTTTCGTTAATAGGATATCTTCCTTTTGGATCGAAACCTATCCTGATAGGAAATTAGAATTTTCAATGATATAAATATCGGGAAAAAAGAACTCTTTTTCAATAATGCTAAAAAAACTGATAGATGCTAAGCTATATTGTAAAATTCACGAGGTATCTTATACCATTCATCAACTAAATAATAAATTAAAGATCATTGATCAAAATTTTCAAGGACCAAATAACGAATTTTGCGGGGTTGTAAATAATAATTCATAAAAAAATTGGCTTTTGAAGATTATTTAAAGTTATCACCAATACAAAATGAACCAAAGAATTGCAATAAAAGTATTAGCATGCAAGCAGTATATCCTAATCAAATATCTGGTTCTAACATATACCATCCACGGGAGTTGTATCATGATCTTCCTTAAGCATTTTTTCTTAAGCTCACCAAAACTTAAAAATATCTTGACCTTAATAAAATAGTAATTCAACTATAAGAGTGAATAGAAACTATTCTCTCTTCGCTGAACCCCTAAGAAGACCAAGATGTTGTAAATTAACTTTTTGCTTTCTTAACATATGTAGACAGCTACCTAACACCATGTATCTAGTGTAGAATCAATTCTAAAGTATTTTAACAAATAAAACATATATAATTTACCAGAAAAAGAAATAAATATTAAAAATTTGTATGTATATACACTGAATTTGAATATCAGTAATACTTGCTTCGTTTGTTAAAAATGTAAGAAAAACTTTTCCCACAGAAATAATACTGTTGATTACAAATTTTACCTATGTTATTGATGAAGAATCATATTTTTTATATAATCCATTTCGAAAGAAAATTTTCTTGGAACATATCGTGGACCTAATCCGAAATATAGAGCTCATATTAAGAAATCTGACTATGTCTTACTGTCTAAAGGGCACTGCAAGCGTCCATTTGAAGCAGGTAAGGAGCTTCCAAACTGTTCACTTAAAACCAAGCAGACAAAAATATGGTGCATTTATTCTCGTTACTAATAGGAAAAATACCTAGTTAACTTTACTAAGGGAACGAGATGGTTAGCTGTTTGTCACCCACGTATGTTGATAATAAGCATTCATAATACCAATGTTTCATCATTTATAAATCTAAGATGGTGTATTTAATAACTAATTGAACAAAAGCCAGATTAGAAATTAGAATTAGTAACCTGATTTCTATAGGTAGCAAATATTAAATGCCGATAGCTCTGAATCAGAATAGTGTAATACATTTTGTCTCATTTGCAAATGATCGCACTAGATTAAACTTAGCAAGATTCCACACCTTTCTATAGATTAAAGCTGCTTAAAATATTATATTCTAAATATAAAGATCACACCTGGAAAACTGGCTTGCTGTTTCTTTCACAAAGTTTTAATGCAGATGGTACCAACGCAAGTTTAACCAAATCATTCCTTAACAAACCTAGTAACCATGAAAGAAAAACACAATATAACTCACTGGTTAAACGATTAAAGTTAAAATATTCTAGTTTCATATCTATCTTCTAAGTTTTTGTTGGGGTTATACAAACATAATTAAAGCTAGACTTTATTGAGGAAAAAGGTAAGCATCATTATCCATGTCATCTGTTTCACAAATTATCCAGGTATCGAACTTCTGTTTCATAATGTACCGTGTCTGCAATTTCCATTCTATCTCTGAGCCACATAGGCTTCCAACATCTTTACGTTATATTTTTTTAGATATTATAGTACTTTTAGTAATTATACTAACTTCTTTGCCGGAAATGCTGTAACCTTATCCCCAACATTTTTACAGATTAGAATCCATATATACATATATTTATACGATTAGAGAATAGTTCTGAACTTGTTTTCAGCCCCTATCACCCCCTGTTCTATGCAAACCCGCAATTGGTCTCATACTATTTCAAGCAAGAAAACAAAATTATATTATCTTTATCTTTATTGGTCTTATTATTCTTATAAATCCTGTTCTCTTCAGTTAAGAGCGATCACCAAAATTCATGATAATTCGATACATGAGGATACTGCGTAATACTGGAGGTGCCAATGAGGCATCAAAACTTCTGATTTAATCTTTTTTATCTCTCACTAATTAGATATGAGAATATATTCATTCTTATAAATCTTGATAATTAACATTTGCAGTACCATCTTATTTTCTGCTTAAATTTATTCAAATTGGGAATGTTACTCATTATGAATATTAAATAACCCATTATAACAGTTCCTAGGACAATAAAAAGAGTATTAATAGGACATCTAGTGGATTTAAACTTTGTTTTATCTAATTAAGCACCAATCAGGGCTTTTCGTTATTTAGTATTTTTCTTGACTATATGCTAAGTTGACTATATTACTGATAACAAGGACATCTTAATAAATAGTGGAATGTGTTTTTTAGATATATTTTTATATACAATATATGGAAGTCTTGACACTGTTCGATTCTAATATATCTGCTTGATATATCTTCAGAGATTTATGATTTCAATTAATATACCGTCGGCACTTTTAAATAATATTCCAACATATCTTCAAAATACTAAGATGCTACTAATATTGAATCAAGCTAAGAAGAAGAAAGATTAAACATTTTTCTTCGAACTCTAATTAAATTAACAAAATCATGAAAAAAAGAAAAAGTATTTTTCAATCCATATGTTTACCGGAAGGTATTCATAATATCGTGCAAATCCATTTAAAGAGGGTTTATTTAACTTCAATAGACATAGCTATATTTTGGATTGACATAGCACTCCCAACTGTACTACCCTTATGTTTTTTTATGTACCGAACTTTATTTATGTGAGAAAAGATAGAACTGGGGTGTAATATCTATATCAAATATACCACCTAAATGAACTTGCTTCGAGTATTCATAATGAAAATATTTAGCTATCACTTGTTTTTTTTGAATTCTTACGTGTTAAGAATTCATGCGTGGCAAATCTCATGTAGTAAAACTATTGGAATAAACCAGGTGCGGCATCACAAGATAGAGTCAATTCAAAGATCATAAGGTAACAAGAAACATTCGGAACTGGGTCTGGGGGGAGGCGTCCTTTGTTTTCTCTTAAAAATGTTTTCTATTAAGTCTGGTCTTAAAAATCTAAAATTCACTGATTCCTACCTTAATAAAACTCTCCCAAATATAGCTTCTCCTTATGTTGAATGACAGGATATCCATTCTCCAACCTTCACTGTTCAATCTGTATTCATTACTTAATACGTCTTTTTCATATTTTCCCATACTTTGTACAAATTTCGAGGTAGCAAGGATATTTAAATATTTTCATCTTTCCACGTCGTCACCTTTACCCTTCCTCCATTAGCAACACCAAAAACTTAAAATACAAAAAAATCACATTTAACTAGAAACTCTGTAACAAGACCACGAAGATGTTGAAAAGGAGTTCCAATTCACTCTATTTCCATATTTGTGTCTGAATGTGCTAGGTAATATAGAGTGATGAAAAACCAATGAAAAATATTTCTCCTAGAAAATTTTGGTGAAGATGTAAAAGGTAGATGGACTTTACTAAATAGCTTGCTAAGATAAATTTTAACCTTGCTAAATAGGATCAAAGTGATGATAAGCCTTATGAAGATTTGTAGTGAAGTTTATATTATGCTCTCAGTTCTACATCATAACTGGGGAAATTATCGAGCTTCCAGAAAAATTATTTCAAGAACTTTCTTAAATACTTGATTCGATATAATTTAAGGCAAAAAATAACGAATATATACATGCTAATTATTCTAAGCTTTGGAAATTAGAATGAGAAATATATAATAATATTTTTCTCTGCGCATTTTACCAATAAATATATGTCTATAGAAAACCATAATAAAATTCAAGATCAAATGAATAAAAAAAACTACATATTCAAATTGTTTAACACAAATAATAATTAATGTTTATATTAAGGTTTGAGATAAACTGCAAGACAAAATTAGCGAGTTCTTGTAAGAAAAACTAAAACAGCTAAACTCAGCTTAATTTTAGAATGTTTGAAAAAAAATGTTTGAAATTTTAAAGTTAGCAAAGATCAAACTTGTTTTCTAATGTTGATAAATTTAAAAGATTTGAAGTTTAACGAGGTAACTTAAGGAAATGAACGTCACTCAAGTTTAGTTTTATTCATATAGCTCAATGCATATTTTGCAAATCTTGAGAATAACATTTTACAAAAAATTTGTTCAGAAGAAATGTCAAGAAATTTAAAGCAAGAACACTTCTTTGTTCTATAAATTATTTTAGAATTTTAAAGTGAAAACTATTTATTACTTGAGTTTTAACTTGTAAAGCCCTTCTTTCCCTTAATAGCGCAAACCATGTTGTGTTTTTCTTGGGTTTCTAGCTTTAACACACTGTATTCTTGCACTTAGGGTTATATTATAGTGATGAATCCTTCATGAACTAGTAGGATTAGGATACTTGATTACAACGTTTTGTTCTAATATATTTTCTTTTTAGTTCTGATAATTTGGAGCTACTCTTTAAAAAGAAACTATGTTTCTGGATTTAAGAAACAATATATAAGAAAATTATCAATAAGAACTCACAGGTTCAGTATTTATAACTAATCGTTAAACTTTTCTCAAATTGATATTATTGTGGAAATTTTTGTTTTCAACTTAGAATAACTGAGTTGGTGGAATTATTTTGAAACCATGAACAATCAATTTACATGTAATATTAGTCTAAATATTCCGGATTTGATTAAATATCCATATTACTCTTTGCAAACCAGGTTCCTCAGGCCTTTCAAAAAAATCTTCTGTTATTATTTCAGTCAAAATGCTGTTTTGAGTTTAATAATTTTCTTCCACTTCATGCTCGCTATCATGGCTTTCTTCAACCAAATGCTGTATTAAACATGCAAGAAAACTATTTCTTGTCTTGTCAATAAATCTAAAACCAAATTCGTTTTCTTTCATCACAAGTATATTAAGTAATTCATCAGGACCAAAAATTATTCTAGAAAAGAACTTGTACAAAAATGAATATCGGGGTTTTTTGTGGCTGAAGAAAATAAAAACAATTTGCAGAAACTTTTCTTTTGTAATCGGAATATTTTTTTTCAATACAAAATCAGTAGTCAAAGATATTTTTAGTTTTGAATCTTTTACTTCAGGAAACAATTCAGGAACAATAAAAACATTTTTTCTTGGATCTAGAAATATAATTAAACTATATAAAACAAAACTTAAAGCACATTTCCCTTCCTTTTCTTGTGTATTGTTTTAATAAAACTTCAGACAAGTCTTTTCTTATTTTTCCATAATCAATATAGTTTCTATAGTCTCAAAATACCTTCGTATTTGTTCTAAAAGAAAGTTGATGAAAACTTTGATCACGAATAAAACTTCCCAATGCTTGAGCTAAAAAAGAAGGTGCAAAAAATATAAAGTTTTTATTTTCAGATAAATTTATATCTTTGAAAAAAGAAATAATTCCTTCTTTAGAATATATTTCTAACATTTCTTCCATTTCTTCTTCATAAAAGTTACATTTTTTAGCTTTTAGTAAGAACTTTTGAACTGTCATATAACTTGATTCTTCTCGACAATTATCCAAAAATAATACATAAACAGATTCAATCCGTAAACGTTGATTTAATAAGGTATTTCTATGTATATACATTAACTCCTTTTTAATTGCCTTTTCACGACTCTTATCAGAATCAACAGCGTTTTCAACAGGAAAGGAAATAGTTTTTTCATCTTCAACAATAGTTAACTTCCCAGAAAGCTTAGATAAAAAGGAATTAAACAAAGAATTTACACTGTCAAGTGTTTTATTTTTCTTTAAAAAAGTATGTAAAAAAGTTCAAATAAACATAACAGGTGCTTTTTGAGTATTTCTTAAAATAATTTCACACCAAAATTTTAGTCTAAAGAAATCATTTTCTTTTTATTGTGTCATATTAAAAACAACTGAATAAATAGTTTTTTTATTCATAAGAATATGATGCACTGAAAAAAAATTTTCTTGTCCACCAAAATCATAAACGCGTAAAAACGTATCTGTAGCTGTAAAACCTGGATCATAAGACAGTATTATATATTGCTCAAAAAATCTTTTTTCTCTGATAGTTTTTTTAATCAACTCATCTTCAAAATTTAAGTTATATTTTGCCTTTAGTTTCACTTCGTCTTTAATAAAATATTTAAAACTTATCGTATTTTTCGCTCTCTGAACACTGAGATAATATTTTGTAGTTGCCTGAAAAAGGATTCGCTAACTTGAAATATTTGTGTATCTTCTAAAACTAAAGTAGATTGTCTTTCTTTTTTTTTAACTTTTTCCAGATAAATTTCTTAAGAAAGAAGTTTTTTCAGTTTTCCCATCACCTAGGAATAAAAAAAACAATAAAATACCCATAAGAATAACTGAAACTTTTTTTAGCCACTCTTATTCTTCGTATTGACTTTGTAAAGCAGAATGAACAAGTTTTTTTCTTAATATTTCACTTTTTCCTTTAGGTTCAATAAAGTTATTGTAAACTTGAAGACCAAATTTAGAAGGGTGTGAATCAACTATTTCTTGTAATTCAATAATATGTTCTTCTGACAGCTTCTTGAATGCATACCTATCAACATATATTAAAATTTTTGTTGTTTTATTAGTTTTCAAGAAGTTCTTAATAACAAAAATAACACCTTTATCTTAAGTATTTTCTTCAATACTAAGAACTTAATATTTTGATAAGAAATGCAGTATTTTTAAAATTCTTTTATTAAAAGATAAATTTTTAAATATATTTCATATTTATTTTGAACTGAATTTGTTTTTAAGCAGAGTAAATTATAATATAGACTATTTTAACTTTATATCTTTTACACTGATTAATTTCAATAAACTGCAATAAAAAAATCACTTCAGGAATATTACACTCCAGAAAACTAGACTAAATATATAATAAAAATATAATCCAATTTATTTAGTTTCAAAATCTTAAGTTTTTGCACATCTTGAAAGTTTTCTTCGCTGAATCTGCAATACCGAAGCATAAAGTAATGAAAACAAAATAAAGTACGCGAGTTCTTTCACAGTAGGAAAACAAAATATAAAACTTACAAATATAGAGTTGACGATATAAAATGGACAATATAACAGGCTAGAGCTAGCATAAAAGAAGATAGTATACTGTATAGAAGACACTTTTTTATTTGATTGGAACCCTTTTACAAACTCATTTAATTCAATTTCAAACTTATTTAAGTGTCTTGGTTTTCTATAGTAATCATAATTCCTTTGAATAAATAATATAATTAAGATACCATGTAATTTCAAAGTTGTTTTTATTCCATCTTTCTTCATATTGTTCTTTAATTTATTTCATCGCTTTCTTTTTTTTTTGAATTATGATTTGTTTTTATAATTTTAGAACATATAGTAATTATCCAAAGAAAGTTCATGTACAAGTACTCATTGCAAAAATATACTTCTATTGTAAATTTGCTAACGTTAATTTAGCCTAAATTAAGGCTAACATAGATGTTTGTTTAAAAATTTACTGAATTTGCCCTCAGCGTTAGTTTACGCGTTAAAATTAGCTTATTGTTGGTGAATTTCTTGGGGAAACTCTAAATTTTCAAACTGAGTTAAAAAGTTTAAGCCTTTGAAAATAAAAGGATAAGGAAAACAAATGGAAACTAATCCATAGGTTGAATATTCAGTACTAAGTTTCTTATTGGCAGCTACTCTGTGCTTTTTGATTACGAATATTGATGAAAGATACCTAAGAAACTTTGATGTTAAGTAGGAGTCAGATTTGATAAGAATTATTAATAATTTTAAGACAATCATTTTGATTCTGATTATCAATAAAGGAATTTACATTCTGATTTTTATCAAATTAGTCTGATTTTACTTCGATTATCAAATAATGATCAATAGTAAATGGGACACCTGGCCTTGGAACCAACGGCCTAACAACATATATTTTACTTGCACACCGCACGATAATACATATAAAAAGAGCATCTAGTTCAGGATTAATCGGCAATTGAATACTCCAAGTGATATGCTCCGTATTTTGAAGAGTTTCATGCGATGACAAAGTTGAAATATAGGTTTTTTTGCCTCTTGGCCCAATGCCAGGTGGCTCAACTTATTATTAATTATTATGAGATTATCACCAGTCAGTCAAAATGGCCTGGGAATTATCAGAATCAACCAATAAGAAAAATACAGGGAAATTTCTTGTTGATGAAATATCAATAAATCAAATACGAGACATAATACTGAGCAAGAACTAACTTTATTCAAAAATTGGAAGCTTTATCTTTTATTTTCTGTCTCTTATTTAGTCTATCCGGTGCAAAGTTTAAAAGCACATACTTTCACATATGGATTCGCAATATCATGAATGAGGTTGGTAAAATTAAAAGAACTTTCAAGCTTAGCTATTTATTATTCTAATTTACTAAAAACAGACTACAGATAACTTATCAGCCTAAATCAGTTGTTTTTAACCAACTAGAAGGTCAGTCTTTACTGTGCTAAAATTGGGTTTGTGACCAAGCTACATTAAGCTAAATAGATACTCCTGTGATTAATAGAAAATTTCTTGGAATTTCCTCAAATAAAACTCAGAGTAACCCTAAGTTATCAATACCTCTAGTTGACTATCATTTCTCAGGATGCTTTGGTACTTGGTATTAGCCGTTCAGGAATATCTAACATTTAAGGGTATCCTTTTTCAGAGTTACTGAGATATTGGAAATAAGATACATTGTTAGGAAGTCTATATTGAATACTCCAATTCTCAAACAAATTTGTTTCTAGACCTAAATTCACCCTTTCTTTCGACTGGTGAGGTTTGTTTGGGCTCTATAGTAGTATTTCTCGAGATATTACATGGATTGAAACTGACAAAAACTGTATTTTTCCCATTATCGACATAAAAAAAATACACTAAAACTGTCCTAAAATACAGAATTAAAGGTTATAGATCATACTTTTTAGTTGTTGGTGGCTCTCTAGTAAAAAATTTATAGGATTATAGTAAAATTGAGTGATTTCGTATTTTCAGATGTGCAGGTTTTCAACATTTGACTTTTTCTATTGAAGTTTAGCTCAGTTACGGTTTAATAGAGAATGAACATCAAGAGAATTTTTTTGAAAAGTTAGTTGTGGTGAATTTTTAGGGTATGAAAAGAATCAGATTATCTATAGAGTTGTTCTTCATGATGTTAGGTTTGAATGTATATTTTATTTTGGAAATCCGTAAACTTAGCGAATAGGACCCTTAAAATTGACCTTTTTTAGGTTTAAAAGTGCTCATGCTCATCAAATACCTTAACAAAATACATGGTTGAAAAGTTTTTTTTTAATTTGAAGAACATTATGAGTGATAATATTGTATCTGAGGAAGATTTTGTGACAAAAACTAATGAATACTATATGCGTTATTCTTAGTAATCATAATTTCTTGATACTCTATATTGTTTGAATCCAATACATTTTTATATTAGTAAGTGCTAGGTTCAGCTTAGATCATTTTGTGGGTTTTGTAGAAATGTTGAAAAGGTATTGTTGATTATATGGCCATTTTACTACATTTTTGAAAAAATCGTTTATAAAGTTTTCAGCACTCCGTAATAACAAAAGGATAAGATACTATTGCGTTATACTAGGCCTAATTGGAATATAAGAGCCAACGTTGATAGTTTACAGAGGTGGTGTAACCTTTTCTTCATCGCCTTATGATCGATATGAATTGAATGAGATATATTTTGGGGTTATCTCTTACTCCACATAAAATAAACTGCTTTAAATTCTAAATCTTATTATATAACTAGAAATATATTTAAAAGTACTTTTGGAATCTGTGTTTTGTTTTTGATAACTCAATAAAAATAACTGAGAGATGAATTTTTAAAATACTTAGTAATTTACCCAAAATACAGGTTCAACTGCAACGAACAGAATATAAAGCATCTTCTAGTGCTCATATAAAAAAACTTAAAACCTGTAGTTGAGAATAGTTTAATAGATAAGTCAAAAATTTATAATTGTGTTTTACATAAAAAGTGAGCGAGATACAAGAGAAACAAAAATATGACTTGAAATTGACCAATATTATTGAAATATTGAAATATGTAGTATAGCCCTGGTATTTCCGTATAAAAAAAATAAATAGGCTAAAATATATTGATAAATAATATTTAAAATATTTTAGAATATTTTTTGATTTAAAAAATAAGAAATATAGGCTAACAGAAATGCTTTTTTCTATGGAAAATCTTCATATGCTAAATTTTGCATTTATATTCGGATATGAAAACGTACGTAACTCCTGATTACCTTCTTAAAAAACTAAACTCATTTTCTTGTTATACAGAAAACTAAAATATATCTTCAACGGTATACTATAACTTTTCTGAAAAAGAGTTTAGGCCAAGGTACAGGCATTTCTATACGAAGATTATGGGAAATTTTCGCTATCGCGAAGAAATACATTCTGTTTTGAGAAAGTTGGTATTGGTTCAAGTACTTTAACTTAATTTATCTATAAAGCTTTTGATGATAGCTCTTTAAATATTTGTGTAAAATTTTATGAAACAACGTTTGGACAGAGATAGAGCCATTTCCATATGATGATTTTACATTAATTATGTTAACTTATGTAGTACTTTTTGTTTTTTTCCAAGTAAGTAAAAAATTAGGAGAAACTAGATAGTAAGAATTAAAAATGAAAGTGATTTTGAATTATATATTTTAGGCTTTATTACTCTTAGTTGCTGCTTAGTGTTAGTGGAATTAGGATGTGAAAATCTTGGGCAATATTGAGTCATGAATGATCCATTTTCGAGAGAATTTCTCTCGTTTTCTCGAAAATCAGATATTCTTGGTAAAATCCTTCTCGAGAAGCTCTCGTTATCTCGATAAAAAAATCTAAATGATGTCGTAAAATAATTGATATATTAAAGATGAACTGAAATAGAAACTTGGGAAAAGTAAAATGGACATTTTGATGATAATTTATATATTGAGATATTTTATAGTTATGAAATACTTATGAATTTTGGAATATATATAAATATTCTAAAAAACCTATATTGAACTGAATAAAAACTAAGAACTCAGGTCTCTTGAATATTATTAAGGATTCCTTCTTATAATATACCTAAAAGAAATTATGAAGAATATAATATTATTAATATTGGAGTATCTATATATAGAGAAAACAAGAACAAGATAGAACACTGGTTGTTTATCAAGATATTTTGGAGTATCTCTTATTGAAAGATTTATTTTTTTACGCAAGAATATTCAAATATGTATTTAACAAAAATTTACTGGAATATTACAAAAATAAACAGTTTTACTTATTTTACGCAATATTTATCAACCAAGAATATTTAAAGTGGTCTTAAATAACATACAAGATATTTTAATCAAGTGTGTCCCATAACTAGAATAATAAAACCATTCAAAAAGATATATATCAAAACAACCATAAAGAATGAAGTTTTCCAATTTGTTTCTATACTTTCCTCTGACCTTCTCCAAGTTAAATACAGGTGAATATAAGAATGAAAAGAATATATATGATATGAATTCTATCTCAAGAGCTTTGGACAGCGGTTTTGAAGTTACTGTTCAAGATTGTGATATTTTGGCAACTGAAAAATTTAACGAGTGCAGAGAAACGGTGGATACCGCCTTCCAGGCCGCACTGCGTGCTCTACCAGATGATAAACTTATCCAAGTAATAGATATTTTTAGTAATTCCGCGTTGACTGACGAAGAGACTGGGGAACAAGTGATAGAAGCTCTTGGGGAAGGTGTATTATGTAATGCAGAAGTTGAACAAAGCTTTGTTGAAGTAGTATCCTGTGCTAGTTTATGTGAGGACGAAGGGTGTGATGATGTTCGTGGAGAACTTAGAGAATCCTTACAAAGTTATGGAATTAGAGTTGGATGTGATTTTAGTTTAGCTGAAGAATGTAGAGAAAGCAGTTCTGCAGATTATTTTGGTAGAAGTGTGTTAGTAAGTGTTATTGGTGTGTTGGGAATTATTCTACAAGGAATAAACTAAATATATAAATAATTGGGAGAATTGTTTTTATTCTTTAATAAGATATCGAAAAATTTGTTTTTAATTTCCTTGAACTCATTGTCTGTGAATAAGATTTTTCTTGTTTGTTGTCCTTTGAATAGGAAGAAAAACGTTGTGCTATTAAAGTCAATAATTAACTGGGATAACTTTTAGTGTACTAATAGGACTCCAACTATTTTCTTTTCTTTTCTTTCAACTTAGAGTCAAGATTGTACTGTTTGAAAAATGTACCACACAAACTTTTCTTTTTCGTACATCCGGATAAATGCCCGGAAAGAAAAGTCACCATCTTTGGAGAAAGTATATTTTATCACTTATAAAATAAGTTAGTCATATTTGAATAAGTTTATATACCCAGAAAAATATGTTTGTCATGTTGTTTAAGATGTGTGTTTTTATCAGATTATCTTATTAAAAGAACAGTTTGAATATCTATTAATGGTGAAGAAAACAAAATTCAACAAACATACTTTTCTAAGAGTTCCTGTTTTATAAAATCGTGAGTTATAAATAAATAACAAAAACAAAACAAAAAAAGAAAATGAAGTTTCAAAAGTTACTTGGACTTGCTCAAGCAGCTGTACAAGATTTTAAAACTAGAGATCTTCGTATTGAAAATATTGCAGCTTGTTTTATTGATATGGTAAAAGTCAGTTCTGAGTTAACACTTATTCATCAAGATTGTAGTTTTCCAAATAATAACGATATTGAAGTTTGCCTTGCTCCATTTAATATAGTTCTAGGGGATCTTTTGGGTGACTTATCTAATGAAGATCTGGAGGAAGTTGGTGAAATTATCAAGAACTATGAGTTGTCCCTTGAAGAAAAGGCTGAGCAAATTACTGCTATAATCGGTAATCATGGAGTATGTACTCCACAATTTATTGGGGTTTTACCTCGTATCGCTTTCTGTTTTTATAAATGTGAAGATGGATTTTGTGAGGCTAATGAAGCTAAATTGGGAAAGGAAGTGACTAAAATTGTAGCAAAGTTTGGATGTTTGTAAAGTATTTGATGAAGTTCAGGAACCAATTGATGATGAGGATGGAAGTGTGGATGAAGAGAGTGGAAATACTGCAGAAATTTCTAGAGATATTAGGACTAGTATTTTTGCTTTTGTTATTACATTGGTATTTGTAGTTGCGAATTAAGCAAGAAAAGATTTCTATATTCCTGAAATTACTGTTTGTAGTTTTACATTACAAGTTTAGGTTCTTTTTGTATGAAAGAAGAAAACTTATTTGATAATTCACAAAGAGAAAAACTGGCAGAGACTATTTTCAAATCGACACAAAGAAAATTTTCGTCTTCAAAACTGCTAAAAGAAAGCATAAATTAATGCCGAGGGTGTATTTTTATTCATTCATATCTTTTACAGCCATATCTTACTTGTTGATAATATAGCATTCCAATGAATTAATTTCAGCTGTGCAGTTTATTTGAGAAATATTTATTTTGTTGAGACTAAAATTTTCCTAGATATAGAATTAAAGTATTGGTTTCAATTAGGTTTTTTTTATTGTAACGTGAATCACGATAGTTAACGGTAACTTTCGGATATTTTTGTCTTCCGTTAATAACGGTAAACAAAATTGGAATTTTACCGTTGAACGGAATTATCGAGGAATTAACGGTATTCCTAATAAGAAAAATGAGAAACGGTACGCACCGGTATGTTTTGGTATATTCGAAGAAATAGAAATTTTCTCTTCCTGATTAAAGTCAAAAAGAAACAAGTCCAGAAAAAACAACAACTTGTGTGAACCAAAAAAGTTTGTACAAATAGATATACCATTGGTTCTTAAACATGAACAAACAATCACTTGTTTGCTGAAGGTTCAAGAATAGTTGTCCTCTATTTGTTGGAGATTGCTCTTAGTTGAGCTGTCTGAAAGACGTATTTGTTTGTGATGAGAAACAATAAGACTGGTTTAACGTAAAAAGAACTGACCGAATGAACTAATATTATGTTGAAGTAATTTTTATCGAGTATAATCTTAGATTTTTTTTTGCTACGTTTTCAAAAAGAAGTAAACTTTATATTAGTTTTGGTTAGAAAACATGCAAAAATCATAAAAAAAATATTTTTCAATAGTTAAGGAAGGGAGAAAATCTGCACCAATAGGATAAAGAACATTAAAAAGTCAATATTAAAAGTATTTCTACAACTTCAGTCACTTTGTTGCATTCATTTTCATTTTATAACTTTTACCAGGCATGTTCTTTTTCCCTCTATATTCATAGTGACCGTGAGAGAAGGCTCTTCAGGATCTAAAGCTGCTTATTAAAATAACTAAAAGCTATCAAGCGATCTTTGCGAGCGTTCAAAATATTGATTCATTATTTTTCCACCAAGCCAAAAGATAACTATCTCCCGCAATGACGTCAAGATCCAAGTAGCACAATAACTCTCCACGGCTTGGTTCAATGATGGCAGCTGGTCTTTAACTGTTTGCACCTTCAAGTAATAAGCAAAAATCCAACATAAGTTTTTCAATACTTGAGTCATTGGAGCATCACAACCTAAGCACTTGTACTTATCCATCTCTAGAACAACTTCTTCAATAACATCCTTAAGCTAACCACTCTCTCTCTCGGCAGAAAAAAACTTACATCTCTTGTCTAAAAGTGACGTTATCCTGTAATTTCGTGCATGTTCCACTACTCCCATGTATTTTGGAATATAAGAAGTGAAGATCGAAGAAATAGTGCGAAGAATAATGCTATAAAAGTAGACAGTATTGAAAAGGCAGTGGCTTCTATAGTAAGTTAAGACTATGGGGAAAACAATTAGTTTGCTAGACCATTTCTTAGTATTATGGTATTATTAGTTTGTGAGTAATGTAATATTGGGTTTATTGGAATACATGAGAACTATCAAGACATCAAGAAGTAGGAGATTTCTTAAATAAGTTAATCTCAGAGTTAGAATTTGCAAATATCACTGTGATAGATTATATTTTTTTTAATGATACCAATCACCTTTGATAAAAATAAGGGGAAGTTATTTAACTTAAAAAAACAAAATATCACTTTTTTGCCATAAACACTTCAGAAAAGTTGGCAGAATACGAGTTTCTCAAAAACCTAAAACAAAAATCTTTCTTAATTTAAACTAATCATCTCCGTGCCAATTTATATGTGTTCTTACGCATGTTATCATATGTAAAAGTTAAAAAAATACGGGTTTTTATATAAGAATTTGCAGTAATATGATAGAGATTTGTATAATTAAAGCCAATAAAAACTTCAAGGTTTATTTTTTTTCTCTAAGTTACTAGAAATTGGTTTTAGATAAAGTTAGAGTCAAAGTTCTTGATATTTGACCTATTTGTAGTTCAACTTTGGTTATTTTAAAGTTGAGTTTGGAGTAAAGTTAAACTAACCGAAATAACTATTGCTTAGATTAATAGAGAAGTTCTTCGAGTGTCCTCGAACAAAACTCGGAGAAACCCTAAGTTATCAATACCTCTAGTTGACTATCATTTCTCAGGATGCTTTGGTACTTGGTATTAGCCGTTCAGGAATATCTAACATTTAAGGGTATCCTTCTTCAGAGTTACTGAGATCTTGGAAATAGGATACATTGTTAGGAAGTCTATACAGAATACTCCAATTCTCAAACAAAGTTGTTTCTAGGCCTAAATTCACCCTTTCTTTCGACTGGTGAGGTTTGTTTGGGCTCTATAGTAGTATTTCTCGAGGTATTACTCGGATTGAAAATGACAAAAACTGTATTTTTCCCATTATCGACTTAAAAATACATTAAAATTATCCTAAAAAACAGAATTAAAGGTTATAGATCATATTTTTTAGTTGTTGGTGGCTCTCTAGTAAAAAATTTATAGGATTATAGTAAAACTGAGTGATTTCGTATTTTCAGATGTGCAGGTTTTCAACATTTGACTTTTTCTATTGAAGTTTAGCTCAGTTACGGTTTAATAGAGAATGAACATCAAGAGAATTTTTTTTGAAAAGTTAGCTGTGGTGAATTTTTAGGGTATGAAAAGAATCAGATCATCTGTAGAGTTGTTCTTCATGATGTTACGTTTGAATGTATGTTCTCTTAGAGATCTGTAAACTTAGTGAATAACCTTTTTAAGGGTTTAAAGTGCTCATCCTTATCAAATACCCTGACAGAATGTATGGTTGAAAAGTTTTTTTAATTTGACACATTGTGGGTGATAATATTGTATTTGAGGAAGACTTCATGACCAAAACTAACAAATACAATATGCTTTATTTTCAGTAATCATACATTTTTGATACTCTATATTGTGTGAATCCTATAAAATTTCATGCGAGTAAGTGCTAGGCTCAGCTTAGATCATTTTTTTGGCTTTATAGAAATCTTGAAAGATATTGTTGATAATATGACCATTATACTACATTTTTGAAAAAATCGTTGATAAAGTTTTCAACACTCCGTAATAACAAAATTAATAAAATACTATTGCTTACTAGTAGGACTAGCTTGAGTATAAGGCCCAACGTTGACAGTTTACAGAGATGGTGTAACCTTTTCTTCATCCCCTTATGATCGATATGAATTGAATGAGATATATTTTGGTGTGATTTCTTACTCCACATAAAATAAACTGCTTTAAATTCTAAAACTTATTATATAACTAGAAATATATTTAAAAGTACTTTTGGAATCTGTGTTTTTTTTTTGATAACTCAATAAAAATCACTGAAAAATGAATTTTACAATTACTTAGTAATTCACCCAAAATTCAGGTTCAGCTGAAAAGAACGGAATATAAAGTATATTCTAGTGCTGAAATATAGGAACCAGCTATTATAAATAGTTTTTAGGATGAGTACAATAGATTACAATGATATTTATCATAGGCATTGAGCAAGATACAAAAGTAACGAAAATATTACTCGAAAATAACATGTATTTCAGATATATAAAAGTTCGTAGTTTAACCATAGTATAATCCAGTAAAAGTAAGAGCAAGAACTGTAAGTTCTTAGAATATACTAGTCAGAGTATCTTAAGCTTGTACTTGGTTAGAAAAGACGAAGTATAGAGTAAGAAAAACAACTTTTGTTGAGACAAGTCGTTGTTTTCAAATTTTTAGCAGAACTCTTGAGTCTTAAAATTTCCATAAAGCATATTCAACTCATTGTGGAATAATATTATATCCAATTAGCTACTAGTAAATAAAAATACCTTTTTAGGGGTAGATTTTATGTTTGTTAAAACCAAACTTGAGCTGTGTTAGAGCTCATTCTTTGTTATGATTATATTAATTCTCTCGAGATAAGTGCGCTATTTTGTATATTCTTAAAATTATACCTGCTGAAAGAGATATATATTAAAAAAATCAAAGCCTAGAAAGAAAGAGTTTTCGAATTGTATATCTCAGGTGTGGTTCAACTCACGTTAACCATTATCTTCTCTCAAGTATTGCTTACTTTGAGACAGTTTTAAAATTAAATAAGAGTATTCAAGAAACCTCAACACGAAGAATATCTTGTTTCTTGCTAGCAAAAAAATGAGAAATCCTTGTCGCATTAACGTTAGGGTTAACGATAATATTAACGTTAAGAAGCCGGTTAACGTAAGGCCCACCTTGTCTACAGTACTTTTCTTGTTAACGTTAATCTTCCATCTATAGCTATGTCTAAACTAGCCAAACTTAAGAATATTCTTGAGATAGATTTATATTTAAAAAAATTTTGGGAAATTTCCTCAAACTTGTTTCCGACAAAATTCCAGTTCCCAGTTTCCGTTATAAAGCCAGTTCAATAATTATTAGCACCAAAATCACTACAATTAATATCTCACCCTTATTTATGTCATAACATAAAGTTCGGTTAACTAGTTACGAAAAAGCGCTAAAAGAAATCAATAAAAAAGAAACGTCCTATATTTTCTACAGTAGAATAAGATTATGAAACCAAATAGTCAAGTAACTGGAAGTACTGAACTTGACTTTACATACTTCACCCGTTCCACTGAAATAGAATCCCAATCTGCCCAGAGCGAATCCGGTTTACAAACACTGCAGCTTCATCAATCTATTCCGGCGAGTAGTGTTACTTTTAATCCACAATTAAACGATTTTTATACTGCAAAAGTTCTTTCATCTTATTTTAACACCAATGCTCAAAATGCGAAGTTGTATCTGTCTGCCGAAGAGAAACGAAAGATACGCAAAAGCACTTCTATAGGAAAATACTGGAAAAAAATCCTTGCATCAATCACAGTTATTGGATTATTTTCACTTTTTTCTATTGGATTAATGTTTTTTTTGGAAACTGAAGAAAATCAACAACAAATAGCGCAAACTCAGGCACCAACTTTGGATCCAACAATATTCCTTTCTTGTGAAGATGATCTCGCACAAAGTATGCGTCAGTTACTTGAAGCTTCTCGTGTTGATTCTTCTTCTGGAGTTTTGCGAATTAACAATGCGGTACTACCCTGCATTCCAGTTGATCCTTTGAAAACTTTTAAACAAGATCTTACAGAAGAAATAACAAACTTCTTTTTTAGTGATTGTGATATAAGAGTAGTTGCAGAAAATGCATTTAGTGATTCTTCACTTAGTTCTATGAGTACTTTGCAGTTATGGATAACTGGAGATTTACTTTATTTTGGTGATCATAATCTATCATCTCTAGGAAGTTTTTTCGCTATAGGAACAGAAAATCAAAAGTTTATTTTACCAAACACATTAAGCAGCAATCTAATTGTTTTAGGACTGCGAAACTTAGATTTTCAAGATTTTACAGTAATACCAGATTTTTTTGAAACATCTGTTTATATCTATGTTGCTTTTGAAAATATTGGATTGAATGATAATACAATTATTCAATATAGAGATGCAATGGAAACTTTTCAAGAACAAAAAAATCGTGCTCCCTTTGTAATGGACCGTTCAGATTCTATACGAAGTTTTTTAACTTTTGCAAGTGAACCTAAATTAACAACAATTCCTTCTCGAATGTTTGGTGCAAGATTAGTTCAAGGAATTGGAATGGTTTTACAATTTTCTAATCTACCTGAATTAACTACGTTTGAAGATGGAGTATTCTTAGATCAATTTAACTTCGCATCTGAAGTTTGGGTGAGAGAATGTCCTAAATTTACAGTTTTACCTGAAGCTTTTAAAGAATTGAGAAGTTTAGTTGCTCTTTCTTTTTTGAATACTAATTTAAGTATTATTCAAGATAATTTTTTTAGTGAAATGCATATTTTAACACTTAGTTTTGAAGGATCTCCTATACAGCCAACTTGTGATGGGTTGTCTGATTTTCGTACAAAGTATGGAATTAGAGAAAGTACTGTAATTGACGGACTTGACTGTGAAGAATTATTTTGAATAAAGTAATTTTGCTCAAAGGAAGTTGGTTTTGAAGTTTTTTTTTTCTGTTGTCTCGTGTTAATTTAAATTTCTTGTCTTAAAATAAATATTGGTGATCTTGTTTTAAAAAAATAATTTTTTCAAAAGTGTTGGTTAGGAATTATTCAAGATTGTCATCTATGGTTTAATCTCTTCTTGTATATAGTTAGAGCATGAGATGAGGAACAATATTTTTTTGTCCAAATAACAGATATTCCACCCAGCGTTGCGATGATAACTGAAAATCATAATCCCTTCAGATAGTTAAGAAGAAGCATTGCACCAAGTTATATAATTTAAGTACTTTGCATTTTCTATGTCCTTTAGGGCGTTTCTCACTAAAAAAAATAATTGGGGAAAACTTACAGAGAGTTTCAATGATGTTAGTACTTGCTCAACTAGAAGTATATCCCGCACATACACTGACATTGAAAGCAGAGGTGTGTTGATTCTGAAACCAAGGTTTATAGATTAATACTTGAATCTTTAATTCTAGGGCAAGCCTCTTAATATGCTCACTTAATTTTTCATTTTGAACTTCTGGCTATCTGTACCTGTACGACGAACTCAAGTTCATGATCAAGTAGAAGTGCAGAAGGAGTAAGTTTCTGTCTTGCTCTGATTTCTAGGCCGAAAAAAATAACTTCCGTAGCTAGGAAACATAGATTGTTTTACCAGAGTAGATCTACTTACTTAGTATAGTTGGTTTATCGTTGATTGTGCCTAACTCTTGGTTTGGTAATTTACCAAGGCAGAATTTGCGAGTTGATGAACCTATATATCGTCCTAGCAACTGATAAGATATTACAAAGTGTCGTTCAATAAAAACTAAATGCTGTTATAGAATGTAATCATGATGAAGACTGTGTATATAGGCTAGAAATAGTGAAAAAAAATGTTTTGTGAATAGCAGTTTTCTAATTCTGTCAGGTTAAAGGACTTAGATGTAGATGCTCATTTGCATTTATTTTTGTTTTAAGTCTATATAATATAATCTATTATACTTCTGACATGTGAATATCAGCAAAAAGTACTAATCACTTGCTCGGTATTTCAAATTCATTTCATACAGGAAAGCATATTTGGCAAAACTTGTTTATTTTCTTAATATTGTAAGAGAACAAGATTTGAATCAACAAATCTAACAGAAAATAGAAGGAGTTAGAAGCTTTTATAAAATGTTGTTCATCGCAAAATCTAAAAAACTTTGAAGCAAGAAAGAAGAAAGTTTAATTTGATTTCTTTCTTATAGTTGATAATCAACCAAAAAAAAATCATGGCTACAACAAATAGAAAACTTATGTTCTCTTTGTACATACGATGATAAGTTCGGATCAAACCGGATTTTGAAGCATTTTGATTTTTTCTCCATCATTTATAGTGTTCTCTTGCACCAAAGAACCCTGTCTTATTTTTTCTGGAGAAAGTTTATGCCTTTCCAGTAAGAAGTCTCATGTAGACATAATTTGTGTAGTCTTTGCTCCATTTCCAACTGATAAGAAAATAATTAGAGCAAACAAATGGGAATATATGTTAAAGCAAAGTTTATCTCTTCAGGGTTTTTGATATTGTTCAGTGTGCTTTGATATCAAATAATACTTTCGAACCGTATAGATAAACTAACTAATATACGCAAACTACTAATTTATGTCAACAAAATGTTTTCTACATTGACGTAGCTTTCAACTTTTGTTCCTTTTAGTATTTTAACGAATTTTAGTTACCGAAAGCCTTCCCATGGAATAAGAAAATGGAAAAGCGGCTGTCTGTTACTATTAGGCATTGGATATGACAAGAATTATCAACAATTATTTGATAATCATTTTGATTCTGATTATCAGCAAAAGAAGTGGAACTTTAGGTTTAATCAAAAAACTTCGATTCTATTTTGTTTATATAATAATAGAAATCAATGGTTGGAGAACTACCAGAATCAATCAATAAGCGAAGTAAAGGCAGATTTCTTACTGATAACATATCAATAAATCAACTTCCACCCCTGGTTACTATGAAGTATAAGCAAATAAAACTAGAATATGTAAATAAGATATAATCTACAAACTTAAGATAACTCTCATCGCCAATATAATGAAATGCCTTAGTGATCTACAATATAAGATCACTATATCTTCCTGTACAGCCTTCAATAGTCTGATATAACATGGGAACAAGGAAACTCAACAACAGTATTCAAATTCCTTCAATACAATATATTTCTTAATATTTAGTAAAGAATGTACTTTTAAACACTTTTTTTCATCCAACACGAGTCAAATGCTTTAAAAATATCAATTTCTCTTTTAGAGAATAATTAATTTGCAAATATATCTAGAAAGGCCATAAGGCCCATTTAGGAATAACAAATCAAATTGAAGAAATAACAAAAATAATGAAAAGATTTTTTACAACAAGTGTAAAACTGCTGAACCACAAAGAAATATCCATAATAAAAATAAATGATGGAAAAATGAACTCATTTTCTTTTTCTCTTTTGAATGAAATTCAATCTTCTTTAAAATCTGTTCCACAGTCTTCAAAAGCAATACTTATCCAAGGAAATGAAAACGCTTTTTCCGCTGGTTTTGACCTTTCAGTTATGCTTTCAGGAGATAAAAATAAAACAGCGGATCTTATTCAAAAAGGTTCTAATCTTGCTCTCGATATTTATAAGCATAAACTTCCTATTGTAGCAGCTTCTTCTGGCCATTCTCTGGCAATGGGAGCAATCCTGCTATTAGCCTGCGATCTTAGACTCGGTTGGAAAAATACTTCTCAAGTTTTCTTTTTATCTTCTTAATTCCTTTTAGGATGCTAAACGGTCAAAATATGGTTTGAATGAGGTAAATATTGGAATGAGAATCCCGATTATTGGTCTCGAACTCGCAAAGAAAAAGATGTCACCAAGAAATCTCGATCTGCTTTTGGCACAAGGAAGAATTTTGAGTGTAAATGAAGCATGTGGAGATGCTGGATATTTGGATGAAGTCTTTGAAGGTGAAAGCTATGATGATTTTATACAGTTTTGCATTTCAAGAACTGAAGAATTAGGAAATTATATTAAACAACCGGCACATTATGAAATTAAAAGGGATTTAAGAGAAGACATATTATCTAAAGAAGAGGAGTTTAAAAAAGATATTGATTTATATAGACTTTAACTACTATGAAAATGCTTCACAACAACATAAAAGTTGTGAAGTTTTCATCATTTCAAAAACATTTGGACAAAAGTGTTTTCGTAATCCACCTAAATAACTATTTTCATATACTTCTAAACCAGCTTTACAATCTTTTACTTCATATGCTCCAACTCTATGATGCCATAAATGCACTAAAGACAAATCTTTTCCCCATTTTTCTTTAAACTCTTTTCTATATTCTTCAAAACGAACATATCCATCCTTAAACTGATTCCGATCTCCATATCCCAAAGGATAAATATCTTCTCTTTTCAATAATTCTAATCCAAACTTTCCTAATCCACGAGTTAAATTCGCATCTTCACCGTTTTCACCTTTGTCTTCAAAGAATCCAGTAAACAATTGAGGTCCTTGTGCTCCCCATTGACCAATTTTATACCCATCTCGAAACATCTCCATTAGCTTCAAAAGGACATGACGATTTTCTTTGTTCATCTTTACAAATGCGTTATTTAATCTTCCTTCTTCTTCTTCTGCTAAACCATCTGGAAATTTTGTAACATCTTGAAAAGCAATCATATCTAAATCCATATAGATCCCACCATATTTATACAGAGCAGCTAAACGAAATCCATCTGCTAAATTAATTGGTCCTTGTCTGGGTAAATGCTTTTCTCCTGCTTTTAATGGAGCAATTACATCACCAAAAAAGTTTTCTAAAGGGGTTCCCGAAAAGTGAAAGTCAAAATCGGATTGGACAAAACTTATTTCAATACTGATGTTATTTTTATTTACGTATTTTAAGTCTTCAAAAAGTGGTTTATATCCTTCAAGTTCAATGTGATTGAAATTAAGCAACCAGATGTAAAAATATGTTTCGGATTGGACTTGGGCTAGGAGGGACTCTAAAGTACAGAGATGTGCAGGACGAAGTTGTTGATAAAGCATATTAAAGTGAATAATATTCCTTTCTTCTGTAAAGTTTATTGGGTCGAGATTTTTGTTTATGAAGTTGATTGTTGTTCTTGTAGGAATGATTTTGTTCTTCTTGTTTGCATTTTGGGTTGTTGACGGAGTTGAGGGAAGAATTGTGATTAAATTTTCTGTATGGAGGTCAACTACTTTTGAGTCTTTAGTTTGAAAATATATTAAGAGGAATGTACAGATGATGAAGATCAACAAAGGTGGATTCTTCAGAAGTTGTTTCATTGTATTGTTTTTTTGGGAACACTTAATTCTCCTCAAATGACAATCCTTGATTGGTTGTTTCCACCAATCATATTAGATTATATATGTTTAAGATAAGATGAAACTTGCTGACGTGGACAACCAATACCTTTCTTGTGCTCAAAGTTAAAGTTTCTACCATACTATGAGTTCCTTACTTTAAAGACATTTTGGTGTGATACATCCAATATATAAACTATTCCGTCAAAAATTTAATATTAATTTTATTCTTGTCTAAAATAGTCTACACCATAGTCCTAATTTCATACTTCACAGTGTAAACTCACGGATTGCCCTGCCCTTTCCAGGCAGGAATGAGTTAGTTTCGACTAAGTACTTTATAATAACATTTAAAGTAGTTTAACAAATAAATTGATTATAGGTTGTACATAGCTAAGCTTATGAGTGGTAGTACTGCTAGAATCAGTACAAAAATCTGTGTAACCATTTGCAGTCTCTTGAGCTGTAGGATACAATAGATTTCTGTTTTAGATGTTGAAAACTTAATCTTAATGTGATCATTAGCAGGAAACTCTGAGTCAAGTGATACTCAATATGATTTGCGTGGTATATGCACTCAATAATTGCTACTTATGAATTTCTAGTCTCTCTTTTATTGGTGAGATGGTCTCAGAAACTCTATAAACGGTTCTTTCTTTGTATCTTTGTATTGCTCTTACTCCTATACTTAGGGGATACTACCACTGAGAAAGAAGACGTACAAGCTAACGAGAAAGAAATTAACAATTGCTGCACCTGAATTTTCTCAAATATAAGAGCGCAAAACTAGCAAAATTTAAATGGAACAATATATAGCGCAGTATAACTATAGGTTTAGGATTGAAAGTTTAAGAAATAGCTTTTCAGTTCTGATGAATTCATAGGAAGAAACCAAAAACTTATTATAGATAAGTAACCAACCTCATAATTGGAGCTACGGTATTAAGTATTTTTAACACCTAAGAATGAGTTAGTTTTCCCCTTTCAGAAATTCCACAAGAAATCTGAGAACATTGAAGCTCTTGAGAATCTTATTCATTACGATTAAAAAAATATTTTTGCTCGGGGATTGTGTTATATGCACTAACAAGAATCCAATCTTAATACTAAATAGCTTTCATATATGCTCTAGGAAAACAGAACATAGGTAAACTAGAAATAATAAACTTAATTTAAGATAATATATAAAAAATGCTCAATTCTTTATTCTATTCGAATTGTACACTGCATTTAAGTGCAACTGTAGACATTTTCGGGCGGAGAGAACTTGGAGCTGTTTAGCTTATATGTCGAAGCCAAATATCATAGTAATTAATTGAAACAAATTTAATCTGAAATATTGCCAAAAAATGTTTAATATCATACTAACATTGGAGCAACACAATTCCTTTATTTCTCTCAGCTTTAACAGATCATTAGCCGCAAATCGGGGAGTATATGAAGAGGCAAATGTTGATGAGCGCGCTAACTTTCTTAACATAGGCATGGTAAGGAAATTTTGTTCAGTTTGATCAATTATTGGATCATAATATTGAAATGATACCTACCTTAAAAAAGGCCAAGTTGGGGAATGAATGTAATATTTTATAGGGGAAGCTTCTTGGATTGGAGTATTTTACAAATAGTTTAACAATGAAAAGATTTTAAGACATATAATAAACCCAAAGAAATGGAAAACACCTTTCTTTTGTAACTTATTACATCCTCAAAGTATATCCTTTTTGGTTTCGAACTACTCTATATTTTTTGACGTCAGCAGGAAATACAATATACACTTGCTGACATCATTAATAACTTATTTTACCATTTGATTTGCTGATCAGACCATTTAAAAGTGGGACTGCGAATGCTTATTATGCAAAAAAGAGAGAAATTGTGAGAAGTAACCACTCTTTGTAGTCACAATTCAGGAAAAAACGTTAAATATATTCAACATAATCAACTCGTTTTCATAAAAAAATCCAAAATCACTGCAGGGAACTTGTTCAGTCTTCAAGTGTTTATCGAAATAACAAAAACTTATCGAAAAGAATTCTACCAAAGTATTTGTATTGCAATATAACAAGAGAAATCCTCTCGAGAAGCTCTTCTCGAGAAGCATTCTTGAGCAGGAATCATTTATGACTTGATATTGCCCAAAATTTTCACATCCCAATTCCACTAACACTTGGTAACAACTAAAAGTTATAAAGCCTAAAATACATCATTCAAAAGCTCTTTCGTTTTAAATTCTTATTATATAGTTCGTTTTGACTTTTTACTTACTTGGAAAAAAACAAAAAATACTGCACACGTTAACATGATTAATGTATAATCATCATATGGAAATGGCTCTATCTCTGTCCAAACTTTGTTTCATAAAATTTTACATAAATATTTAGAGAGCTCTCATCAGGAGTTTTGCAGACAAATTAAGGTAAAGTACTTAAACCAATACCAACGTTCTCAAAACAGAATGTATTTCTTCGCGATAGCGAAAATTTCCCATAATCTTCATATAGAAATGCCTGTATCTTGGCCTAAACTCTTTTTCAGAAAAGTTATAGTATACCATTGAAAAGATATTTTAATTTTCCATATAATCGAAAAAATGAGTTTAGTTTTTTAAGAAGTTAATCATCAGTTACGTACGTTTTCATATCCGAATATCAAAGCAAAATTTAACATAGGAAGATTTGCCATAGAAAAAACCATTTTTCTCAGTCAATAATTTGTGTTTTTAAGCCAAATAAAATTCTAAAATACTTCAAACGCTGATTCTTCGGACATTATAGCCTTTTTATTTTCTTTTTTACGGAAATACTAGAGCTATACTATGTATTTCCATATTTCAATATTTTTTTTTGGGGGGCCTACTCGGAGGTTGAAAACCCTTCGGTCTTATAAGGAGGACATCTGGCCCAAGCCTTTTCTTGCGTCGTGTGGGACTTGAACCCACTAAAACAACCCCCCGGCACGTTTTATTGCCATGGCACTGAAAACTTGAATCACTCATACTCCAAGGAGCCAATCATTCAAGACAGTACCTTACCCATAGGGCCTTGACGACTATTTCAATAATATTGGTCAAATTCAAGTCATATTTTTGTTTCTCTTGTATCTCGCTCACTTTTTCTTTAAAACAAGATTGTAACTTTTTGACTTATCTCTAAAACAATTTTAAACCACTGGTTTTACATTTTTTATATATGAGCACTAGAAGATGCTTTATATTCTGTTCTTTTCAGCTGAGCCTGTATTTTGGGTGAGTTACTAAGTAATTGTAAAATTCATTTCCCAGTGATTTCTCTTAAGTTATTAAAAACAAAACACAGATTTCAAAAGTACTTTTTAACATCTTTTTAGTTATATAAGAAAGTATAAAATTGAAAATAGTTTATTTTATGTGGAGTAAGAAATACCACCAACATATATCTCATTCATTTCATATCGATCATAAAGTGATGAAGAAAAGGTCACATCACCTGTGTAAACTGTCAATGTTAGCCCTTACGTTCAAATTAGGCCTAGTAGAAAGCAATAGTACCTTATCCTTTTGTTATTACGGGGTGTTGAAAACTTTATCAATGATTTTTTCAAAAACGTAGTATAATGGCCATATAATCAACACTACCTTTTCAACATTTCTATAAAGCCCGAAAAATGATCTAAACTGAGCCTAGCACTTACTCAGATAAAAATGTATAGGATTCAAGCAATATAAAGTATCAAGAATTTATGATTACTGAGAATAACGCATATAGTATTTATTAGTTTATGTCACAAAATTTTCCTCAGATAAAATATTATAATCCACAATGTATTTCAAATTAAGAAAAACTTTCCAGCCATGTATTTTGTCAAGGTATTTGATAAGTATGAGTGCTTTAAAACCTAAAAAAAGCCAATTTTAAGGGTCCTATTCACTAAGTTTACGGATTTCCAAAAAAACATACATTCAAGCCTAACATCATGAAGAACAACTATATAGATGTTCTGATTCTTGTCAATCCCTAGAGACTCATCGTGTCAGACTTCTAGAATTATTTTTCAGAATGTTTCTTCTCTAGTTAATTGAAACTGAGCTAAACTTCACTCAGAAAAGTCAAACTTTGAAAATCTGCACATCTGAAAATACGAAATCACTCAGTTTTGCTATGATCCCCTGATTTTTTGTACTGGAGAGCCCTCAACAACTAAAAAACATAACGTGTAACTTTTAGCTCTGTTTTTTAGGATCTTTTTTATGTTTTTTTTAAGAAAAGTCGATATTGGGCTAAAATGCTGTTTTTATAAACTTCAATCCGTGTAATACCTCGAGAAATACTACTCTAGAGCCTGAATGAACCTCGGAAGTCGAAAGAACGGGTAAATTTAAGTCTATAAACAAGTTTATTTGAAAAATGGAGTATTCTGTATAGATTTCCTAACAATGTATCCTGTTTCCAAGATCTCAGAAACTCCGAAAAAGGATACCCTTAAATGTCAAATAAACCTGAATGGGTGATTCTAAGTAACAGAACATCCTGAGAAATACTAGCCATCTAGAGGTGTGGATGATTTAGGTTTCCTCTGAGTTTTATTCGAGGAAATTCCAAGAACTTCCCTATTTATCTCTACAACAGTTATTTCGCTTATTTCAACTTTACTCCAAACCCAACTTTACAATAGCCAAGACTGAGTTTCTAAGGGGAGAAACATCAAAATATTTGACTCTAACTTTATCTAGGACCGATTTAAAGTAATCTAGAGAAGAAATAAATAAACATTGATATTTTGGTTGGTTTTAATTATACAAATCTCTGTCATATTATTGCAAATTCCTATATAAAAATGCATGTTTTACTAACTTTTATATATGATAGAATGCTTAAGAACACATATGAATTGGTACGGAGATGATTAGTTTAAATTAAGAAAGATTTTTGCTTTTAGCTATTTTAATAAGCAGCATTAGATTCAGAAGAACCTTCTCTCATGGTCCGTATGAATATAGAGGGAAAAAGAACATGTCTGATCAAACTTTTATGATGAAAATGAATGCAAGAAAGTGGCTGAAGTTGTAGAAGTACTTTTAATATTCGCTTTTTAATGTTCTTTATCCTATGGGTGCAGATTTTCTACCTACTTTAACTATTGAAAAATTTTTTTTTTCATGATTTTTGCGTGTTTTCTAACCAAAACTAATATAAACTTTACTTCTTTTTGAAAATGTAACAAAGAAAAATCTAAGATTATACTTGATAAAAATTACTTTAACATAATATTAGTTCATTCGGTCAGTTCTTTTTGTGTTAACCCAGTCTTATTGTTTCTCATCACAAACAAACACGTCTTTCAGACAGCTCAACTAAGAGCTATCTCCAACAAACAGAGGACAACTAGTCTTGAACCTTCAGCGAACAAGTGATTATTTGTTCTTGTTTAAGAACCAATGGTATATCTATTGGTACAAACTTTCTTTGGTTCACACAAGTTGTTGTTTATTCTGAACTTGTTTCTTTTTGGCTTTAATCAGGAAGAGAAAATTTCTATTTCTTCGAATTTACCAAAACATACCGGTGCGTACCGTTACTCATTTTTCGTATTAGGAATTCCGTTAATTCCTCGATAGTTCCGTTTAACGGTAAAATTCCAATTTTGTCTATCGTTATTAACGGAAAGCAAAAATATCCAAAAGTTACCGTTAATTATCGTGAATAATGTTACGATAAGAAACCTAATTGAAACCAATATTTCAATTGTATATCTAGGAAAATTTCAGTTTCAACAAAACAAATTTTTCTCAAATAAACTGCAGAGCTGAAATTACTTCATTGGAACGCTATATTATCAACACGGAAGATATGGCTGTAAAAGATATGAATGAATAAAAATACACCCTCGGTATTAATTTATGTTTTCTTTTAGCAGTTTTGAAGACGAAAAATTTCTTTGTGTGGCTTTGAAAATAGCCTCTACCAGTTTTTTCTCTTTGTGAATTATCATATGTGTTTTCTTCTTTCATACAAAAATGAACTAAACTTGTAATGTAAAACTACAAACAGTAATTTCAGGAATATAGAAATCTTTTCTTGCTTAATTCGCAAGTACAAATACCAATGTAATAACAAAAGCAAAAATACCAGCCCTCATATCTCTAAAAATTTCTGCAGTATCTCCACTCTCTTCATCCTCACTTCCATCCCCAGCATCAATTGGTTCCTGAACTTCATCGAATACTTTACACACATCATCTAATACCAACTCACATCCAAACCCTGCTGCAATTTTAGTCACTTCCTTTCCCAACTTAGCTTCATTAGCCTCACAAAATCCATCTTCACATTCATAAAAACAGAAAGCGAAACGAGGTAAAACCTCAATAAATTCTGGAGTACATAATCCAGGATTACCGATTATAGAAGTAATTTGCTCAGCCTTTTCTTCAAGGGACAACTCATAGTTATTGATAATTTCACCAACTTCTTCCAGATCTTCATTGGATAAGTCACCCAAAATATCCTCTAGAACTATATTAACTGGAGCAAGGCAAACTTCAATATCGTTATTTGGAAAACTACAATCTTGATGCATAAGTGTTAACTCAGAACTGACTTTTACCATATCAATAAAACCAGCTGCAATATTTTCAATACGAAGATCTCTAGTTTTAAAATCTTGTACAGCTGCTTGAGCAAGTCCAAGTAACTTTTGAAACTTCATTTTCTTTTTTTGTTTTGTTTTTGTTATTTATTTATAACTCACGATTTTATAAAACAGGAACTCTTAGAAAAGTATGTTTGTTGAATTTTGTTTTCTTCACCATTAATAGATATTCAAACTGTTCTTTTAATAAGATAATCTGATAAAAACACACATCTTAAACAACATGACAAACATATTTTTCTGGGTATATAAACTTATTCAAATATGACTAACTTATTTTATAAGTGATAAAATATACTTTCTCCAAAGATGGTGACTTTTCTTTCCGGGCATTTATCCGGATGTACGAAAAAGAAAAGTTTGTGTGGTACATTTTTCAAACAGTACAATCTTGACTCTAAGTTGAAAGAAAAGAAAAGAAAATAGTTGGAGTCCTATTAGTACACTAAAAGTTATCCCAGTTAATTATTGACTTTAATAGCACAACGTTTTTCTTCCTATTCAAAGGACAACAAACAAGAAAAATCTTATTCACAGACAATGAGTTCAAGGAAATTAAAAACAAATTTTTCGATATCTTATTAAAGAATAAAAACAATTCTCCCAATTATTTATATATTTAGTTTATTCCTTGTAGAATAATTCCCAACACACCAATAACACTTACTAACACACTTCTACCAAAATAATCTGCAGAACTGCTTTCTCTACATTCTTCAGCTAAACTAAAATCACATCCAACTCTAATTCCATAACTTTGTAAGGATTCTCTAAGTTCTCCACGAACATCATCACACCCTTCGTCCTCACATAAACTAGCACAGGATACTACTTCAACAAAGCTTTGTTCAACTTCTGCATTACATAATACACCTTCCCCAAGAGCTTCTATCACTTGTTCCCCAGTCTCTTCGTCAGTCAACGCGGAATTACTAAAAATATCTATTACTTGGATAAGTTTATCATCTGGTAGAGCACGCAGTGCGGCCTGGAAGGCGGTATCCACCGTTTCTCTGCACTCGTTAAATTTTTCAGTTGCCAAAATATCACAATCTTGAACAGTAACTTCAAAACCGCTGTCCAAAGCTCTTGAGATAGAATTCATATCATATATATTCTTTTCATTCTTATATTCACCTGTATTTAACTTGGAGAAGGTCAGAGGAAAGTATAGAAACAAATTGGAAAACTTCATTCTTTATGGTTGTTTTGATATATATCTTTTTGAATAGTTTTATTATTCTAGTTATGGGACACACTTGATTAAAATTATCTTGTATGTTATTTAAGACCACTTTAAATATTCTTGGTTGATAAATA
Organism: Labyrinthula sp. Ha; assembly: GCA_015227615.1. NCBI lineage: Eukaryota > Bigyra > Labyrinthulida > Labyrinthulaceae > Labyrinthula > Labyrinthula sp. Ha. The sequence continues at coordinate 180,548 of JAALGZ010000022.1, read as the reverse complement.
TTGCGTAAAATAAGTAAAACTGTTTATTTTTGTAATATTCCAGTAAATTTTTGTTAAATACATATTTGAATATTCTTGCGTAAAAAAATAAATCTTTCAATAAGAGATACTCCAAAATATCTTGATAAACAACCAGTGTTCTATCTTGTTCTTGTTTTCTCTATATATAGATACTCCAATATTAATAATATTATATTCTTCATAATTTCTTTTAGGTATATTATAAGAAGGAATCCTTAATAATATTCAAGAGACCTGAGTTCTTAGTTTTTATTCAGTTCAATATAGGTCTATTAGAATATTTATATATTCCAAAATTCAAAAGTATTACATGTCTATAAAATAGCTCAATATATAAACCATCAATAAAATGTCCATTTTACTTTTCCCAAATCTCTATTTCAGTTCATCTTAAATATATCAATTATTTTACGACATCATCTAGGTTTGTTTATCGAGATAACGAGAACAACTCGAGAAGGATTTTACCAAAATATCTGTTTTTCGAGATAGCACGAGAGCTCTTCTTGAAAATTTCTCGTTATCTCGATAAACAGACCTAGTTCGGTTTATTAAAGGCCAAAGTAAAGAAGTTTTTATGTGATTGAGAAATCTTTCTTCACAGCAAACTTGTTCATAACCAACAAAACCCTGCGAAAATATGGAAATAGTTTGTAAGGAAAATAAAATCAAACTGATTTTCTCACTGTTTTTCGCTTAATTAGCATACAAACTCTTCAGATCTTCTGTTATTGAAGAGTCAGACACTAAGCAGTCGAGTGTACGACTCTCTCCATACTGACTGTTTACACTTTACATAGTTATAATACAATATTACATTACTGCACAATTGGTGCAACTTTACATAATACATTTTTACTAATACATAAGCACCGGAAACAACAGATCGTAAAACCTTAATATCTCAACAACTACTGGGAGTTAGAAAACGTTACTTATATCATTTTAAAGCTCTTTTCAAGTTCTTTCAGTTTATTTAACTTAATATACGTATCCTCATTCACATATAGACGATACGGACAATTACTTGTCTAACTTGGTTGCGATGGAAGTAAACGAAAATCAGAGTGATCCCGTGGAAGAACGAACAGCACGGAGTGAAAACTCCAACTTGACCCAAGGGGAAACTCATTTACAAAACTTTCCTGCTTCAACTACAACACTTACGAAGCTAGAAATTACAAATGAAGCAATTAACGAAGAATTCTACAAAAAAGGACGAAAAAGATTGGAAAACCTTTTACGATCAAAAACTGATCAAAATCAATTCGAACTTCTGAAACAAGGTGTTGAGATGTACCTGCTTGCCTTAAAATTACAAATTAATGGAACATCTCTACGAAAATTCTTTAAATCTCACGACCGCAGCATCATTGATGAGCTGTTAGAATCTTACAATCCGCTTACTCAAAAATCTAACTACATTCTAGAGGAAGAAATTGACGATGAACTTTCAGATGACATCATTTCTCTTTGGAAAAAAGACGTTGTTTTCTTACGAACAATCCGAACCCCACATCGTTTTTGCAAAATCCTGCGACGCATCGGGGCTGTTACATTCTTACCTACACAAACCAGAAAAAGAATTAACTTTGGAAACTTGATTTACAGCTGTTGGGAGGAATCAGAACCCATTACAGACTTCGTTAAACGCTTTGATTCTTTGGTACAACAGGCTAATCAGATCAAGATGATGCAAAATGACTCTGATTTACTTACACTTTTTCAAACTAAGATTCTCTTCAGAAGAAACAACAATCAGAAAATTTTTACAGTTGTCAACAATTTGGATTCAAAAGATCTACCATTAAAGGATTACATGAGTGAAGTGACACAAGCCGTACTTCAGCATGACAATTCAGGTTTGATCCCTTTTGATGCTCCAAGTACATCAGTTGTTGCATTTACAAAGAAAATTGTTTCTTCTAATTCAAAAGGTACATTGTGTTTCAATTGCGGTGAAGATTTTCCACACAAAGGCAAACAATGTGCTGCTAAAGGTGCTACCTGTTCTTACTGTGGCAAACCTAATCATTTTGCAAAGGTGTGTTCAACCAACCCAGAACGTACATTACAACTTCCCAAGATGAAGAAAAAGCCTACAAAGAAAACAGTAGCAGTAACTTCTACAAAAGAAAATTTTAATCCTTTCAGTTTCGCTACTTCTCTTTGTACCACAGGTTCAAACTCTTTAGCTGGGCTAGATTCATGCAGCGATGTTTTCGTTTTCAGAAGCGCTGATTTTTTTACACACATGGATCAGAAGCCTGGTAAACTTACACTTACAGAAAATTCTGGTAGCTACGAAAGCACTGGAACAGCCAGATTTGCATTCAAAGAATTTCCTTCTAAGTTTTTTACAGTACAGGCAATTTACATGCCAAGTGCAAATTTCAACATTTTGTGTACCTACGATCTAGAGCAACAGAATGTTAAAGTCAACCATCGCTCTAGAAACGTACAACTAGAAACAGGAAACAAATTAAAAATAATTTTACTTGGAAAGAAAAGCTTCATTGAAATCATTCCACTAGGGAAATCAGTCTTACAAACCTCTGATCCAAATCTAATGCATCGTAGATTGATGCATCTCTCAGAGGACAAACTTAAACATGCTGGTTTCATTAAGGGTTCTCAAAAACTAAACAGCTGCCAAGTCTGTCTTCAGACAAAAGCTAAACACAACCCAGTGAAGAATTTAATTCACAAGATGAAACTCTCTCCTGATTCCAAAGGTCAAGCTTTTTCAATGGACTTACTCATTCCGCCAAAACACTCGATGAAACCAGTCAATGGTGTTGTGGCTGCATTGATTTTAGTTGACCTGAAAACAAAATTAATTAGAGTTGCTCCTTTAAGAACACTTCAATCGAAAGATTTACTTGCAGCTCTTTACTACCTTCTTTCTACACTCAAAACTTTACCAAAAACGATTGTTACAGACCGCCAATCTGGTTTTACGGCAGAACACTTTGTCAACTCAATTTCCGCAAAAGGCATTCATTTACGTTTTGTCCCTAGAGATCGACATGACACTTTCAATGGAGTTGCTGAACGAACGATTGGCATCTTAAAGGTCATGGCTTCAGCCGCCCTACTACAGTCTAAACTTGATGACTCCTTTTGGATCTACGCGGTCAAATTTGCAAGTTACATCAAGAACAGAGTGCATCACAAAACACTTGGTGAGTCACCTTACAAACTAGAAACTGGGCAAGAACCAAACCTTTCTTCACTTAGAACCTTTGGTTGCTGTTGTTTTACGTTAAAATCTTCTGGAACGAAGACAAACAAATTTCAAGAAAGAACAGACACTGGTCTCTTTCTCGGACTACAGGAACATTCAAGTTTCAACACAGCAATCATCTACAAACTTAGTACTGGAAAAATCATTTACCCTCAACTAACCGATGTTTGGTTCCAAGAATCAAGAACACATGATCAAATCGATCAAAATCCACCAACTTTCTCATTTGGTGACATCAAAATTGTTGACAAAACTGAAAATGACCCAATTTCTGAGGACGATTTTGAATCTGATGATGACGATGATTTCAGTCCAGATTTTGGTATACACTATGTACGTTATGGCCAGAAGGCAAATCAACAAGAAAATCATGATTTTGAGCATGATGAGAATTTCGATGAAAATCCGCCTTCAGCAGATGTTCAACTCGATCACGATCAAGATGCAAATGATCCAACTCCATCTGCCGAAGTAACAATCCCTGAAACACCTCAAACGAGTGAAAAGAACAATGCTCGTCTACCAGTCACAACGCGATCTGGGAGAAATGCAACGAAATTCGACCTAAATCGGATGTCAGCTTTCACGTTGAACACAACTGAAGAAACAACACACATCATCAAGCCTAAAACAAAAGGTCAGAAAGAAAAGCTACGGAAGAAGATCATTCAGTCTAGAATTGATCAGAAACCTTCCATTTACCGTGACACAAGAGGTCACCCAGACGAAGCATCTTACAAGAAAGCGGTCGAAAAAGAGCTCAAAGCTTTAGAAGAACGAAAGGTTCTCAAAGTGATTAATCGCTCTGAACTTCCTGAAAATACTTACGTTGGAAAATGCACGATGCTTGTGAAACAAAAACGCAATGGGAGTTTCAAAGCAAGGTGTGTTTACAATGGAAGATCTCAGAAATTCAAAATTACACCTTACCGCAGTTCTCCTACCTTAGACTACAACAGTCTTGCAGTTGCACTAGCAGTTGCAGCTCGAAGACAGTTCCATTTTAACACTTTAGATGTTAGTACCGCATTCTTGTACGCGGATCTACCTGCTGGCACTACACTCTACTGTGAAATCCCTGATGGACATGAACTGAAACATGACAAGACTAAAGTAATGAAGATTGAGAAAGCACTTTACGGTCTGAAGGAAAGTCCCAAGCTTTGGTTTGACAATGTTTCTGCTACAATTCAAAAACTTAGACTCAAACAAGCGATCTTTGACGAGTGTGTCTTCTACAAGAAAGATTTAATTACTTTACTTTACGTTGATGATGTACTGATGCTCGGTACAAAACAAGAGATTACAAACTTCTCAAAACAGTTTGGGAAAACTTACAAAATTACACTAGGAACACTAGATCAGAAAACAGACTTCTTAGGAGTTAACATTGAAAGAAAACCCAATGGAGACTACCAAATTGACCAAACCAAACACATTGAGAAAATTTTAGAAAAATTCAAGGATTTCAAGACTAAAGACAAATTTACACCATTACCTTCTACTTTCGCTGAGGCTGTTAAAAACAATTCCAATGCTAAAAGCATTAAATTTCCGTACAGAGAATTGCTTGGATCTTTAATTTACTTACGACTTACAAGATTTGATTTACTCTACGCGTTACATGCGCTTAGTCAACTTTCTGAACACGTGACAAGTTTTGCAGTAAAATCAATTCTCAACACATTAGGCTACATTAGTAGAACGAAACATCAAAAACGAATTTTTTACTCAGATCAATCAAAAGGTGAAATTACACTTCTTGCCTTTTGTGATGCTGAATGGGCCTCTAACACACTTAACAGAAAAAGTGTTAGTGGTAACTTCATTTACTTTGGTCAATCGCTCATTACTGGCAGAAGTTCAAGACAAAGGACAGTTGCTACCTCTGCTGCCGGAGCTGAGCTGATTGAAATTTACAAGACAGCAAAACATTTGCAAGGAATCTACGGATTGTGCATGGATTTAGATTGCAAAGTCAAGCTACCTTCAGTGATTTTTACAGATTCACTTAGTTCAACTAAAACCTTAGAAAAGACAGTTTCTCCAGAGCAAAAACACATGAGTGTTGCAATTCATTTCTTAAAAGGACTCATTCGTTCAGGAAAACTAAAGGTGATTTTCATCAAACGCGAATTCAACATTGCTGATCTTCAAACGAAACAGAATCCAAGAGCTGAGTTTGAAAAACTTTGGAACATGACTCATTCAAGGATGAAGTGGCAGCATTTGAAGATCTAAAAAGACCGCATGGAGTCAGACACTAAGCAGTCGAGTGTACGACTCTCTCCATACTGACTGTTTACACTTTACATAGTTATAATACAATATTACATTACTGCACAATTGGTGCAACTTTACATAATACATTTTTACTAATACATAAGCACCGGAAACAACAGATCGTAAAACCTTAATATCTCAACAACTACTGGGAGTTAGAAAATGTTACTTATATCATTTTAAAGCTCTTTTCAAGCTCTTTCAGTTTATTTAACTTAATATACGTATCCTCATTCACATATAGACGATACGGACAATTACTTGTCTAACTTGAAGAACCAGAAAAACAAAACTAAATTAAATACACAGCAAAACAAACTATAGCAAACAGAATTTAAATGTCATACTTTAAAATATATTATCCACATGGAATGCAAAGCAGATACAGATCTCCAATAAATGCTGCAGTTACTTTTTGGAACAAAGCTGTGAGTGCAAAAGACAATGTAGACCCACTCAAGCTTACAGGCAGTTTGGATATCTCTGCATGTGGAGTGAATTATATTTACTCTTCAGGTCAAATAATTAATGGATTAGATATATTTGCTTTCTCAGAAGCTTTAGATGGACAATCTTCAATTTTAGCTAGTGCTGGTCCTTGTGGCTTTGTGAATGAAGAACCTAGGATTAGTGCATTACGTTTTGATAGTGCAGATTTGCAACCTTTATTAGTTTCAGGTCAATTAATTCAAGTTGCAAAACATGAAATTGCTCATGCAATGGGATTTGGAACACTTTGGTTAAATTATGATCTTATTCGAAGACCAGAGAATAAATGGACTAGATATACAGGATCAGAAGGAAAAAAACTATGGAAAAGAAAAGGTGGAACTGGAAATATTCCTATTGGTCAAAATCATGGACATTGGAGAGAAGTTTTTTTTGGAAATGAACTTATGACTCCTACGATTAATGAGGGAGATAATCCGCTATCCTCTATAACTATTGCTAGTATAAGAGATATGGGATATAAGGCTTATATAAGAGAAGCAGATTCGTATTCTCTTCCAGAGAGAAAAGAAGGTGGGAGTGAATATGAAGAGGGTGAAGTTAATTATGGGGATGATTTGCTAAATATTGAGCATTTTGATATAGATGAAGCGATCATTGCACAGCAGGAGAATAAGAGATTTAACACTGAAGTTGTATTGATAGCGGTTTTCTTTGGAATGCTTACTTTAATTGCTGTTGCTGCTGCTGTGTTGAAGAGAAAAAGGATTTTGTACACGAGCTAAATAGTTACATGCAGTATATGTAGAAACAAGAGTTTTTTAATTTAATAAGGTTGATGCGAATATTTCTCTTATAATATTTCTTGTTAACATTCATTGGCGATTGAGAAAACAGAACAGCGAAATTGGTTTAATTTGGATATTTGCGTACTAAAGAGCTTGCCCATAATTGATGGGCAGTTAAGTTTAGCGGTATTAGCTTAACGTAATAGAAGAAAAAATTTTAAGCTGCTTCGATGGTTTATTTAATATCGTTTTTTTTGTGTCTTGAGCAGAATATATCAAATGCAATGGCATTAAACATGTTCATAAAGCTTTTAAAGAACATTTAGATTTTCTACTTAGAAATGTATAATAAATATAAAAAAAAATATTTTTTTTTTCTAAGTTTAGTTTCGATCTTACTATAGCGAAACTCTCAAAAAGATATCTGCGCTATACACGAGCCAATATCTTAGCAAGATAATCCAATATGATAGAGAGAGAAAAATGATCTACCCTGTGGGATAATTTCAGCAAAATGTCATTTAGATGATCATATTCTTAGAAATTAGCTATTTATACACTTGAAAGACATTGTGCCCGGTCTTATATATAATCAATTAGGTCGGTACTTCATGTACTACCTACTGAAAAAGAAATGTACTATTTTTTAGCCGATACCTAAATATTTTTCTGGGATGAAATCACTTCATAAGTTCTGTTTTTTTTTTGAGAAATGACCATATAACTAATAATATCAAGTACTAAGATTATATAATGGCTCCATGAACCTTAAAGATATTACTTATTCAGTTCTTTAATAAAAAATAGCTCTGATAAGAATTCGTTCCTGTACATCAGCGGAAAATAGCACATTTAGTAAAATCATAATCTAAGACACCTTTGTATTGTTTTGTACACTCCGACACCACTTAGCAATAAAAATTGAAATAGTTTATGGCACCTTTTAAAGGTTACACATAGAATAGCAATATGAAAATCAAAACTTTGTAAGACTGTTTCTCCTATCTTGTACTCATGGGCTAGTTCATTTTGATTAGTGTTATAGTTTAATGGAGTTTGATGGAAGATTATTATATCCCTTTTAATTTACGTCTCTTACTAATTATAAACCTTGAAGCTAGGTGGCTTATTAGCTATACTTACTTGTACGGCGATTACACTCATATCTCCTCACTAAAAGCACTCTAATGTTAGGTAACCATATAATTTATGGGTATAAGTGATTTTGTGCGCTTTTTAATTGCGCAAGTGGCAAAACTGTTTGAACATATTTTCCTTCAGTAATTTTTCGTGCGCGGATCGTAGGTGATATTTATTTTCTGCCTTTAAAGAACCCTGTTATTTATTTGCGCTGTGTGATTTGACTCTTCTTTTCATGGATATGTTATTATTTCTGAACTTTATTGTCCAAATTTACTATTTATGTCTAAGCTCTGTCAATATTTTATGTTTATATTTTGATTCATTTGCACATGCTGCCAACGGGGCAGCCTTTCATTCATATGTGTAGATCTGGTCGAATACTAGAAACAATCTAGGATCAAATATGTCGAGCCCTTTTTTAATAAGTCATTATCATATGTTGAATAGCTTAGAATCATACTTACGACCCTATTAATACTATAACCAATTCTTATCTTACCTCGGTAAATGTTGTACTTCTTAAATTTTTCCTAAATTTGACTGCTGCTTCTTAATACTTAGACGACTGAAAAATCAAAATTATTCTACTTAACTTCTTTTCTTTTCTTCTTATGCTATTGTTCAGTCTGCCTGAACTAACATTAAAACTTGTCGCCTTTCTATATATACCAACGGCTGTTACTCCTATATCACCTTTCCCTGCCTTATCACCGTGCTTCATAGTTAGCCTGTACCCAAATTTATGGAATACCTTCGCTATCAAGCTATTTTGTGGAGACTAAGTAAATATCTTAATCTCTCGTGTTCCACTATTTCATATTTTATTTAGCAGGTATGACCTCTGTCTTATATAAATTCGCTTCAGGATCATTACTTAATAACTTCTTCACTTAGGCACTAATCGAGTTCACGTGTGATAGATTCTGCAAGAATTGCAATAGGGGTGGTGCAACCTGAGAAGAGTTGTTGATATCAATTTCTAACTATCGTGATAACATGTCTCGCTAAATACAAAGTATTAGTTTACCAAATGCATATAAGCATTATATTAACTTCCAAACACAAGTTTTTCCAAAGAAATATCTGCTTTACCGCTGCAACAGGTAATTCGTCTAAATTGAAACCGTAATAGGTGAAGCAGTGTAATCCACTAAAAAATTTATCCTGATCCTTTATCTTATATTTAGCGTTTAGAGGCTATCTGCTGGAAAAAGCGTCATCTTATTATGGAGAAAAAGATATGTTATTATTACATAATAAAGTACTAGAAATTGTTTCTCTAAATACTAATAAACAACCTAAAATATGAGCTAATCCAAATATTCTTAGAAAGCATGATAAAGTTTTGGAAAGATCTCCCTATGTAGTGATATAATATTCAAGTATAAATTTATTAATCTCCAAAAGCAAGCCATTGTTTCTTTCAAATGCTTTCTATGGTACTCCAGGAAGACCTATATTACTGAATACTTGTGAGATAGTATCACCAGATTATGTTCTTAGTTGCAGCTCACTATAGCAATATGCTGAAACTACTGCTGTCTTAAACAAATATCTCTTCATCAAACCATTAAGAGTAGTTTTAATTATACAGGAAAGCATAACAAGATCATACGTGTATAAGGAGCATTCTCTATATCTTCAGGAAACCACCAAGGATCCTTAAGTCATGTATGAAAAAATGGTGAACGTTGCACAAACAATTACTTAGAGTAGACACAAGTATCTCTTCCAAAATGCAATAGAACCAATCAAACTAACAAATGAAATAAAATTAAAGAAAGCTTAAATGAAATTACGGTTTTCTATAGGTCTAAGAATCATGCATCTTTTAAGGAATATAGTAGAATGCCAACAGTAAGAACCTCCATTAAGATATTACGCAACGTTTTCATCATGCTTTTCAATATTGGTATAATCAAAAACTTTCAATGTATTTATTTTTTATAATAGATAATTTCAGCAACTTAATACTAACACTTGTTGGAACGAACATGAACCTCAAACAAGTAGGTTTACATTATACACTTGTTGATGGCCTTAGTCGTAAAGATAATTAGCTTAAAGGGACAAAAAAATTCTGGTATTAGTTGATTATATCTTCCTTTCGCATCAAAACTACTTATCATACTTAACTGAAGCATAACCACAATATATCGTACCTATATCTGTGCGGTGGCTTCTTCGGCGGTTTTATGTTTAGTTTAGTTGTAGTTAGCACCAGAACCATATCATATCATGATGAGTTATTTACCATCTAAAATTACACAATACCTGATCTTATAGAATAAGCTAACAAGTTTAGCAGGATCAATATTCGGTGATCGGCAACAGGTTGCCGCAAGACTTTGCACTCGTTGATTTACATTTACTGATCTATCATATTCACACTATTCAATCATTGAAAGCATATGAATAAAAAACCCATTTTTATATTATTTTTTATTCAAGAGTATTTTTTTTATCTACAATTTATCATTATAAATATATTTCTTTAGTTTGCCCAAATATTGATCAATGTTTTCGTAATATGGTTAAATATTGAAATATATATATAATGTTGCATTACCCTATTCCAGGAACCGAAGAACAACAGAGAACATGGCAAGTTTGGGTTCATTTGCAGGGCAAAAGAAACTCAGTACAAAGGAGTTCTACCGATTGTTTCGTCAATATGAAAAAGAATCTCTTTCAAAAGCATTTGAGTTTGCCAGAACTTGTCCAACTATTTTACCTGAATGGAGAGTGCTGCTTGAACTTTCTGATGCAGCAAAGCGCTCGAACGAATTTAACTTGGCAAAAACTTACTACGAAAAAACTTTAGCTGCTGCTCCATCTTTCTATCAGGGTTATATTGAGTATGCTAAGATGGAAGAAGAATGTGGTAGACTAGCTAATGCAGAAGAAATCCTAACACAAGCTTTGAATAATTGTTCTTCTTCAGAACAAATATTTCCTTTAATTGTGAAAGCAATTAAGTTTTTCGAAAAATCTGGAAATATAGATTTTATTTTTTTAACTGCTAGAAAATTTGTTTTACATGAAAATGAGCCGTTGGAAATATTGAAACGGAAAAAAAAACGAAAAGAAGAAGTCTTAGATTCTATTCTTCGAGAGAATGCCAGGGGAAGTTGGAAGCTAATATTGGAGTTTGGACTGGTTTTATGGAGACTTGGTGATGCACCTAGTTGTGAACGAATATTGAGGATGTTGTTGGAAAAATCAAGCTTTTCGGGGCCTGTTTATTTTGAAGCAGCAACTTTCTTTTGGATGAATGGAAATTTGAGGGCTTGTGAAGATGTTTTAAAAGTTGGACGAGCAAAATGTCCCAGATTTGGTCCAATTTGGTTCTTAAGCTTGAAAATTAGCTATCTTTCAGATAAAATGAGGTTGGCAGTATTTCTTTTCTAAATTTGACTTCTTAGGAAAAGTTTGCATTGTCTAAAAAGCAAGATTTGTTTCTCTTCGATAACTATGAAGAAGAAGTTGTTTTCAAAGAAAAATATGGATATTCATCTGAGAAATTAGTAACAAATCAGCCAATTTACCTTGAAGTTACTCAGCGAAACAGAAATGAAGTACTCCAAATCTACCTTCAAAACACATTTGCAGTGAGTGAACTAGCCCTACAACACGTTTCTAAAGAATTAATATGGAAGATTTATACTGAAGTAATATTTTATGTATCTATTAGTCTTTTAGATTAGTCAACTCGCCCTGGCTACTGATATTATATTTGTATATGAATCTAAAGAAGTTGGTTTAGAAGTAGAAAATTATCTAAGCACTTTAGTACATGAAAAATTGGTACAGGCAACTTCAAAATGCTCAAAAAATCTTCTGTGGAAGATATTGGTTACTTGTGCAAAACTTGAGATCGAGAGAGTTTTTCGGGGCTGCACTTTGACGAACAAGAACGCATCAAGATCAAATCAGCTGCAATATATAAACGTATGTTTAATTGAATTCTAATATATAGAGAGCGACAATGAGTGTCAAACTATTATTAGAAAAAGCTATGGAGTTAGTACCTGATAAGAATTCTGTGATTGTTCATTTAGAGTTTCATCGATACTTCGATGTGCTGGGAGAATTTTCTAAAGCAGAAACTGTGTTACAAAATTTACTAAGTTCAGAACAAGCAGAATGGAAAGTTTACTTAGAAGCTTTGTTATTTTACGAACGTCAAAGTCAGTTTGATAAGGCAAAGCAAATCTTGGACTTGGCTCTTGAAAAGTTTCCAGTAAGCTTTTTACATATAATGATTGTATAGGGAACAGGTAGATTATGGACATTGGCAGTTGGAACGAGAATTGAAAAAGGACCTCAAGTACAGAGAGATCTTATTATAGAAGCTTTAAAAGGAGTTCCTAAAAGTGGTGAGGTTTGGTGTGAGTACGCAAGACTCTGTCTTAATCCCCTTTCGAAATTTTTCAACGTGAAAGATGCAGAGAGATACTTGGAGTTCGCATTTCAATTTACGCCACAGTATGGAGACAGTTTCATGGAGTTTGTGAAGCTGATTTCTGTTGAAATACTTTTGTCAAAGGGAAGAATGGAGAAGAATGAACTGATTACTTTGGTTGAACAAAGCGAAAAGTTTACATACATCTGTCAGAAATGTCTCAATTCAAATCCGAATTATGGTTCTCTCTGGTTTGCTTGTTCTGGAAGTGAACTTTTGACACCAATTCAAGTTATAAGATTCGCCATGGAAATAATACTCTCAGAAGTGACAAAGATGCAGGATATTTATTTACATTCAACTTCTCATGAAACTAGTCAAGATTCTCACAAGTGGAACTTAGATCTCTTAAAAGAGACGAATTACAAGATTGGTGATTTTAGATGGGCAATATCTGGATTTGGAAAAGCTGTTTTCAAAAATCAGCTATACAAAATAAACCTTCTCTCTTTCAAGAAGTTCATTCTCGGTATAGAAACTGTCTTTTATTAATTCCCAAGTAAAACCTAGATAATCTTGGTTGAACATAATCGATCTGTTTCTTTTAAATCTTAAAAGTAGATGTTAAAAGCTGGTCCCATGGTGCTCTTCAAGTAAACAACCTTGATATTCTGCCAGTTCTTCTTCAACAAACTTGCAAGAAAATTACAAGTCAAAGTAATGTTCTTCAAATTCTCTTCTCTTTCTAAGCTTACGTTTCCACAAGCAACGCTCAAGCACATAACTTTCTTCATCTGGAACTTAATCTGTGCCTTTACTTCGTTTACCTTAGTCTCTAGATCATCGTTCGCGCCAACAACAGTTGGAAACTTACCTGCTTTGTTCAATCCTGGTCCCAAAAGACGTGGAATTTGCTTAATAAGTGCTTGAGAGGCAACGAAAGCGTCAAAGCTTTTTGCTAGTTTTTTTACCAACTTCTTATCTTTGTTTAATTTCTTCAAGTCATCTACAGATTTGAAAGGAAATCCCAATTTTTTTGCTTCTTCACAGTGTACATCATTTCCAAGAACACAAACTTTCATATTTGGTCTTGGAACGTGAGGAAGTTTGAAACTTCCAGCAAATCTCTTGTCTTTTCTTGGATCGTAGTTCTTCAGTGTAAACTGTAAATCCAAAGTTTCAACGAAGTTTCTCTTTTTTCCCTGTTTTTCTTGTCCATTGTGCGTAATTTTTTCACCAGCTGCAAAAGCCATGATTTTATCTAACGCATCATCTAAAGTTGCTTTGTTAATTTTACTCATTGTATCCTGTTTTTCGACTTTTTGTCTTCCTTTCTTTCAAAGGTATTGTTTGGTTGGATGCAATTGATTATTTTGGGCAAAGAAGCTTTTGGGCAATTGAATATTTTCTAACGTATATCTTGGATAAATCAAGAAATGAATTTAAACCTGGGAACCATTTGTGTACATTAACATAAATCAAATCATCATTATATATTTTTAGTTATAATTCACAGGTAAGTAGGAAATATTTTCCTAATGAATTGGGAGCAACTCAATTTGGCAAGTATAGCAAGAATAACGAGAATTCAATCACTAAAGAAACACGTTAAAGAACCATGTTTCACGAAAACTCCTTTAAGATCGACTATACACTTTGAAGAATCAAGATTGTGTTTTAGTAATATAAAAATGATCTCATTTCAATGGTGGAACGGCTGAATTATTAATTCTTAACATACATTTAGTTTTTTCCCCTAAAAGGCTTCACTTATTTGTGAAAGTACAGTGTCAATACTTTGCGAAGTACCAAGCGACTCTGTGCATTTAGCGAAAGCTAGCAAATTTACCATACTATGTTTCTTATCACTATATAAAGCAAAGGTACTCGAAAGGAGACTCTTTATCGTCTTAAGATTTACTTTGGTTTCGCTACCTCAACAATAGTTGATGAAGCTGAGGATATTTTATCCAGTTTTCCTGAGCCAATTATCACAATGAGTCCATAATATGAGTCTACTCTAACTCTTCGCTCGAAATCAAGTTTTAGCTTGCTCTTAAACAAAATTATTTTTATGCTTTGTCTCTGCTATACCAGAATAAGACCTGTTTCTAGCTGAACCTTGCCAACGATGAATGTAAACAATTAATTGTAAGATAAACAAACGTTTGTGATATGCATGGAAATAAGTAAAACCTAATCTTAATATTCTTTTGTTTTCAGCTAAATACAAAGAAGTTTAATCAGTCATCTTTACCAGATTAAGTTTAGAGCTGCCAAATTATATTGAGAATAGAAATATTCTCTTATAAAATCAACAACTTAACAAGCTGTTTCAGGAATATATAAGAAACCAAAGCGCACAAATTTTGATCACGACACGAGAGCTGGGTCGAATTTATTTAGAAACTGCCTGAATGCTTCCGAAAAATTAATTTAAAATACAGAGAAATAAGAATTATAGAGTTCTCGAGTTTTCCTAGAAGGTAAAAGAAATTAAAACATCAAAAAGAAAAATTTTGTTTCTCCTTAATAGTTTGGAAGAGCCCTTTGACTGCTTCATTAGAATTTTTGGAGCTACGCAGCTATGACTCGGTGAATTTAGTACGTCACAATGATTCTGCAAATGGTTTTTCATTTGGTGACGGGAATATAGGTTACAAATCTTCTCGCAAGATTTGTAGATACTCTTAGTAGTATAACCAAATAACAGAACATTGTCCCAATGACTATGACGATTGTTACAAATTTTGATATACAGACGAAAGAGTAAACTATTGGAAGTATGAACTCATGAGAGTAATAGAACTTAACTGTTTCGCCAATGGTAGATGGGAATATTAAAAGAAATCAGAAATTGCAAAACAAAAGGAAAACTAAAAATAAAGCGGTAATGTTGACACTTTTTTTTATTTTAATGGATTTTTGCTCCATTCATTTTGATAACCTAAAATGTAATCTAATGCCGTACCTTCTTTAATAACTTAATTAACATTATAGTTCTCGATGGGAAAAAGCTATATTTCGGCTGTTAGGAAATCTCCACACAGTACAGGATCATCGAAAACATTACTGTGAAAGAGAATCTAGGAAA
This sequence comes from Labyrinthula sp. Ha, assembly GCA_015227615.1. Taxonomy (NCBI): domain Eukaryota; class Bigyra; order Labyrinthulida; family Labyrinthulaceae; genus Labyrinthula; species Labyrinthula sp. Ha. The sequence goes on along the minus strand of JAALGZ010000022.1, from coordinate 165,117 downwards.
AGGAAGTTGGATGTCGTCATAGGGAATATGTCCATCTACATTCCAAAAGATGCTCAGCTGATGCTACTGAATGCTATATTGGTCATATATTTAACCGTTATTATTTTGTATGAAGGACAAATAAGGGTATCACTTGATATTATCGCAAAAAATTAAAAGAATTGTGCTATATTGCATATCGCCTTGATTGATAATAATATAGTACGCAGCTGCATTGAGTAACTTCTGACAATATCATTCGCATCATTTGAGGTTCTCGTCACCTTATCCACTTTTTTTTAGATTTCATTAGTTTGTGTTTTTCCTGCTTCTTTAGTCTTAGGTTTATTTTCTGGTATTATTCGATAACACTATTTTTTTTTTCTCCGAATCATTGGAATCTACAACATTTTCCTCCTCACTTCTATGTGTTATGGTATATGCTAGACCAAGGAAACAAACAATAATGACTTCACAGTTTTGGAATGCGAGCTTGTAACCAATATATTGTCATCTTCCCAGCATCAAAATGCAAAGGTAAAATATCCGAAGCAACATTCTTCCCAGAAAAGTTATTTTGAACTCTGCATATTCCTAAATTTTGCTGGATCAAGTGGTATAATGTGCTAAAACTTTGATTGGGCATGAAATTAAGAAAAAAGCAATATTTTACAATTTTCATTATGGGTCATGTGCGTAATATCATTTGATGCAGTTGGCCGCAAAGACTCAATATAATAGCAGGGATATTAAATGGTTGGCCTAGGTAAAAAATTATTCAATAAAATGTCGATATTAGTAAGAGCACACTAAACTGTCGCATTGTAAATAAAGTTCAAGTGGCAATAATCTCAAATAGGAAGATGAATATATGTTAATTCATGGAACAATGATTTTCTCAAAAAAGTGTTGAGGTGGCATTATGAAAATGCAAATGATATTTTATATGAAATTGAGGAAAGATATAGACTATTTTCATTATAAATAATTATGCGTTGAAAAAAGTTTGCAAACCCCAACGGCTAAGTAGTATATATGGCACAGTAAGGGTGAAGTGAGTTGGAAGCTATAGAGGAATAAGATAAAGGGGTTGCATATATCTGCTTTCGTGGTTAAAGGCAGTTTCAAGAGGTTCCATATATAGACAAAAATTAAAAGTGAAAGATATATCCAAGATCATATTAGCATGCTACACAAGCAGTGGACATATTTTTCATCTATATCATTCTTATAAAAGCAAAAGCCATAGGCTAAATATTCTAGTCGTAGGAATTTGAAATAAAGTTCAAAAAATGTAGAGGAAATATAGATGCGGAGTGCATCTTCAATTATAATGGTACTGAAGTTATAAGCAAATGCGACTTTGAGAAACAAACAGGGATAGCCTGGAAATTATGTCAAGCTTTCTCAATAAGATTAAATACAAAGTGGCTAAGTTATATCATTCTTTGCTATATTGAGTAAGCGCAATAGTATTCTCACCAGTTATTTAATATAGATTTAAATGCAGTACAGCAATATATTCATCACTTACCCTTAATTATATAAAAAGTTAAAAAGTGAACATACAAAGTAATAACACGAAAGACATTAATATCTCATAGCTCATGTTGTCTTGAGCAGGTTTTCTGAAATTTGTATTAACAAAAAAATAAAAAAAGAATAGTGGAACTTAGTGTCGGGACATGATACATAATCACAGTTATAACTAGCCTTCATTGTAGAATCTGAACCAACACGAAAAGTAAGTCATAGGGCTCCAGATGCAGTGAAAACCCGAAGGAATCTTTTTTCTATTAAAAACCCCATAAAAAATTATTTCAAGAACCAATGCAGAAAATATTGTTCAATTTGGTAGTTTTAAAGGGAGTTCTATTATAATAATCTGATTGGAGTCGGGAATAAGCTGGATTATGAATGAGAAAACATAGCGATAAGAATAACGATACTAGCTTATTGTTTCACCTACACAACGTTGAAGATGTGGACAACAAGAATATAATATACAAGAAAAGAAAATAGTTTCGGCTTTTTTGACTCCGGAGTCAGATACTCCTCGCGATTTTATTGGTCAGATCGATTTCCCAAAATTTGTTTTCATCATAGTTCGTCTGAATAATCGAGGTGCAGAATTGCGATTTCCCATACTTAGAGAAAATTTAAAGAGGGCAGACAAAAATATTTTGGGCAAATTTCAAGACAAAATTACGAACAAAAACTATGGAGAAGCACGAAACCAAAGGGATGAGCCTACAACCAGAGGTTCTAGACCCTGAACAACAAACTCAAACAGATATACTAGGAAAATGGACTGCAGCAACCTATTCTACGTCAGAAGAAATGCTGGAAGTGATCAGTAGAGTTGCCAGTGGTCGTTTTAAGTGGAAAATTCGTGCTTCTCACTACTTTGACGAGGCAATCAGCTTTGCTAAGTGGGGTTGGAACTGCAAAAGACTTAAGAGATGTAAAATTAAATGCAGTTCAGACAAAAATCGCCGTTTGAAGTTAGCATTAAGCTTAATCTTGACACTTCTAAGTACTCTTTTGTCGTAATTAACGAAAATCATTGTAATCATAAGAGGAATGCGTTAGGAAAGGTTGAAAATATGCTCAAGAGCTTGCAAAGGAAGAATCAAAATGATTAAACACTTAGGAGTTGCCGACAGTGGAATTGCAGCGGCAGATGTCGCTGTACATCGCAATTTTCCAGGCACATTGTTTGAAAAAAAAACTAGTAAGAAGAATAACGAAAAAAGCTAAAGAAGGTGTTGACGCTAGTGAAGATAATAATATTAAAAAGTTAATTACGTGTGGCAAAAGATTTCTAGAACGTGGAGAAAGATTCGGTTTGAATTGAGATTATCCCATGGAAGGCAAAGCTATTCTAAATGGACTCAGCTTTCAAGAAGACCTACAAAATAAATTAGAAAAGTATACGGGATAGTATCCAAGTGGATACTACCCATGGAATGAGTAGATATCGGTTGGTGGCAATGTTCCCTTTCGGGATCGATTCCTTCCTTATAACCATAAATTTTGGATGCAAAATGGAGGAGAGCGATTCGAGCAAAGATGCCGCTAGAGGCTTGAAACTTCTGGGTCTAAAGGATGTGGAAGTAGCTATGACACATGGGAGCAAATTCTTGGAAGCAGCTGCAGAGGAACTTGGAGTATCTCATGTTCTTTACAGGAAACACTTCTTTGCGACCTTGAACTCAGCAGCATCTGGCCTAAAAGGGAAGAAAAAAATAAAATTTGCAAGCAGCTTGGGGGATGTTCTCACTGGAATCTTTTTAGAAGAAAAAGATCTTGATCAGTGTATTGAAAATATGTTGACTGAGTTTCCAGATGAACCGCAGCAGCTTGCCCTAGAAAAAATTAAGAAAAATAATAGCAAAGTGTATGGGGAGATGATAAGGAAACTTCTAACGTTCTCTCACAGCGATATTCAAAGGGTTGAATCATTTCACCCGGCCATCAAAGGGCATAGCTCCTTAAAGAACTCTCTTAAAACGTGAACACTTGATGAAGTTGTAACCCACCACGAGAATAATGTGGATAAGTACATGGAGACAGCTTTGAAAAAGATCAAGGATTTGATAAGGGGTGATAAAGATTTTTCAAAGGAAGCTAGTGAAATGTTCATGAAACAGTTGAGGTTGATTGGAGCGTGCTGGATCGTTCAAGAGTTGGATGCAGCAAAAATCATTGTAAGTGATTCAAACACGAGAATAAAGATGAAGCATGTGATGGAGGTTGTTGAAAGGGAAGGCGCAAAACTTCAAACATGTACTTGTGAAACTTGGACCAACCAAAGTTTTCCATGTCGTCACTATGCGAGGTATTGTGATCGTAAAAGGATTCAATACATGTCCATAGACCATCTTCCACAGAGGTGGACGAACCAGGAGCACTCTCTGTTTAAACAAGCATCAAGGGAGATGGGGCGAGAAGTTGATGGCCCACGTAGATTTATTGAGTTCAAGGTAAAAGTCCCATCTGTGAACGCAGCTTATATCCCAAGAAAGCCAGAAACTAAATATTCCAAACTTCTCTCTGTATGCAAAGCGCTCTGTGAAGAGGTGAAAAGTAGCAACAAGGGGTGAAAGAAAGCCTACGCGGCAGTCCTCAAGATGATCGCACTGATGAAGGAAAATCCGGATGATAATTTTACAAAAATGGATAGGGTGTCGCAGGATACTTGATTTATTTTTCAATAGCTGAGGAAATCAATGAGGAGAGTTGGGGAGAGTTCAATAAGCAAACTCAGCGTTTGGCTCTTCGCAACATGATTTCATAATAGATACTCAACCCTAAACCTTAGAAGAAGAAGATCCCTCAATCCATTCACATTTTTCTCTAGAGTAGGCTCAGGCTACAACCCTTTCCCTATCTTAGTAACTCCAATACTTATGTGTAAAGGACTCGGAAGATATGAAAATTGTTTCATTGTATATATATTGAATGTTCATTGATCCCTAACTCCCAACTATAATTAGGAGTCAAGTTTCATCAACACTATCCAGAAAAACTTAAGTTAAGAGTAAGAAATGTCTTTATAGATAGTATTCTATGTAATTTTCATGAATAATTCTACAATTTGGGTAGAAACTATAAGAAGAAAATAGAATAGGAATATCGTTTTCTCCCTCTGTAATGCGCAGGAATCCTCTCATCAGTTGATATCTGCATCAGCTTCAAACATTCAATATCTCCTTGCACCAACATGAAGCTTAGAACACTTTTTAAGCAACAAGTTTACGTAGATAATAGAATTGAATATATCTTTTGATTTACTATTCTATATTCTTTTTAATTAGTTAGTATATTGTTCGAAGCTTATTTTTTAAAATATTAACCATGGTGTGAAGTATCTTGGTATGAACTGAAATATCGGTACTTGTTCTGTTTTTATTTATCTTAAATATTTTCAATTCATGTTCTTGTGGCACTGTCATGCTCTTATTTTATTGTTTTCTTTTGTTGATACACGTTATCAAACTTTATCGTTAGGTCTTATGTCGACATATGATTTAGTTTACTTGTTTGTTTATCTTTGATCATTACTCTTGGTAATCTGAAAATTGTTACAATGATATTTTGTAGTATCTTAGTCTGGAGCAAGTAAATTGTACTCAACATATTATTATTGCCCTCAGAATGAAGAAAATAGCTTCAAGGAGTATCATTTCCTCAGTTCTTCATGCTAGATACTGTTTCTCAAAAATAATCATACTTTCCAAAAAAATCTTGTCTTTAGTCACTCTAAAATTCTAACTTCATTGACTTTATCAATGTATAATAACTTCATCCTTAACTTCTTTTATTTTATTGATTTACCAATCTGTTTAGAGTAGCTTTTGATCTTAAATGTACATAAATTGGAATGGAGCCAAATCATGTATAGATGCTTAAGTTACTGTTTGGCGGATAAAAGAGTTTCTTCAGGTTGCTTTGGGAAACTAAGTTTCAAACCTTCTAATCTTGGAGAAAAAAGATGGAAAAATAATCAAGAGAAGTCACTAGGTTTTGAAAAAAACTTTAAAACAGTAACAATATGAGCTGAGGAGTCATATTTTATTCAAAACCTAGAAGCTCAATACTTTGTCTAATATTGGAGCCGTGGGACAATATATATTATTAAACATAGAGTTTATTTGATCGTAAAATTCTGTTTTATTGCAAAGGATGGCTTAGAATATAATAAAAAGGTTGAAGTTCCTCTTTATTTCAATTCTAAAATCTTAGACCTTTATTGCGCCTCAGTAAAATACCTTATTGAGAATTTACTTGGCAGACATGGGTAAAATATGAGAACAATGGCTTAGACGTTACAAGCTCCTCCATAGCTCGTAATCGTAATAATATTCCTTTATTCACCTATAAGAAACCTGAGTAGCGCTCTTAAACAATTTTATAGGAATAATATTTCCAAAGCATTTCAAATTAAAGTCGTCTACTTTTCCCCCAAAGATATTATAATTTTATTTCCTATTGTTAAATATGTTTATTTGTGCCATTCTTTTGCAGGATGAGCACTTCATGATCTAGTTAATTTATGTATCCATCTGATATTTATCGAGATGATATTTAAAATGAAGAAAGAATGAAGGACTCTTCATAGATACGGTGTTTGTGAATAAAACTAGAATTTAAGAAAATTTATTGGAACTCAAGTAGGGATTGGATCTGAACAATTATTGTTGAACCAGCAAATATTGCATTTGCTTATTAAATTTAAAGTTATTAATTATTGAAAAATAGTGTTTATTAATTTTTTGCAATCATTTCTTATCGATAATAAACTAGTTGAGATTGCATTGAGTCAAATATGTGAAGAATTTCGTTTCAGCATTACATCATTTAAGTACATTCAGAAACTGGAAACAGGACCAAAGTTCAGCCTATTAATGGGTCACTAAAGGTATTTTTAAGTTACTCCAGGAGTTACCCTGGTTTATTGCAAACTTTCAAACTCCAATAGAGTTTCTGTTTCTAGATATCTATTTCGAGGCAATGTGAAATATGTGTTATGTGCCATTTGACTTGCAGTTAGGAGCTCACAATTAATTTTTCTTCCTAATTTTTGAAATTCTTAGAGTGACTGTCTAAGTCTGAGTGAATCTCCATGCCACATTGAATCAGGATTGTGTAGCTCAATCAAGTTTTGCAAGTGAAGAATTGCATGGTTTTAACAGAGCAAGGAAAGAGCAATCGACTAAGAGCCTTTGAGTCATTGGAGAGAAGTTGTTGAGAATATCACCAATTAATTGAGGAACCTCAAAACTTATGAAATTGTGGTTGAGTGAGTTTGAGTTAGGGGATCATAAATTCCTGAATTAAAGAAAACTTCAGTCTACACAGCCCCATATGGCAATTGAAGACTTTTATTGATGATATGGGGTATTATTACCCCCATATAATACTATAATTTTATCTTTGGTTATAAAGAATTGCTTTCACGGTAATGGTATGGCAAAGAAAGCTAGTTGAACTTGGTAAATACCGGAATCATGAATTGAGTCATACATTTTGGTTCTCACTAACGATTCCTTTCAAAATTTAAATTTTAATTCTATTGCAAAATATTTTTTTTAACTCAGTTAACACGATACTAGCATGTCAGATGGTACCCCTAGCCCCAAGCTCAGTATCATCATTATTTCTACAGCAACAGAAATGAAAACAAAGCCTTAGAGTATAACTTTTAGATCGTGAATAGAGCAACTTGAGCAAGAGAAATAAGCTATAATAATAAAAGAATAACAATATTTGTTTACTTTTTCTAATAAAACAATTGTTTATATTATAATATATATTATATCTTTTATCAATAATATAACTATAATTCTAATGCCCAAAAACCAGATCAAATTATATTATTCGATTGCCCAAAATATTCTGAAATAAACCATCAACAAATCTAGAAAATAAGCCATCCGACAAAAATTTAAATAGAGGAACTTCCCGGTTTTTACAGGATGCATACATTATCAAGGAAACATCGAAACAGGAGATCAATGGCTCTTCCTCGATCCTCATTTGTTGAAATGTCTTCTCTCCTACAACACGCACAGCAATCCCCAAAATCTCCAAAAGGTGGGAAGCACAGCATGTTTTCGAAACGCGGCAGTATCAGAAAAAGTGTGTTCAAAGAAGTTAAAGATGTTTCCTCAAACAATTTTTCAAGTCTTAAAGTGATTTCCTCTGATGATTTCCACGCAAGGTTTCCTGAAAATTACTCTAGAAGACTTGGTGAAGGTGGAATGGGTGAAGTTTATGAGAATTTGGATACAAAGACAAAAAAATTGGTTGCTTTGAAACTTGTCACAGATAAAGAAACATTTAAAGAAGCTGAAAAAGAGGTTGAGATATATAAGATTCTTCAGAAATATATTCAACCTAGTGATTACATCATCAACTTTATAAACGGCTACTTTTATAAGAACGAAACTGTTTCGGATGATTTCTTTTCTGAAGGTATTGTGTTATGTTTAGAACCTGCTGAAATATCATTGCAGTCGATAAATGGTGTTCAAAAGAAAACTTCTTTTTCATTAAATCTACTTCATATTTCAATTATTGCAAAATCTGTTCTCAAAGGATTAATTGAGTTGCATTCCTTAGGTATAATACATTTCGACATTAAGCCATCTAATATATTATTGACTGGTAATGGAAAAGTAAAAATATGTGATTTTGGATCTGCTGTAACGAAAGGGGTTCCGAAAACAAGTAGTACAATACTATATAGTGCACCAGAAGTTGCAGTAACTACAAATTTAACACCACCTGTAAAGCTATTAAAGTATACTGAAAATTATGTGCTGGGAAATTTTGAACAAGCAAAGAAAGCTGATATTTTTTCTTTAGGCATTACTCTTTTGGATTTATGGGTTAAGGATAACCCGCTTGGTCAGTATGAAGATGCAGATAAAACAGATGTCGTTGTAAATGAGATCCGAGTGATGTTAACAAAATTGTTGGGGTATTCAAAGGATGGAGAAAGTTCAGATCTGTTACACCCACAAAATTCTTTTTTTCAGTTGTTGATGTCTAATGACGTGAAGTTACCAAAATGGAAATACTTTCTTGACTACAGAGAAAAGTTAGAACAAAGTTTTTATAGTCGTGGTGGATTAAGAAATATTTTTTTGTTTCAAGAATTTTTGAGTCGTTGCCTTGTTATTCAACCTAGATTAAGACCGTCAAGTTATGACTTAGAAAAACATGAATTTACTAGAGTTTTTGAAGAAGAAAAACCTGAATTAGGTGTTAAAGCTAAGAATGGAAGAGGAAGGCGAATGTTTTTGGTTAAAAGGAAAATAACAGCGACAGAAAAAAAAGAAAAAGCCTTGTACAATGCAGAACTCTTGTGCATGAAAAATTTATTAAATGATTATAGGACAGAAAAAGAAAACTATTTAAACAATAGAGATGATAAATGAATATTTTTCTAAGTGTTTGATAGAAATTTAGCAAAGTGAAATTAATACGTGAACGTATCTTGTCTTGATTTTCTGTGTTAATCTAATGATATTTCCAATTTGAGAAAAAACTTGTTTATTTCTGGAGGCATTCTTTTATAAGATCCACAAAAGAGATAAGATTTTAATAGTTTTCGTTGAGTAACTTCTAAAGAAGCAGTGTTTATAACTAATTTAGATTCTGGGTTTTTATTGAGTGAAGCAAACTTAGCTATGGCATAACAAAGACCATCTGTAAGTAAACGTTCATCTCTCTCTCCAGATATCTTTAGCTCTAAATTTTTAATTAATTTACGTTCCATTAAAAATAATAAACAAGCACAAATTTCAGGATCGTCATCTTCGTTTTCAAAGTCCAAGAGTAAACTAGCAAAAGAAAAACTACATGTTGAAAGTTTATTAGGTATTATAAATTTAAAACAATCATAAGCCGTATGTTCTTTTTCGTCATCAACTTCCCAAGTTGAAACAAGATGAATATTTTTAACTATGGCATTTGGATTTTTTTGAGCAAAAAGCAATAATTCAGCTTCATTTAGTAAAAGATCTATTTCGCTTGAGAACGAATAAGAAATATTATTGAATAAATAAATAGGTATTGATTTTGAAATAAACTTTAATGCTGATCCATTTAAGACATATTCATAAAATTCGTGTAAGGTGTTTTCAATTTTGACTTCTTGTATTGTAAACACTTGTTTAATGGCATCGAAAACTGGTTTGAATAAAAATATACATTGATTAACAATGAAAACATTTTCAGGGAAAAACTTTTTAGTACAGAGCAAACATGGTAGTGAAAGGTTCTCAAAATACTTCACAAGCATTTGTCGGTTCATGCTCTTCATCTCTGGATCGAAAGTAACAGCGGAAAGGTTTTCGGGACTTTCTTGTTCATGTTGTGCATAGTTAGAGATAAGACATCCAAATCTTCTAGATATGGAGTTATTGTAAACTTTTTTATTGTATGGGAATACTCTTAGTGTTACATCAGTTTTCTCCGTCTTTTTCATTCTTTATCGTGTATAGTTTTTTCTTCATGTATTACAAATGCATATGGCATTACTGGAGAGTTAAGTTCAAGAAAACGGGAACGGTATCGGGAATCAAGAGATGGGAAATTTGCATGAATTATCGGGAAAGGAGATACCCGTGATATTACTGCTCGGGTTAAAACATTAAAAGTAGAAACATTTATAGTTCAAAGATTCTCAACCTACACCCAAGAAAATTTTTAGTAACCGTATATTCAGGAAAACAAAAACTGTTTTGAAAAGATAAATAACAAAGCACATATATAAAACCTCTAGAAATAAAGAAAAATTCTGAAGTATCGGGAAATCATTTGCTTTCTCGTTTTCGGTTCAATTCTTACTAACCTGAAGACCTTCAGCTGCGACAAAAGTGAAGTTGAGGTAGTTAACCAAGATCTTAAGCTCAAAATGACAAATAGGGGAAGAGCATTTCACCAAGAATATAGAAAGCATTTCCATTACTAACTTTGAGAAGGAATAGTTTGTTAGCACACTCTCTTCGCTACTGATTTTACAGATCTTTCTTCAGATCAATAGCCATCGGGTCTATTCTTTATGATGACCACAAAAGGACACTTTTGGACTTTGTTTATTTTTTCGTTGGGAAAGATTCCTCTGGAGAAACTCCATACTAGCAAAGAATATCCTAAAATTCAAACTTCATACTATTTATTGCTATTTCTGAGTCTTCGAAGTGCATTGGCCTCGTGCTATCTTTGAATTCCTTAGCATAGTTCTCATGCGTATGAATATGAAGAATTTTGAATTTTATTGTTAATTATAAATAAATGGAACAATATGATTGGTGGAAGCAAGGAATATGTTTGGATAACATTTATAACTGATTTAGACAGAGGATAAGGACAACTAACAGAAATTAGAGAAAGAAACAAAGAGGATTACAGATCAAGAGAACCAGCTCCAATATTAATAAACCAGTGATATAAATACTAAGTTAAAGATACTATCTCCTATAAAGTGCACACGGCATTAGTTTGAGCTGAAACATTACCAAACTGATCCACATGGCAATATAGCTAAAGAGGAATAAAATACTGGCGCACAGCTCAAAAGGAAACAATATTTCTAAATAGACAAAAAAATGAAAAATACTGTCAAGATTAACTGGATAAAAACAGCCCCATGCAAAAGTTTTCAATAAAGGCAGGCCGAGAAAAAACCGTGAATTGAGAAAAGATTAAATGGCCGCGACATAAGAGGGAGAAAAGAAAACATTTTAAAGAAAAATGGTTTTTCTGGTTATTTAGTCTTCATCCTAGCCCATACCGAAAACCTCTTAAATAGATTAGGCTCCGAAAATATTTTTTTAAAGAGCTCAATATTTTCTGCGGGCGTTCCCTCGTCATTTTCTTCACAAAGTATTCTCCAAAGTAGATCATTTCTTCTTACGCGAACTACATGATTTGCACCCACTAAGTTCAATTGAAGAAACATTAAGTACATTTAGTGGAATTAATTTTAAAGGTGTAGGTCTAATTATACATCGGATTTCATGAAAATTATTAATTACTATTTCATAGTTTTTTCTATTATGGTTATCAATTAGAGAATTGGAATTATGAGTCTTACCAAACGATTATGCTGGTATTCTGATTATCAGTTAAATATCAAAATAGAGTTGGGCTATGGCATCCTGTTCTAACTTGCTCAAAATCACTTACATATGCTGTGCACGGTATGATAATATTTGGAAACTGGTCACAAGACATAAAATTATCCAGTAATATGACGTGATTGGACTATTTGGCTAAGATTTTAAAGCTTTGCGTAAAGTGTAGAAAATAAAAAATCATTTTCCTAATTTGACTCAGAGCTTCTTGAAGCAGCCTTGTATTGATAACCAATTGATTATTAATAATGAATAAGAATGCTTCAGGAATTACCAGAATAAGTTAGCAAGAAAAATGTAGGCAAAATTTTTATTGATAAACTTTCAATAAATCAAACCTGATCATTAGCTCTAACTAATATTTTATTTTCAATTCCATAATAGCCATTCTCAGTGAGCAGTAGTTCTAGTCCCACACTAGTCAGCAGCCTTAGAGGAGCAAAGATTAAATGACAAAAAATTTTCTCGGCTTCCAGATACATGGACTATAGAAGGTATTGGTTGACGTGTAGGGTTTAAACCATAGATTAAAAGTAGTTTTTCTCGAGTAGTATTTGTTGATAGCGCTGCCAGGAAATGTAGCAGTTTTTGAACAACTAGACGATCTAAGTTAAGAGTTCTATCAGAGTTAGAAATAAGACTCACTCTCATGATATGTAGCTAGGGCTACAGAATGAGTATTGATTGAGAGCCCATACAGAGTATGGGGAACTCTCCTTTTAAATAAGAATTAGTTAGACCCAGTGACTCTGCAGACCGCTCTGATTTAAGCTTCTAGGGGAACGAATACATATATTCAATGAGCGTTCTTAAGGATATTTAACAGCTTCTGGTAGACATCGATGCAGAATTTACCGTACAATTCCAAGTCCATGATGGGGCTGCAGCTCTTCTAGAAACCTTGTACTACCCTTGGAATTATTTGGAAATTTGGGATCCGCCATTCCTCAATGAGGCGTTTTCCTTGCGCTGCACCCAAAATACAGTTGTATGTTCCAATTAAATTATATTTCTCCTGGTACCACATCTTTTTCTCTCTTTCTTCAAGAAATAATGATGTACCTCGTGCATGTGAATGTCTGATTCCTATAACATTAATTCTGTAGAAATGGGTTTGATTATATAAATGATTTTTTCAGGCTAGTTTACGCATTTTCCTCCTCCGTTTCGAAATTTAGAGTATTGTTCTAAAAGCTTTCCACCACAAATAATTCTGTCTTTTCATGAATAAGGAAGGCCAAGAATGAAAACATGAGATTCTTACAAGTGCTCAATTCTACATTTCTATGCAGCTATGTTAATTTTGCTATGGATAAACAATTAGCTAAGTCAATGAAGCTCTTGTAATTTTACTTGAATTAATACAAGTTTCTCGGTTCTATGGCTATTGGGGGGCAAAATCTAGATATCAAACAAGACTTAAAGCATCATTATAGAGGCTACGAATACCTTTATTTAGATGTTAGAGTATTTTTCAATTTTGTGCCCTGTACACTAGGAGCAAATATATAAATAAGTTTGATGTGAGGACCGATAGCCTAGATACATCTATATCCCCCTCCACAACATATCTAGTCCGCCACAAAATTCAAAGTGTTTTCTTACAAAACTTGGGAAGACAACTATATTATTACGTTTAAGAAAATGAACTTACTCAAGAAACATAAATATAAGTTGGTTTCTGGGTTTGAAGAGAGCTCTCTTTAATATTCAAAGTCTTGTGTGCCATAGAGGGGATGTTATGGGTTTATGATGACCAACATAGTGTTAAAAAATTTTGGTTCATCAACCAACTTTTTACTGCACTGGTAAGCAATATTCATGTCATCGGGGAAGAGAATAAAGCCGAAGATCCTATTCAAGGACATCCACAGGAATTAAGGGTTAGGAAACCCTTAGTGCACTTGAAATATATGTACATTTTTCTAGGTACATCATTTACGCTATCAATCTTTTAGTCGATGGGCTTCATACCCTTCGTAGAACCTGTTGTTAATGCTAGTAGAAAACCTAAGCTTTTCGCCTGGATTGTGCTAGATTGATAGTTCTTGCTTCAAACTCTTCCTTTAATATGCACATTAGACTGTTTAGCTTCCTTACTACATAAAAACTTGAAAAACTGGAACACTTCCACCAGCATGGAATACTGAGGGGAAAATCTAGCGTTAGAACAAAAGGTACTAATTTTTTAGCGATTATGGATTATTTATTCTTAAGTGTTTGACTTCTACATTATTGTAGCCATTACAGCCAAAATACGTGAAAATATAAAGTCTTGTCTAGAACAAGTTTAGGCTTAGCTCTTTATGATTTATCTCTCTTAAAATCTTTGATCAAACCACCATAAAATCATTACCCTCATGTCAACTCTTTCTTATCTTATTAACAAAGGTGTTGAATTCTCATTCTATCCATCAAAAAAATGGTTAGTTGATGTACTATAAGAATATAAAGTGGAAAAAAGCTGGAATTAAAATAAAAAATATTAGACTAAGGATGGGAAATGTCCAAGATGTTATGAGTTAGTATCCTGTTTCCCTGGACATGCATCCCCGCTGGTTTTGGATCTACAACAGTGCCAGAAAACCTTTGTTCAACTTTAATCTATCTAAGACATAATAACATCAGATTTTAAAGATATTCAATGATTGTGAGCTATTGAAGGGGAGGAGTATCAAATCTATTATACTAATTATGCACTTAGCAACATCAAGGTATCGTTTCCATGCGGAAAACATCTTTCCCAGATGGGACTCGAACCCACAACTTTTAGATTAGAAGTCTAACACGCTATCCAATTGCGTCACTGGGAATTAATCTAACTCACAGGCTTCCTGGTTATTAAATATAAAGGATCTGTCTATTTAAGACTTGTTAAAAGAGGACTCAATAAAAGATGAAGAAATGGCGTCTTTTTGGTAAAAAGAAGAAAAAGAAAAATAACACTCCTCCTACAAGTGAAACTCCAGAGGGATCAACGCAGCCTTCCCCCTCCGCACAAGCTGCATCAGATAATCCGTCTGAAGCTAATCAGCAAAACACAGGTTCTCTAGCTGGAAATCCCAAACCCGTTGATCAGTTATTTCAACCAGAAACTGTAGAAAATGAACCGGAGATTCAAAAGCAGCATTCACTTATATCCCTTCATTCAGAAGCTTCTTATACAGAAAACCTTGAAGAACCAAAAGATTTCTCATCTTTTCCTTTCGCTTCCTTCGAAAAGAAAATTTTCCAGAACATTGTGTCGTTTTTGTCCGTTAAAGAGCAAGTAAGTCTGACTGAAGTCTCGAAAGAATTAAGATTAAAACTTCGAGAATTTCCTCTCGATCTAGTATCGGTTGCGAAACCTTTTTTTCTCAGTGCATTTCAGGAAATCGTCAAGCCTGTTGATTTTTATATTGGAGAAAAAGGACCACAATGGAAGATAAAGAGTGTTGTTTCAGGTCTTTCGGAAACTCGAGAACTCTCCAAAAATATGCATGCTTCAAGTTTAGAGCATTTGATAATAGTAAACACTAAGTTTAAGAGCTTAGAAGGGGTTGAAGCGTTTTCTTCACTAGAGAGGATTGAATTTCACGGCTGTCCTGAACTGAAAGATTTGGGACCTTTGCAAAAAATCACTAACTTAAAGACTTTACTCTTTACTCAATGTATACTGCTTGATGATTTGAGTCCAATTTCAAACCTTACAAAACTAGAGACTGTTTTCATACTTTCTTGCCCAGCTATACAAAATATTTCTCCTATGGAGAATCTGATTAATTTAGACACTTTAGTTATCAAGAACTGTTTTGCAGTTGAAGAGTTTTCCGCATTGAAATCACTGAAGAAACTAGAACTTTTTGATGCAACAGGAACAAGAATAAAAAACCTTGATTTCTTGCATAAAGATGTTAAACTGAAGAGATGCATATTAGAAGTTTGCGGAAGTTTGGAAAATATCAATGGATTAAGTGGCAAGGTTTCAGAATTAAGAGTTTTCAAAGCTTCTGGAGTAAACTCTCTAGATTTTGGACCATTGAACAACTCAAAGCAACTTATTTTGCTGTCTCTGGAGGGTTTTAATATTCGAAATCTTGATTTCCTTGCAAAGAGCCCAATGTTGACAGATTTAAATATAAGTAAATGCGAAGATTTGGCTGATCTTTCTGCTATAGAAAAATCTGGTGCTCAAAAGCAATTAATGAAGATTGCTTGCTCGGATTGTCCTAAGTTAGACGAGAATGCCGCAAAGGTTGTTATAAGCTGTGAGAAAATGCTTGATGTTGAATTATATAATACTTCTGCCAGGTTTACAACTTATACTTTGCTCCATGCGTCTTTAGTAGTACGCAATATGCTCATCAAGCGTTTGACGGATATTTATCTAGCACCTAAAGGTCGTGTTTTAACAGCACCAAGTGAATTATTTACACAGATGTTCACTATAGTAAAAAATGAAAGTAAATGGAAGGTTCAAGAAAGAGCATTGAGTTTAACAATGCAGCTTTGTTCAAATAATCCTGCACTATCTGTTGGTTTAGGTGGATCAGAAGCTGCATTTGCAGCACTCTTTTTTCTACTTTCGAGTGACGTGTATTCTAAATCCACGAAGAAGACAGCTCTAGAGCTGATAGTTCTGGCTAGCAGAGCACCTGATTACGTTCCCAGATTTTTAGCTCTCAATGAACGCCTTGCCACGCTGCTTAGGATGTATCAAGAAGACAACCAAGATGAAGATTTATTCTTGCTTATTTCTGACGTTTTGGGCAGAACGTTTGAAAAATTTACAAATACTCTTAACTCACTGAATGTTCAACGAGAGCAGGATCAGAATGTAGGTGTATTGCTCACAATATTTTGTAAGCTGTACGTCAAGGATGCAACAGTGAAAATAATATTACAGGAAATTCAGCCAGGTGTTTCTAAAAGAAGGCGCTCTGCAGCTTTTAGGTTTTTCAATAAATTATTATCATATGCCAATAAGTTTTATGACGCAAATTCAGGTGCTGATCATGACATCGATAAGAGCTTGTTGGCTGAGGCTTTGGAAATTTGCTTAACAGTTCCGAAGCAGAGAACAGAAGGTTGGATGGATGTAGAGTCGTCTTTCTTGATAGACAAACTTTATCATGCAATGAAAGCTGAGTCAATAAAGCAAATAAAGGAAACAAAAAGTTTACACTTTATTATAGAGGAATTGCTTAATGAAGCAAAACCGCAGGCTTTAGCTTCAAAGGTAGACAACCAAGGCGAGATGATACTAGAAACAATGAAAATTCTAATGGCAGCTAGAGATTTGATCTTGAAACTTCCAGAGGAGTTATTAGAAGACTTTTTTCGAACTTCTGCGCTAGAATCTTTTATGCATCAGCTAACTAGTTCAGCTGAGTTCATGGCGCAACTTGCAGCTGCTCTTGAAGAGATTATGATAGGACGTCCAGATGACGTGGAGGAAAAGATCAAAATGTTTGGAATCATTTGTATGCTTTCAACTGAAGCTTTTCTGCACTTGGGTTCAAACTTGAATCAAGTTGATAGAATAGTAAAAAAAATTCCGAAGTTGGCTTCAAAATTTGGAGCTATATTGTCGGAAATACCAAGACTAAAAGGGTCATTGGATGTTTTCCTAAGAGGTCTTTCAGTTATTGTAGTTTTTGCGAAAGCCTCGAGCGCTTTTAAGTTAGACCTACAAAAGTACTTTTGTGATCAAAATGTTACTGTGTCCCTCAATTTTTATTTTAAGGCCAGCACTGTAAGAGAAAAGCTGCTCGCTGGGGAATTAATGAAGGACTTGTTAGAATCGCCTAAGTACCGTGAAAAGGTACTCACACTTGAAGGTGGCAACTTAAAAGTATTAAAAGAACAAGTGAAAAATACAGTCCTCGAGGCGACAGTTGAGAAAGATGAAGATTTGACAAAGATAATTCTAAGCTGTGGAGAAGTCTTTCTTCCCCTTCTAAATCATGAGTTAAGCAAAAAAACCTGGGAACTAGGAAGATATGTTCTCGAGACTCTTTTCTTAGATCTTTTTACAGTGTTGAGCAAGCTTACGAATAACGAATTGTATCTTGAAGAAAAAGAGAATATTGAAAAAAGAGATCAAACCAATTCTAGTGCGATGACTCCACTTGCGAATATGCTTCTTGGTGGTTTATTTCCTGGATTAAATTTTTCCCAGATTTTGACCAACAGTAGTGCAGATGAAACTCCTGAGCAAAAAGATGCCAGGGAAAAGAAACAAGCTGCTGAAGCTACGGAGCGAGTCTCAAAAACAGTTTCTCGTACCCTTTTATTTTTGGAGTTTATTCTAAGAGATACAAACTCCACTATCCTCTTGGATTTATTTAACCCAACAGTGATAAATGGAATTCTGTCTCAATGCTATGTTGGAATATTACAAAAGAAAACCCCAACTTCTTTTCGTGCTATGAAAATGATATGCCACTTAGCTTTTAAAAGATCTTTCTTTGCTACAAATCCACCTAATGAAATAATATTGAAAGATACAGTTAGCTCTGTGAATACAAAAAAACAATCTGAAAATCTACTGACTATAAAGTTCAAGAACGATGAGAGGAAAAGAAGATCACTTGAAAAACTAGCAAAGACATTAATCTTGGGTCGAAAGCCTTCAGAGAGAGCTATTAAGAAGAAGAAAGCTCCTTCTGCTGCTAAAACTGCAGCCAAGTATCAGAATCATTTTGAAGCCCTTTGGAGATATCTTGATAATGATCCAAGAAGCTCATATAAAACATTTCTTGATCATCTGTTAGAAAATGATTTTATAGATGAGTTAATATGTCTTTGCTTTGCGGCGTTTCATAAATGTGGGGATGATTTCATCACTACTTTAGAAGAAAAGAGAATCTTTTCCAAGTTTGAACCTGAGAGTTTATCGAAACTAAGAGACAGCAAGCTTTTAGTTTCGTTTTTGGATGCTTTTTGTGCGAATAAAGACTTTTTAAAGACAAATTTTTTCATTAAAGCGACAAAATTTCTTTCTGGTGCTAGGTTAAATCAACTCGATGGGTTTAAGCGAATACTTGAAGTTTACACCATGTGTTTGGACAATGATAAGTTGCTTCCTTTCCTGGTTGAAACTGAAGTGCATAAGGCAGCACGCAAAGCAGTGATTCTCATACACTCTTATGGTATTTCCAATCTTGACTTTCTAAAGTTTTTCACCTTTGTTTTTGTTTTTATAAACAAGTTAGTTGAAAAGCAACCACAGCTAATTACTGAGATTGTAACTGGAGCAGTTGGTAGACAATTTGTACAAATTCAGGTTAGTCAGCTACAAAGTAACACTGAAAACTATTCTGCTGTACTTGATTTTATGAAGACTTTACTTTCTGAATTAGATTCGCACAGTCTTCAAGAATGTGCTAATAGTTATGTTATGAATGGTATTCAGACATTACTCTTTACAAACGAGGATAAAATCAATGACACTGTTGAAGTTGCTTTAAGACTTAAGGTAGCATCTACCATTAACAGCCGAAATGAGAAGGAAAAAGAAGAGTTGAAGCCAGTTGCTTTAAGAGTAATGTCTAATGTTCTTCAAGATGTAAATACGCACCTTTGTGCATTGCTGAACTCGTTGTACTGGGTATTTGACGAAAAGTTGGATCAGGTTGCCCGTAATAATTTTGGTCAGCAGGGTTTGTTTGGCGAAGCCCTTAAAGCTGAGGATTCCACATTAAATAGTTCAGACCTGGCTTTTCAAAGAGCTTCTGGATTACCGCATCAGGTTGAGGTAATTGATGGATTAGATATTGACTTTGCAGAATCGGTGTGTAGCTGTGTAAGTACCCAGGCATTAAAAAAGTCTTCGGATGATGATCTGTTTGTGTACTTTGAGCTCTTAATCCAGCACCTACAAGAAGGTGGGAATCTGTGGATTGGTTTTGTAGATGATAGCTTGAAGAAAGGGTTCTTCGAAGGAGACTTGGAAAGGAATTTGTCTACTGAGGAAAACACATGTGGAGTGGACGTAGACGGTTTTGGTCTGGTACCTCCAAAGCACCAAAATGGAAAGGTTCTTGCGAGATCTGGAGATTCACTTGGTGTCTGCCTATCGATGAAAAATGGAGAAGTGAAATTTTACTTGAACGGTGATGAAGTTGGATCTAGTGAACCAAATAAAGGTTTGTTTGCAGATTTACAAAATCCACGTATCGCCATCTCTGGAAGAAACGCTTCTGTTAGTTTCAATTTCGGAATTGATCCATTTTCTTTCACTCTCAGTGAACACGAAGTACTCTCTTATCAAGAATTTGTGGAAATTTAATTTGAATTAACACTTGCACACAAATTATTCGAAATCATTCTTAGCCCTTAATCTCATTTCCTTACTCAAATTGCTTCCTGATCCAGTCACTTGTAATACTCTTTGGCCTTTCAAGCGGTAAATTAAGTGCTCTATCCCAGAACAATTGACTCAATGCGCCAATAGCCCTAGACACCCCAAACAATACGGTATAATAGTTTTCCTCAGTCAATCCATAGTGTACAAGTAACACTCCACTATGAGAATCAACATTAGGCCATGGATTCTGCACCTTACCTGTAGCAGCTAAGACATCAGGCACTACTTCATAAATAGTTCCGACAATCTTAAACAACTCGTCATCTGGAAGATATTTAAGTGCAAACTCCCTTTGCGCCATATAACGTGGATCAGTCTTTCTTAATACTGCATGCCCGTACCCTGGAATAACTTTTCCACTTGCAAGCGTCTGCTCTGCAAATTCTCTAATTGTCTCCTTTGTTACTTCTTTTCCACTTTTCTTAAACTCTTCTTGCAAAGAGAGGATCCATCTCAACACTTCTTGATTCGCTAATCCGTGTAATGGACCTGCAAGAGCGTTTAATCCACCACTAAAGGATAAATATGGATCACTCAAGGTGGAACCAACTAAATGTGTTGCGTGCGCAGAAGCATTTCCTCCTTCGTGATCAGAATGAATAACCAAATACAACCTCATCAATTCTGCAAACTCCTTGTCAGTAAATCCAAGTTGGTTACTAAAATTTTCAGAATAATCCAACTCTGGATTAATATCTTTGACCGTGTTTGTTCTTTTAAAACTACTTTGGTAAATCAAAGCAGCAGCTCTTGGAATTCTCGCGATTAGATTCATAATATCTTCATAAGATGTTTCCCAGTAATCTGCTTTGGCTACTCCATCAGCATAGGCTTTGTGAAACTGAGAATCTGTTTGTAAACAAAGAACTGCAGAACTTAACTTAGTCATTGGATGCATATTTTCAGGCAAAGAAAGGATAAAATCATCCGTCTGTTTAACTACATCTGGATTACTAGTTGCTCTATACACCAGTTCTTGTCTGACACTTTCAGCTTCTTCCATGGAAGGCACTGATCCTGTTAAAAGTAGGTGAAGGAGTGCCTCGGGAGTAGGTTCTCCCTTAGGTACTGTAGAAGGAAGCGAGCTCTGGAGTTCTGGGATGGTGTGTCCTCGGAAACGGATTCCTTCTTCAGCATCAAGTAGTGAAGTTTCCCAAAGAAGGGATTTAATACCTCTTGCACCCCCAATTGCTTGATCGACGGTGACTTCTCCCAGGGATTTGGACCCGTGATCTTTCTTTAATTGAGTTAAAGCTGCTCGTTCTTGTGGAATTAAGGATTCTAATGTTTTTTTCAGTGAGCTGCTGTAATTTCTTTTAAGAAGGTTAGGTTTTAAAAGAGAAACGGGGAATCGCATCTTTTGTTTCTGTTTTTGTGTTTGGTTTGGTAAAAGATTGTTTTTAGTAATCTAGGGTAATGTGATATTGATGTTAATATCTTTTGTAATTATATCACGGCATTACCGCTGGATTTTCTCGGAGTTTAGTGCTAGACTTCGGAGTTTCCATTAAATTATTATGTGTACTGAATTCACCATAAGAAAAAAGTGCAGTATGTTATAAAGAATAAATATACTATTTGTAGGAAGACACCATTTTTTGGTTTTCTAAAGTATCAATGAGACTCTATAGAATGAGTTGCGGCCAAATCGTTTCTCTTATAGTTGGTTCAGTCAAGGAGATCGCTATAAGAGTAATTACAAGGGAAAAGTGCTCGTCCAGAACTAGAACCCTTCTTACTCTGTTTTAGAAGCTCTACAAATGCACTGAGCTAGAAGTTCTAAGAGAAGTTCTGAAAATAATTGAAAGGTTTGGTCAGAAACTATTGAATTACTTGTCTTTTAGTAGAAACCTTCTCTAGGAGTACAAAATAACTAAATAATTTGGTAGTCGGAAGCCAACATCGACAAGCTCCAAGACGAAAATCTTTGAGCAGATACTTCTTTTTAAAAGCAATTTAGCAATGCAGTTGAAAAATAAAAAAGTGTCTTGAATTCCAGGAGAAAATTGTTTTACGGAAACGTGCTGGGAGCGTAGTTGACAGCACAGGCTATCCTATAATTCTTAAGCAGAATTAATACTTCAGTTCTAGGTTACGATTAGTTTTGCAAATTATGAATACGCGAGTTTTGAAAATGTTCAAAGGACTATAAAAGAATACCGGAACCTTCAATCGCCAGCAAACCCATCGAAGGAGCACCCTGAAATTGTCCTAGTTTCAGAGCAAAGCAGAATGAAAGATTTGTTGTTTCTTGACTGAATTAAGAAGTTATTGTAACAACCAAGAACTTATCGGCTGCTAGGGGTTGTAATATAAAACTTAATAGTTCCTGTCTAGCTGAACCAGGACAAATCAACATAATATTGTACTCTTAGTGAAATAGACAGATTTTTCTAATGCTTGGGACACCTTTGCGGTTTATTTATCCGAGTTAACGATGAAATATCACTTGCATGACTGAGTAGTAGTAGGGTGCGATAGTAGTGCTCACAGAAACTTTTTTTATTTCGACTTCTACTACAGCTTCGGTGCTGGACAGACTTCGTTAGTTCTGTTTCTAAACATTGACTTGAATATATAAAGTTTTTATAAAGGAATTAGTCGAAAATGATACTACCTTTAAAATGCTAAGGACGAAAAGCCCTAAGCAACTAAGAATCACTAGATAACATAACACGGCGTTAGACATGTTGTACTGATAAAAGAAAAGAACTGAATTCTATCATTTCTGCAAGTAGGTGTGCGAGCAGACAACTAATGTCAGTAATTCTTTCATAATTGTATTGATTCAGATCATTAATAAGAACTTTGGGACTCTGTTCTGTTTGAAATAATTCTGGTTTCATTCTGCTTAGCAATAAGAAATTGAAACAGCTGGGGATTAATGGGAAGCAAGTAAGGCAACCAGAAACATATAGCAGAAAAAAGTAAAAATCATTTAAGATTCAGTCTCATCAGCAAAAAACTTCATTGTCTTCTCATGAAAAGCAATAAATCATATTACGTTTCTTTTCCTGATTGAGCAAAATCTTTTCTAGTAATTCGAGCCAAGCATTGCCTTAGCTACAAGAAAGATATCTTCTTAGAACTATCCATGGGGCGGCAATACTTTCTTGAAATTTCATGACACTGTTCATTACCTCTCTCTCTGTTTAGACATCGTGAAAGCCAAGAGTGACCATTTAAGAAACTACTTAACAAGAACTAGTGATTATTCTGTGGAAGCCATAGAAAAAATAAAACAATTTGACTACTTTGGATAACATACGCGTCAATTCAACTTTAATAATCTAACTCTTGCAAGTTTATCATTTGGTTAGAGTTTCCTCTTTGAATTTATCCAGATCAATATCCACAGGCTTTATCGACCTAGTTTTCTGCCTATTGACTTTCTTGAGTATCTGAATCAAAACCTTGACTTTCCCGATTGTACAAAGTTGGGGGATTAGTAAGATCCTAATGCTAAGGTATTTTTTCAGTATTTTTCTCATTGCTAACCATATAAACTTTGAGAAGAAAGAAGTTCTACAAGCTAGAATTATCCTCAGGATCCTTGATGAAGCTAGAGACTCTGGACAAGATGGTTTCATGCAGTATAGCTGCAGAAAGAGAAATCTTGTGCGGAAAATAGCTTCTAGGGTTTAATGAGGACCACTTGTTTTTTACCGGCATGCATTCGATAGAGTAATGAACTTTTCCAAACCAACATGGAAACTCAATTAAGAAACTTCAGTATTTTAGTCAACTCTTGGTAACCTAAGTTAATTCATGGCTCGAGTTAATTTTGGATGATTTATAGTATTTAGTCCAACAAATCGTAACTAACAACGTGTTTCTGACACTTTAGAGAGAAAAAGCTGTTGGCTTTTTTTTCTTCGTAGCACACAAAGACATAATGAGAGTGTTACCTGCCAGCCTCACTTAATCCCATTAGTTCAAATAGGGTAAACCATTTATTCCAGAGAAGTTTGTATTGTATAGGCAATGTTTAGAGGTTATAAATGTTAAACACAATGAATATGTTGAGAAATTAGAATATGAAGTCCTACAATAACAAAGAAATGGATTTTGAGAAGCAGATTATTCACCTGAAAATTTCAAGGCCTAATTCACACAGTTAATGAAAAATATAAACAAATCCCAAATGTTTTATAGTTAAAAAAACAATATCAAGGAAGATTTAATACAAATACTCAATCTTTTTTAAATATCTTCTTAAAGCTAACTTACCTAGATAGCCTTTGATATTTTGAGCTTGATTTTTAAATTAGCTCATTCAAGTCAAAGTTTTCTTTAAAGAACTATTATTTCTTATAAGAGAAAATGTAGATTACGCAACTCTGAGAGTTTTATGGTTGAAAGCGTTTCAGATTGACATGAGGTGCAAATGTAATATAGCAAGGCAATCTACTTTTTTTCCTTTTCTACTTATATCAAAAGCAAACCCAGTTAGTTTTTTTTAATTCTTTATAACAAAACTTGTATTAAAGTTCAACTTTTCAAATATGAAGAAATGAAAAATAAAATATACTAACATGGATTTACTTATATACTGAAATACCACTAAGTTGCTAAACATTTATTTCTTCTTTTGCTTTGTATAATTCTTTCTGTGGAAGTTAATAAATAAAATTAAGAAAGATAAAACATAAACCATATATAAATATACCAAACGTTTTGGATATTCACCTTCAAAAATCAACATTGCAATTCCATGACCTTGCATAAAAATAAATTGAATAATTTGAATATTTGTAACCAATTTTTTAAAAAATATCGGAACACTTATATTAAAAGTTCGTAATAAATAATAAAAATACATAACAGTATGAACAAGAGAATTTGCTAATATACTGAAATAAATATCTCCATCATATCCCGCTCTATAAAAAATATATAAATAAAAATTAAATACCTTTGATGTAACCATTGATGAAAAAAAACACTTCCATGATGATAAACATGAAGAAAACTTAATTGTCTCCATTTTTTACGAATGATAATAAAAAAAGTATCCAAGAAATCAATAAGTTTAGAGATATAAAATAACCAATGAATATTTGCAACTGTTTCTCTTTCAACAATAAACTTATTTGGAACTAGATTCAGATCCTCATTAAAAAATATTTGAATTACTCTTCCCATCATGTAACTGCATAAAACAACTTGCACTAGATTGTAGACTTTTACAAAGAAAATAATTTTTCCTTCTCCTGCATTTTGTTTATTCTCTTTTTTTGAAATATAAGCTGAGAACAGAACGAGTATAAAATATAAAATTGTTATTGTTCCAGATATAAGTAAAGAGTTCAAAGGATAATTTTGGTTGGGTGTGTTTGTCGAAGGGGTGATTTTTGGGTTGAAGTATTGAATAAGTTGCTTTTCTGCTGAAAAAGTGGATAAGATGATTTCAGAAGGTAAAATATATTGAAGGCTAAGTAATATTGATCTGTCAAGGGCTTTAAAGATGCTATTTTCGATAAAATAATTTTCTACATACATCTTTTTCTTTTCTTAGATACTTTTGCGTGTTCGCTATCGACTCGAAACGAAATGCCGGATCTGAATTTGAATAATTATTACAGAGAAAATATGGGTTAATCGTGACTAAATTATAGGAAAAAAAATGAAAGTTTCGAGTCGGTATTTCCTTATGGATCTTTGCTAGATTATCACAACCCGATTAATGTGAGTTCGTTCTTTTGTTTAGCTGTTTAGTAAGCAAGGCTTCTTGAGAGCGTAGAAGTTAAACATTACCAAGAAGTAAACAGGAGCTGGTGTGCATGTTCAAGTGGAAGAAAGCTTGATATATATGGTCCTCGATCATTTTATAGGGATAATTATGATCTGTCTTAACTTTCTACCAAATTGTTCATAATGTTTCTGATGCCACGGATAGGTATACAACTATAGTGTTCAAGGAAGTTTGTTTCATTCTGCTAGGAAGACAAGAAAAAATACCCAGTCAACTCACATAAGAAGAGATAATACACAAGCCTTTTGAAAATTCTTTCTTATTCATGTGTTTTTCTTAAAATGTTAACCTTAATCAATCCATTGCGATCTGTTTTTAATCAAGTTATTAGGACATAAAATTATGAGAGAGTGTAACTCGAGCACTTAAGCAAGGATATTTATCTTGTTATATACCTTAATATAAACCAGGAGCTTGGAATCACATTTTTTCGGAAGCTATCGGAATCAACTGGGGGTTGATAATGATAATCATCATTAAATGTTTTTATTTATCTTTGAGCAATAGCCTTACATCCAACCCATACCTGCTTTGAATAAATAACACAATATTCCTCCTCCGGGTACTCCATTCGAAAGGTTTCAATGGAATAATAGTTGTTTCATTACTATTACTACGAAAAAACTGTTATCAAGCTATTACGTTAGAATATCATCAAATTACTTAAGTTTTTGAACAGTAGTGTTGCGGCACACGATGTATAGAACCGTGCCCTAACTTTCAGAGGGATATAATCTATGAACTGACTAAAACCAACCAAAAATATTATGAATTAGAGGTTGAATAAATATCTGAAAAAGAATTCAGGAACTGTAGATATGACTTTTTAAAGCTGTGACAAGTATTTCGCTTTATTGTGTAATATAGTGGCTAGTTGCGATATGCAACTGATGTAACGCCGTCAAGGGGGATAGACTGAAGAACTAGCTCTCCAAGATAACTAACCTACAGCTCTTGCACCGGCCATGACGTATTATGCCATATTATTTTATAAGAAACAAATTTCTAGAAAAGATATTTTCTTTCTTTTTTTAGTTTCACCAGCGGCCAGGAACAAAACAACTATTCTGTGCATGGGCATTAACCCTACATGTACTGGAATTGGCTGTAGAAGTATAATATTTGTTGTAGCAAAGTTCTTAGTTAATATGCATAAAAATGGCAACTGAATTCAAGAGAAAGCTGTAGTGTGTCTATTAAATATGTCATATTTCCACCCCAAGTTACACGAAAACTAATAAGGAATGGATTGTTCTAATTATTGTTAACACGTAAACTGCGTCTGAGTTCAATGTAATGAGTATTCTTTTGGGTAGAATGCTCTATTAATGGACTTAGGGATGTGAGAAGGGTGAATTTTTAGTTTTATATAAGAGAAATTAAAAATGAACATCTCTTTAGTGCAAATATCTATGGGTGTTACAATAGGCAAAATATGTGACGAGATTGGAGGATTTAGAATTCTTACGCTAGAAACAAATTTAGTTTTATAGATCTGCAAAATTTTAACAATAGTTTTCACCTTCATACTACTATACTACTGCTAGCATCTTATTCCATATTGCGAGGATCACGGATAAAAGGCCAAGTATTAATGCAAAATCTTAAGTCAGTTCTGATTCAATAGGAACAAGAACTCCCCCACGCACATACATAATATAGTGGAAGAAACTGAAATAAAAATATAATACACACCTGTCAGAAAGAATTTATTTCCTGTTTTTTTTGTTTTCTTTCCGGTTTTCTAGGTAAGTAAATTATGAGCACCTGTTGTTGATGTTCGCTTGCAGGAATTTACCCTCTTTCAAAAAAATAAAGAGCGGAATTATTCCCTTATGAAGAAAATCTGCAGGAAGAAAACACACTTTCCTCGTCAAAACCACTTTATTTCTTGATTTTGTATTATTTGTTCCAAGTTTATTTCTATTTTGGAGTTCTCTTATCTATACTAGGTAAAGTGATTCTTACAGAACACATGAAACTGTCTTCTGAAAGCTATTACTCACAAAGCTAAAATAATTATTAACTTTAAGAATGGTTGTTGGTTTATCTAATTCTTACTCTCTTGAGAATTATTATAGTATATTTTATCATCTAGTACAAAAGTCTCAGTTTACTTAGTCTATTGGGCCAATTGGCCATCTTTGCTATTGGGCCAACAACTGAAATGTCTATATCATACACTTTTACTAATCAACTATTTGATTGGTTAGAATAAATAATAATGATATTTCATTGGTTGTTCTTCTCTCCTGAAATTCACGTATACGAGGTATGTCCGAATTGTCCAGTTCAGTATCCTAGAAAAGAACGATGCATAAGAAATACTCAACAAACTTTATTGCCGCCTTTCCCGAAGCAAGTAGACATCATCCTCTTATTTCAACACCAGAAAAACAAGACTGTCCCATTTGTTTAGAATCCACCCCTGGTCATGAAATAGTTTCTGTTTGTGAAAACTCTCATGCTTGTTGTATAAATTGTGCGAAATCGTTTTTCCTACAGGAACTGCAAGATAAGAAAAAGTTTGGAACAAATTTTCCTTGTCCAATATCAACAGAAGAAAATTGTTCAATGGATATTGAAAAGATTCTTTACGTAGTAAACTTAATATATTCAGATCCAGGATCGATTTATTTTCAAGACGATAATTTGGAAGATGTTGTTTTGGGTTCATTATTGAAAGATTCTCTTTTTCAGTTGCAAACAAGTGGATCTTTATATAGATGTCCAAATCAAGATTGTTCTTATGCATGTTTTCAAGATGAAAAACCAGTTGCTGAAAGTTTTATAAAGCCAAAAGTTTTGCAGCAGTTGAAAGGGAAAAATGTAGAAATTCAAGAAAGCAAAAAGTTTTCTTTTCCTGGTATATCATTTTTTTCTGGGATAAAAAATTTATTTATTGGAAAAAATGCAAGTAAAAAAATAAAATATGATCCAGATCGTGATTTAGAAGAACAATTATTTGCACTTAATTTGACTGAGACAAAATATGTTTCTTTCAAAAAATACATGTTAGAAAAATTAGGAAGAGCTTCACCAATTGTTACGGCAATTAACTTATATCAGTCAACTGATGATGGAGTTGATTTAAGAAAGTTTAAGTGCTCTTCTTGTAATTATTCAAGTTGTATTTTATGTAAAGAAGTTTGGACTAAGGGAAACATTAATCACGATGAGAAAAGTTGTAATATGTATAAAAATTTATTGACTAGAAATCACGATGAGTTAATTTTGAGCGAAAAAGAAATTAATCATAACATTGATCTGGGAAAAATGCAGAAATGTCCTAGTTGTTTTGAAGTGATTGAAAAGCATGGTGGATGTGAGTATGTATATTGTATAAGCTGTAAACACCACTTTTGTTGGAAATGTGAGGTAGCTTGTGAATATGGAAGATGTCCTTTTTATAAAAATCATTAGGCATTTTTCATAGTTTTTAAGTGAAGTGAATGTATATGTATTTAGTTTTGTATATTGTTAAGAATAAGTTGAAGTGTATTGAAATATGTACAATATTAAAAAGAAGTTTAAATATCAATATTTTCCTAATAATGAGAAATTGCATAGTTAATAAGATTAAGCCTACAGACTTAGAGTTCAAGGGAATAAAGTAACAAGAATGTCATATATTGGGGAGATGAGGCATATACCGCACATTACCAAAGCAATTCGAATATCTGTCTGGTTCTAAGTTAATACGTGTTGCTTATGAAACTTGGTTCTTAATTACTGCAGATTTTGAGTGGTAACAGAAAAATCCATGGATTTTCTTCTTATGATTTAAATACGGATGAGAAAGGACAGGAATACAAAGGTGAACATATTTAACCCCACGAAACGTTTTTTTCGTATTCAGTTTGTAAATATTTGGCATGAGTAGTAATTGTATAGAATGATACCAGAATGTTTGGGTTGTCCAAACATGGTTAAATGCTAATGAAGAATGTTTACTTAAAACTAGAGAAATCCAATGCTCTAATAACACAAATTCCTGAAAGTCTGAAACTAAAAACTATAAACAATTCAAATTCTTCATCAAGTATACAAAGAAGGCACCAATTTTTTAATTTAAATTTTAAGAATCCACTCTTTTCAAGCCTTGTCAAGTAATAATAACCTGAAATTTAAATAAAATGAAGAGGATTAGTTGAAGATTAAATTATATATCTCAACTCCTGTTTATATGTATGAACTGGTACATCTGAAAAAGAAGTTCTAACACATGGGCTAAAAACAAACTCACCATACATGACCTAATTATGAACTGATGCTGTCGGAAAACATGCAAGAATAAAGTAGATACTCAAGAGGGAATATAGACTGTGATACTTATGACATAGAGAACCAGAGGGAAAAAGAAGTCAGAGTCTTTTAGCTTTGAGTTTTCAGATTAACATCTTAACTGTTAAATGTTTAATGGGATGTGCTATAAGCCCTTTTGATAGCTTCTATAAGAATATTAACTAATGCAAAACAGTATTTCTGGATTGTATATGATAAGAAAGCAATTTGGCATTACTTCTCATTAAAGGAAGTAATAATTTTCCTGGTAACTGTTAAAATTATCACAAAGTAAATATTTAGAGCATATAGGATTTTTTTTTGCACGAGTTTCAGAAAATAGGAGGTGTAGATATTAGCAGGATATATAACGTGCTCGGTATTTTGTAGTTTTTTGTTGTTTGGATCATGCTATTGTAAGCTGAAGCTCCATTCTCAGGAAAACTCACAGTGCAAGAAGAGGACTTGCAGTCAATACTTAAAATAATATTTTTACTTTGGTATTATATATCAACAAGAATTAGCTTTTGTTAGATCAGTAATTGTCTTTGGTGAACTAAACAAACTTTTTAAGATATTGCGTACAGGATTTTGTATTCGATCCAAGAGAAAATTTTGAAAGCCCTGCACACTTTTAATGTGATGAATGGGATCGTTCATATAGTGGACATGATTATTTAGGCGATGTGCTAAAGTAGCCAAGTATTTTCTATACCTCTCGAATTTCCCAACACTATGAGGCTATTTAATGGATTTGGTTATTCTGTACTCAAATTCAGCGCAAACAAAAAAAACAATTCTGACACAGTTCATTTCATGCACTTCATACGGGTTGGATATTCTCAAAAGACTTATTTAGAAAATAGTTAGTGATCTTGTTAACTGTAAAGATTCTTAGATTAAGGCACCTTTAGTAAGGCAATACACGGAATAGCACCAAGGGTTTCATTTCTTATTTTCAGCTTGGCTGTGATACTTCTTGAAAAGGCATAAAACACAACAATCAAAGAAGGAAAAGGCTACTTAGGGACCTTTGCATATCTTTCGGTTTCAAAAATGATTCAAACATTTTGGTTGTGGTAATCATGTGACCCATTATTAAGTCATTTCGCTGAACTCCGCTGAAACGGTGTATATATTGCAGTAAAATACCTATGTGCATCTTAAGAATTAAGAATGGTCATACCAAGTTACGAGAATGTTTAAAATTTTAAAGTGAAATTGTTTATATTAAAAGAGTTGAATTCTTTTAAGGCTCAGTAAAGCGCGGAAAGGATTCTCAAATTAGATTTCTAGACTCATCTTTACTCTTGTTGACTTGAGACTTAACTGCAGAGTCAATATGTATGAAAACAGGTTGACGGATTTTACTCCTTTAATATAAAAAATATTATTGAGGAATTAATAGAGTATTGTCCTGTGAATTGATCTAGCGCCGGAGTAAAAAAGTTTTACTTGGGGTCGTTTAATATATACCTTAAATGGATACTATGAAAGGAACACTAAATTCGTTTTATTTTCTTAAAATTTTTGAAATAAATATCTTTATATATCCATAAAATCATTTTTTTCTATTTTAGATTTTCAGTATCCCCAAATTATATTACTTTCTACCCTCTTTTCTAAGAAAGTTTGAGGAACCACTTACTCGAAGATGAAACTGTTCTGTATCAAGTTGGTTGTTATAGTTATACGCAAGTGAGAATAGTTCTTATTAACTCATAAATAAGAGAGCAAAAAAGGAATAATATATTGTTTTACACTTCTTTTTTGAGTTAGAATTATATTTTTATCCTGAAATTGAGAACCAGCAAAAGTGATTCTTCCGTGTCAAATATTTCTAAGTTTCCTACAATGTCGCATTACCACAGAAATCTTAAGTATCCTCACTCACCCAACAAATTCAAAATTAAATGGCAGACAAATCGAAATCTCGTTTCTGGGCTGACTCTGACTCAAGTGATTCCGATAGCGAGGGATCTTCATCTGGCTCTGATGATTCTAGTGTCAAGGCCAGTGCTAACAAGAAGTGGGCAATTGATGACTACAGCTCAAGTGGAGATGACGAACAGCGTGTTGTTAAATCAAGTACAACAAAAGCTAAAGAAGCTTTTCAAAAAGAGTATAAAAACTTACAGAATGCAGTTAATGTGAGTGATTTTAACACCATGCTATCTATTTTTTCTTCTCTTGATTCTTTGGTATCCAAACATTCTGAAGCGCTTCGTGGAAAAGATAACTCAGATTTGTCAAAATATCCGTTAGAATATTTCCACATTTTCAAGCTTCTAGATTTAACCGTTAAAGAAAATCAACAAAATAAGAAAAAGTTATCAAAAACAAATTCTAGAAGTCTGAATATTTTAAGGTCACGACTAAAGAAGAAGTTGGTTGGAGATCTCTTGGAAGAAGTTGAGAATGTAGCAGACCTTGTTGAGGAAGCCAGTGAGAGTTCAGATGATAGTGATTCCTCTAGTTCTGGAAGCGATGATAGTTCATCAAGCTCTGAAGAAGAGACTAAGACGAAGAAGAAAGCTGGATTTGGTGGTCTAAAAGCTGACTCAGATGAAAGTAGCGATGATAGTGACAGTGAATGGGGTTCTAGCAGTGATTCTGACAGTGATGAAGATGAAGGAAATCAACTAACTGGGAGAGCCCGATGGGTAAAGAGAGCACCAGAAACAAAGGAACAAAAGGAGAAGAAATTAGAACTAAAGAAACAAAGAGAGCAGGAGAAGCAAAATAGGGCAAAACAGAGAAAAGACGAAAAGGAATTAAAGTCAGGACAGAAGGAAGAGAAGAAGGAAGAAGAAGTCCTGACTGAGGAACTTGTGGATGAAAAAGTTCAAAGTTTAGTGTCTGAAAGAGGAAAAAAAAGTGCTGATGCCGTAACTTTAGCACAAAAGATGCGTGATTTGTATACTTTAGTCTTGGAATGGAACAAATCTAGAGAAGAAAAAGAAGGAAATGTCATTTCTGAGAAAGCTGTCATTCAAATTTTTCAATGGGTTGTTACACTACAATTTGATATACGCGTTAGTTTGGACGAGGCAATGAGTGTCGAACTCTGGAATCAACTGATGCAGGATCTTGATGTGTTAATGACATGGAAAGAAGAAGGTAAAATTGGCTCTGAGTACGATATATCAAGTTTCGTGGATCGGATGAACACCGAGTATATAAAATCTCTGCGATATATGGAAGATCATAGTGATGAATATGTTACGCGATTAAAAGATGAGCTTCAAGTCGTAGATTTGGCAAATCGATTGTTGACATTCTATTCTAGTCAAGATGATGTCAGCCAAAAAATAGCGGAAAAGGCATCGTTGATGGCCCTTTTGTTGTTGCAGAATAGTTATTATAAGCCACGAGCAGTCTTACTTGCATTTAGAAAAGATGTAGATTCAGACTATGATTTTACACAAGAATTTATCTCTCGAACGAAGTTCATATGTCAAAAGGCTCCAACACAGGAAATGACAATTCAAGCTATATTATGTCTAATTTTTCATCTATCTCTCTTTGATAAGTATTCAGAAGCAAAAGAGTGGATTCTTTTAAGTAAGGTTCAGGATACGATTTCCCAGTTTGAAATCAGTACGCAGATCTTGTTTAACAGAGCAATGGCGCAGTTTGGGGTTTGCGCGTTTAAGATAGGAAAAATTGCACAAGCTCATCAATGCCTTGTTGAACTGTGTCAAGTCAACCCCATCAAGGTTAAAGAGCTGCTTGCTCAAGGCGTTTTTTGGAAAAGATATTCCGATAATCAAAACTCAAAAGTAATGCTGGCTCTTCAAAAAGAAGAGAGACGAAGGATTCTACCGTATCATATGCATCTTAACACCGATCTTCTTGAGTTTTGTTTCCTTGTATCTGCAATGCTCCTGGAAACTCCAAATATGGCAAAATTTGCTGCTGAAAATTTCACAGATGTTCAATTATTGAAATATAGCTCAAGGTTTAATCACAGGGTTATCAGCAGACATTATAGAAGGTTATTGGAAAAATATGAGAAGCAAGATTTTACTGGTCCTCCTGAAGGCGTTAGAGAACACTGTTTAGCTGCTTCGCTTGCACTGCAACAAGCTGATTGGCGTCAATGCAGTGAATACTTGTTAGAAGTCCCTGTTTGGAACTTTTTTCGGAACAAAGAGAAGGCTCAAGAAATGTTATTGAAGCAAATTAAAAAGGAGGCGCTCCGAACATTTATGCTTACTTATTCTTCAGCTTATGAAAGTATTGACGAACAGTACTTGATTCAAAAGTTTGAACTGGGCAAAGGTGAGGTACACAAGATAATAAATGGAATGATTGTTGACGATGACATCAGGTTGAAAGCAAGCTGGGATCAAGTCACAAGCTGTTTATTACTGCACAGAAGCGATCCAACTCATTTGCAGGCCCTTGGAATGCAATTTTCAGATAAACTTGGAGCTCTAGTAGGAAGCAACGAGTCGCTCATGAGCAACGTTTTTGGAGGAGTAGCAACAACTATGAAGAACAACAGAGCTTAAACTAGCGAACTTAAGCATTTAAAGTACAAAATATGGCACAGGAACTAGAACTTGATAATTGATTGGAAAATTTTCGAAGCTGTAAACTCTTCTAGACAAATTATACCACATCCATTGTCATTCCAATAACAATCTTCAACAGATTGAGGTTGAAAGTTGCCTTGATCGTCATATGGAGAAAAAACCTTTCCTTTACAGACTGCTGCAGCGGTTTTTTTCAAATTCAAGAATATGAACAACTCTTTTTCAAATTTACTTTGACCCAATCCAGATATAGTATTACTTAGCTTAAAATCGGCGAGCTGATGAAAAAGCTCATCAAGATACAACATATAAGACGACATCTTTGTTTCATAATACTCATTGAATTTAGCAGAAGTTTTAGTTTTTTCTATTTTAACACCGCTACCATCAAATCCAGTTTGTTTCGCGGATGATACATATAAAATATCTTTGAAAGACAAATCGAACAACATTTTCATGACAACTAAACTTTCATCAAACCTTTCAACAACTCCAATGAAATCATAAGTATCAAATATTTTTTCAAAACAAAGTGCTCTCTTTCCTAAATATCGATGCAACATTGTTCTACTATTACAAATCTCGTGCATGGATCCAACCCATCGAAGCACATAATCAGTTTTAAAATTCTCTTCAATATATTTCCTACCCAAATATTCTTTAAACTTCTTTTTTTTTCTAGAAAAACCAAAATGATACATTTGAGAAATCATTCTATCTCGTGGATTTCGCAAGAATGTAAATAGAAAAGTATCTTTTTTCAATTCTGGAGTTATTACTTGAGGTAACTTACCTGGTAGAGGATAATGATTAGAAATTACGTGACAGTGATCAGTATTTTCAAATATCTCTTTTTTGTTTACGTGTTCCCGGATTCCCAAATAGTTAAATTTACCCTCATAGTGTGCAGCAAATTGTCGAGTAAGACCAGCAAGAGTTGAAGAAGCGCATTTTGGGACTTTTACATAGACTAAGTTACATTTCAAAGAAGATTTTTTCCATGGATCAACAGTGTTTGAAGGAAGTTTTGATACTAGAGAGTAAAGTTGAGCTAGTTCAGGATTTGGAGATCTTCGAAAAGATATGTTTCTTGGCGAGGTATCGTCTGTTAGACGTGTTAAAGGGTAAGAACGAAGTGTATTTTGAAGTGTGAGATTTAATTTAATTCGATCTAAGTAAATTATAAGCAGAATAAGAAGAAATAAGGATTGAACAAAGAAAATTGTTTTCGTTCTTGAACTTATCTTTGTGTTTTTCATTTTTTAAATATGTCCGTCAGAAAGTGAACATGGCCTCTTGGAGAAATGTGGTAGTTTCAATAAGTAAAAATTTTGGACAATCTTGCAATTGGTAATATACCGAGGTAACCTAGTGTACAAAGTAATGAGATTACTTGTATTCGATTGATAGCATACATAGAACGAGATTAAGTACTCAGTGAAACTTAAAAGATGGAATGAGTTATTCTTAATTCTTTCAGCCCATCTCTGCAGTTGCTGCAGTGTTTTTACTTAAAATGTGGATTTCCTTCTGTTACACACGTAGCTTACCCAAATATATGCTACATTCTAATCTACAGCCTAGTATCGAAACAGATTGAATATTAATTGCTACAAATTTTACTGTGTTAAAACAGTGGCTCAAGAATAAACTATTTATCGTATTTTTTTTCAGGAAGTTCTTTACGAAGAAATTAGTTTCGTGCAATAAGAAAACACCTACGGTGGCTCTAGTGATATACGTATATATATTTATGTTTGAGAGCGACAAAGTATTGGAAAACTATAAAACAGAAAAACAGAAAACTAGTTGAAGAGTATAGTCTCTACTAATTCATTTCCTTCGAAGGTTTTGATAGAGCTTAGGTTTTCGTTATTTGTTTTTTTTTCATTGTTATATTCTAGGACCGTTTTTGTGCATGCTTTCAGCCCAATTAAAAACTCTTGAAGTTGGTATATACGCAATAAAAAATATAACTGCGCTAAATTTTAAACTAATAATCAATTTTATGTTCGGGAGGTGGTGCAGAACTCTTAAAATTGTTTTCTAGTTTCTTTTTTTCTCTTAGTCAAATATTAAGGATTCAGCATGCTGCTATTTCTTGCATAGAGCATTCAGAAAGGAAATTTTCTATACAAAGGGTCCACTTATATTATAAC
Source organism: Labyrinthula sp. Ha (assembly GCA_015227615.1). Lineage (NCBI taxonomy): Eukaryota > Bigyra > Labyrinthulida > Labyrinthulaceae > Labyrinthula > Labyrinthula sp. Ha. The sequence goes on along the minus strand of JAALGZ010000022.1, from coordinate 128,398 downwards.
TAACATCTGTTTGCTCATTTATAGCTAAGTGGAGTACCACTAGACTTGTAGGTAGAATTTCCCTGGGATAAATAAATTGCGCAAATAAGTTTCCAGAATAATAACAAGAACAACGAGGCTTCCATCATCTTGATAATAAAAAGTATGTAGGGCTTGCGAAGAGACTTTTGAGAGTAAGGAGTCAAAGAGATGAGTGCTCCTTCGTAAATTTTATTTATATCAGAGTTTATTAAAGTTCCGTGCCTTATATTATCAATTGATTAAAACAAAAACTTACTCATTGAAAATGCTCTGCTGTAGCCCGAACAGCAGACAGCAAAATACATCAAAGGTCAAGAAATTTATATGCTTACTCTAAAAATATAAGTCAACAGATTCATTTGTCATTCACTTGAGAAAAGAGTTGTATTCAAAGAGCGAGCCTTAACCTAAGTATAAGTCACTAATAATTCGATCATTCTCCTGTAGCTACTAAAAAGGCAAGGGCAATCGGACTAATTAAGTTCAAGTGCTTATGTTTTCATATCAAGGCATTCTGAATTAATATGAACCACATTGATGGAAACTAAATAATTATTATCACAGTTTACTAAATTTTGCCAAGAATGATGACCTAAAATAATAAGCTTGTCGTTCTTATATATACATTTTTCTTCACTGAAATCGGCCCATGCCAATAGTTGGACCCATCAATTTCGGAAAATATTTTTCATGATATATAGCGTTTGGTATGATTTTACGAATCAAGCCATAGAGTTCCTTCTTGCCCCAGATACTGAAATTTTGAAGAACAAATAGCACACAATTCTAGCATCTATAAAGAAAATTTGATAATATGACAAGCTTTACCATGCACGTGCCTTATTGACCGAATACGTAAAAGTTAGAAGTAAGATCCATCTGCGTTTGAGCCTAAATTCATGCATTTTGCTACTTGAGCGAATTAAAACAAGCAATGATACCTATGAAGAATCAAATATTATTTTCTGCAGTATGATTAGGTTCCCAAGAGATGGGAACACCGTACATTAATACTCATAAGTCTTAATGAAACTCAAATTTAAAATTTAATGTTTTCATGTTCACCAAAACGGTGACCAAGTATTGACTCAAAAAATTCTGCCAGAAAAGCCGTCACCCTATTGTTAAACATTTTAAACAGTCGTCCATATACAAATTTACCAAATGAATACTAATAAAGTGAAGAATCTTGTGAAATTAACTATGCAAGTAACATAAGATAATCTAAAGGTAAGCAAGCTTTCACAAATTCCAGAGATAAACAATAGTATACACCTTTAATGTGGATCTTAAAATTATTCAAGAACCAGCAAATTTAGTATAATGATCTCTAAAACACGTTTGCGAACTGGCTCTCTCGTTAATTCACCTAATTCATATAATTGATCCAATCAACTGGTTTCTTCAGCACCTCCATCATTTTTTCTTCTTGACTTCCAGGCTTAATTTTGTGCATGTATTCCCATCTCGCAGTTAATGGAAGAGACATCAAGATACTCTCAACTCTAGGATTCGGTGCATATAATCCAAATTTAGTACCTCTATCATGAACAAGATTAAACTCAACATATCTTCCTCTTCTAAGTTGTTGCCACTTTTTCTCTTCTTCTCCATATTCTTGTTTCATTCTTTTTTCTACTATAGGAACATAACTTTCTAAAAAAGCAGAAAGACAATCCTCTTGAAACTTTTGTATTTTAATTAACTTTTCAACTTCTTCATCTTCTTTTTCAACTAAAAAAAATACAAATAAATAATGATTTACAAGTTGCTAACTCTGAGAGATCATCAAAGAAAATTCCTCCAATCCCACGTTTTTCTCCACGATGCGTATTTGTAAAATAATCATCACACCATTTTTTATACTTTTCAAATAAATTTCTAAAAAAAAGTTGATCCACAAAAAAAAACTACCCTTGATTTTTAGGATCATCGTGTTTATCACAAGCATTCTTTAAAGTTTGATGAAAATTTGCACAATCTTCTTCATACAAATAACTTGGAGTTAAATCACTTCCACCTCCAAACCACCAATATTTTTTATTTTTTTCTTTATCTTCTATTTCAAAATATCTATAATTCAAATGTACAGTTGGTACATGTGGATTAACAGGATGAATAACTAAAGATAAACCAGCAGCAAAGAAATCCAATGTTTTTCCTTTTTCTATATTTTCTAATTCACTATGATTTGAACGCATTTGTTGAATAGCTGCTGGAGGAAGTTTTCCATTTACAATACTTATATTTACACCTGCTTTTTCAAATGTCTTTCCTCCTTGAAGAATCCCTGAAACTCCTCCTCCACCACTTTCTCGATCCCAGGAGTCTAAAAGAAAGTTATTTGAAGATATTTCCAAATTTCCAATAGACTGAGTTATTTTTTTCTGTTGTTCTCTTAAAAAGTTTTCATAGTAATGTTTGAATGAAAAATTTCCTTCTTGATCTGTTTTCGAGGTGAAGAATTTTGGAGAGGGTAAAGTTTGAGAAATTAGTTTAGTTTCATTAAATTCTAATTGTGTTGGATTTAATGTATATGAATAAGAAGCAAGAGAAATTCCAAAAGTAGTAGAAGCAAAAACAAAGAGTTTTGCAGATGATGAGTTGGTTAATATTTTATTCAATCTTGAATACATTTTGTATTTGGTTATCGGATTTTCATGAAACTTATCGGAAGACATGCTATTGGAATAGTGTTATGGTATAGAATTGGATATACTTTGAGGTGTTACAAACTAAACCAGGTTTAAGACAAATATATGTTTTGAGAAAAGGTTTTGGGAATATAACTCTCTAAAAACTATTTAATGTTTTAAATCTACTTGAATCTGATATCTGTCATATTTTCATCTAGAGATGTAACACCAATCAGCCAAGTAATGTACACACAATTGGAATTCAGGGAAAATGCTGTCTTCAATGGCTAATGTTTTAATAAGAAGCATTAAAATTCGCATATAGAATAATACCCAAGCTTAATTCTTTTATACCTATGCAGCAAACTGGAAAGTATGCAAGCTATGTATTCTAAACCAGTTCATGAATTAGAACCCTAGGTCTATTATGAAGATAGGTACAACAATCGTTATATGGCTTTAAAAAAATCTAGCGCCAGAATAATCCAATGGGGCTTAATAATATTAAGGTACATGAAATTTACTTATATGCAGAAGCTCTATCCACTTGATATAATTGAAACTTGGGAAACGGGGTAATATCCTTTATCAATTATTCATATTAAGTTTATCCATAAAGTGATGCTACTTTTCATCTTTGATTACATAGCTACACTAGAAAACAAATTATCTTTAAAGCTATATATTTTGATGAAAATTTTCAAGTATGACTTTTTATGTATGTTATTTTTCCACAATTAACTATTTCCATAGTTTCTACGTGGGAGAGTGGCTCTATAATGCCAAACACATTTTTGTTTTCCCACTGCTTCATCCTATAAACTCGTTCTATATTAAAAAACACTTGAATATTTTTATACTTTTCTATAAGAAACCCCCCACCAAGAAACCTTAGCGCATATTATATACAATGTTTCTTCTTTAAAGCAAGTTCCTTTAAGGCAAATCCTCACATATATATAGGCCGTCACAATTTAATTTAAACATAATCTAAATAAAATGAGCACATTGTTCACAAGCACAGCATGTATAAACATAGAAAATAGGGGGATCAACAACAGTTATAACATCTAAAGCTTAAGCAGAAGAAAACATGATGAAATTTCTTATTTGATGCGCCTATTATATCCCATCTGTGCGAGGTATCATATGTAGACCTCGAAAACAAGATAAGTAGTAAGTTATTGAAAAAGTAGAAGAATATTCCGGTAAATATAAAAATTATTTTGAACTATTTATCTCCAGCGCCTATTAAGGAGTAAATAAACTAGAGACATTAGAAGGAAGTTCCAAAAGGTTTCTTATAGTCTTTTGAGCAAGACCTAACCAGATTTTTTAATAAGGATCAAATGTAGAAAAAAGCAAAGAATGTAGAAGACTAAGATTCATCATGGTAAATGATTCAACAGTTTCTTAGAAACCTACAAAAACTTGAAAAGGTACTGCACTGTCTCATGACTTTCAAACAGGTTTTCTATAGCGAAGTGCAAATTAAAACCAATTTGCCAATGAGAGATTTTTAGGATTTTTCATAATTTAAATGTTGTCAACAGTTTGTTCACATGCGCTTCTTGATCGCTAATGTATTGGGCGATTGAAAATAACCTTGAGGCCAAATCCGCTTTCAGCCTTTAGTTTTAGGATAGAGAAGTGTATGCAAAATTTTGCTAGCTTGAAGGTTGGAAGATATTGTTCTCATAGTTCTGAGTATATTGCTGTAGCAATTATAAAGCGCTACATTATTTGAAGTCTATAACATTCTATAGTGACATTATTGCAATGTTCCAGTTCATTCCTTGTATCAGTTGTCCTCGTGCGTTGTATTTAAGCCCTTGTGTAAAAGGTAAACTATTTCATCTATAGAAAGATGTATTAAATGAACAAAACCGCATTAAAAGCTTCAATTAAGCTCATCCCTGATCATAAATAACACAGAAGAAAATAGGTAGCCAGCTTAGCTTTAACCTGAAAGAAAGGATGTTAAGTTGATTAACCGTGTTTCCCTTGAATATATTTTCTAAGTTAGCAATACTGCAGATTATAACGCCAACAGTTGTAAAGTTGTGTTGTCATCTCATTTGCAGGTTAGTTTTTAATAACTTAGTAAAATTGTAAGATATTTTGATAAATTCTTGTCTAATCAACCTCATAAATTAGAAAAGATAAACACAATAGCAAAAGGAACAGAGTCAAGAGCAAATAGTTGTTTGATTTAAGAATTTAACTACGTTGATTGCATTCCACTTTTTCAAAAGTAAAGCCTATATTATAAAGTACTCATCTCATTCACTTAGGTGTATTGCCTTTGAATTGAAACGTTTGTCTCCAGGGTTGTCAGATCTACACTAGTAATATAAGTAAAAGCACATTAGTCTGCTGCTTGACAGCAGTTTATACCAGTGACTATACATTGAGTACCTGTATCATTGGTTAAACATTATGAGGACACAAAGATACCGTTCCAAACTTGGAATTATGTTAAGAAAATATCACTTCCTCGAAATTTCCTAGAATTTTCTCAAATTAAATTTCCCAAAATTCGTAAACAAGAAATGACAACAGAGAATAAAAATCTCGAAAGTAAGATCACTGACGCGTTTCAAACCCTAGAGATAACAGCAAATGAAACTGATATTCAGAATGGATTCTCAGATAACAAAGATTTCAAACTTGCATTACTTGGAAATGTGGATTCAGGAAAAAGCACTTTAGTTGGGGTGCTCTCACGTGGACTGCTTGATGACGGACAAGGAAAAGCTCGTTCTTTCATCTTAAGACATAACCATGAACATGAAAGAGGTCAAACAAGCTCAGTTGCAACTGAGTTAATTGGATTTAGCTCAAGTAAACAAATTATCCCTCCATCTGTTCTTCAATCGAACCAAACTGCTTTAAATACTGCTTCAAAACGTATCTTTTATTGTTTGTTTTATCCATTAGATAAACCTAAAGTTCAACATGTAAAAGAATTTAATGAAATTGCCTCACTTTCAAAGTATAGATGTAGTTTAATAGATCTTTGTGGGCATGAAAAGTACTTAAAAACTACTATTCATGGACTTTGCGGATTAGGTGCAACTTGCGCGTTAATCTTGATTGGTGGATCAAGAGGAGTACAAAAAATGACTAGAGAACATATTGGTCTTTGTTGTGAATTAAATATTCCATTTTTTATTGCTCTTACAAAAGTAGATCGGTGGGTTGATGAAATATCTAAAGAAAAAAAGAACGTAGATTTTATATTCTCAAGTAATTTTCAGGGGATTAAATGGGGAACAAAAAAAAAGCAAGAAGTTGAAATGCGTCTTGTAAAGATATTGAGTAAAGTTGGGAGAAAACCATTTTATATTCAGAAAGAAGAGGATTTAGAAAAAGGAAAGAAAATGGTCTTTGAAAAATTCAGAGGATCAAAAGTCCCTGTTTTTCGGGTGAGTTCGGTTACTGGTGAAGGAATAGATTATTTGCGTTCTTTTGTCCAAACTCTAACTCAAGATTTTGCGAATTCTGATACAGAAACTGCAACCGATGAAGAAAAACCTTGGCACGAGTTCTTGATCGATCAAAGTTTCCAAGTAGCTGGAGCTGGATTAGTTGTCTCTGGTAACTTAGCTTCAGGTTCAACCCTTTCTGTAGGGGATAAATTGCTACTTGGTCCATCAAAGCAAGGTCAATTTTATTCGTGTCGATTAAACTCCATCCAAAGGCATTGCGTTCCATCTAAGTTTACACATCTACATCAACCATCAACTTTGGGTTTAAAACCATTTGCAATCAATATTCCCAAAAATAAACCTATTATTGTTGAAAAGCATTTAAAAAAGGATTTAGTTGATAAAGGCATGGTAATCATTAAACAGGATGAAGAAGAGAAGTTAAATATAATAGAAAAAAATACAACTAGGTTCTTTGAGGCAGACGTTCGTATCCTTCACCACACCACTACAATTAACCCAGGATATTGTCCAATGGTACACATCGGCCCAATTAAACAAGCAGGTAAATTCTTGATAATACGAGACAAAGATGGAAGAAAAGATATTTCAGCAAGAACTGGAAACAAAGTTATCGTCATATTCGAGTTTAGGTCACCTGTTTTTCTTCGAGTTGGTAGTCAACTAGTTTTCAGGGAAGGTACAGCTACAGGATGTGGATCAATAACTAAACTCTTACGACAACAAGATATACCAAACCTTTCTCAACATTAATTTCTTTGTCTTCTTTTAATAAATCTACAAATAATTAATATTTTCTTTTTTTCTAGAAGTTTTTAGAACAATAAACACTCTCCAACGGTTAAGAAACCCAATAATAAAGACTTAACAGTTATTTATTGATGGTCTGAACTGAATTGCATTTTATCACCAATTCTTTCAGCAGCTTCTCCAAGAGTATGACCTAAACTAGATGGACCACAAAAACATAGAGCTAATTTTCTATGTTTTCCTGCTTTTCTATTTGTAAAAAGTCTTGCCCATGCAAAAATCTTCTCTACATGAAACTCTGGATCATCCAAACTTGCGTGAAATAATCTCCTATTATTTGCCATCCACTGACTAACCATCATAGATTCTTCATCCAACTCGTCTCCACGACTATTAATAAAGTTTGTTAATCTATCTCTATCTTCTTTCTTATTTGCTTTTGACACATAAAAATAAATACCTAGCCAATCCAACATCAAACTTTGTGGAGTCCATTTCTTTCCAGGTTTTAAAATCCCATCTCTTACAGCTTGCCCAAGTAAATTTTGTAAACTTGCCCATGCCCAAAGTAAATCATCTAATTTAGCAACACTCCAAATAAACCAAGCATATTTTGGAACTCTTTGCCTTTGTCTCTTTCTCCAAAACAACTCTCTTAAAACACTTTCAGCAGCAGTTAATCCAGTTCCTGCACCAATTACAATACTGCCGTAATAATGGCTATTAAAACATTTTGTAAAACTTGATCCATAAGGTCCTTTTACTTTACAAATCAAAGGTGTTGCTTCTGCAGCTCCGTCATTATCAGGTGTAAAATCACTTTCCACGACAGCCATATGTTCAATTCTTCTTCTTAATCTTTCGTATAACTTAAAGGTCCAAGTTTGTTCAGCATAAGGAGCTGTAAAGACATCATCACCTTCATTTTTCCACTTCGTTTTGTTTCCTCTGATTCCTACATGCAGTTCGATGAAATTATCTCTACTAGCAGATGCCAAAGAAAATGGGTGCCACTCAGTTTTGCTAATTTCAGGAACTTTGAGGTAAATCCACTGTCCTGCATTTACAACGAAATTTGGAGGAACATCTAGTAAAAGTCTCATCGAACTTGGAACATTGTCATCATTTAAGTGGATTGTACTACTCACTGCATCGTCTGGATTTTCTTCTGCGGAGATGAAAATTGGTCGAACAATAATCTCAGATTTTGCTGTGTTCAAGTAGAGTTCGCGTAATTTGTCAATATAATAGATTGCCCAAGTTAGAATTGCTGGGTAAAACACTTCAAATCTTGCAATTAGGGCAAGAATTAGACTAAAATGCGCAGTGAAGTGATGTAAATAAAACCAAATCTCGTACCAGTACTTTCTGATGAAAACAGGAACTAAAGGATTTTTGGGAACCCTGTTTGCCCAATGTAACATTGGAAAAATTGGGAACCATGTGAGCCAAACAATTCTTCGTAGCATGAAAACATTTTGAACTGGATTGATTCTAAAGTATTCAGCTCGATCTTCGGGAATAAAAGCTGGTGGGATTTGATCGAACCCAAGACATGCTTGAGAAACTTCATTTCTTTCATTAACACACGCAGATCCAACTATTACCACAAAGATTAGTCCTCCAACTGCTAAACAGAATAATAAAGAGATTCCAATTATTTTGTGAAAAAATGGTCCGTCATCAATAAAAGGCATCGTTTGTCTTGAAGTCGGGAATTTCAACGAGATACCTCTAAGTAAACCTCTAGTCATCGGGATGGGAATCCAGCAGAGAAAATATAGCGCACAGTGCATGAAACCGTAAAGAATAGGGATCCAAATATTCATAGCATTATTTCCTGCAAGATCATAGTATCGTGGAACTGGAAGAAAAGTACCTTGAAAAGATGCTTCTTGCAACTCCAGATTGTCTCGATAATTTCCCGCTTTTGCGGCAAAACTCAAGAAGATAATTATAACAGATGTAAAAAATAATGTGTAAAAGAACCAAAAGCTTTTAAACCATCTTGGAAGTAAATTTGAAACAGAACAAGATAATTTTTGCAACCCTTTATTTTGTGTAACTGCTTGAAGAAAAGTACTGCTTCCAAATGCAGCCGTAGATGCAATAGATCGAGTTAGAAGTAATGTAGACATATTAAAGTTTGCATCAATATCCGGATGAAGTTCTTGAAAAACTTTGGATTGAAACTTGAGAAAAGCAGGATCTTCCAGAGTCCATAACATATCTAATTCCCTTTCCAATCTCTTAGCAAATACTTTAGATCCTGATTCCAGAAGTTCCAAAGCTTCTTCAAGCAACTCTTTTCTTCTCAAGTGAGTTAATTTTTCATCAGTATCAACTCCAACAGCTCTTTTTAGTTTAATTGTGATATCTTCAATTTTATTTCTCAATCCTTTAACTTCAATTTCTGTTAATCCAGAAAGAGATCCTTTTTTTAAATATGCCAAACATAAAATTCTATGTTGAGTAACAGCTCGAAGACTAATCTGAGATAAAAGCTGTGTATCTAATTTTATAATTGATCCACTTTTTTTTACTCTTGCAACAATATTTTGACTATTTTCAAGAATAACCGCGACTTGCTCTCTATACGGATTAATCATAATCACATCTTCTTTTGCACCTTTTTTTCCTTCCTCATTTTCATCAAATTCGTTGTAAACAGTATCAAATGCTTCAGCTTCTACGGCTGCTACAATAGCAGAAGCGTCCTTTTGTTGTTCTATATCCATTCGATATTCTTTTCTTCTCCTATAACTCGATTTCTTCTTCCTAATCCGCGCTTTGGCTGCTTTTCGATCCCTCCGTGCTAAAAAGCAATTCAAGAAGCAGTGAAATAACAGTAACAAGCAGATCAAGGGAACAAAGAGTTGTGTAATGTGAATCCAAGTTCGAGCTACAGAGGTGTCGAAACACATTGTGACTAAATTTGGGTTCGCCTCGTCAATTACACACCCTAGATCTAGTGTTTCATCACAATCTGTGTTTGATGAACAGTTCTGTTCTTCCAAACAAACCCCAGCATCAATAAAAAAACATGCATCTTCATCTTCTTGGGCGAAAAATGGTTCATTACGTTCTCCAGGAAATCCAGAAGCCATCAGTTGTTTCTCTTATGTTTGTTTTGTGTTTAATTACTTCTCAGAAACCAGTTGGGAGTTGGGATTTAATTTAGGAATAAAAATCAGGTAAATTTAAGTATGTTAGAAGATAGAGATGTTACTGAGAAGTTAGTTATGAATTCCTAGCAGCGATACACATTCTTATTTTTCACCATCTTCCTATTCGATAAATTCTTATCTGAACAATTTATCTTGTGTAAAATTATATTTTATAAAATAAACCAATACTTTTATCATTAAAGTACACATAATAAAAATACTATATAGATAATGTATTTATATTCAGATAATTTATACGTTATATATATTTTGCTGAAATGAGAACTGTATAAAATAAACCATATTAGTTATTATATTCCCAGATAAAAATTGGTGCAAACATTTAAAAATTTAATATTATATTGTTTTACAGAAAGTTCTATAATAATAATAATATATACAGACGTATTTGACATACATAAACTACGCACAAGAATAAATAAAATACAATAAATAAAAGTATTCATTACACTAGTTTTGGGTTTGGTTCTGAGACGAAAAGTTAAATGATTAAGTTCAAACTCAACCTATGGTTATACTTGTTTGTTCTTCAGCCAAACTACTAAGGGTTTGGATTTATAAAGGGAACTTAGTTATGTCTCTTCGAATATGATAGGTTTATCGGCCCAGACCCACAGCTCTAAAAATGTTAATCTGCAGACAAAAAGTAAACACTTCTTATAATAAACGTAGAGTAGTCTTGCGAGTTCAGGATAAACATTCACCTCCGTGAAATTCAACCAGAAAATTTAGGCAGAGAAGAACACTATAAGATTTAATTAATTTCTACATGATTGAGAGAATCTGCTTCCTGGACAAGAAGAGAGATTAGCTAAGTTCAAACTCCATAAACTAACAATGGGAACAAGCCATAAGAATATTCTTTCACTGTGAGAAAAACCTTAAGGAAGCTCTTCTTCGGGCGCAGCTTGTTTATTGTTCAGTAGAACGGTACCACGTACTGTGAAGTTCCTAAACATACCCCTCTATTCATAGAAAACACAACTAGTGACAGTATCTTCAGACCAACACAGTATATTGTAGAGAGCGAAGCTTCATCGCTTTAGTCAAGCAGAGAAATGTAAATAGCACAATAAATGTTATAGGACTTAAAGCCATTTGAAAGACACAAGCTATGAATTTGGATGGTATACATTATTTGAACTTCATGTAGATAAGTGGATGGCTCGCGTGAGAAGACAACAAGAGCTGATTACTGAAATATAAACGTTTTGCAAATGGAACTTGACTCTTGTAAGAAAGGAACTACGCTCAACTGGAGAGAACTTGCATTAGCATGACAACAACTGTAATGTTGTAGCTATCCTAATCTATAATATCACTTAGCTGTACTTGTGAATCTTTCTAATAAGGAACTTGTCATATAAAGTTTCTTTCATGTCAGTGTTTGAGTAAGGAATGGTACCTCGGTTATACCGTTTGTATAATTAAAAACAAATCAGAATAAGACATTTGGGAGCGAATTGTAGGAAAATCTCAAATGAATTTGTCGACCATGAGATATTGAAATACCACAGTAAGAAAGATCAACAAATGCTAGCCTACAATACTTGCATTTTCAGTCAATTAAACTAGTTCTTGTACAAGTTACACGGGACGTTAGACCAAAGAGACTCTACTATAAGCAAAATAGGAAGGAGTGTCCAACTACCGGGGCTAGGGTTGCTGATGCCATAGGAAGTTCAAGCCCCTTAGCCAATTCTTGAGTGCACTAAGAAAAAAATGTTACAACTCGATTATTTATCATTACAACACCCATGCTAAACTATATTCATCAACATATTGATTCAATACGTACGAGATTATTAGAGAACATGAAAACAGGTCTGGTGTAACAAGTTGTAGGAGAGAATAAATACACGTACAAATGCATAGGCAATTACAACAAAACCATTTACCTTATTTCATGACATTATCTTTGGTACAATAACCAAATCGTGAAACAATATAATTACAGCTAAAGAGCACCAGTCATATGTGGAAAATATGTACATGAGCTACTTAATTTGTTGACCAAAGTAAATGAGCCCAAAATCAACCCGATGTAGTTTCTTTCCTGTCAGGTCTAATGAAAATTTTGCTAGATGTATTAGAGCGTCTCTTGAGAGAGTAGCGCGCTCTTCGAAAATAGAGGTGGGGTTTCAACTGATCTTGTCTACATAATAGGATACAGATATGAAGTGATACCTATAGCTTATTAATAGAATTATGAAACCAAGAACATATTGACAGATAGTTAAAATGAACACTTTAGATAGATCAATGAGACAAATAGCATTAAGATAACTCGTGAGCAAGCACAGACTTAATGTTAGGTATCTGCCCTAGTACATTAGAGTTGCAAAAGCGAGAGACCAGGACCACCGGTGTCGATACTAGTTTATTTGTTAAAAAAACATGTCCGTTGTGTATGATATTTTTGGACAACAATATAAACTAAAAAAGATGTCTTGAAAATTGAGGAAAATAAATGATTTCAGGACGATTGACAGTTGAAAAACTTATTTTGTTAGAATAATATTGCATTTTGTCTTACTTCTTTACAGTTAGATTGACTGAAAAGCATAAGAGCTGCGTTCAAAGGATACCTACGATATCTCTGGGCTATGATAGGATTGCTACGGGCACTATAGTGCTGTAAATTATAGCAAGCTAAAAATACCACAATATATATATGAAATATATATATATATATATGTCTATTTATTGGTAAGATTATCAACCAAGAAGGCCATTAATCGTGGAAATGAAAGAAAAATGACAGAGAACTTCAAAACACCCCAGGGGGATGTACTCGACTATTTTCTGAAACAAAAACCCTAGGTATTGTAGAACACAAGGTGAAGGAGTTATATAATTTGCGAGTGGTACCCAATGAAAGTTTCAGATTTCAGAAAAGACTGGCCCTAAGGCTTAAGTTACTTGAGTTTGGTGCACCCTAGGTTCTACTAGCAAAATTTAACCGATTCCAGAGACAAAGTCAGTGCATTTGAAATTTCTTATCCCAACGCTACGCTAAATATTGGGTCACAACTAAAAGGTTTCTATGGGTGCTTAGACAGAATAATAATTGAGCACTAAAAGTCTTATCAGACAGAAACAACTACTTAATTGGTGAAATATCTTCCAACGAATGTGGTTTTCAAGTCTAGGAAATTGCATATATGTCAAGAACCGTGACCTAAGGACTCGACGAAAGCTTCAAGTCAGAGACACGATCATTGGAGTTCATGTAGACAGTTATGGCTCTGCTTAGAGAAAAGTAAATATTTAATATTATCTGCTCCTAGAAAAAGACTCAAGAGGTTCAAGGATGACCTTTAGGGTATCCCCAAATTCAGTTCTAGTTAGAAATTTATACCTAAGTGCGCAAAGTTAGGTTTAATTTTAAATTAAGTATATTTTTTTTAAAGAAGGTTCAAGTTTAAGCTCTAATCGCTCAACACAATATTTAAAGCATCCGATCACGCGATTTAAGTCATGGTACTATGTTTTCAAGTATTAAACTATGCGAAGCTTAAATATTCTTGCTCAGTAGATCGCAGAAGCCATAGACTAAACTTAGTGCAAAAGAACTCTGCGGTATGCCTTGGCGGAAATTTTAAGTGAACTCTTTAGAAAACCAGTATACTATAAAATTAACTAAAGTTGCTAAGCTAAAGTATTCAGCTTATCAGTAGAACTATGGGTATTACAAGGGTAAGGAACTGATGCAAGGCAAAACAAAGAGAATCTGCAGCATATATGTGCACATAATGCACATCGGAAGTTATGCTTTCCTCGAAGGACCAACAACCCTGTTGATAAAGTTTTGCAAGAGCTTAGAGTGAATGACAAAACTTATTTGGAAATTGAAAAGGGATGATATTTGAAGAGTGCTGATTCAATTACTAGCTGTTCCATAGCATCCCCTCAGGTATCACTTTAGGTTGGTAAAGATTTGAAGTCTATGCAGACAAGAATCTAAATCACTATGATATCCTAGACTAAGACAAGGAAATCCTCCGGTAAAGTAGGAGTCAAATAACACCAGGACATGCTACAAAGCATAAAACTATTTTGTATGATTTCATCATTCCCCATGCAGATATTATCTATAATGTGGAAGAGAAATAAGCTAATGGCAATAACAACAAAAAGCAAAGCAGTGCAACTGAAGGATTAAAGCATAATACTGGCGACGTTGGGTAGATGTTCAACATATTAGCTTTTATAAAGGAATGCTATATTTCAGTGATCACTTACCTGAGATACACAGACGTCCTAATGATATGAAGTCCGTCGGACATATTACAGCATCAAGAAGTGCAAGTATAACCTATCTTATTACCTACAAGTTTTCCAAAGAAAGCGGCGGGATTTGAGCCATATGTGAGAAGAGCAATCCTTCAACTATTTCCATCTCCCTGATTTCGATAGGTACACAGCTAAGCTGGCCCCAATAGGTAGTTAATAAAATAAATCACACGAAAAAAGAGGAACAGATTATCATATTTTGTAGATAGAAATAATAGTTAGTGCGAAACATTCCTACTGTATTAATGATACCGGTTTTGTCTGAGTACCGTAGTTTTGACCAGGTGCATTTTATCTTAGTCTAAGAAGGGTGTTAACTACTGGGTAGAATATACACGATTGTAACAGTTAAATCAAAGAAGTCCCCTTTGCGGAATCCTAGACATTCTCTCTTCCTGACTAATTGTACTAAATGTGTGGGGTTGATTTGTGTTAAAAAATATACACTATAATGTTGAATTTAGACACGAGGAGACAAGAAATTTATTTAATACCTGTCTCAAATATCTAATATCACAACTTGCTCCCCCAAAGTGGTTCACTAAGCTTTCCTTTGAAACTGGTCCTGTTCCTCATCATACGGACTGTGCTCCCCACAAACTGCTTGATGTAAATATCGGAAACGAAAACTTAACCATAAGAACAACAAGTGCAACAGAACTACCTATGAAAAGCCTAATGGCAAGAATAAGCGCAGAAAGCCCCTCACAAGGGCATGAACTCTCATAAACACAACTTCACAAGAGTCAAATCAGATAATATCAGCGTTCAAGAGAAGTACAAAAAAAGGCAAAAATCAAGCGCAACACGGTAGCAAAACAATTTTTTCTTGTTTTTCATAATTTTCACCCTATTGAAGAATAGAACTACTCTACTTCTGTAAAAACTCTTTTTGTACCGCTCATATAGAAATATGGTGCCACGTCACAAATATTTTTTGGAATTGCCCAAAATTATGTACCACCCCTAAAATTACACGCAGTAAATATAATACGATAAACATTGTATAACAAAAATATGACACTTCTTTCTTTCCTTGGCTTAGCAGTGCAACCAACCCAATTAACAAGATCATTAGCAAATATTCTTATATTCTTTAATATTTAGACCTTTTTCACTGGGTTTCACGTTCTTGAAACAATATCGAAATTAGCTGCACCAAAATACATACTTGAGGAGAACCTCCAACAGTGGACAGATTCAGTAGTTGGACTTTTTCACCACGTATCTTCATGTATACTTAGTATGTATGCAATTTACTTTCCAACTTCAGCAATGATGTCAGATAGAATGTATCCCATTTTTTTCTTTAATTTAAGGTATGGGTTCTCAGATTCCGCAACTTTTGTTGTGGGTTATTCTTTTGCTTATTTTTGTTGGGATCTTTCGACGTGTTTTAGACAAGGTATAAAAGATCCAGGAACTATAATTCACGCTGTACAGATTTGTTTTAATTTGAGTTTAGTTTGTATGCGCTCTTTGTTATCTTTTTGGGCAATTCCCGTATTTAAATTATTATGGACCAAGATTTTTATTGTTTGAAATCAGTTCCATTTTCATGGTTTTGAGAAAATTATTGCTTTTAGCAGGAAGAAGAGTATTTTTTTAATGTTTTATTTATGAAGTAGGGATTTTGGGTTGAGGTAAATCAAACTTTGTTTGGTTTAAGTTTTTTTGCTGTGAGAATTTTGTATGGAGTTAAAATAAGTTTTGAGTTTTTTCAAGATACTTTAGATCTTATTAAAAACAAAAAAGAACATTATAAATTTCCAGTTTATTATTATCTAATTGCTAATATAATAATAAACTTTCTAAATGTTTTCTGGATGATATTAATTATAAAAAAGTATCTGAAACAGAAAAAAAAATTAGTTTAGTGAAATAGTTGAATCTGAACTTGAGTAGTTTTTCTTTCTCTTCGTCGAAAGATAAATTAGACCATAATTTAAATTCTTTAATCTGACATGTTCTTCAATTTGAAAACCATATGATTTAAAATATTTTTCAACATTTTTTCTTTTATTTTTTGATTTTATTCCGTTTATAATCATATTTCGAGAAACCAATAGAAAAAATAAAGAGAAAAAATTAATAGCAGAAGCGTCAAAATAATCTAAAAGTACTTTGCTTTTTCTTATTTGAGCTATTTCGTCTAAAAACTTAGATACTAAATCTTTCCTGTTAGAAGAAAAAACTTCTTCTAATATAAATAAAGAATCTTTATATTCTTTCCAACCTTTTTTTAATAGTATTGTTTTTAATGAAGGAATTCCTTTTTGATCAAGATTTTGCATTTGAAAATTTACATAAATTGAGTTATACTTGTATGTCTTAATACTTTTTTTATGTCGAAATGCCTTTTTTACATCTAATTCATAAACTTTTTTTCTTGCTTGAGAAAAACTTCTTGTACAAAGTTGACTTCCAACAAATATAATTTGTTTTTCTTTTGAGTTGAATATTTTTTCATCAAAATATGAAGTTCGTGAAATTCTTCTTTCAAAATCTGTTGTTGAATTTTGATAAACTTGTAATCTTATTTTTCCTTGAAAGGATAAAGAATTACCAAGAAGAATTATTGTACGAGAAAGTTGTAACAGAAGAACAGAAACAAAAGGTAAACTTTCCAATAATAACTTTGAATTTTCATCTTTTCTTATTTTAAGAGTATTGAACAACCAAAAATCAAATAATTTTACAACATTTGTTCTTGAGAGTTTATTAACCTCATCGCTTCTATAAGTTAATTTTCTTGTGAAACATATCACTTGTAAAAAGTAGAAAATATATAAGAAAAATCCAAACACGATTTTTTGAGCAAGCGGTAGAGACTTTATACTTTTATCTTTTTTAGACTTTATACTTTGTATATTTCGTTTTTGTTTCATGTCTATTTTATGCCTTAGTATTTATTTTTTATTTCAGTTCTTTTGTTACAAAGTTCTTTTGGTTTATGAAGCAGTAATACACCATTGTGTTACCGATAACTTTCACGAAATTTATCGAAATAGAGAAACATGAAACCAAACTTTGAACAAGATCCCTGTTTTGATGATTGGAAGACAACAGGAAAAGACGCCATCAATTATGCAATATTTTGTGTTTTCCTGGTCCTATTAGGTGGAATTATGTCTGGACTACAACAAGGCTTGTTTCAAATAACTCCTTTACAATTAATAACCTACAAGAATGAAATCCAAAGCAAACCACAAAATATGTCAAATAAAACAAAACTTTTTTTAATTTCTCTACTATCAAATTTAATAAGAAATACTCATTTAGTTCTTGTAACTCTATTAGTGGCTAATTCCTTGGCTATGGAAACTCTACCTATTTTCATGGATCTAATTATGCCAAAGCATTTCGCAATTTTACTTTCTGTAACATTTCTCGTTCTTTTTGGTGAAATTATTCCTCAAGCTTTATGTTTAAAATTTTCTCTCTCTTTAACTTTACTTTTTACTTTTCCTTTGTATGTTTTAACAATACTTCTCTTTCCCATTTGCTTCCCGATTTCTCGAATGCTTGATTTCTTACTAGGAAAACCGTCTATGGAGAGCGAGAGCGAGATTGGGAATATGAAGTTATCGAGATCGGGTTTGAAAAATCTCGTATCGACAAATTCGGTTCATTTATCAACGGATGAAAAAGATATTATTTTGGGCACTTTAATGCTGCAGAAAACAAAAGCAAAAAAACACATGTTATCTATAAATAAAATATTTTCTATTGATTATTATTCTCTATTAGATGCAAACTTACTTCGAGATATTCAAGATGCCGGACATTCAAGAATTCCAATTTTTAAAGGATCAAAAGAACATTTTATTGGGATCTTGCTTACGAAAACTTTGCCTAGACAGAATTTGAATCTTGGATCTCAACGTCCTGTTTATGTTCGAGATTTGCAAATTCATCCTATTTTTGAGGTAGAAGAAGATGAAGGTTTATTTCACCTATTGAAGAGATTTAGAACCGGTAGATCGCACCTGGGTATTGTGTATAATAAGAAAAAGGAAGCCATTGGATTTCTATCGCTTGAAATGGTTATTGAAAAACTGATTAATAGAGAAATAAGAGATGAAAAAGATGAGTGGAATGAATCCAAAGAGAAGATGGACAATCAAGTATACGACTTGGTTGAGCTTAGAAAGAAATTAGATAATTTCTTGGAAGATGAACAAGGAGGGGGATTTATGTATACAAACGGATATGGTGCTATTCAGGATTCAGAATACCCTTGAATTTTTGTATTTTATGGCTAGACAGTGATTGTTGAGCAATTTGTATAAGTGTTGAAGTTTGGATTATTTGATAAGATTTCTGCACGAGAATTTATTACTCTGTGATAAGTGTTCAAAAAGGTTATTTTTTATTATTTAATATCCGAAAGATAAGATTTGTTGAAAGTTCTGTATTTTAACTACTTGTTTAACATGTATAAAAAAAAATAAAAAACTTCATCTGCAAAAATAAGGAATTTTGTCCTACATGTTTTCGAGAGCTTTTTTCTGAGAGGTGATGAGTGTCTAATAGATACTCTAAAGAATATACGAACGCACTAATTTCCAAATATTCTATTGGTTTTACTAAGTACATTTTCTTAATTCTACGATACTAAAATAAAGAGACATTGGTTCTAAGGATGATAATTTTATGATGTCACTCGAAGGAAATACACTTGATCAGAGTTTTTTGCTTTTAACTTTAAAAAGAAAGAATCTCATGCTGATCACAATAGTAACTAATGTCTGACATATTTATGTAGTTCATGTTGCTTCTTTATTTCCTCGTTCATGTACTTTAGGTAAACAACTGGATAACAGTCTGTATCGTTATGATAAAATAAAAAATTAACTCTAAGATAAACACACTTATCAATCCATTCAATTTACAAATAGTATTTAAACTATTTGTATTACCTATTCTAAGCTTATTCTTATCCCTGCATGACTTACGCCCAGTGGTTAGGCTAGTGAGAAAACTGGACTGTAGTATTCAGTTGCACGGTTCCACCTGAACTAATAGTTCGACTGAACTGTTATATACTATTATAACAATATTGCATTACTCTACCCAATATAAATTAAGTTGTACAAATATTAACTAGAGAAACAACTCTAAGTAAACATGAAACTAATGTAAGGTCGAAAGATAAATTTTAAGCTTTTGGGAGTTGGTATTTGTTCAATTACCTTCAGTAGCGGAGTAATGGCATAGACCCAAACTCGTCAATAAGTTCAATTGTTAACTGGGGTCCCGAAAAAAGATACTCTACGTTATGATTTCCGTTCTCACTAAGCAACAATTTGAACATGTATAATTGAGGGTGTGTGATCTTTTTAGGCGTATTCTTCAGTATATTTATTAAAGAAGAATGTTCTTTCGAAACGTAACTTAGCAATTGACCGTGACAACCATGTTTCCCTAATGGTAGCTTCTTGTTAAAATTTCATCTTAAGACTGTTTAATTAAAATATAACACACTAAAGCTCTGCAAAAGTAAGAATAAGAATTGTTAGAGCAAAAGATAAAACTAAAAAGGCTAGCACAAAAGGCAGAAGAAACAATTGTGCTGTGTGCATAGTCTGTCTATATGCTAATTTCGCGACATGTGAATAAATCACTTCTTTAGATTGAAGTGTTTATGTCATCTAGGAAACATACTAGTAGAGAACTTTTTTAGACTTAGTTTTCAACTAAGACGTTAAAGCTTCATTTACTTGCATTACTAAAGTACTTTTCATTCCAGTGTCTGAGATAGAAACATTAAGTTATAAATAGTTTCAGTATATCATACTACTTTATTGTTTCAGCTCATTTCTTCTAGGCACCGTATTCTTAGAAATGGAATTTTAGTTCCTGAGAAACTCTGTTATGCGGTTCGTGTCATATTTAATCCTTGGAAGCTGAGTGTTAAGAATGTTGTTACTAAATCCTGCGCTAATACTTACGCCTTTGTTGGTTTGCCCCTGTGTAGTACCACAAAAACTGGAAAACACACTCATATGATATCAAAATAAGTGAAACCTGCTTGGTTCTGTTTACGAGGCATATTGTTGATTGTTAGTACAATTTTTTTGGCAACTGATATTGTTGGACAGACAGTGTATGATTCTGACTGGGTCATACCTCAGTCCTCAGAAGATTCTTCAATTTTGTACACTCAGTTTTAGAGGAACAATCGAATTTATACTCGTCCAGGAACATTTATCCCTATAACCTTTCTATAAAAACAAATATCCAGTGAGTACCAGTTGAAAACCGTGCCACTGTTTGTTTCTGCAAATTGCTTAACAAATAATCACAGGATTCATTAGTTAATTGTCTAATCGATGGCGTATACTAAGAAACAAATATGAAATTCTCTACATACTAAACTTGGACCTATTTTTACGACATTTAATTGCTTGGCCGCAATAATAAATAGCATAGTTATACGCCACATTGATGCTGCGCTTCCAAGAATTTGTAGAACGTTACGATTAAAGTCCATTGTTATTTCTTGTCGCAACATAGTAAAAACTCTGTTAAGAAAAGTGCCCTAGTGAAAAAGATACTTACTTGTCATGGAGAATGACTTAACTGTAACACATATTTCTGCTTCAAAGATTCAACTCGATCGTTTGCTATAATAACAAGAGTAAAGAATTGTAACAAAGAAATAGAAGTGCTAAGTTGACTTTGTCTTAGTAAATTATTGAAGTCTTTGGGCGTTTCTTGCACCTGGACACTTATATTCTAACTAAGAAGATGTTGAAACCTCTTATTTATATGCAGTAATTCAAACTTGGTGGCCACATAGTGCTACACGACATGTTGAAAAAAAAACGCTACCCGTATAATTAATGACAGGGTGTGACTTGATCCTCGTGAGAACATCAACCTGTAAGTTAGTTTTCACTACTGCGAACCCTGCAGCAGTTTAGCTGCTAAGACCTCGGCCTCTTCGGATTTTAAATCAAAGGAACGCAAGATACAGAGGACTAGGTTACCTGTGCAATCAGTTTGTTCAAAAGTCATAAGAGACTAGTTTCTATAGAAAATTACCCTAACTATATTGAAAACACTGTGGGATGAACCATTAACCTCACTTCTAATTAAGAATCTAGTACTGCTTGATTCACCATTGAAGCGAGGATAACCGATAACATCTCGCTAAGTACTAAAGAGATTGTGTCTCAACTTTTTCAGTTGTACTCTAGTGTTTTATTTTATTTCTAAGGGGCTAAAGGTTCCAATCTTTGAATATAACTGATTGCTATTATGAGTACGAATACCACAGTCCAATTTGCTGTATATACAACATGATAAGACATTTTTCCATTAAATTACGAGTATCTGACTCCAATGATCGTTCATGAACTCCACGAATTAGGCAAGAAGGAGCCAATATTGTATTTATGCGCACTTTCTTGTTATTTTGTTTCTTGTTGTTCTAATGAATGGTTGATTTAAGCCGTTTAAACAAAAACGTGTTTAAATAAATTCACTTCTATTGGTACCGCATGCATTGACACAAAGCTACACAGAATTTAGGGTTTAACTTCGATAAGTTACGCCTTGTCTTGCATATATGTGACTTTAAGTGAAATACATTGTGATCAGATCTCGACCTCATCTACCACGTGCTTAAGCGTAATCATCAACTCCTTGCGGGCAAAGGTATGATTTAGATGACAACTTAGAGTGTGAATGAAGGCCACGAGTTACATCACAAGCTGCATCTTTACGAACAATACCAGGTCAAAGAGAGCAAAATCTATTCCATCCATTTTACATTCACTGGATATTAGTTAGACTTAGTTCAAATATCTCGTAGTAGTTCGGGATCTGACTTAATCTGATACAATTACCTGCAGTGGATTTTTCGTGGTCATATACTTTGACCATGGTGAGGTGCACCATGTCTCAGGAACCAATAATTACGAGTTTACTGTCACAGCTTCCTTGAAATCATCAAGACCCCTGGAATGGAGCCTAACTTGAATCTAGTAAATAATGTCAGTTCTAACATAATTATTACTTTAACAAAGCACGAATTGTTTTCAACGTTTCAGATCACAGAGGCAAGAAGTGGAAAACTGGACTGTGTGTCATATTAGCAAAGACTCTTTAGAACTTTTTGCTTTTTAAGTTTACCGCATAATTTTCCTTATAGCCTAGTAGTACCAAAAAACTGAATTTAACTTTTCTGTATGGATAAACTAAACGTAATAACGCCTGTACTGGACAGGCTTACAGACCTCAACCCAGAAAGTGGGTGCGAAGAGTGTATTGGCCAAAGCTCCTCCATAATAAAGTACTGTGGCCTATGAACGAGATACTTGTGGTGGTAATGAACCCCTATGCAGTCACGGATTTAAAGACCTAGTAGTTTTACCATTGAGTTAGTGGGTATATTCGACGTGCATCTAACTCTAGTGGGTATGAGGCTTGGGATGCTTTAAATAAGACAGTGAACTTGAACAATAAATGAAGATAACAGGCTACTTAGCGTGGAGCTAGTTTCGTCAAGAAGCACCGCACGTATCTTAATCCCTTGTTTTATTGTCTCTGTAATATTTGTCGTCTCATCTCCAAACTTAAATCTCAACTGTAAGATTCCTCTTTAAAGACTCTCATCATTAAGAAATTATTCCAACATCATGGAAAACTATATTTGAAACTTATCTTTTTTCTTTTTTGTCTTTGTTTCACTCGGGCCAAGACAAACTCTCCTCCTTCACAACCACTTACACGAAATTTCCCAGAAACATCTTCAGAGCATTAACTTTAGTATTAAATTCCTTAATTTGTTTCAAAGCGGTGAATTTGTATGATCTAAATTCCGTAATGTCCTCATCGGCCAAAAAAAACTTTTTCCGAAGAACGGCAGAACTATCCCAATTTTGTCCGTTGTATCCACATAGACCAATACCACAAAACATAGCCGTTAAGAAAGAGTATTTGAAAGATGGAGAACGAAAAAAATATTGATTGGAAAGATGATTTGATGTCCTATGGACCATTTTCTGACCTGTTTTATTTATGGGCCAGCCGTTTTATCAACTTTGCCTTTAAGAACAATGTTCCTGATGCAAGTATCTTTCTTTATTGTCATAAAAGTTTTAGCGTATCTATGGAATCTACCAGAAAGACTGCGTTCTGAAAAGTTGACGGATGAAATTAAAGATTTGTGGGATTCAAGGCTTAAGAATGACAAGGTGCAACCTAAGATGTTGTCAATTTTGTTCAAAGTTCACGGCGGTGGAATTGCGCGTGCATTTTTCTTCAAAGTATCTTTTCATTTTAGGGTTTATTTTAGTTTTTATTCGCCAGTTTTCTTCTGATTCAATCTGGAGTTGTCTTAGTGGCACTACTGGAAATTCTTGATAATTTTGAAGCAGGCGATCCGGATGAACCAACAGTAGAAATAGGTTCTTGGGAAGTTCCTTACCGAGGATTCTACTTAACATTGGCCTTTCTAACGTGTGAACTTGGTCGTTCTTTCTCAATTCAGAGCTACTGGAGGGAATCTACTTGGGTAAGCTTAAAGTCTCGTGCGGCTCTACTGGGAATTGTTTACGAGAAGTTAATGAGGATCACTGAGTTTCAGTCTACTTCAGGTACTATTTTAAACATTGCTCAGAATGATTGTGAGAGAGTTAGGGATGGTGCTCTTTATGGCGCATTTGTTGTTTCTAGTCCGGTTATTATTTCGGTTGCAATTGGCTTGGCGTACAGAGTGATTGGTGTTGCTTCGTTTGCTGGATTCTTTTGTATTTTTTGTATGGTTCCTCTTCAATCTTTACTTGCAAAAACAATTATAAAAGTTAGAGTAAAGGCAATTGGGATTACAGATGAAAGAGTAAACCTAATGTCGGAGATACTGAATGCAGCTCAACTAGTCAAAATGTATGGGTGGGAAGGACCTTTTTCCGAAAAGATTGCTGAAGTTCGAAACAGAGAGTTGCAGCAATTGAGGAAAACGGCTTATTTGAAAGCCGTGAACAATTCTTTTGCTGTATCTTTCTTGTTAATTGCCAGTTTAGTGACTTTTGCAACTCACACTTTGTTACTAGGGGAAACATTGACTGCAGCCACTGCCTTCGGAACAATTGCTTTGTATAACGCTATCTCTTTTCCTCTCTCTCTTCTGGCTATGGGAGTTAGGTTTGGATCAGAAGCTCTAGTTGCTCTTGGCCGAATAGAGAAATTCTTAGTAAATGCCGAATTTGAACCGCATGAAAAGCCTCAAAGAATTGATGTTGAAAAAAATGCCACCACGACAAGAGTATTTGTAAAGAATGCAAAGTACAAGCGCAGTGTAAGTAGTGTCGCTATTGATATGTCAATTCAAAAATTTGAAGCTAAAGCCGGCGAACTTACTTGTGTCGTAGGAAAAGTTGGTGAGGGTAAGACATCTTTTTTGACAGGCTCTCTGCTCGGAAACATGCGTTTGATTAACTCAAAAGATGCCACTGTTCAACTAACTGGCTCTATTGCCTATGTGTCTCAACACCCGTGGGTATTCAATGCTACTGTTCGAGAAAACATTCTCATGGGAAGAAAGTATGATAGTAAGAAGTATAGAGAAGTTGTGAGAGTTTCGTGTCTCGAGCCTGATTTAGCCATTTTCCCTGCAGGATCAAATACCGAATTAGGAGAACGTGGATTAACTGTTAGCGGTGGGCAGAAAACAAGGGTTTCACTTGCAAGGGCTTTGTACGCTGATGCTGATGTTTACATTCTTGATGATATTTTAAGTGCTGTAGATGCAAACGTTTCGGAGCTCTTATTTAATGAGTGTATACAAAACTTTCTTGTTAAACGAAACAAATGCGTTATCCTGGCAACCCATGCCATTCATGTCCTGCCTCTTGCCAGTAATGTGGTTGTATTGAAAGACATGAAGATCTTAGCTCAAGGAAACTATAATGAGTTGCTTAACTTAGAAGATGAAGGCCTTAGGGATAAGGTCCTGGAGAGCATGAGCTCTGATAGGCAAGCGGAAGCTAACCCCGCAGAGCAGCTGGAAGAGAAAGAATCTGTCGCCATAGAAAGAGAAATCAGTGTTGAGAGTATAGAGGCAATTGAGGATGCAACAGAGGAAGTATTTTCACGGGTAGGATCTGAGTTTTCTGTGAACTCTAATCGGGAATCAATGGCAGGAAAGTTAATCCAGGCTGAAGACAATAAGTCTGGTGCGGTGAGCTTTGATACCCTGAAACATTTTATAATGGGGATGGGAGGTCTTCCTATATTCGTAATATTAATGCTCTTATTCTGGGGAGCTGAAGGTGCCAAAGCAGGCAGTGATACTTGGCTGAATGTGTGGACTTCAGGACAGTATAATCAGGATGATGAGTTCTATGTGCTCATCTACTTTGTTCTCGTATTTTCAACAGCACTTGCTTTTGTTTTTCGAGGGTTTCTCTTTGCCAAGAATGCGCTCAAGTCATCGACGTTGATGCATAACGAGTCATTTGCTTCTGTTATATCTGCTAAGATGAGTTTTTTCTATGTAACACAGATAGGGATGATTCTGAACAGATTTACTGGCGACCTGGACAAAGTGGATGTTGTGCTGGTTGATGTTGCAGAACTTTGCCTACAGATGCTAGCAAGAGTGTGTGTAGTCATCATTCTCATTTCGGCGGTTGTTCCCTGGTTCTTAATCTTGCTTGTTCCAATGGCACTATTTTATAAGCTAATGTTAGATTATTGTAGAATAGTTGTCCGGCAAGTGAAGAGGCTCGAGTCTGTCACGAAGACGCCTTTAGTTAATCATTATCAAAGCACTTTACAGGGGATTGTTACTATTAAAGCTTATGAAGAAAATGATCAGTACATGGAGAAGAACAGGACCAATGTTGAAACTACCCTCAAAGGGCAAATTGGCTATTACTTTGTGAACCGATGGATTGGAATTCGCCTAGACTTTCTTTCTTGCACAATTATCACCTCCTGTGCTTTATTCTCAACACTTTTTGCAGACAGACTAGGGAGTGGACTCGCTGGACTAATCCTTACCAACGCGATGCAAACTTCTGGAATTCTTCAATTTGGTACGCGCCAAGCAGCTGAATTGGAAGGTCACTTTACGAGTGTTGAAAGACTGAGACATTTCACTGATTCAACCCCGAGAGAAAGCTCGATAGCTCCAGGTAAGACTCTCTCTAGTTTGCCACCTCAATGGCCAGAAAAGGGTGGCGTTAGTTTTGTGAATTATTCTACGAGATATAGAGAAGGTCTACCTTTAGTTCTTAATCAGCTTTCTCTACAAATCAAAGGTGGAGAAAAAGTGGCCCTCACTGGAAGAACTGGCTCTGGAAAGAGCTCCACACTTTTGAGCATGTTTAGAATAATTGAAGCCAGTTCCGGAAGCATTCTAATAGATGGAATAGACATTGCTAGCATTCCTTTAGTTAGCTTGAGAAAACAGGCATTAAGTATTGTACCACAAGATGCAGTTATGTTTAGCGGAACAGTGAGAACGAACTTGGATCCGTTTAATGACTATTCTGATGATGCTATATGGGCTTCCCTTGAACAAGTTAATCTTGCCCAAGACAAGAAACTTAAGTTGACGGCAACGGCAACTGGAAAGATGGAGTCAAATGGAAATGAAGAGGCAGGGTTGGAGTATAAAGTAACCGAGGCTGGCGCTAATCTATCAAAGGGACAAAGACAACTCTTTTGTTTTGCGAGAGCTTTGTTGAAGAACACAAAGATTATTTGTGTAGATGAGGGAACTTCCAGTGTAGATGAGGCTACAGACAGCCTTATTCAAGAAACTTTGCGCAGAGTGTTTGCTTCAAATACTCTTGTTGTAATTGCACACAGATTAAACACTGTCAAAGATATGGATAAAATATTTGTACTAGATAACGGAAGATTGCTAGAGTCTGGTTCTCCGGATGAACTAATTGCTAAGCCTAATGGAGCATTTGCTGAAATGTGGCAAGCACAAGCAAAATAATAATTTTGAATATAAGTTAATAGATATCAAGTATAGCTCGCGTATGCAGCTCGAGGTTCAATTTATTCTTCTTTATTTTCTCATTTCCTAATTTTTTTTGCTCTCTATTCTGTTCCCTTTAAACAAGATAATTGAAAAAATCTGCTAAGTCTAGAACATGCTAAGTATAATATACATTTCTTTTTCTACACTTTCTACATATTCATTTCTGCTCCTTCAAAAACACCAAATAATATTTTTCAATATTTGCTGTCTTTATTGGATACTGGTGGGTTAACCGTTAATAATAATAATAGTTTGTTTCGTGTACAGATTATATAGGAAACAAATAGAATATTGTAAGGTAGACGAACTCTTTTAATAGAGCTGCAAAAGAAGTAAAAAAAGTAAGTATCAAGAACCATAGGAGTACGGTTTTCTGCTATGGTTTCTTCATGCTTAAGAAGTGTATTTAGGAATAATTTCTATGGTAAGGTTGGACAACATAAAGTAACAAGAAAGTAACTATCTCTTAAAATCTACTCTAGTTGATAGCTAATTGTAAAAGTGAAACAAAAAAAGCAACACCTACATTAAACAGTATTCCCTCCGCAGCTGCAAATTGAGCAAAAAGGTCATCATGAATCTCACACATATCAAGTTCAAAATCAAATTCACATCCATAAACCTGATATAAACCAAACAAAGTATTGTTCATATTCGTTTTTCCAAGTTCACATGACTCCTTATGACATACTCCTCCACACAATGGAATTCTTGGAAAAGCATTTACAAACTCTTCTTGGCAGAAAAACCCAGGACCAAAAGCTTCATTCAACTGGTTTGTAAAATCAAATCCAGCCGTATATTCATATCCAGTAAGATGATCTTTGAATAATAAGTATGTATTGCGTTCATCTTCAGATAAACTGTTTACAATATTATTCTCTGCTTCTACATAAGTATTTGCACATTCATCAACCATTTCTGCAGGGCAAACCTCTAGTTCGAACGATTCTTCATCTTGTTGAAGTTCTCTCTTGCTAAGAAGGGTTTGCTGAAAGGAATCTTGGTAATCCGCTGCTTGGGAAAATACAAATAGGGTGGCTGTGCTAAAAAACTCAATCTTCATTTTTTTATTTTAGTTCTTTAATTTGTTTGAAGAAATAGTTTAATTGGAATAGGACAAGACTTATGTTTGTGTTTTACTGTAGGGCAGGTAAGATAAGCGTAAAACAGGGAACATTGTTTTATTTTGATTCTTAAAGATAAAATGAGTCAATAATTTGAGATTACTTTATTGGCTCATTCTTATAGTCAATTTGAGTCATTAAGAGAATTTATCTCAAATACCATAAAACGCCATACTACCAATTCTACTAGTGAATCGAGATCCAAATAAGCCGAGTCTGAGCATTACGACTCATAATATCTTCTTATTTGAGTCAGAATTCTTCAATGAATCGAGCTATTTGAGCCATTTACGAATGCACAGAATGGACGGTTAGGTAGAACAGTTTTACTTAATAGTAGGTTATAGGAAATAGTGTTAAACATAACTCAAGGAAAGGAAAAGGTATACCTTGAAGCATTTTATTGGGGTTTAGCTAAAGAAAAATTTCCTTGAAAATTCCGCAGAATAAACTCACTCCAGTCTTTAACAGTTTGGGAACCCTGACATTTAAGAAAAAGATAATGTGTTGAAAACTCGTAAGATTAATAGGCCAACCAGGAGCTCTACGGCAGATATGAATTATAGTTCTAAATAAGTCTTTTCTCCTGCTGTAAGTGTTTATAAAACTTAAGGCTAGAATTAGAAAGGGTGGTGAGATTTTTACTCTCACATTCTTGCAATTTGTTTATAGATTTAGTGTAAGCCACAACAAAGATCTTTCAAAATAAATATGGGGTTATCTAGACCATTTTAATGCAACAGAAAAAAAGATGTTTTCAAACCATATTTTCTTGAACTGTTTTCAACAACAGTCTTGTTGTTGTTTTAACTGATGCACTTCTCCCAAAATTATACTCCTGTTTCAATTTCTAAACTACAGAAGTTTCTGCTTAAGAAATTAGATAAGAAAAAACTAGTTTATTCTCTTCAAAAACATTTATTCCTTTAAACCTTAGAAATAAAGTTATTGACTTTTTCTACTTTACCAAATATATATTGTTTACAAGAAGTTAATCAAATATCTCAATATAGCATTACTGCACTCAATACACTAAATATTGTCATAAGAAAACTTCTTGAACTTAACTTTCCTGTTGAGCCAATAAGATCATCAAAACAATAGCATGCAGCTTCTCCATCAGCCTCACAGTCGAAAAAGGCTGCGCCTACTTCTACAACAAGTTGCGCAATCCTTTCATTCTCCTCGCAAAAAACTTTATCACAAGTAGCTAGGGAAAACTATTTCGATGTACCTAATTTAGTAAAGTACGAGTCCAAAATAAATCTTCTTCTAATTATTCTCCAATCTCTAGTGGAGTCAAAGGAGAGTTTTCTAAGGTTTCCAAAGCTTCAGATCTGTTCTCCTCAAGAAAAGCATTCAAAATACGTTCGGGTTCTTCAGTTACTGCCTCTAAAATCCTATCAAATTCAGATTCTGAAACTTAACCTTCAATAGTTACTCTGTAGTCATATTTCTGTTTGATTACTGGTTGTAATTTACTTGATAAAACTAGGTTTTTTATTTCACGTCCATTGGGGAGGATATAGTACTGGAGATACAGAGAGTTAAACTTGATAACATATAATAATATTTTATTGATTTTTTTATTTGGTTTGGTTTGGATAAGTCTTATTGTAGTGTGGACTTGTAGTTTTGTTATTCTGAAAAACTTTTCTAAGGCGTTTCTTTAACATTTCGAAAAATAATGAATATGGATGATAATTTTGATTATTTTAAATGTTCATACACTGTTTTATATCTCCTTTTTTATATTCTTGGTTTTATATTTCGTCTTTTTATTGTAATTCTTTATTTTAGTATTACAATAATTCAAATGTTCCCTCTTTCTTATCGGGACATTGGCTAACCAATGAAATTCATTGCAATTGAGATCTATCCAATTAAAATATCTTCTTTTCTCAGATACACTATTTCAAAAGAAACAAGAAAACTATATAAGTGATAAAAATAGAGGAAGAAAAAATCTACTCCATATCTTGACTTATTAAAATGAAATGGGTTAAAACCACTTATCTAGTGCATCATAGCAACTTTCATACTTACAACTGCAGCTATTACAGTCAGACACTAAGCAGTCGAGTGTACGACTCTTTCCATACTGACTGTTTACACTTTACATAGTTATAATACAATATTACATTACTGCACAATTGGTGCAACTTTACATAATACATTTTTACTAATACATAAGCACCGGAAACAACAGATCGTAAAACCTTAATATCTCAACAACTACTGGGAGTTAGAAAACGTTACTTATATCATTTTAAAGCTCTTTTCAAGCTCTTTCAGTTTATTTTATTTAATATACGTATCCTCATACACATATAGACGATACGGACAATTACTTGTCTAACTTGGTTGCGATGGAAGTAAACGAAAATCAGAGTGATCCCGTGGAAGAACGAACAGCACGGAGTGAAAACTCCAACTTGACCCAAGGGGAAACTCATTTACAAAACTTTCCTGCTTCAACTACAACACTTACGAAGCTAGAAATTACAAATGAAGCAATTAACGAAGAATTCTACAAAAAAGGACGAAAAAGATTGGAAAACCTTTTACGATCAAAAACTGATCAAAATCAATTCGAACTTCTGAAACAAGGTGTTGAGATGTACCTGCTTGCCTTAAAATTACAAATTAATGGAACATCTCTACGAAAATTCTTTAAATCTCATGACCGCAGCATCATTGATGAGCTGTTAGAATCTTACAATCCGCTTACTCAAAAATCTAACTACATTCTAGAGGAAGAAATTGACGATGAACTTTCAGATGACATCATTTCTCTTTGGAAAAAAGACGTTGTTTTCTTACGAACAATCCGAACCCCACATCGTTTTTGCAAAATCCTGCGACGCATCGGGGCTGTTACATTCTTACCTACACAAACCAGAAAAAGAATTAACTTTGGAAACTTGATTTACAGCTGTTGGGAGGAATCAGAACCCATTACAGACTTCGTTAAACGCTTTGATTCTTTGGTACAACAGGCTAATCAGATCAAGATGATGCAAAATGACTCTGATTTACTTACACTTTTTCAAACTAAGATTCTCTTCAGAAGAAACAACAATCAGAAAATTTTTACAGTTGTCAACAATTTGGATTCAAAAGATCTACCATTAAAGGATTACATGAGTGAAGTGACACAAGCCGTACTTCAGCATGACAATTCAGGTTTGATCCCTTTTGATGCTCCAAGTACATCAGTTGTTGCATTTACAAAGAAAATTGTTTCTTCTAATTCAAAAGGTACATTGTGTTTCAATTGCGGTGAAGATTTTCCACACAAAGGCAAACAATGTGCTGCTAAAGGTGCTACCTGTTCTTACTGTGGCAAACCTAATCATTTTGCAAAGGTGTGTTCAACCAACCCAGAACGTACATTACAACTTCCCAAGATGAAGAAAAAACCAACAAAGAAAACAGTAGCAGTAACATCTACAAAAGAAAATTTTAATCCTTTCAGTTTCGCTACTTCTCTTTGTACCACAGGTTCAAACTCTTTAGCTGGGCTGGATTCATGCAGCGATGTTTTCGTTTTTAGAAGCGCTGATTTTTTTACACACATGGATCAGAAGCCTGGTAAACTTACCCTTACAGAAAATTCTGGTAGCTACGAAAGCACTGGAACAGCCAGATTTGCATTCAAAGAATTTCCTTCTAAGTTTTTTACAGTACAGGCAATTTACATGCCAAGTGCAAATTTCAACATTTTGTGTACCTACGATCTAGAGCAACAGAATGTTAAAGTCAACCATCGCTCTAGAAACGTACAACTAGAAACAGGAAACAAATTAAAAATAATTTTACTTGGAAAGAAAAGCTTCATTGAAATCATTCCACTAGGGAAATCAGTCTTACAAACCTCTGATCCAAATCTAATGCATCGTAGATTGATGCATCTCTCAGAGGACAAAC
The DNA here is from genome assembly GCA_015227615.1 of Labyrinthula sp. Ha. Classification (NCBI taxonomy): domain Eukaryota; class Bigyra; order Labyrinthulida; family Labyrinthulaceae; genus Labyrinthula; species Labyrinthula sp. Ha. The sequence goes on along the minus strand of JAALGZ010000022.1, from coordinate 95,989 downwards.
TTAAACATGCTGGTTTCATTAAGGGTTCTCAAAAACTGAACAGCTGCCAAGTCTGTCTTCAGACAAAAGCTAAACACAACCCAGTGAAGAATTTAATTCACAAGATGAAACTCTCTCCTGATTCCAAAGGTCAAGCTTTTTCAATGGACTTACTCATTCCGCCAAAACACTCGATGAAACCAGTCAATGGTGTTGTGGCTGCATTGATTTTAGTTGACCTGAAAACAAAATTAATTAGAGTTGCTCCTTTAAGAACACTTCAATCGAAAGATTTACTTGCAGCTCTTTACTACCTTCTTTCTACACTCAAAACTTTACCAAAAACGATTGTTACAGACCGCCAATCTGGTTTTACGGCAGAACACTTTGTCAACTCAATTTCCGCAAAAGGCATTCATTTACGTTTTGTCCCTAGAGATCGACATGACACTTTCAATGGAGTTGCTGAACGAACGATTGGCATCTTAAAGGTCATGGCTTCAGCCGCCCTACTACAGTCTAAACTTGATGACTCCTTTTGGATCTACGCGGTCAAATTTGCAAGTTACATCAAGAACAGAGTGCATCACAAAACACTTGGTGAGTCACCTTACAAACTAGAAACTGGGCAAGAACCAAACCTTTCTTCACTTAGAACCTTTGGTTGCTGTTGTTTTACGTTAAAATCTTCTGGAACGAAGACAAACAAATTTCAAGAAAGAACAGACACTGGTCTCTTTCTTGGACTACAGGAACATTCAAGCTTCAACACAGCAATCATCTACAAACTTAGTACTGGAAAAATCATTTACCCTCAACTAACCGATGTTTGGTTCCAAGAATCAAGAACACATGATCAAATCGATCAAAATCCACCAACTTTCTCATTTGGTGACATCAAAATTGTTGACAAAACTGAAAATGACCCAATTTCTGAGGACGATTTTGAATCTGATGATGACGATGATTTCAGTCCAGATTTTGGTATACACTATGTACGTTATGGCCAGAAGGCAAATCAACAAGAAAATCATGATTTTGAGCATGATGATAATTTCGATGAAAATCCCCCTTCAGCAGATGTTCAACTCGATCAGGATCAAGATGCACATGATCCAACCCCATCTGCCGAAGTAACAAACCCTGAAACACCTCAAACGAGCGAAAACAGCAATGCTCGTCTACCAGTCACAACGCGATCTGGGAGAAATGCAACGAAATTCGACCTAAATCGGATGTCAGCTTTCACGTTGAACACAACTGAAGAAACAACACACATCATCAAGCCTAAAACAAAAGGTCAGAAAGAAAAGCTACGGAAGAAGATCATTCAGTCTAGAATTGATCAGAAACCTTCCATTTACCGTGACACAAGAGGTCACCCAGACGAAGCATCTTACAAGAAAGCGGTCGAAAAAGAACTCAAAGCTTTGGAAGAACGAAAGGTTCTCAAAGTGATTAATCGCTCTGAACTTCCTGAAAATGCTTACGTTGGAAAATGCACGATGCTTGTGAAACAAAAACGCAATGGTAGTTTCAAAGCAAGATGTGTTTACAATGGAAGATCTCAGAAATTCAAAATTACACCTTACCGCAGTTCTCCTACCTTAGACTACAACAGTCTTGCAGTTGCACTAGCAGTTGCAGCTCGAAGACAGTTCCATTTTAACACTTTAGATGTTAGTACCGCATTCTTGTACGCGGATCTACCTGCTGGCACTACACTCTACTGTGAAATCCCTGATGGACATGAACTGAAACATGACAAGACTAAAGTAATGAAGATTGAGAAAGCACTTTACGGTCTGAAGGAAAGTCCCAAGCTTTGGTTTGACAATGTTTCTGCTACAATTCAAAAACTTGGACTCAAACAAGCAATCTTTGACGAGTGTGTCTTCTACAAGAAAGATTTAATTACTTTACTTTACGTTGATGATGTACTGATGCTCGGTACAAAACAAGAAATTACAAACTTCTCAAAACAGTTTGGGAAAACTTACAAAATTACACTAGGAACACTAGATCAGAAAACAGACTTCTTAGGAGTTAACATTGAAAGAAAATCCAATGGAGACTACCAAATTGACCAAACCAAACACATTGAGAAAATTTTAGAAAACTTCAAGGATTTCAAGACTAAAGACAAATTTACACCATTACCTTCTACTTTCGCTGAGGCTGTTAAAAACAATTCCAATGCTAAAAGCATTAAATTTCCGTACAGAGAATTGCTTGGATCTTTAATTTACTTACGACTTACAAGATTTGATTTACTCTACGCGTTACATGCGCTTAGTCAACTTTCTGAACACGTGACAAGTTTTGCAGTAAAGTCAATTCTCAACACATTAGGTTACATTAGTAGAACGAAACATCAAAAACGAATTTTTTACTCAGATCAATCAAATGGTGAAATTACACTTCTTGCCTTTTGTGATGCTGAATGGGCCTCTAACTCACTTAACAGAAAAAGTGTTAGTGGTAACTTCATTTACTTTGGTCAATCGCTCATTACTGGCAGAAGTTCAAGACAAAGGACAGTTGCTACCTCTGCTGCCGGAGCTGAGCTGATTGAAAGTTACAAGACAGCAAAACATTTGCAAGGAATCTACGGATTGTGCATGGATTTAGATTGCAAAGTCAAGCTACCTTCAGTGATTTTTACAGATTCACTTAGTTCAACTAAAACCTTAGAAAAGACAGTTTCTCCAGAGCAAAAACACATGAGTGTTGCAATTCATTTCTTAAAAGGACTCATTCGTTCAGGAAAACTAAAGGTGATTTTCATCAAACGCGAATTCAACATTGCTGATCTTCAAACGAAACAGAATCCAAGAGCTGAGTTTGAAAAACTTTGGAACATGACTCATTCAAGGATGAAGTGGCAGCATTTGAAGATCTAAAAAGACCGCATGGAGTCAGACACTAAGCAGTCGAGTGTACGACTCTTTCCATACTGACTGTTTACACTTTACATAGTTATAATACAATATTACATTACTGCACAATTGGTGCAACTTTACATAATACATTTTTACTAATACATAAGCACCGGAAACAACAGATCGTAAAACCTTAATATCTCAACAACTACTGGGAGTTAGAAAACGTTACTTATATCATTTTAAAGCTCTTTTCAAGCTCTTTCAATTTATTTAATTTAATATACGTATCCTCATACACATATAGACGATACGGACAATTACTTGTCTAACTATTACTCCTACAATACTTACAGAATCTAAATCCCCAGCTGCACCAACTAGATCAGCAAAATCATCACAAACATCGTCCGCTTCTACTTCACATCCATAAAACACTCCAAGTTCTTCTACAGCAAGTTTTAAAAGCTGTTCATTCTCCTCACAAAAATCTTTGTCACAAGTGAAGAAACAAAGAAGTTGTCTTGGTAAAACCTCCAAAAATTCTGGAGTGCAAAACACGTCATCACCAAGTAATTCTTCTAGTGCTTCACCTGTTTGCTCATTAGTCAATGTAAAATCCTCCATAATTTCGTTCGCTTGTTGTTGCTGCTCTTCAGAGAATCCACTTAAAATCTTTTCTTCTTCTGCAATAGCGGGCTCAAGGCATTCAAAAAACTCTTCGAAGTCAACTTCACAAACTTCGTATTCTTCCTGAAGCTTTTTTCCAGCAAGTAAATTTTTCATTGCCAATGCTCTTTTGTTCATATAGTTGTTGTTCAACTTTGCTTCAGAGAGTGCCATAATAGCTGTACCAACAATATAGTTAAACTTCATATTTTATATTTTACCTTATTTTTAGTTTGTTTTGATTTGAGGAAAATAAACATAAGGGCATGAATAAAAAGACGATTTGTTTCTTGTGGGTATGAACTAGTTCTTCTGACAACATGTTTTGTTACTTCAGTTTCTTGCAGTTTTCTTACAAAAACATTTTTAGTGAATAGTTTGATCAATTTAAGATAAGAATTGGATGAAAATGTTGAACAAAATGACTCTAGATTGTAAACTTGGTGCTCTTGTGGAAGTATTGCTGTTTTCCAGAATTGTGTTGTCTGAATTGGACAGTGGTAATACCATTTTGCAAGTTTTTGAGGGTCTATACCCACTTGAAAAAATACCCTATGTTCAGAATGCCCCTAAAAGACATTGACCAAATTCTACACAACTTCCAAAAACAGGTTTCAAGAATTAAACTTTATTCATAAGCTAGCAGCTTAATTCTTTTTGTAAACCGTTTCCTTTTAAAAGCATCTTTTCTCAATTAAATTATATCCGCAAAGCAAAGTAATTACTTTTATTAACCAAGATATGGAAAATTATAAACTTACTGTGGATGATGCTCCAATTTGCTAGTCTTTTTGTTATTTATTGGTTGCAGAGGTTGCAGAGGCTTACAAGATTGCTATCTCTTGATATGCGAAAGATTTATTTGTACTAAGCCTGCTCAAGACGATTGTTACCAATGGAATCAAAGCCTTTTCCACTTTTTTGCATGATTTTGAAAAGTTATTTTCTTGGTCTCTCAGTCTTTATAGGCTATACGGGGTACCAGGACAAAATACCTGAGGTTAAGACCTTCTTCGCCCTAAGTCTTTCTTTCAAACCTAGATTCTCTTGCACTGACTCCATTTCTTCAATTTTATACTATGTGCTTAACTTGTTACATTAACTGAGTGTTCTACTTAAGAATTTTTATCAATATTCGAATCTAGATCTATTTGGTTTGTGTACACTGAATTTATATCGTTTATTAGTGTTGTGTTCTAACGATTTTCCTCTTCAGTACTCTAGCAATATTTATGCTATCTATAAATTAGCCTTATCTCCCAACCAAAATATATTCATTAACTATTAGAAAATTCAAGATTCTATTAAATAAAACTATAACCTTGACTTCTTGATTTTGTTATGATAACAAATTGAAGATATTATTTGGCGTGCTATCTTTATCCACGTTATGAAACAATGTTCCTCTTACTGTAGATCCCCCTAGCAGAAGTAAAAAACAAATCTTGTAAAACTTTTAAATATCAAAATAGAAGACTTTTCTAGCGCTAGTGAGCTCTATCCGTTTCAGAGAGCTTTTCCAAGGCAAAATTGAAGCTTTCGACTAGTGAATCGTTGATCTGATGCCCTGTTCCAAGTTTGTGACAGGAAACAAAATTTTGAAATAAAACAATCAAGGTTAAAATCTTTCTGTACTATTTTTTGTGTGAAGCCTATATATACATCAGCATGTACTTGCTACATTTTATAATTTGTATATTTTTCTCGTCTCTCTCATGAGATGTAGATTGGTTACATTCATTATTTACTAATCTCAACAAAACTGTATATCTACTAAAAAAAGAATTATTTATAAGCAATGTTTGCGTAGAACATTTTGAAATTACAGCGCATTGCTTTTAATTAGATATATTATAAAATCTTTGGCTAAAGTACAGCTGTGGCTGGTATAAGTATTTAGAGTAGTGATCTCACAAAGTTGCTTGTAGAAGAACCTTAGGAATACTCACTCTGTGATAGCAATTAAATAGAGCCAGATATCTTGTACACATCTTGCATTCTCTCTGTACTCAATGCAGTTTTGCTATGTCATACATCCATGAAATGTGAACATACATGTGTGTACAACACATCCTAGGTTTTCTCTCAATATAGGGCCTTGAGGCATGTACATCTCTAGTAATGTATTCAGACTTAGCTGGCATTGACTTTAGAAACAACCATATTATCCGTCTCTTTTTGTGAAATACAATCCACTAGTAATGGTGTACGCGGTTAGCCATATTACTTTTTGTACTCTCAATTCTAGCATTTAAAGCTGTAAAATTTAAACATTCCGTTTCCTCAATAGAACCAAAAAATTGTGAAGCAAGAAAAGTTTTAGATCCCCAATACCTGAATTCGATAGCACAATCTGCGATTTCGAACCAAGATACCCAATAATGCTTAATTCTACTCAATTAAGTTCTTCAAACCAATACCAGAAGATAAAGGTAGAGCTTGTAAATGTCTTTAATGATTTTGGAATAAATTAAATAGTGTTGCCAATATAGCGTTCCTTTATGTTAGCATTCCTCTCACTAACAAAGCCTTCATCTAAGAATAATTGATAAATTCATCTTGTTGCTCTTTAGAGCAACCATTTAAGATACTTTCTCCTGCAAAATGATAAAGCTCTGTGCCATGATGTGAAAAATAGTGATTAATCCAAGCCTAGCAATTGCTTTCATTTGTTTTCCAAATCTTTATGCGTCAATAGTCTTGAATTTCAAAATTGATAAGAATAGCAACCTTAAGAATATACGTACCTTTTGGAACTTTTTGGTCAAATTTGGCCAAAGAAAGAAATTTTTAATAGTAGGGAGAAGAATACCTTCTATTTCCTATTTGAAAAGTTTTCTTCCTAAATTCTATGTTTTATCATACTATTTAAGTTCTACACAAAGAAAATTCATGCATCGGCTATCTAAGTGAATGTATGTTGGTATGTGGAAACAAAATGCTACAGGGCTAGCTATACATGCAAATCTGATACATTTGAGAAAGCTTACACCTCTTCTTGATTAGGAATGAAAGTATCATCTTTTGGAAAATTTTACGTTTTAGAGTTTTGCAAAACTAAAGTTAGTCTCAAATTTATGTAATTTTATAAGATGAAGTCCTTAATTTGGCTAGTCAGAAAATATCGTCTAACAGATTGGAAATCCGTGAGAAAAACTCGCATGGTGATATCAAATTGAATTATTCGTTAACTTAAAAAGAGAATGTCGAACCAAGCAAAAAAAAATCCTCTTTATATTTAATTGATAGTTGTTTCTCTTGTTACTAGAAGCATAAATATTATTTTCTGTTTTTGTCTCAAACAAAATTAAATTTAATTAATAAACGTGGTGGTAAGAAAATTAATCTATATCATGGTCTTCTAAAGACTCAATGCAAAAAAAGTAATTTCCTCGTATTTTCAAATCTTAATTAAAATAAAATAAGCATTTTAGTAGCTTTATCAAAGTCTAATTTGCTTTATAACATGAACATAGGTAAGGATGGCAGTCCACTTAATTTAATCAAAATTAACATCAGATGTTGAATCATCAGATTTCTAAAGTTTCTTTCTTTGATGAGTGTTTGAAACATTAAAATAACCGGAAATATATTGCCCTTAGCATGGCTAAGTAATATCTGTTTGCATAGATATGCTGCTTAGTCCAAATTCTGTCGCAGAAATCTTTTGATGCACTTTTGGATATACATCTTTGAGATTATTGATTATTTTTTCGATATATTAAACAGCGTGGGCTTTAAGTTATTTATTTAGTTTATTTATCTAACAAAATAGATTATGTCAATTTAATTGCATCTAGATATCTCTGTATAGTGTTAATCCGCTGAAAATTATAAGTTAACTTCACGAAGAAGCGACAACAAATGCGAGCTGTTTAATCAGTTCAACTTAGGTCTAGAATCTAGCGAGAGAGAGAGCTTCTAAAATCAAATCTAAGAATCTGTAGAACATAAGTTGTTATGACTATTTACATTCATTTAGAATTAGAAAAATACGTCAAATCATCTGATTTACAGGAACTCAAGCTATATTTTCAGGGATAACACAGATTACTCACATGAAATTTTGTCGAAAAAAAATGGCGTCTCGGAAGGACTTCTACCATATACCAAGAGAATAACCAGGTATATCTTAAAGATACAGTTATTCAAAAGTCTTCATTTTTTGAGATATTGTTTCTATTATTTCTAGTTATTTTATGGGGGGCTACAACAGGTAGCATTATAGTATCTACATTGTTCTTCCATGATATACCACTTTCCAGGAACTGAACTCTAAAGTCAACTATATGCGTATACATAACGTAGTTAGATAACATTGAGTAAATGAAATAGAATAGGAAATGTTGCCAATTCCATCTACAAATAATTTTTACCGTTTGAAAGCTTAGCTACTAAGTCCACGAAATTGGAGGAGGTAGTTCACCAGGGTAAGATATCTTGAACACGAGTTCAGGCTTATACAACCCAGAATTTTATTTGCAGGCAGATGTCTGTGGTAAGTGGAGCGTGGAGTATAGGTGTATATGTTCTTGTTTTCAAACATATAGTTATCTTTATTATTTTGTCGTTGGGTTTTCATTCTTTTAGTTGAGAGGTTGGATGATATCAGAGGTTGTTCTCAGCATAAATGGGCGCTAGTTAGTTTTGATTCAGTTTCTTTGACGTGGGTTTGTTTTATGTATAGCTTCTACATTGTCTATGTACCTAGATAAATATGAAGGATTTAAGCTACTTAGGACAATGGTTCAAATATAGTATACAAAATTGATAGGTGTCTTATAAAGTTGTGGCCTCATTAGAGAATGTAAACATACTAAATACGCAATCTAGTTTAGCTACTAGCCATAAAAAGCTCAATTTTACATAATCAATATATGTCTTATCCAGTTCCCTATTCTAACGACTTGGTTATATGCTAAAATTATGCGCGTGAACTTAAGGAAGTAGAGTACTGGGGATGGGAACCGGATTGGATTAATTAATAAAATTTTAATAAATTTTGTTCCCGAAGGCTTCTTGTTGTTAAGAGTAACAATTGACAAAAGCATTTTCAGGGATTTTTGATAATCAACTGATTATCGATGCAAGGTTGGTAGACAGGGTCTGGTGAAAAATGAACTAAAACTGTTGTTTTAATTTTGAACCAAATGAAACCTTATATGATATGGCAATGTGGTCCTGCAATGATGAAAAACTGAGACAGATTTTGATCACCTCCCCATTTAATGAAATTTTCTTACGGAGAAAAATTAGATTATGCTTTTTGTCATTTGAACCTTTCAGATACATATTCATGGATGGATACATTTAAATATATACAACACTACTATATTGAATAACCTAATGTGATTTAAACATCTCCGAGTATTTTATATAAGCCGCATGGCTTATAGTGGTAATACTTTCTTGCTTCGTAATTACGAAAATATCACCTATTACTTAATACACTGTCAAGACTTATATAGCTGCAAAAATTATGCAACTACCAGCATTATATGGAGTACATTAACTTCTGGTGAGGTTTCTCACAGCATAACTTGGACTTCTGCAAAATTTTTATGATCAAACTAAGCCTTTTGGCCAAAAATGGTTTCGATATATCAATACTGGGTAAACAAGATATCCTTGTGAAAAACATATAGTTTTTCTTTTTTTTTCACATCTAATAGGTGCAAAAAACATATCCATTACTCAAAACGCATAATAATGCACCAAAAAGAACCTTATTTCAAAATCCGCTTTTGAGATGAAAATATATATGTACCAGAAAGATATCAGATTTTCTGACCTCAATTCAAACTCTTGTACTTACTAAGTCTCTTCCTTCTTGGGATAGGAAACTAAATTGGAAAAATAAATTTGGTATCGAAAATTAATATTCCAATCGAATCTTAGAGTATTCATTTGCTCTTCCACAAGCTGTACCATGCCGTCAAGAATTAGAGACTCTAAGTTTCGGAAATTTGTTCGAGCCAAGTTCCTACGCAATGTTAACTTTATTCTAGAAAGAATTAATTATTTTTGACAAGCTAATAATGATATAAAAGTTGGTAAAGGCCAAGAAGCCAAAGAACATTGTGAAATTTTTTTTTGTGACACAGAAGTATGTTTTGAAAGAGATTGGGTAACTTTGTTTCGTGCATTTATCATAGCTGCGTAATGCTATGCCATTAGCAAAAAAATAAGTAGAGACTTACCAATATTGATTATTACCCTAATTCATTGCTCTTGGTATGATAATGGCTAATTTTTCTTTCAGCTGATTTAATATAGATTTTAGTAGTAGACTTTTACCTTCATGTACATTTCCATGCTTATTGATATGTGTTTCTTTTTGAAATCGCCTGATACATATTAAGAAAGAAACTTTTCGTAATATTGCATCTGAAAGCCAAATTGTTTTCAAAAATGCTTAATACCACCAAGATCAAGAATTGCAGTTTTTTTAGAGCTAGTCGGTATATGATGTATACTAGTATCTTTCCCGATTTTCCAAGTAGCCAACAACGACACCAATGGCAACAAAAGATGAGATCAACTCAACAATTATTTGCAGAAACGTATATGTATCTCCTTAGACCCGTTATTGTATGGGTTATAAAGTTGTAAACTTGAAGGAGCTAGTTGCTCCTTCTGAGTAACTAAAGTTTTTATAACCTTTTCTTAAATTTTGTTGCGCACAAGTTCTCATCTATAGTTGCTTAGCCTATGTAAGTTTTTGCATCAAGGTTTATTGATCCTGCGTCTGCTACTGTTCATGAATAATGGACCTGGTTGCATACCTAGCTTCGCTACAACCCTAAATTGCCAGACCACAGAAATAGAACGTTTATCCAATAAGATGAAAACAAAATAATAATAGTTTCTAGTTTCATTCGAGTATTTTAAAATCCTTATACAAAGTTTGAAATAATAGCCGGCTGTATATACTGCATTCTATGTTATAGCAATAGTTGCCAAATAATTCTTTGTCATGATTTTCAACCAAAAGAATGCAACTCTTGACATAAGAAACCCGGAAACTTGGGATTAATTAAGCTAATGTTTTGCTCGAAATACTTTGATGTTTTACCTTGGTTTGCTTTATGCTGCTTAAACATACTGTTTCTTCCCGCAATAGAAGACTCCATCGAGTTGTATTGTGCATTGGTTAGCTTCTACCTATGTTGTACGCACAATTTCATGAAAAAAGGTTAAGGTATACACAGAGAAGTTATTTTAGTTTGATTTTGCTTAAATAGCCGAACAAAATAATCTTTATGACTGAGTCATTATGGACTCTAATAGTGTTTTCACTGTAGTTAAGTGTTAAGTGGGAAAACGTCAATTATAACAGGATATATGGCGCTAAATTCCAAAGAATTTCTGAAAAGACTACTTGGAATTTGTACTAATGCGAAGTAAGACATAAATTCTGTAACAAACTAAAAAGACCCAAGAACAATACACAATAGTGAGTACCAGAATCATTGGCGCAAGAGAATAGGAAGGGTGTCAACTAAATCTAGCAACATGTCAGAACAAGAATTACTTATCAACCTATAACTGATGACTAAAGCAAAGAAACTTGACTTTTCAAAATTGTAAAATTATTAAGCCACAAAGAGATGTACCTCTCTCAAGTACTTGTGTTACAAGTGTGTCTTATTCGTTGCCCCTTCTCCTAGACTAAACCTCGACTACTAAACTCTTTACAACAGGTTCTACTTCATCAATAATTATTATGTTATGTTTAATATTTATAGACAAAACTGACTCAGTAATATATTAATTACCACAAAATAATTTTTGAAATTCTTTACTAATCATATGTAGATAATAGATATTCACTTAATGACGTGGCATAGAGTAATAAAACTTTTGTACTGACAAATTATTAGCCGTTATAAATCTTAACTTTTTATACTTGAGTAATCGTGAGAAAGAGAATGATTTATAGCTTGGAGAGGGAGATTCATTTAGTTTTATATATGTAAACCTTATATTTAAAACTTCTTACTATCCTACCTGTTACAGAGATGTAATATATTTCGTATAAGAGTACCCGAACTGTTTCTAGCACTTTTAGTGAGAGTGGATTGTGCAGTAAAACTTTCATGGAGGCTATTACGCGTACTATCTTCTGTGGTCCGACGTGTGATTGTTATTTTTCTATGGGAAATGGGAAACTTTCTGAGGAGTAATTAATTAATGATACATATAATTTTGGATGTGTGGTAGAGATGGTCGAAGTATGTATGAATTGTTTTCTGATAGTGGAATTGAAATTTATAAAGGATTTGAGTAAGTGAGATTCAGAGAAGAAACGCAAGTTAATTTCTTAGAGTTTATATGCATGGTGTAGTTGCTATCTTTAATGTTATCACAGAAGGGATTATGTAGTAAATAAGTTTGACAATATGTGTTTGCCTATGATCTAGTTTCTTTTTGTTATTAAGATTCATGCTTCTCAGCATCTGTTGTTTTTGACCGTTAAAACCAGTAATCAACAAAGTTCTTTTAATAAAGAATAAGAGTATTTTTAATGGCAATAACGAGTCTATCACAAGTTTTAAGAGGAAAAGGCCGAAAGAAAAAACAGCTGAAGTTGAATTCAATTTGAAGTGAAATGGACTTAAATTAGATTCATGATGGGTAAGAAGCTTGTGAGATTGATGGCAGAAAGTGGTTTCTAATGGTAGGAGAAGTTTATAACCAGGGAAGAAGATGCTATGCAAGAGATATCTCAATAGCAGCAAAATACAGGTAGAAATATATAACTAGACTTTGATCGTGAGCAAATACTTGACAATCTAGAAGTGATACTTAGGGAAAACGTGCTCTATGCCTTAAAGTTTTAAAGCAATTTAACGAATTTTTCCTAAAATGTATGATACCTGCGGTAGCTGCTTTTACCAAGAGCATTTACATTTATCCTTCATGTTATATACTATTTTGTGTTGCAATATAGATGTGAACTAGAAGTGTTTTAGATTTATGTTAATTTTCTGATCATCTTCCTCATGGTGCAGTAAACAATGATAACCAAAGGATTGTTTTTATTATTTGTAAAACAAGAGACTTTGGTAGTGAAATATTGGCAACTATATAAAAGAGGCCGATGACCTGACGTATTCTTGTTTGAAGTGATATGGAATTTAGTTTTTGTGAAAATGGTTTATTCTTCGTGTTTTTTCATTTCATAGACTAGAGATATAAGGTTGAAAGAAACACTAAAGGATTGATTTGTATTTCAATTGCTAGATTAAGTATTTCAAGCTCTTTCACCTCTGATTCTTCTTGCCAGTTGAATATCTTTTGGCATGATCGTCACTCTTTTTGCATGAATGGCGCATAAATTGGTATCTTCAAACAACCCTACTAAGTATGCTTCACTTGCTTCTTGCAATGCTAGAATAGCTGTACTTTGAAACCTCAAATCTGTTTTGAAATCTTGTGCAATTTCTCTCACTAGTCTCTGGAAAGGTAATTTTCTGATTAACAACTCTGTGCTTTTCTGGTACTTACGGATTTCTCTCAAAGCAACGGTTCCTGGTCTGAATCTATGTGGTTTTTTGACTCCTCCTGCAGTTGGTGCACTCTTTCTTGCTGCTTTAGTTGCTAATTGCTTTCTAGGTGCTTTTCCTCCGGTCTAGAAAATTAGGACGAAAGAGGCCGAGAAAAAAAACGTTTAGGACTCTAGCATAAAGAAGGCTATGTACGGATTTTCTTGCTGTTTGCTTAGTTCTTGCCATTTGAATAGCCTCTGTGAAATTTCTTTACTTAATCTGTTTGATCTGCTTGTAGAAAGGCGGTCTTCTTCTGGAGATTCTTCTAGAATTTATTCAGTTGGTTTTTCGCTTTTAATTGTAGCCAAAAAAATGTAACGACAGGCCAAATTCTTCGGCAAGATCAATATTATCTTAATGCACCTTCTTCTCACATATTCTAAAAAATATTCCCGTTCTAACTTGACTAATATTCAATTGCCTACAGAATGCATGAGAAGATATCGGCATACTTGAAATATTTCATTCGGCAAACTTGGTTACTAACTTGAATTGCCCAAAATATTATTTTGGGTAACTTTGTCAACAAAAAAATATCAAGATATGCCGATATAAGAAAGACATTGAAAAATGGTCTTTTTCAAGACATTTTGGAATTTCTCTTATTCAATAGATAAAAGAATCATACCCAGGAATATTAGAATATGTATAAAACATAAATTTCATGGAATCATTGCAAAAAAAATAATAGTTTTCCCAACAATATATAGTAGTTATCACCCAAAACTTCTGAAATTTTTCTAAAATACCACATGAGACCATTTTAGTCAAGAATTATCCATACCCAGAATAAGAAAAGGATTCAAACAAAATTTAAATAATAATATAAAATGAAGTTTCAAAATATGTTTGTAGTCTTTCCATTGACTTTCTCCAAGTTGAGTTTAGGTGAATTTAAGAATGAGAGGAAATTATCTGATATTAACTCTATCTTAAGAATTGTGGAGAAGAATTTTGAAGTTACTGTTCAAGACTGTGATATTTTGGAATATGAAGAGCTTATAGAGTGCTCTGTACCATTCAATACTGCTTTGACTGCTGTACTAAATACTCTATCAGACGAAGATCTTACACAAGTAGGAGAAATCTTGAGTAATCCGGAGTTAACACCAGAAGAGATTGGAGAACAATTGGAAGAAGCTCTTGGTGAAGGTGTATTATGTACTGCAGAAGTTGAAGATGGATTAGTTGAAGCTGTATCCTGTGCAAATTTATGTGGGGATGAAATTTGTGAAGATGTTCGTGAAGAACTTAGAGAAAGTGTACAAAATGCCGGATTTATTGTTGGATGTGATTTTAGTGTAGCTCAAGTATGTGGAGAAGACAGTTCTGCAGATTATTTTGATGGAAGACTGTTTGTAGGTATTATTGGTCTATTGGGAATGATTGTACAAGGAATGAACTAGATATATATATATATTATGGAATGAATTATTTTTATTCTTTAATAAAATATCGAAATATATGTTTCTAATTATCTTGAACTCTTTGCTTTTGAACAAAGATATTTTCTTGTTTGGGTCTTTTGAATAGTTTGTCTTCTCAGGATGGACTATCAAGTAATCAGATAATCAAAAGTGAGGCAAGGAAACTAACAAGAACATTAGGCTTGTAAACTGATGGGTTTCAGGATGTATTCAATGATCATCTAATCAAACCGCAACTTTTAACTCAGTTGAGGGAAAATAATTAATACAAGAAAGGTTTCATGGTACTTTACAAGTCTTTTATTTCTTAGGCGAAGTCTTATTGACCCTAAAAGGAACTTGTGTGAACCAGAGGTTTTACCAGCTCAACCTAGTATAGAGGAGTGGGATGTAAGAATAGATGAAGTTGCCAAGCCTACGGACAATAGTTTGATGTCGAAGATTTTCCATAAAATTGGGAACAAGTCATCTAAACGATACAATGGAAAGAATGGAAAGGGTGGTATGGGAGTAGCAGGTAGGGATGCTCAATGACATCTGCCCACTAGAAGCCCATATCCCAGTCTGAACTTCACAGGCCGCCACAAAATTGCATTAGTGGATAGTTATGGATTATCATACTCGCTAGGATCCCATAATTTCTTAGTTTTTTTGTCAAATGTCTATTCCGGTCATTCGGAGACCACCAAAATAAAAACAGTTTAAAACCACAACTTCCGATTACTATGAGCATTGGTTTGACTAAATTTGGCTCTGACCTCATCCACGAAGATTCTACGAGATGAGATCCGACCCTAGTTGCAATAATTAACCAAGTTTTCAACGTTGATAACGAAAAATTAACAAAGAAAAAGTACGTATTCAAATACTTATAACTATCTTCTGCTATTTAGAGCTAATCTTTGATCAACGGATTTAGTGACACCTCCCCATATATCTGCTAACTTAGCCAATCCCCCCATTTTTTCTCTGAGAGGTACCACAAAGTATCTATCTTTTTGTCGTAGTTTGCATACAACGGTAAGAAATTTAGATCTCGCTTTCTCTGGTACTTCCTTACTCGGCAAGATCTTAGTTTTGTTGAGGAAATCAAATTTAATGAACACTCTAGCACCTATTTAAGGCTATTGAGTTAATGGCTCAAGCTCGGCATTTTACTATTAACATAAATCCCATTGAACTGGCCTATACTTTTAATGCTCATATCCCCCTGAGTGTAGAAATACATCATCGCTTTAGACTTCTGTGGTATATGCTAGTAAAATGATTCGAGATCCCCTATGCAAAAGCAGTTCAAGTGATTTCTTATAATCGATTTTTCCAAACTAGTCCGATTTTTCAAGTTATGAGGTACGATATATCTGCTCTCCAAAATGATCTTCTCCGCTAGGAGGTCTTTTCCAAGGTTAGGTCTTATCTCCCCCACCTACCTGGTATTTATATCACGAAGCCTATGGCGATCGATGCACTCCAGAGCCCTCTTAAAGTTTCTATTATCTCTCTCCGGTTTTCTGTGATTCTCTAAATATTTTATCGCAAAAGTCTTAACATCTAAATACATTGTTACGGAGGGTTTCCATGTTCTATCCCTCGTCTCGATCCCCCCTACCAGACCAAGGTTCATTACTCTCTCTCTTAGGGTAACAGAGCACGTGGAAGCTATTCACCTCCAATTCACCCGCACTTGTTGATAAAAAACTTTCTGCTGGTATCATTAGCAACATAACCTGAAGGCTCATTGAAATATCGCCTAGATGTGTGAGCTGTTAACAACATACTATAAAGTAGGTCCACTCGATATACGTTACTGGAAAGAATCTCAATAATCTGCATGGGACCGATTCACTCCAACTTTACCTTGTTGTTCTCTCTTGCAGTCTTAGCGGCGCTAATAAAACACCATTCGCAAACCTGGAATTGATACAGCGCCAAATCAAAGCATTTTCTTCTCTTATTCCAATAAGCGTTGCGCTTCGACTTCATCAGAGCTACATGATCGGTTACCTGTTTATTGCATGCCACCATTTGATCATGAAACTTCCTCGAGAGCTGAACTAACGTATCCTTTCCGGTAATTATAACCTTAACTTCCCCTCTACCTTCCTTGAAATTATTCTCGGGAAGGCGACAGCTTCAACATACTCCTTCACAGAATTTATGAAGAGTCAGCGCTAATTAGAACAAAGTATCTACTCCTTACTCGGAAGTCTCTTAGTCGCAACTGATAGATCATTCTTTGTCTCTTTAACTATATCCAATATTTGGGGCTATTGATCCCATCGGCGCCTTCTCTTGAATACCAGCGCCTTTAGAAAGTTGGAGACCTTCCTATGGGCTACCTCAATCTCACCGTTAATTCAATTAGCGTAGCAAACATCAAATTATATATGAAAATTAGTTTCGTCCTAGCTAACTCTATCACTTTGTTGGGGAAGTAAAAAACTCAATCAGGATATGTGTGTTATAGGCATCTAAGTTCCACTTGTTACCGAAGTCCTCCAACACAGGTATTACCGTATTCTCATCAGACTATTATGGTTATCTCCAGTTGGCGAGCCTTAAGTAAGCATCCATTAGCACCAGAATATTATCCTCATAGTTTAAACAGAGGATCTCAAAGACCGACATTTATCTCGGGTTCATAACCTCCGTTAGACTGAAGATGAAGTTCTTATGATTCACACCGTAGAATTTGAACACTAGAACTTCTCTTGGTCTCATAACCTCCATTACTATGCTTAATAAAGTTTGATTCATTTAATTTGTCTCACTGAAATGTAAAAAGTATATCTTAAGATCTTTAAATATACTCCGTAGCGCTATATTCTTACCATAGGTGCTTGGGATTATCTAACCGTAGTTAGATGCTTCGGCAACTGTAGCAATTACTGATCCATGGTAGCTTGCATGATGTATGCAAAAACCAACCGCTTAATCAAGGCTCCAGAAATCACTACCTTTTCACCAACTTTCCCCAGTTGGAAACCATGAACAAGCCCTTCAAGTTTTTGATGTTCTATGGGTTTGGCCTCTGAAATTCTTTTCCAGTCTACTTTGCAATAAGGATTGAATGCAAAAACTGAGACCTTATAAAATAATTTCATTTGCTTGAACTTCTTCTTGTTTCTCTGATTACTGGGATCTAATTTTATAGCATTAAAGTTTATGCTTAGAATCTCTGCATCTAACTCATCAATCCCCAAGTTCTCTATTACTGGACCCAACGGCTTCTCATAATCCGATTAAACAGCTACAAAATCTGCAATTTCCACAAGGGTTACCTGCAAATTAGAAGCATGTCGCAACAAGGGTTCATATTGTCTTTTATAGATTACATCCGGAGTTTAGTTAAATTACATAGTGACGGATCCTATACTTTATGTCGACGTGAATTAACCAACTAATGAAGCTATCCTGATCCGAAGAACTGGGGCAAATGCCACTGGATTCGGACGGTGTCATCTACCTTACTTATTATATCTTAATATCAATGGAAGTCACGAATATTTTTCTGTATAAATTTATTTTTTCATATCCAAGTATTTGGGGGAACTTTACCTCTGCTCATGTAATCCTTTTTTCTTCATACTTTTCTCCGCGTGAGATATCAATCTCAACAACATATCAACAAAGATATTGTTCTCATCACCAAGATGGTAGAACTCTACTTGAATTTATTGCAAGGTCACAACCTACCTCTGGAGCCTATTAAGACATTCATGGTCAATTCTTGAACCTTTTTGAATAATAGATTTAAGATTCATATGATCCGTATTCACTTGTATCGGTGAGGGATGGTGTGTAAACAAATCCGAAAATCGGCTAAATATACTTACAATGGGGTATAATTTCTTGTAAAGGATCCCCCCTCTGTTAATCCTCGGGAAACTTATCGGAGAAAACATCATTGGGTACATTGTTTTCCTCAACAAATTGCTCCCCCTTTCTGCTGAATCAGCCGTGAGCACAATAACGCTAGAGTACCCCTCGCTTAAATAGGTTACCAGGGCTACACCCTGGACTCGATAATAAGTATGCAATTTTTGCTTAGCGGTTACTGATATGATGCTTTTGAGCTCATCAAAATCTTCACAAAGCTGTTCCGGCCATTAGATCGTTTATTTTTAAGGTCTGACTTATTTCCTCTCATTGGCGGGTACTTAGTCATTTCCATGTTCCTTGGCTGATTTAGCTTAGGAGCTGCTAAGGAAAGCTCCTGTGCCAAGTGCAACATCGTCGCCAGATGGTATATCAGCCCCATCCTAAGAAATTATAATATCCTTTTATATTAATCCTTATTGAAGTTTCATCTTTACCCTTCTACTTCCCAACCGCAATAAATTATTTTGGCTATGAATATAGAAGGCTTCTCAGGGCTGATCCTTACTGTAGCCCTTTCGAGGCTGGCGAAAAATCCTCTAAGTATCTTAAGAAAATTGTTACAGGTGTCGGTGTAGACCAAATTTTCATCAATTCGCTGAATGAAGCCATTTCATTTGCCTCCTTCCACTTCTCTTCCCTGTACTTGCTTCATCATCGTTTGGTGGAGAAAAGCTGGTCTTGAGTGATATTCCATTGGGGTAAACCTCAAATGGTAAGTTTTGTGCTCTAAATCCATGGTAAAATATCTCTTAGCCTGTTTGATGATGCACAGTTAGTTAATTCTAGTCACCACATCAAACGAGGCATAAAAAATATTTCTCTCGAGATTCTAGAAGATCTTTCTGAAAAAAGGCAGTTGATTAACACTCAGAAGCAACACTTTGTCGATATCTACTAAATCAACTACCATCATGAGTCTGTTATCTTTCTCAGGAAGTGCGAAGGTAACTGAGATGAACTCAGCAGCCGGTACCAATATTAAGAGCTTCCTTTTCCATGCTCATAAGTTTTTTCCTGATAAATATATTATTCTCAATAGAAGTAGGATTAGTCTTCGGGTACTTGAACTCTAAATTCTCTAACGGGAACATTAGAGTAGGTTCTAACTTACTTATATTGGTTTGAGAGGTATAAGTTGCGAGCAGATCCCAATATTCTAGGCATAGGTCATCCAACTTCATTTTCATCTCCTCCGGTGCATCACCCTCTCTCTAGACCATAGTCAATATAGCTGCCCCGATCTCCACTTCTAGGGAGAGTTTATCCACATCATCATTTATTTTGGGAAATTATATGTCGCCTTAGTTATCATCAGTAATGTCGTCGATATGCTTCTTAAGTTTGATGACTGCCCCAAAATAAACTCCAGAGAGATTCCCAGTGTTGGTTCTCTCAACTAGATCAATACTGGTTGAGAAATTTAGTACCCAAAAAAAAACCCTCGGGATCTCTCATTTCCTGATGTCTAGTATTTAAGCATGCGCCCATTGCCTCACCTGGGCGAGGCAGTGATCGAAGTAGGTTCTCCTGATTACTTCATCATAGAAATCCAATATCTAGCTGCTATCATTCCAAAACGTGCTCTTCCACAGATTGCTGTTCTGGAGATGCTAGTTGCCAGTGGTCAATCGGAGAACTCAAACCATTGCCTTGAAATCCGGGTTTACCGATTCTTTCCTCTATAATATTACTTGATGAAACAACTTGGTACAATCGTCCTAAAGAAACGGGGGCATCTATGTGAGCTAAACAAGATTTTCTGGACCCCCCCCCTGTACTTACAACTTTATCCTTTCTGGGGTCTCAGCTTGGTTTTCTAAAAGTCTATCTGGAAGAGATGATATCTTCGTACTTTCGATGAAAGCTCTTTCTTGTCTTGTCATATCGCCCTAATATACTCTGTGGTTTTGTCTTAGTGGATATATATATATATATAGCTAAAGATATTTAAAGCTGAAATACATACGTGACTAACAAGATTACATTAAACCAATCCAAAGAAGGTAATACCCTAATCAATCACTTCATACTATTGATATAGTTATACCAACGGAATATAGTTCTTTTTACTACGAGATAGCTTACCAGGTAGTTAGCCTTGCTGCCTCAATTCTATTTATCAAAATTCTCTTCATACAAGGGCTTCGTTTTTGATAAAACGGTCCGCTTCAAGAATAAGTAACTCCATCTAGAGTCGTCTACCAATAGTGCCCTTTCGGATAGCATTTCTTCTTCAAATCGTCATCCTTCTAGATGTGAAGATCTATTCTCCCAACTCTCGTAAATGGGGAGCTGGTGCTACTGGCGAAGATCACGTCGCTATCTACATCTCTAATGTTTTGGTAGTATTGAGTATGTTCTATCACGGATCCTACAACTGCGTAGGCTCCCCAGCCCATCATTGCATCAGGAATAAGTGTAGAATCCTTATTTGGAATCCTGGTGACATCTTCCAACGATTTTAGTGTACTATAGCGAGTCTGAAAAGTTTGAATCTGATGTTTTTGTTAACCCAGGATGTAGAAAAAGTAATATAAGAACTATCGAATCGCTTATGTTGTGGGTTCCTATAATCCTGAGGTCTATGCTCATGTTATCTTTTTTTGAAGGTAGAGAACACTCAGTGGTTTAATTGCCAAACTTTTCATACTTATATCACGTTACCCCCCCTTCCTTTCTAAAGGGTACCACTTCAGGGTACCCTTCCACAGTATTCTTACTATTCTGCCCGTTTGTACTCTTTAAGAGCAATGAAGGAGTCGCCGTATTTGGTTCTGATCCGATTTTAATGCCTAGCACATACCTGGCTGCCTCACCTCTACCAATGAAAGTTTTTCGTTGCGATTCAAGAGCTCCTTTGACGCTTCCAAGGCTTTATAGGGGTTGATGTTAACCGAGATCTTATTAGCAAGGATATATCTAGTCATTTGCAACTACATAGAAACCTTCTTTGCGATAGTCTCAAAGAGATTTTCTTTCTCTTAGCTATTTATCCAAGTCACGTATTCCTTGTTTATTATCTTTCTGATCATATTAAAATACTTAGTAGAACTCTGTAAAGAGGTGTAATTGCTCGGAGAGACGACCTTCTCCATGGCTGCATTTAGAATATCGGTAGCATCTGTAAATAATAGCTACCTACAATCCCTTCGCACATCCAATATCTCCATGGAGTTCCCGTCTAGGAAAAGATTGTCCAACAGATTCTTATGCACATACATGTAGGATTTAAGCTATGGGTGTACCCTCTCCACTACCTCTGGAACACGAAGAAATTGATTCTTACTCTTAGTATAAAGTTACTTGGGATTTATTATATACTGTTTCCGCCAGTGAGGCTTTTTTTCGTATTGTAGACGTATCCTTCACCTATGACAAGCTTATGACCATGGTGCGGTGTGCAAAAACTTTCACCTTGGAGGTACCAACATCTTATTCTATTCTTTTGTCTCTGTATCTATTTTCAATAAAAAGTTGATCAAAGTTTAAATAAGGTCCATATACCCATAGAAGTAGACATAGCTCATTTTGAAAATGCTCATCATCTGTTCCATACTCATCCATGGAAGTGAATCCGTCAAATATTGTCATGTCAATGCCTCCAGAAACTTTTCTATGTTAAGGATCACCCCTATCTCAATAACTTGGATACCGGGTCAATCGTTGTAAGTATATAGCCCTTTAGTTTTAGGTGATGGATTATGAGGAGTTTTTAATTTCTGCTTGCTCCAATCAAATTGTAGATGGGAGCTATATATTCAATTACTTGCTGTTCAGGCGAATTTTTTTTCTACTTACTAGTGGCTATCTAAAAACCAAGGTCCTCCAAGTTGGGATCACAGTTTTTTGTTGTTGATGAGAACATGCGGGAGCCCTATGTTGTGCGCTCATCGAAGGGCGGGATAATAATCTCCGCTCACATAGCATCGCGTCTCATCATTTCATATGTGCTTTAATAGAATTAACACCTAAATCCCCACTCTATCTTGTGCCTTGATTAATGTTGGTAAATTCGCAACTCTAATAGGTTTAACAGCCCATAATCATACCAAAATACTCTGAACACCAGTATTCTGAGTTACTGGCATAAGTCTAATATTTTTTTGAGTTGATTCCGCAGCTTGAGCTCCATTATTCATAACCCCCGAAACCAGTTCTCTAGCTGTTTTAGCTCATTTTACAGCAAAGTCTGTGTGTATTCTTGAACCAGATTACAGTGATACAAATTTTGTTTTCTAATTTGCATAACTAAGGATCAAAAAGTTTACCTCATATTAAACCGTCGATTTGACTCGCACCGAAATATTGGTTTGAGCTTGCTGATGAAGTAGCCTTTATTGGTAATTGATTTTAACTGTCAATTTTTAGCTTCTACGACTATAAAAGGTCACATTAAAAGTTGCAATTATTTATTAAAAAGATAAGACATAGGATCTGATTGTTATACACCCCTGACTGAATTCACGTTGGTGACGATAACACTAAGAACTACATACACATCCACCTACGCAATAACAGTTGGACTAGCCCACCGGATTATCTTGATACGTTATCTAAGCTTATGTTAGTAGGACCTGACAAATCGATTATATAAAAGGGCTTGGAGCCCCTTTTAAATACATTTCACCATCATCTAAGTAACTGCTATAAGAATATATCTGCTCAAGTGAAACTATCAAGTTGGCAGGTATTCCAAAGCAAGAATGAGATAATGAGAGAAATTTTATAATTATATATGCATTGCTCTCAGACTATTTTCATTGGACTAAAAATTACTTTGACGTTTATAACTGATTTGAGGTAAAAAAATGAGTCAGGAAAATGCTCTTTGGAGATTTTTAAAGTTTGTTAGTGCTTTGAATACCTGTGAACTAAGTGATATTAATCAAACAAGTTAAATCATCTTCAAAATGCTGATTGCTACTAGCATAACTTTTTAGTAATTGCCCTATATTTAGGTTCATATCGCAATGTTAGATATGCTATAATCACACAGAATACTTCGTAAAATTTTGATCTAATGATTTTATGCATCTATGCTAACCGATAATTGATAAATGATAAGCATTCCTAGCGTTCAAACAAAGTAACTTTGGCTTAAGAAGATTCAAGCGAATTCCCAGGAAATATCTACTCGCATCGACGCCTATGTTGGTAGCCAGTTATGGCAAAAAACAGAACATAGCAGATACTAGATGCTAAGAATTTTAATGAGAATGAAAATGTAGGAACTGGAACTGGTAATAGAAGGTGTATGGTAGTAATTTTTAATTAAATTAATGATATTCTCATAGGTCTCTGAATGTGCTAAGAGAAACGGGGCAAAAAGTTACAGATAATGTTACTGCCATATGGATTTAGAAGTTGATAATCTCACTGGTATTTCAGAGCAAAGTGATGATATATGTGTTTATCAATACGAATTATTGAATGAAGAAAGAAATAAGTTATTTAAGACCTCATTATGTATGTATTGTCTATAAACACTTGAAAGGCTATAACTTAAGAATCAAATAATTTATTGATTAATTATGGACAGGATATTGCAAATTTAGAGATGGCAAGGGATCCCAGAACTCAAAGCCAAATGATTATAGTTAATCATTGCTATAACCAAGTTATTCGGGGAATAAACCGTGGTTAAGGTGATTCCAATTGAAAGCAAATATATTTTCTAGAACAATTACTGAAAAAAATCAAATTTTCTAAGAAACAAAACAATCCTTATTATTTTGTTGATTCCCAGATCCACTTGAATAAGATAGAATATGTTTACTATTCAAACTCCGTTTTGTATTCTGGACCTGCAGAACAAATATATATATTATAATTTACATACTACCTTACTGTGTTAGAGTAAGAATATTAAGAATGGCCCATAAGACAATTAATAAAAACTTAGATAAGTGGAAATATGTTAACAAGAAAGGAGATGGATTGTGTTGTAATAATGTAGAAAGTGGGTTATATAGTTTCTTGCAATAAGAAACAATCTCAGGATCAAATTCTGAACGAGAAATATGAGATTCAGAAGCTCTACCGAGTATGTCACAGAGATGGGTAAAAAGATAAGAATTGATACTAAAGAAACAATTTCAAAGCAAAAGTAAAAATTAATACATAATCTTTCTTTGAATATTCTGTTAATGAAGTAAGGAAACATCTTACTTGGTAAAAACATAAATTTGTACCCTAGTTTCGCAAGAGTAACTTGAACGAAGCATAAAAGATACACAAAATTGAAGGGAATCTGAAAGAAGATAGCCATGAAAATAAAAAGAACAATATACCGTAATTTCGGGTCATCAGATTTTCACTTGAAAATATCTAGGAATAAGGGAAGTTGTAACTTAGAATAAATACAAAGAGATAATAACCAAATACGAAGAAAGTTTTGAGTAGCCAAATTTGGTAATATCGTTCTATGAGATTAAAATAGATTAGGCCAGAAAATGTGATATTGCTATGGGAAAACATTGTCAAGAGTTTATAGTCAATAGTTCCATGAGCACTCAATCCAATATATCTACAACTATAATTACTAAGCTTGAGAAATATTTTATTCGTTCAGCTATATTGATGGAAAAAATAAAAGGAAAACTTACCATGGATCTATACATTTGGTTATAGAAAGTGCCATAATGAAAGTGAAAATACTCTTGGATAGAACAAAGATACATAGCCTCTGAGAATTAGATAATTTTCTCTTCAATGACCAAATGATAGATAGAGTTAGTCAATAGGAATTTCTTCATACGGATTAACTCAGGTATATTTGTTTAACAAAATAGTTAAAGAATTTCAAATCCAAGAAATGAATACAGGATGTATTATAAAAATAGATCGGCTTGCAAGAAAAATATTGATAAAAAAAAGATGATTAGACTTGGGGAAGTATAAATAAGTGCTAGAGAGTTTTTTAACGACGATAATCCTGCTGTTAAATTCAATGTTTATGAATATAATAATTCAAGGGGGGGGCTTGTTATTAGAGAAAATCTATGAGTTTCTTTTGAAGTTTATGTTACAATACATAATAATACTATTGTTTGAAAAGTACTCAGAATGAGGAAAAAAAGAAAGTACGATACATTTAATAGTGCTTAAACAATTTTGAAAAATACCTATGGACAACACTTGGAACTTTTGGAACGGTTAAGTTCAGGCTCAATTTTCAAAATTATAGTCCGTTGAATCTAGTTTCAGTAATGATATGCAGGTGGTTGTTCAGACACCCAGACATATGAACCCATAAAATAAAAGTTTTTTGAAATAGGATCAAAAAGATGCTTCGAGTTAAAATTATTAACCCAAATTATATCCTTGCAACTCTTACGCAACAATAAATCATAAGAAGAACAGCACGTAAGAGATATATATCTGTTCTGGATTTTGAACTTTTGAAATATTTTTTAAGGAAAGTAAATTCAATGCCACTTGCTATGAACAACCAATTTTCTAAAGTCAAGAAAGCAAGGCATTTTGGTTAAGACAACCCGTTGAATGGCGTTGACTACTTACCAACCCAAAATGATTCTCATATTTCCTTTAAAATTTACAAATTCCAGGATTTGTGTTATTTATTATAGCACAGCATAGTGAGAATGGCGCAAATACACCATCTTCATTTTCCCAAGTAATCGTTAGAGATGTTAACACCAACAAGTTAAATTTGTAAAAGTAAATTTCATAAAAGGTAGATGACACAGTATTCAGGCATTAAGCAGTCCAGTATATGACTCTCTCCTTACTGACTGTTTGTACTTTTCAGAGTTACAACACAATCTCATACTACCGCACAAGGGTACAACGTAACATAATACTTCTTTACTTATACATGAGCACTGGGAACAAAGAATCGTAAAACTTCGATCTTTTCACAACTAGTAGGAGTTAGAAGATGCTACTTATATCATTTTAAAGCTCTTTCATTTTATTGAATCTTATATAGATATCCTTATACAGATATAGATGTTAAGGATAATCACTTTTCTAACTTGAACTTTTATTGTAGGCTAATAATTGTAACTGTTTTGTGGTAATGTAATATTGTGGAACTTGGGAATACAGAACTGATTTCAAACACAAAAGTCCGTTGAACGAAGTTAGAAGCAAGAATTTGGGAATAGAATACTTAAACCATTTGGACATTATCAACATATTTCACATTATTTATACTCAGTAGAAGGTGTATTGACTATACTTTTTAACTAAACTCTCTATAAGTACAGAAAATAGGAACAATAAGGATAAATAGTATTTTTTAAGACACGGTGGAATTCCTCTTATTGAAAAACTAAAAATATATACGCAAAAATACGTATGAAACCAAAATCCCAAGAGAATATTACAAAAAAATATTTGTATTACCAAGATAATGCAGTATTTCTCAACCAATACTTTTGAAGTTTTTTTATTTAACCACAGGAGGCCATTCTAGTTAAGTGAGACCAATATCCAGAAAAACAGAAGTACTCAAAAATATATAAACAACAATAAATAATGAAGTTTCAAAATATATTTGTGTTCTTTCCATTAACATTGTCGAAGCTAAATTTAGGTGAACACAAGAATGAGAAAGAATTAGCTGATATTAACTCTATCTTAAGAATTGTGAAGGCGAATTTTGAAGTTACTGCTCAAGATTGCACTGATTTGGATTTGGAAGAATTTGAATTGTGCATAGAGCCATTCAACACCGCTTTGGCTGCCGCTGCGGATACTCTATCAGATGAAGAACGTTCCCAAGCAATAGATATCTTGAATAATCCGGAGTTAACACCAGAAGAGACTAGAGAACAATTGGAAGAAACTCTTGGTGAAGGTGTATTATGTCCCAAGGATGTTGAAGATGGATTAGTTGAGATTTTATTCTGTGCTAATTTATGTGCGGATGAAATTTGTGAAGATGTTCGTCAAGAGCGTAGAGAAGAGGTAAAAAATGCTGGAATTATTTTTGGATGTGATTTTAGTGTAGCTGAAGTTTGTGGAGAAAGCAGTTCTGCAGATTATTTTGGTGGAAGTGTGTTAGTAAGTGTTATTGGTGTGTTGGGAATTATTGTAGGAGAAGGAATAAACTAGATATATATATATATATTATGGAGAGAATTGTTTTTATTCTTTAATAAGATATCGAAATAGTTGTTTTTAATTTTCTTGAGCTCTTTGTTTGTGAATAAAAATTTTCTTGTTTGTGTCCTTTGAATAGGAAGAAAAATGTTGTGCTATTAAAATCAATAATTAACAGGGACAATTTTTAGTGTACTAATAGGACTCCAACTATTTTCTTTTTTGAACATTCAACTTAAAGTCAAGATTGTACTGTTCTAAAAATGTACCACACAAGCTTTTCTTTTTCGTACACCCGGATAAATGCCCGGAAAGAAAAGTCACCATCTTTGGAGAAAGTGTATTTTATCACTTATAAAACAAGTTAGTCATATTTGAATAAGTTTATACACCCAGAAAAATATGTTTGCCGTGCTATTTAAGATGTGTCTTTTTATCAGATTATGTGATTAAAAGTACAGTTTGAATATCTACTAATGGTGAAGAAAACAATTCTCATCAAACATACTTTTCTAAGAGTTCCTGTTTCATAAAATCGTGAATTATAAATAAATATCAAAAACAAAACAAACTAAGAAAATGAAGTTTCAAAAGTTACTTGGAGTTGCTCAACTAGCTGTACAAGATTTGAAAAATAGAGATCTTCGTATTGAAAATATTGCAGCTGGTTTTATTGATATGGTAAAAGTCAGTTCTGAGTTAACACTTATGCATCAAGATTGTAGTTTTCCAAATAATAACGATATTGAAGTTTGCCTTGCTCCATTTAATATAGTTGTAGGGGATATTTTGGGTGACTTATCCAATGAAGATCTGGAGGAAGTTGGTGAAATTATCGGCAACTATGAGTTGTCCCTTGAAGAAAAGGCTGAGCAAATTACTGCTATAATCGGTAATCCTGGATTATGTACTCCAGAATTTATTGAGGTTTTACCTCGTATCGCTTTCTGTTTTTATAAATGTGAAGATGGATTTTGTGAGGCTAAGGAAGCTAAGTTGGGAAGGGAAGTGACTAAAATTGCAGCACAGTTTGGATGTGAGTTGGTATTAGATGATGTGTGTAAAGTATTTGATGAAGTTCAGGAACCAATTGATGCTGGGGATGGAAGTGATAATGAAGAGAGTGGAGATACTGCAGAAATTTATAGAGATATGAGGGCTGGTATTTTTGCTTTTGTTATTACATTGGTATTTGTAGTTGCGAATTAAGCAAGAAAAGATTTCTATATTCCTGAAATTACTGTTTGTAGTTTTACATTACAAGTTTAGGTCCTTTTTATATGAAAGAAGAAAACATATTTGATAATTAACAAAAATAAAAACTGGCAGAGGCTATTTTCAAAGCCACACAAAGAAATTTTTCGTCTTCAAGACTGCTAAAAGAAAACATAAATGAATACCGAGGATGTATTCTTATTCATTCATATCTTTTACAGCCATACCTTACTTGTTGACAATATAGCATTCCAATGAATTAATTTCAGCTTTGCAGTTTATTTCAGAAAAATTTGTTTTGTTGAAACTAAAACTTTCCTAGATATACAATTGAAATATTGGTTTCAATAAAACGTTTTCAGGTTGTAATAAAGTTTTTGAACTATTGTTTAAGTTCTATTAATAAGAAGTGTACTGAAATAAATTTACAATTTGTATAGTGAGAAATAGTATTATATTTGTTAGTAAAATAAGAATAGAGGAATGAAATTTGTGTATTATGTATTTTATTCAAGAGTTTTGAATATAACTATTAATGAATATAACAAGAAAGAAAAAGAAGAATAACATTGAAAAAAAGATTAGTGTAAGGTTGACTTCAATTTATATTTGGTGAAGGAGAAGGACCTTTCAGTGAACATTTAGTTTTATCTTATCAAAACATATAGCACAATAATAATCATAGAAAATTTTGATGCTATAGTTATTTATTGTTAATAATAGATTATGCATCAGTATAAACTAAGATACTTGTGCCATGGATCTATTTTCTGACTAATAAGTTGATAGCCAAAATGAAAAAAATAACCATTAGTTCATTGACATTGTTAATCAAAGTGTAAGTCCTAAAAACTATCTTACTTTTAAATGAATAGCTAAAAATATAAAAACAGCCCAGACAGTGCTGAGCAATGATAATTTGTGGTGCAATCGTACTCTGGGAGCATAATGACCTTTTTTCTTCTAAGAAAATATAGAATTTTTAATAGTTACAAGAAATAAGGGTTGTATATATAAAATATGTTGTTGTGTGGGGTTTAGTTTATTATGCAGTCAGTGTAGTTTGGTTTAGTAGCTAAATCATAACTTATTAAGAAAAGAAATATTTATCAGACAAACAGGTTCAGAACAAAATTGAATTTCTTTTGTACTGAAATATTCATTAAACAGAGATTAAAAGGTTTAAAGACGTACAGATGAATTATTTGTTCAAGATAAGAAAAAGATTGATAGGAATAAGAAGTCAAGAAAAAATAATATTTTTCACTCGATATGCTAAGAAAAAACTATTATTTTGTTGTCTATTTACAAAAAATATATGGAAAAGGGGGAAGTAACAGCAAAGTGAAGGAGGAAATAAAAAAATGAAGAACAAGAATATCAAGAAAAGCTATTTACCAAGGCTATTTGATAAAACCATACCATCTCCGTTTTTAAATAGCACTAGTACGTCTTATTTTAAAACAAAACATACAAAAGAATATTTGAATTACTCTTTTCTAGCTCCAATGTTTGTTACCTCACAATTTTGCGGGGCAATGTTAAGTGCCAAGCAGAAGTATGATAGTACATAGAAATAGTTTAGCCAGCTGGGCATATTTTATAGTAAGACAAAACTAATTTCCATTGCTTTGACAATCTCACTGCAACATCAAAGTTATAGAAGTAAATAGCTAGCGCGCGCAGCATTGTATAACCAAAATGGTGTCTTCCAGATTTTTAACAGAAAAAAGCTTAATGAAAATCTAGTTATCTTGATGAGCGCCTCGAAAAAGTGAAATTTATTTTATAAATAACAGTATAGATAGATCTTATTCATTAAATTCATGGATATGGAGGTGTATCTGAATCTTTCTTTAACCTATTTAGACACTATGGAAAGGAAGTTGAACAGCTGTTGATTCAAGTTAGGAAAAGGATTTAGTATATAGATATATATTATAACCATCTAGAAACATAATTAAACTATTACAAGAGATTTTTTCGGAAACTCAGATTTCTTGGAGAAAAAACAGACAGAATCTTGGTTGGAAAGTTTTTAGAACTATATCATGCCATCAACTAGAAGCCAAATTTCTATGCTCGGAAGATGGCTTAGTCGCTGTAATTGGGGACTAATTGGAAGTAGAAGGAAAGATGATTTTTCGGGTTAAGAACATTACATTATTTTAAACCGAAAAATACGAGCGAATTTATAGTATCAAAAATTCATTTGGAAAGAAGGAGAACCTGTTTTGATGTCTACAGTATATAAGGTACGAATGTACTAGGGCATTTGCCCTACGCAAAGTTAAAATTTTTTAGAATGTCAAAGTAAAGATAATCAAAGTAAAGGGCGTAAATCGAAATTAGTGGGTACAAACTTACCGGAACTGAATAAAAAAGGATGTAACTTGAAGTTCAAAATATACTTTATAGTCACACCTAAGGGTAAGCACCAAATCAAAATATTATAGTTCTTCAAGAAATATCTATGTACCAAAAAAACGTCAAATTGGATTGTCTAAAGCAATAAGACGTTATAGTTTTAGAAATAACTGTACCAAAACTATCATCAATGGAAGGAAATTTGTCATATTTATGGAAAACATGATCTTGTTTCAAGCGCTACCCACATATCAAACATATGTGTTGAATGAATGAAAACGTGCCGGGGGGTTGTTTTAGTGGGTTCAAGTCCCACACGACGCAAGAAAGGGCTTAGGCCAGATGTCCTCCTTGTAAGATCGAAGGGTTTTCAACCTCCGAGTAGGCCCCAAAAAAATTGAATGAATTCTTAAGTTTAGTAACTAAGATAAAATTTCAATAGTAGTGAATACAATGTTTAAAAGCAGTGTAGAGATATAGCTAAGTAATATTACTATTAACTTTAACTAGAAAAACACAAGCACGATAGGATTCAATTTCCTTCTTTCTAGAATAGACGCAGTAAAAACCTTATAGCAATAAGAATTAGAGCCAATAGAAAGAAAGCGACACGAGTAAGCCAAGAAATGATCAGATGATATGACGCAAAATTATATCCAACGAAACAAATGAAAATAAATCAAAGATAAATAATAATGCCAATAAATTCTAAGGGAATTGCAAATTGATTTTAGATTATAATGGATTCTGTAGCTTTAACAATCTCATTATGAAACTAATAATTTAAAGAAACTCTTTAATTGGTTCTGTTTACGGCAAGCTTCAGCCAAAACAATTATAAAGAATAAAAATACAGAAATGGCTTAAGAGACCTCACATGTTTCATGTTGGGCAACTTTAGGCAAAAATAAATCTAGATAGAGTGGTAATTCTTCTGATATTGTTTAGCTAATTCAAGCATTGATTGGACATTATGAGCCATTTTTATGATTTTTCCCTAAAGAGCTAACTATAGACAAATTGAGCATAGCGAGAAAACTCAAGACCATTCAATAAACATAAAAAACTAATTCCACAGAAAGGAAATATGTGTTTTTCTGGATAAATAGGTCTGAACTCTCTAAGCCGTTTGAGTTCAAAAAATTCAAAGGAATGAAACTGAAAAGTTCTACTCTGCATACCCCCAGTGAAATCAGGAAAGTTGAAAGATACAAGAGAAGTATTGCTTTTTATTGGTTTATGCCACTTTATCTGGTTTAGTTGTGCCATTGTTCTTGCTTTTATAGGCTGCAACATGTAGTATTTATGTCCTTAACATAGTCAAAAAGTCATAATAAGAATATATCAATATACGAAATTGTTCTTTGAAAGTAATCAAAACTAAGAGAAATGGGTTAATTTCGAGCAAGAAAATATTTAACTAGTTCAATTAAATAGGTGCCCCAGCAACAGAGCACTTTGGTGTTTTTTGCTTCACCAGAAGCTCTTCGATGCATTTAACACTTGATATAATCCCCAAAAGAATTTAAATTAACGAATGCTAAATATACTGGGGTGTATACTATACACCCCGTGCAGAAGTATGATTTGGTATTTAATATAAGAAGTTTTCGTTGATGCTTAAATATTTGGAGACGATGCACGCGAACAATAATCTTAGCTAAAATTGCATTGAGGATTTCCAATAAACTTAAATAATGGATATAATCCATCCCACTGTGACCTAATTAAGAAGAAGTGAGCTATATATTATCTAAAATAATTTTTGCTTTACTTTGGTAAATAGCAGAAATATATAGACTGCTTCAAGGCAGTGTTAATCAGTAATAAATAGCCTTGATATTGGCGCAGAGAATTTTAAATTTCACAAATCTACATACAGGTATACGGATGATAGGATTCAAAAAAGTTGTCTAAAGTTTATATGAAAGAAGTAAAAAGTTTAGAAAATGTTGAAATTTTTGAAATACTTCATCGCCCATTGGATACTGAAGTGATATCTATTAGTGAGTTATTCAAAAACAAAACACCAGTTTACGGAAAGTGTGCTATTGAGGTGAGAATAGACAAGAAGTTGACTTTGAAAAGACTAATGTGCCCGGGCTGGTAGTAGTAGATTCAATCATGATATTGAATTTGTAAAATAGATTATTTGTCACGTGTTAAATAGATATGAAAACTGAAATCAATTAACTAAATGTGGCAAGTACACTTGTCTATGGAACTTTGCCAGAGGATGTAATAGGCGAACTGCTCAGCGAAATTTTTGAGATGAAGGAAATACCAATAGTCTAGAAAACAGTAACACCATTCTATGAATAGTGAGAAACACCTCTGATTTGGCATCAGACTGCAACCAAAGTCTTCAAATTCTGTGAATTACAAGCAATAGTATTGGAAAGACGTTCTTCTTAAAGCGCAAGGAAATTTCTGAATAGGAAAATTTAATATACTTTTTATGTAGATAATTTTTACACATAGATAAGAAAGAAGAACAATTTACAGAAAGACAGATGAATAAGGAGTTTATAATGGTAATTTTTCTTCAGCTTGAAATCTTCAATATATTGAAGATATAGAAGGTTGATGAGGGCTCTATCACAACAATTAAAGTAGAGATAATTGAGAAGGTATCTAAAAAGTTCAAGGTAGATAATATATAGCGTATTGGAGCAAGCTAAGATGAGAATGGGGCGGATATAGCTAGAGAGAAGCCACTGTTTGATAGAAAGTTGGATCAGCAAATTGTGGGAATATTGAAATACTTTGCAACTATTTCCAGACGACATCCAGCTGAGAGTTAACATGAACTTCGAAACAACTAAATTAAATGACCAAAAAATTTACCGACGAAGATTAAAGATGCACTCAGGTATCTGTATCAATCGAAGGAGAACTCCTCGAAGGTATTGAACTAAAGGCCTGGTATCCTCTTTCAGGTACTTTTGCATAGTTTTAAAGCGAGGTTTCTACCTGGCATACTATCATAAAATAAGAACTAAATCCGTTTTCCATAGTTTATTCTCTATTAACAGTCTTTTACAGGAAGAAATAAGAGTTTGAATGACATCATAATTACCATTGAAGTAAAGTTAAGAAATGCAAACCACAAGTATCTCTTCATTATAATTCAATTATGGCTGTATAAGAACTGTAATATATTTACATTAAACTCATTAACGCTACTGCACAGACATTAAACGAAGAGCCTTGAGCATTAATACGAATTCTATGATCATGGTTTGAAATATAACATTATTGTAAGAAATACTTGATAACACCTCTTACTAACAAAATATTATTTAAACTAGTTAATTTGCTCTTTCAATGTTTCCTTTTTCCACTACAATAAATTTTCTCTATCCTTTATTAATATCTATTTTCTATTTTTCCAAAATAAAAAAAAATGCTTGGAAACATTTTCTGAGGAAAAATAGTTACTGATGTCATAACCCCTTGGTCTTTGTACTATATAACTTATAAAACTACTTCTTTTCATTTATTGTTTTCTTAAAATATAGCACCATACATTTATATATATTCAAGTCATTGTTGTGTTTACTTGGTCGTGTGAAGGAATGTTTTGTTAACAAAGTTTATTTGGAAGTTGAGATTTGTATTTTGAGAATTGCTATATTTAAAGTGATGACGTGGAATGATGAAATAACGGTCGTGATACAAACTTAGTGTAGTATAGTTATATTGAAAAATAAGAGTCGTTGAACTAAGAACTAAGAACTTGATATAAAAGGAACTTGAAACTGTAACTTTGAACTTTCTGGCAGAAACTAAATCAGTAGAAGAGCTCAAGACGGGAAAAAGAAGTTAATTCGTCTATAAAACCAAATATTATTTAAGAATTTTCTTTAACTTTTTCATTATGGACTTTTTCGTCATCTTATGGTTGAAAATTCGATCTATTTCATCTACGGTAAAAGGCTAAAGTACCCGAAGTCACGATTCGAGACTTTACGAGAAACTCGGGATGGATATAGATAGATGAAACTGCTGTAAATCTTGTCATTTTCTCGATAGATAGGTTAGAAAAATGGTCTCGTCTTGTTTTTTATAATTGTCAAGAGTGGACATTTACACATTTTTCTGTAATAAATATTTTTCTATGCGAACAACTGTAAGAATAAAAGTTTGTCCTAAAAATAGAACACATATAATATTGTCTCCGGGAATAAAGTTTTAAATGTCAAGATTTAAGAATAGCTGTGAATTTCTTCTATGTCCCCTATTTAAAGCTAACTCATAGATTCAAACCAAAACCGATTTAAGAAGAAACAAAAAGAACATAATTTAAGTTCAATATCTTCTCAACTTACTTGCTATAGGTATTTTCAATTATAAACGATAGAAAAATTATGGTGAACGAAGTAGCAAGAACCTTTCATGATATAATTGTGAGTAATCCGGGAGTTGCAGCTCTCCGTCAAGAGTGTGAAAGTGTAGATGAATACGAAGATTTTTTTCAATGCCTTGGTCCTTTTAATGATGCTGTTGAAGATTTTCTCAGTCAAGTATCATTAGAAGTTGAGAATTTAATACGAGATATTGTTTTTAATGAAGAGCTTTCACTTGAAGACAAGTCAGAACAATTAATAGATCTTCTTGGTGAACCTGGATTATGTGTTCCAGAGTTATTTGAAACTATTCATTTTCCTGCCTTTTGTGGATTGGTTTGTGAAGATGGGTTCTGTGAGGCCAATCAGGATTTTGTGGAAAGTTTGTTGATTGATGAAGCTGCAAGATTTGGTTGTGAAGTTGAAGCGAGAAATGTATGTGAGGATTTTCAAGATATTACAGGTTCAGCCAAAAAAATAAATCCAAATATATTCGTAATATTGATTACTCTACTGGGATTTGGAATAAATTGAGCTTAGATCTAGGAATAAGATTTAAGTGGTCTAAATATTCTAAGTTTAATACGGAATGAAATTTAATATTGGTTCGTTTTAGAAGGTTCACTGAAATTTCTTTGAAAGAAATAGAAATATTCCATGAAAAAAAAACATTATCCGTGTTTTCGACTTTATAGTTCTAAGATATACTAATATTGGTTCTTTTTAGCTTATTTATTTTAGTATTCTTTTTCTCGAAAACGAGAACCGAGAAATTTTGAATTCTTGTCTTGAAAGAATATTCATTACTTTCACGAAACTCAATAATCTTTCGATAAGAAACAATGTTCAAACTAAACTCTTCTGAAAGTAAGGAATCGTATTTCTTATTAGAATTACCCATGAAGAAAACTTTCATATCATTTAGAACAGTTTACTGATATAAAAGGGATTCTTTTAGTATTTCTGTTCCATATTTTATGTCACATTTCTAAGCCCAAGAAGAAAAGTTGGTTCTTATTAAGCAAGTTGTATATTTGAAACAAGACAAGATAAATGGAACAATAAATATATAGCTAGATAAGATCAAAAAGACAGGACTAAAGTAAACTCTTCCTTTCAAGATAAAGTCGATGAAAAATATTTTTAAATTAAATTACAGAAACAATACCAAACAATAAAAGAAAAAGAATGAAGTTTCAATATTTTATAGCGTTTATTCCTATGGTTGTATCAAAACTAGGATCAAGAGAACTAATTGCAGAACAAATTATAACAAGTTTAGGTTCTATGGTAACTCAAAATCCTGCATTAAGTTCTATGAAACAAACTTGTGAATTTGTTGAAGAATATGAAGAGGTATTGGAATGTCTTTCTCCCTTTTCGGAGTTCTTCAGTGATATTATTTCTGAACTTACTGCTGATGAGCTAAGTGAGTTTTTGGAAATTGTATTTGGGTATGAACTTTCTGTTGAGGAAAAAAATGAACAACTGGTTGAACTTCTCGGTGAACCTGGTTTATGTACTTCAGAGTTTTTTGACACCATATCAAAGTTAGCTTTCTGTGGTTTCAGCTGTGAAGAAACCTTCTGTGAAGAAAATACAGATCTTGTAATTGAGCTTCTTGGTACTTCAGTTGAACTTTTCGGATGTCAATTAGAAACTGATAATATTTGTGAAATATTCAATGAAGTTACTGTAACTGAAGAGGAGAATGTTGATGAGGATACTGAGGAAGAAATTGAGTATGAAGAGAGTGAATATGAAGAAACTGATGAACAAGATGAGGAAGTTGATGAAGATACTGAAGAGGATACAGAATATGAATATGTCGATATTGAATATGAATATGTTGATATTGAATACGAGGTTGATGATGATGGGGATGAAGAATATGAAAACAACGGTGCTGCAGCTGGATTGGTTACAGTTGGAATGAATGTGGTTCTTGCTTGTATTGTTGCTTTAGTTCATGTAGTTGCGAACTAAGGGAAAAGTTATTTGGTTTCTTGTATTTAACTCTTAATTTGGAAAGTAGTATTATATATCTTACTATAGGAGAGAAACAATTTACTAAGGAAAGTTGTTAATGAAAAAAGTATATGTGCTTATTTTTCATTCCTTATCAACAAATACATTTGATCTCCTTTTTTCTTCTGAACAAGGATATAGTATTTAGAAAACAGAAAAGAAATAGTATAATCCTCTCTTGTTCCATTTAGTCGCAGTAAATGCAGTGACGAAAATATTAGTCTAAGCCTTTAAAGACAATAATCTTACTGTTGATAAAATGACACTGTACTATTCTGTTGCATATTATTCATACCTATAAGAGTAGCAGAAACTTTCCAAAAGCAAATGGAAAATCTTATACCTGATTTTATTATTACTTGACCTTCCTCTTAGTTTAACCTTCCAGTTTTATTTGATACACCAATATTATAACTAACATGCTTATTCTTGTGGTATATAGAAAAAGGCTAATGATTAATTCTTTATCTTCTATATATCTTTTTTAGAATAGTAACTATAGCTCAATAATAATGCCTGCATAAGTAATGATGCTCTTTGTCTATTTCATACATTAGATAGAATACAAAGAAATTTATAGATGGCTAGTTAGACTTAACAAGACTAGGTTTTTACTTTAACAGATCTAGAACCCCAGTTCCTTTTATATGAAATCAGTTCTTTAGTTCATTATTGTAAACAGTAAGTGCTTAGATAATTTTGAATCTATTTCCTAGATTTAATTAGATAAATACTTGTGTTTGATGCCCAAAACATAGTGTTGCTTGAGGTATTATCAGCGGAATATAGAATAACTTGTGAGTTTATTTTTGTATTTCCTTTTCACTTAGGGTTCCCTTAACTAAGCAATATATATACAACTGACTACTAATGTGTGCATTCTGTTTATTCATATACCCATAGGTAAGAGCCAGTATGGAATACACCCTAAAGTAGGTCCTAACTATGTTTATCTTTTCTACTTTAGTTGATAATGTGTTCTTAGTCTAATTACTTTATACCATTAGGGAGTTAAAGTGAAATATTGAAGCGTCTCTAAGAAAGTAAAGGACTTTAGGATTCATACCAGAATCTTTGGATAATATTCCCATTGGAATACTAATACTATTCAAAAATGATGTCTGAAGTTAAATGCAGCACATTGCAAATGTGATATTATGATTAACTCTCAATAAATTTGCATTAATGTTGAAAACCGACTTTTATAGAATGCAAGAGTATAAAACACAATGTAGATTTATGAAATAGAGCATCTTTAAAGTATTCAGGATTAACAATATCTAAGAAAAGACACTATAAATTCTGAGATTGAGGATCTTCCATATCCTCGAAAAAAACACTTTTCTGAGCTGCCTCCTCTTGTTATAACTACACTATTCTATCAGATGCCATATTTTTTTTATATTCTAGGTATTACTCTTTAGATCTTCTTTTCATTTAATAATATGGATGAATTCATTATCTACTCAAAACAAACAATATATTTATATATGAACCTATGGTAACTTTTGGGTGCCAGACTTAATATTAAAAATTTTAAGAGAAGTTTGAAAAAGCATGTTGAGTAGGTTTATGGTTTCAACCTTTTTACATGAGCGTATAATACTATTATTGGCCTTATTTTCAGTCCAAGACTCTACAATTGTAGCTTGACAAAGCTCTTGCTGAATCCTCCCTAAGTTTCAGGTTGTTGGGTTAACATAGATCTCAGGTATAAAATTTTAATATATGCCATCTCAGAAGGATAAATAGTATCACCTTACACTTCCTGTATAAAGTATACTACTTCATTCATGAAGGATAGACATGACAGATAATGCAATGCAAAATTTTTAATTTTCTTTCAGCACAAGATGCGTACATGTCTTCTGGATCTGGATAACTTGTTTACTACTGATTTTACAAGAATTCTCATTTAACAGTATCAATATCATGCAATTGTGAAGTTGAACTTATATTCTCTGTTGGATTATGACTGGGATATACTTGCGTAGGTTTTGTGGCAAAATTCCAAAGAAATAAGAATAGATGTTCATTCGACTAGATCAATGTTTTCCAGCGATCTTTATTTTTGAAATTATATTAGTACTTTATTGAAGAAAACCTATCTATCTAAATCCTCCTTAACAGTTCAATTGATTTTCTTTTAATTATATAGGATATACCCCCTTTCTATGGTGAATTTCTTGGTTTTCGTTTTTCGTCAATCAGAAAGTTAAGTCAGTGAAGCTCTCACATGAAATTGGATTAGACAACGAATGTAATGGCTCGTGTTACTTTTATAACTATGTTTTCCCTTTGAAAGAAAGTCTCGTGGTAGATATATAGGAGACTCGAAAGAGCTACTAATTCTAACATTATGAATCTCGAGTTATTTAATGAATAATTAGTTGCCTGGCTACCTATAAAAACTACCGGTTTATTTGGTATCAGCATCATAAGTACAATTGGTATTGCCTGACATTTGCACCTTGGTATGAGACAAGAATTTTATCTTTCATTGCATTGGAGAATGTCACCTGATTACAGCACATATTCACAGGTAACCTAACTAAATCAAGAGTTCCCAAACCTCTTTCAAGCTATACAAAGTTTTTCTTTCCAGTACAGTTCATACATACAAAATGGTGTTAAAGGATATCTCAACATCTAGTGTAGGTTATGCAAGAAGTATATATTGCATGATTTAATTATTACTACCTATTTGAATCAAATCATTAAATAATTCGATATTTTTTAAAGATGCTTCTTCGAACATATGAATTCTGAATGAAGCTGTAAGAGCTAGTGAGATCCGAACATAATCCAAATCCACTCCCAAGACATATGATTTACCCGATGAAACCAACAATCACCAAAGCTTGTCCCTATTTATCTCCCTTTTTTCTTCCTTTCTTAACTCTCTAACATCCAACACTTCTAACAAGCAAACTTTCAGAAATGATGAATAGATTATAGTATATATTTGCTTATACCGAGTGCTCACACTCCTATATATTTTTTTGAGTAAAGTTCTGTTGTGTGCATTGAAGCAAACGCTTTATTTAGGGTTATTCGGTTCTACCTCGCAATAAAACGGAGAAAGTGAAGCAATATCCTCGTTAAATGTAGTCTAATACAGTCTTAACAACATAATAGAGGCATTATTTCAAATTAAAAATACATTAGAAATTCTAAGCAAATGTTTACTCATATCAATAGGTTATATACCATCTTCCCCGTTTAAATAGTAGGAGCTCAATCTGTACATTCTTCACCTTAAGCTATTTTTTTCAAACAAAAGTGACATTTACTTCGGAAGAGCACTCACTTGTCTAAAACTTTCTTGAATCTTTACTGCTGACTTTATCATCTCTACTAAGTTGCCTTTGGATCTCTTATTGTATTCAATACAGGTTACTATATTTTACTTATTCAAAGTATACAATTAATAGTTATTATCCCAGAATGAGAAGTGTTTCTTATCGAATAAAATTTCAATATATATATATATATATATTAATAACTCTATAATAAAGAAACCGTAAGAAACAAAAAAAAAAACAGTAAAACATTTTGCTGTATTCATTTTACTTCTTATTATATCTTTGTATTCTTAGTCTGTATAGTTAGACAAGTAATTGTCCGTATCGTCTATATGTGTATGAGGATACGTATATTAAATTAAATAAACTGAAAGAGTTTGAAAAGAGCTTTAAAATGATATAAGTAACGTTTTCTAACTCCCAGTAGTTGTTGAGATATTAAGGTTTTACGATCTGTTGTTTCCGGTGCTTATGTATTAGTAAAAATGTATTATGTAAAGTTGCACCAATTGTGCAGTAATGTAATATTGTATTATAACTATGTAAAGTGTAAACAGTCAGTATGGAGAGAGTCGTACACTCGACTGCTTAGTGTCTGACTCCATGCGGTCTTTTTAGATCTTCAAATGCTGCCACTTCATCCTTGAATGAGTCATGTTCCAAAGTTTTTCAAACTCAGCTCTTGGATTCTGTTTCGTTTGAAGATCAGCAATGTTGAATTCGCGTTTGATGAAAATCACCTTTAGTTTTCCTGAACGAATGAGTCCTTTTAAGAAATGAATTGCAACACTCATGTGTTTTTGCTCTGGAGAAACTGTCTTTTCTAAGGTTTTAGTTGAACTAAGTGAATCTGTAAAAATCACTGAAGGTAGCTTGACTTTGCAATCTAAATCCATGCACAATCCGTAGATTCCTTGCAAATGTTTTGCTGTTTTGTAAATTTCAATCAGCTCAGCTCCAGCAGCAGAGGTAGCAACTGTCTTTTGTCTTGAACTTCTGCCAGTAATGAGCGATTGACCAAAGTAAATGAAGTTACCACTAACACTTTTTCTGTTAAGTGAGTTAGAGGCCCATTCAGCATCACAAAAGGCAAGAAGTGTAATTTCACCATTTGATTGATCTGAGTAAAAAATTCGTTTTTGATGTTTCGTTCTACTAATGTAACCTAATGTGTTGAGAATTGACTTTACTGCAAAACTTGTCACGTGTTCAGAAAGTTGACTAAGCGCATGTAATGCGTAGAGTAAATCAAATCTTGTAAGTCGTAAGTAAATTAAAGATCCAAGCAATTCTCTGTACGGAAATTTAATGCTTTTAGCATTGGAATTGTTCTTAACAGTCTCAGCGAAAGTAGAAGGTAATGGTGTAAATTTGTCTTTAGTCTTGAAATCCTTGAATTTTTCTAAAATTTTCTCAATGTGTTTGGTTTGGTCAATTTGGTAGTCTCCATTGGGTTTTCTTTCAATGTTAACTCCTAAGAAGTCTGTTTTCTGATCTAGTGTTCCTAGTGTAATTTTGTAAGTTTTCCCAAACTGTTTTGAGAAGTTTGTAATTTCTTGTTTTGTACCGAGCATCAGTACATCATCAACGTAAAGTAAAGTAATTAAATCTTTCTTGTAGAAGACACACTCGTCAAAGATTGCTTGTTTGAGTCCAAGTTTTTGAATTGTAGCAGAAACATTGTCAAACCAAAGCTTGGGACTTTCCTTCAGACCGTAAAGTGCTTTCTCAATCTTCATTACTTTAGTCTTGTCATGTTTCAGTTCATGTCCATCAGGGATTTCACAGTAGAGTGTAGTGCCAGCAGGTAGATCCGCGTACAAGAATGCGGTACTAACATCTAAAGTGTTAAAATGGAACTGTCTTCGAGCTGCAACTGCTAGTGCAACTGCAAGACTGTTGTAGTCTAAGGTAGGAGAACTGCGGTAAGGTGTAATTTTGAATTTCTGAGATCTTCCATTGTAAACACATCTTGCTTTGAAACTACCATTGCGTTTTTGTTTCACAAGCATCGTGCATTTTCCAACGTAAGCATTTTCAGGAAGTTCAGAGCGATTAATCACTTTGAGAACCTTTCGTTCTTCCAAAGCTTTGAGCTCTTTTTCGACCGCTTTCTTGTAAGATGCTTCGTCTGGGTGACCTCTTGTGTCACGGTAAATGGAAGGTTTTTGATCAATTCTAGACTGAATGATCTTCTTCCGTAGCTTTTCTTTCTGACCTTTTGTTTTAGGCTTGATGATGTGTGTTGTTTCTTCAGTTGTGTTCAACGTGAAAGCTGACATCCGATTTAGGTCGAATTTCGTTGCATTTCTCCCAGATCGCGTTGTGACTGGTAGACGAGCATTGCTGTTTTCGCTCGTTTGAGGTGTTTCAGGGTTTGTTACTTCGGCAGATGGGGTTGGATCATGTGCATCTTGATCCTGATCGAGTTGAACATCTGCTGAAGGGGGATTTTCATCGAAATTATCATCATGCTCAAAATCATGATTTTCTTGTTGATTTGCCTTCTGGCCATAACGTACATAGTGTATACCAAAATCTGGACTGAAATCATCGTCATCATCAGATTCAAAATCGTCCTCAGAAATTGGGTCATTTTCAGTTTTGTCAACAATTTTGATGTCACCAAATGAGAAAGTTGGTGGATTTTGATCGATTTGATCATGTGTTCTTGATTCTTGGAACCAAACATCGGTTAGTTGAGGGTAAATGATTTTTCCAGTACTAAGTTTGTAGATGATTGCTGTGTTGAAACTTGAATGTTCCTGTAGTCCAAGAAAGAGACCAGTGTCTGTTCTTTCTTGAAATTTGTTTGTCTTCGTTCCAGAAGATTTTAACGTAAAACAACAGCAACCAAAGGTTCTAAGTGAAGAAAGGTTTGGTTCTTGCCCAGTTTCTAGTTTGTAAGGTGACTCACCAAGTGTTTTGTGATGCACTCTGTTCTTGATGTAACTTGCAAATTTGACCGCGTAGATCCAAAAGGAGTCATCAAGTTTAGACTGTAGTAGGGCGGCTGAAGCCATGACCTTTAAGATGCCAATCGTTCGTTCAGCAACTCCATTGAAAGTGTCATGTCGATCTCTAGGGACAAAACGTAAATGAATGCCTTTTGCGGAAATTGAGTTGACAAAGTGTTCTGCCGTAAAGCCAGATTGGCGGTCTGTAACAATCGTTTTCGGCAAAGTTTTGAGTGTAGAAAGAAGGTAGTAAAGAGCTGCAAGTAAATCTTTCGATTGAAGTGTTCTTAAAGGAGCAACTCTAATTAATTTTGTTTTCAGGTCAACTAAAATCAATGCAGCCACAACACCATTGACTGGTTTCATCGAGTGTTTTGGCGGAATGAGTAAGTCCATTGAAAAAGCTTGACCTTTGGAATCAGGAGAGAGTTTCATCTTGTGAATTAAATTCTTCACTGGGTTGTGTTTAGCTTTTGTCTGCAGACAGACTTGGCAGCTGTTCAGTTTTTGAGAACCCTTAATGAAACCAGCATGTTTAAGTTTGTCCTCTGAGAGATGCATCAATCTACGATGCATTAGATTTGGATCAGAGGTTTGTAAGACTGATTTCCCTAGTGGAATGATTTCAATGAAGCTTTTCTTTCCAAGTAAAATTATTTTTAATTTGTTTCCTGTTTCTAGTTGTACGTTTCTAGAGCGATGGTTGACTTTAACATTCTGTTGCTCTAGATCGTAGGTACACAAAATGTTGAAATTTGCACTTGGCATGTAAATTGCCTGTACTGTAAAAAACTTAGAAGGAAATTCTTTGAATGCAAATCTGGCTGTTCCAGTGCTTTCGTAGCTACCAGAATTTTCTGTAAGGGTAAGTTTACCAGGCTTCTGATCCATGTGTGTAAAAAAATCAGCGCTTCTAAAAACGAAAACATCGCTGCATGAATCCAGCCCAGCTAAAGAGTTTGAACCTGTGGTACAAAGAGAAGTAGCGAAACTGAAAGGATTAAAATTTTCTTTTGTAGATGTTACTGCTACTGTTTTCTTTGTTGGTTTTTTCTTCATCTTGGGAAGTTGTAATGTACGTTCTGGGTTGGTTGAACACACCTTTGCAAAATGATTAGGTTTGCCACAGTAAGAACAGGTAGCACCTTTAGCAGCACATTGTTTGCCTTTGTGTGGAAAATCTTCACCGCAATTGAAACACAATGTACCTTTTGAATTAGAAGAAACAATTTTCTTTGTAAATGCAACAACTGATGTACTTGGAGCATCAAAAGGGATCAAACCTGAATTGTCATGCTGAAGT
Source organism: Labyrinthula sp. Ha (assembly GCA_015227615.1). Lineage (NCBI taxonomy): Eukaryota > Bigyra > Labyrinthulida > Labyrinthulaceae > Labyrinthula > Labyrinthula sp. Ha. The sequence goes on along the minus strand of JAALGZ010000022.1, from coordinate 51,006 downwards.
ACGGCTTGTGTCACTTCACTCATGTAATCCTTTAATGGTAGATCTTTTGAATCCAAATTGTTGACAACTGTAAAAATTTTCTGATTGTTGTTTCTTCTGAAGAGAATCTTAGTTTGAAAAAGTGTAAGTAAATCAGAGTCATTTTGCATCATCTTGATCTGATTAGCCTGTTGTACCAAAGAATCAAAGCGTTTAACGAAGTCTGTAATGGGTTCTGATTCCTCCCAACAGCTGTAAATCAAGTTTCCAAAGTTAATTCTTTTTCTGGTTTGTGTAGGTAAAAATGTAACAGCCCCGATGCGTCGCAGGATTTTGCAAAAACGATGTGGGGTTCGGATTGTTCGTAAGAAGACAACGTCTTTTTTCCAAAGAGAAATGATGTCATCTGAAAGTTCATCGTCAATTTCTTCCTCTAGAATGTAGTTAGATTTTTGAGTAAGCGGATTGTAAGATTCTAACAGCTCATCAATGATGCTGCGATCATGAGATTTAAAAAATTTGCGTAGAGATGTTCCATTAATTTGTAATTTTAAGGCAAGCAGGTACATCTCAACACCTTGTTTCAGAAGTTCGAATTGATTTTGATCAGTTTTTGATCGTAAAAGGTTTTCCAATCTTTTTCGTCCTTTTTTGTAGAATTCTTCGTTAATTGCTTCATTTGTAATTTCTAGCTTCGTAAGTGTTGTAGTTGAAGCAGGAAAGTTTTGTAAATGAGTTTCCCCTTGGGTCAAGTTGGAGTTTTCACTCCGTGCTGTTCGTTCTTCCACGGGATCACTCTGATTTTCGTTTACTTCCATCGCAACCAAGTTAGACAAGTAATTGTCCGTATCGTCTATATGTGTATGAGGATACGTATATTAAATTAAATAAACTGAAAGAGTTTGAAAAGAGCTTTAAAATGATATAAGTAACGTTTTCTAACTCCCAGTAGTTGTTGAGATATTAAGGTTTTACGATCTGTTGTTTCCGGTGCTTATGTATTAGCAAAAATGTATTATGTAAAGTTGCACCAATTGTGCAGTAATGTAATATTGTATTATAACTATGTAAAGTGTAAACAGTCAGTATGGAGAGAGTCGTACACTCGACTGCTTAGTGTCTGACTTGTATCACATAATTCTCAGTAAACATATTTAATGAGATAACGAAATCTTTTTTTAGAAGAATATTGAGTAAATATTTCTCTTGTGTAATAATGAGAAAGAAATATTTTTATTGAGTTTCTCGATATTTTTGTCTTGTTAAAGATAAATGGTTCTCAAATTACAAAAATAAGAATGTATATTTTGTACGCCCATGTAAATGACCCAAAACAAAACAACCAATTTACGTGAAAATGAGTTTTATTTACCTTCACAGTCAATTATAGCATTCAAAAATTCACATCCTTCAAACTTAAGGGGTTTTTATTTTTGAATTTATGTATTAAAGAAGAATGCAAAATACTTTGAACATATTCAAATAGCTAGTGTATATAATGCAAACGTTTTATTAATGGCCTACTATGCCTTCTGTCTACTGTATTAACATCAGATAATGTAGGAAATAATTTCAAACACAATTAGAAATAAAATAAAGTAGAAAGAACAATGAAAATTCAAAGTTTTCTTATTTTATTACCTTTGTTTATTGCAGAGGTGGAAGTTAAGCAAAGTATTGTAAAGACTATGGAGGAAGAATTGAAAGAGATGATGCTGGGTTCTCGAAATATAATTTCAAAGCAACAAAGCTGCCAGTTTGTGATAGAATATGAATTTTTTTCAGAATGTGGGATTCTTTTTGCTGAATTCCTTGACAGTTTTCTATCCGGAATACCAAATGAAAAATTGATTACGTTGAATGAAATTATTACAAACACGGAACTTTCCTTTGAAGAGCTATCTGAACAACTTGTAGCACTTCTTGGGGAACCTGGTTTTTGTACTCCTGCTTTTTTTGAAAGCATAGGTCAAATATCTTTCTGTGGTTTTCAATGTGAAAATGGATATTGCGAAGAAAACTTAAGTACTGTAAAATCGACGTATGATATCATAGCTGAGGCATATGGATGCAGATTTGAGGATGATAGTGTATGTGAAATATTTAATAGATTTAATGATCTTGAAGATAATGATGATAATGATGATGAGGATACTGAAGAAGAAAATACTGGTGGAAATAATGGGAGTGATACTAATCACGAAGAAGAGTTTGAATATGAGTATATTAGCAATGCTGGTGCACAAGTTGAGTTTAGAGTTTTTAAGTTTGTTGCTCTAATTGGCACTTTAATAAACGGAGTTGGATATTAAGGTATCTATTATATGGTTTGGTTATAATTAACTTCTAATTTGGTTAAAAAACTCTATTCAGAAGAGGAGAAACTTTCAAATTTAGAGAAAAAGTGTATTAAACTGTAGTTCAATTCAGAGAAAAACGTCTAACCAATATCTAGGAATGATTTCTTAGAGTTAATTACATTTTCCTCATTAATCTGTACAAAAAACAAAAGTTATATAAATATCAAAACATCGTGATTTCTCGGCTTGAATAAATCAAGAATGTTTGTAAAATGGATATTTCTTTGAGTTAAGTATGGATGTGCTTAAATGCTCTACGTAGGCAATCTTCTATTACTGATAACATCGCATACCTTTTTTTAATGAATACCATATATTTAATAAGTATAATGTCCTCAAAATTTTACAGTGTGGTCATTAAGAGACAGCCAGTCTCTCAATTTCATTCTGAAGCCAGGCAAGAGAAGGAAAACGATATTTATCAGTACATACTATTTTATACCTAAAAGAAAAACAATGTATGGTTTTTAGCTTCCCTGTAAATAATATTTGCATTTCAAGCATTTAATAAGGTTTAAAGCAGTATATAGTTCTTAAACTATAACTATGAGTTTATTTCTTAGTTAAAGCAATATATTGTTTCGGGTATTAAATCGAATCTATATTTCCCGAAGATTCTTACTGATAAAATAATATGATTTAAAATAATCGGGAAAATATTCAACTGCATAATAAATATTAGACTGTATATAAAATATTAAATATAAAAGTAAGAAAGAATATTTCTTTTCTATTTCAGACTTAAAATATATTCTTTGGTAATAAATATCTCGCTCTAAATATTCCCAGCAAAGAGCTACCAGAAATAAAAGTGTCATTCTTAAACAAACAAGTTTACTCTCAACTTATTTATGGTAATAATCCCGTTTGAACAAACTATTTAAACTCAAAAGACTGACTTTATTCGGAAAGAAAACTTGGGCAGTTTGAAAAAATATATAAAATATATGCTATGAGCCCAATAAAGTTTAATAAAAGATACGGAAACTTTAGTGAGTTATCCAATATAAATTAACTGAATATATCGCTTTAAGAATTTCGTATCTTTTGCAGAAAAGAAACTTATAATTTCAAAACAAACATAAACATCAAAATAAGAAAAATAAAAGAGACTATGAAAGTACAAACTATAGTTGCTGCTTTACCTATGATTGTTTCAGCTATGGAACAAAGAGAACTCTTGGCTGATCAAGTTGTAACAACCTTTAATGACGTTCTTTTGAGTAATACTAAGCTAAACTCTATTCGTCAAAGTTGTGATTTCGTGGAAGAATATGAAGATATCGTTGAATGTGTTTCTCCATTAAACGAAATTATCTTGGAAGTGATCAACAGTTTGTCAATTGATGACATTAATGCGCTGAGTGACATTATTGGAAACTATGAGTTATCATTAGAAGAAAAGTCTCAGCAAATAATTGATATTCTTGGTGAACCTGGATTTTGTTCACCAGAATTTATTGAAGCTTTACCTCTTGCAGCTTTCTGTGCTTTGAGTTGTGATGATGAATTTTGTGAAGCTAATTTAGATACTGTAGAAGAAGGACTAGATTTAGCTGCTGCGCAATTTGGATGTGAAATTGAAGTGGATAATTTATGTGAGGTATTTGATTCAATCACTGCAGATGCTGGATGGATAAATGGAATTAAATTATCCGGTGTGTTGATTATCGTTGGAAATATTGTGAACACAATTGTAAACTAAATGGATTAGTTTTCCTCTTTATAGCTAAGATTTAACGTCAGATTTATATATTTTATGGTTCGTTTTTATTTTTACAATTTTCAAAGCTTATCAAAGCAGTTTTTTTAGACCTCATTTATAGTTATAATGACGTAAGAAACTAAGCTTGAAGAAAAACAGTTCTGTACAAATATATCCTAGACTTTGGTTATACAATTTTCAGGTATATTAATAAAATATTATAAATAATAGTTTAATCTGAATAAGAAATAATATTGCAAAAAAAAACTCGTCATACTTTAGGAAATAAGTGGCTTTTTAAACAGGTGAACTATATGTCAATAACTCGATTCCAATCTCTTGCATACAAAATTGAAGACATCACTTGATAAATCATCCGTAACTTCTTAGTTACATATTTGTGATGTCTTTAAATTGTATTTTCAAATTTATTTTTTTGAACTCAAATAACATTTAGAATGAATCTGGTTGAAGTTAGTTTTCAGTTACAGCTTCTAGATTACAATTTGAAGGAAATTTACTGAAGAGTCAACATCATTGTTTCCTTTTGCGATTTCTAGATGTGAAACTCATTGAAAGTTCTTGAAAAAATACTTTTAGAGTTATTTCTCCAAACTGTTATTTTTCTAAAAGTTAAGTTTTTTGAGAATTATCAATAATATTTTCAATAATACAATTTCTGAAATATATATAATATAAATATAATATTTATTAAATAGTCAAAAAGTAACCGATTGAAATAATTTCTATATTTCCAAACTTTTCGAAAATCACAAAAAATGAAACAAATAATTTTCTAAAAATGAACTGCTTGTTTTTGCAGTTTGCTTTTAGTTGTAACACCTTTGTAGTAATTTAATTACACTCTTCTTATTCCCACAAAATAAACTGAGCAGTTCAGAAAAATAAAAGGATAAGACAATAAAGGGGATAAACAGTATATATGAATAATACAACCTAAGTAAACCCCTTGAACAAAGAAGTTACTCTTTATAATACCAGCTGCTTCAAAACTCTTCCTTTCAATCTAAAAAAAAGTTAATTTTCAAAAATAAACTTAAATACTTAATACAAATAAATATGAAGTTTCAAGCATCAACTTTTTTCTTACCTATTGCTCTTGCAGTTAATGAACCTCGAAGTCTTCTTGTTGAAGAGATCGTAACCATGGTTTCTGAAATTGCTACAAGTTCTATTGATATAAAATCTATTCGTCAGGAATGTACAGTTGAATATGAGTATTCAGAGTTTTTTGAATGCATATTTCCCTTTGATCAAGAAGTAGAGAAAATAGTGAGTGGTTTACCAGATGATGTGTTAAATATTTTAGCTGATCTTATTGCAAATTATGAACTTCCACTTGAAGAAAAAGCAGAACAAGCAATCGAAATTCTTGGTGAACCTGGATTTTGTACCCCAGAGTTTCTTGAGCTTTTACCTAGGTTGGTATTTTGTTTCTTGGATTGTGAAGAAGGATTCTGTTTGGCAAATGAAGCTGATGTACAAGAAGTACTTACTCTAAAAGCAGCACAATTTGGATGTGAAACTGATGTAGAAAATGTATGTGAAGATTTTTTTGGAGAAGTTACAGGAGATGCTGAATGGTTAGTTGGTGTTGGTTTAGCTGGAATGATTTCTTTTCTTGGTACTGTTGGATTTACAATTGAACACTAAATTATAGTTAGTTAATAATTAATAAAAAATTAATATTTTTGGTTTCTCAAGTTTTTGTTGAACTCCTAAAGTAAACTACACTTGATTTTTTTCAGATTCTATTCAAACTTTGGAGATTATATATTTGAGTGAATGAAAGTTTATTATGTAATAAAAGGAAAAGGAAACAGCTTGAAAGTTTTGCCAGGAAATCAATAAAACCTTACTGGATGAATATATTCTCAAAAAGTAGGTCTTCTTAACATTTTAAATCCTTGAACGAATAGAATAAAGAGAAATATTAGACTAAGTTTGTTATGCTTAACTTATTTTATTATATTGTATATATATAAGGAATTTAAATTTAGTTTGAATAAATGGTTTTTCAATAGCAACCTATGAAAATATTGTTTCCTTTATATAGAAGGTATAAAATTAAAAAATAATAATAATAGTGTTAAACTGTTCAATTTTTTTAACTCTTTCATACTGACTATTTTACTTTCTATTGTAATATTTATAGAAAAGTAGGAAGAAAATTGTTATTCTGGGTAATATTTTCTAGAATGGAAATTATAAACTTTAGTAACGAAAATAATTTTATCCATCAAATCTATAATAAGGTTTTTGTATTATCTTATTTTAAAACATTAGAACTTCAAAAATAATATTTTTTCCATTACTATGAATAATATCAAAAAAGTTAAGAAAATACTAAATATATTTTAACGTTTTTCATATGTACTTACAAAAAAGCTTAAAAAAATATATATTATTTTCATTTCCTAACCTGTATATAGGTATACCTTCTCTTGAGCAAAATGTAATACGAGTTCATTCTAAAAAAAATCTTTTGGATCTACAGGAAAATATTATTGTTAATCCTAGTATCCTGCAAATTAAGTTTTTCAACACTTGAGCACAATAATCATCTACTTCAAATTTTGCCTCGTTGTACCAAACTTTCAAACCATGTTGAAAAAAAACATAAAACTCAAATTTTCTATTCTATATTATTCCTTAAACTTTAAGAAACTAATTTCCAATTGCAATTGCTTGTCCAATAGTTCCAATTAGTACAACTATAAAAGCTAACTCAGCTTGAGATGCAGATCCCTCTTCCCCAAATGTAACAAAACACGGATCGTTAACTTCAAAAGGACATCCAAACAAAGCAGCAGCCTCAGATAAAAGATCAGCTACAATTTCCTCATTAGCGACACAAAAACCATCATCACAATCCAATCCACAGAATGCTACTAGTGGAATAACTTCAAATAACTCTGGAGTACATAGCTTTTATACAACAACATCATCTCAGAATTTTACAGCATAACTTCAACATGGCGAAATCTGAAGAAGAAAAAGTCACCAGCTGCTGTCCCAGAACTAAGAGATAGAACCTATCCTATATAGGCTGCTTAGCAAATAAACTATGCAAAATAATATTATTCAGAAAATTCAACGTGTTATCATAACTCATCTGGTAAAAAGAAGACTTTGACCACCTAGCCACACACCGAAACAAAAAAATAAAATAAAAATGTGGCATTAAAAAAATATCTCGACTGAAATCCATCCATAATGGCTAAGAAACCCATATTATTGCAAAATATTTAAAAAAAAGTTAGTTCATAATACATATCTGAAAGAATTTGACATCGTATCATATCCGAAACTGTACATATCCATCCAAAACACCTCCAGGGATTAAATTACAAAAACTCCACCAGGAACTTGCAGAAAAATATTTTAGAAATAACCATAAGCCTGGCCTAGAAAAAATAAAAATCTGTGATGGAGCATAACTGTAGATGAAAACGTCAGTCAAAGCGCAGTGAAAAGGTCAATGGCTACAAGGAGGAATGGGTGGAACATGAAACTGTGCCAGATCATCCAAGTTTTTATCAGAGTCAACTAGAGAACGAAATTATATATCTGCAGTGGATGCTCCTACCCAAAAGGTAAAATTTCACCAAGAAAATGAACATAATAAACATGGAAAGATCTTGATCTTCAAAAACGACTAAAACTCTTCGATAAACATATCTTCGAGACGCAACCACCCTTGAACATACTAGGAAGTGTGCGATAAACTGATCTAGTAGAGTACAATTTTTAGCCATAAAATAAAGAATAGAAAACTCGCGTACGATAGAACAAATTCCACATTTTCTATCCACTTCGATAGAATAATTCGAACTAATTCTTCATGACTTCAAGAGTTACTGGCGTCTGGATTTAGTACTGTGCTAAATGGGGTATATATGTATGACCCGAAAGACTGGAAAGGAACGGGTTAAATTATCTTGGCATATAGTAATACTAATAAGCTCAGAGAACGGTAACAGCACATACACAATGGAAAACTTGAGTTAGAGGATAAGGGGAAAGGTAAACACAGGAACCTTACATTTTTGGACCAATTAGCTGTTAGCAACCATCCTCGATAAAAAATGAGAACATGTAATTGGAAAGCTACAAAGATGCGAAGCATTTTTTAGGAAAGAGAATTCCACCAAGCACAAAACTAATTCCTGGAAATAATCAAGAATCGCCCCCGTTGTGATGGAAAACCCTCTATATGATCTTCATCAAATTCAAACAAACCTTCGATCTTACAGAGCGCGCTATCTTAATTTTCTCAGGAAGAAAAATTATCAGCATTGAACAAACAATGGAAATACAACATTTATTCAAGTTAGCTCCTGGTATACTCAACAAATTGAGGGAAAAGTAAAATATCAGATGGTGCTAAAAATCTAAAACTGTCTTCTTCGGATAGAAGCTCTTTCTCTAACCTGATTTCTGGTTGCGGTAGAAAATGTGTCGGGAAGAACCAAAGTTACTGTGTTATGGAAATTAAAATATGATGAGGTAGTTCAATGCAAAGGAGTTGAAGTAGATAACGGTTTCTCTAGAGATAGTACTGGGCAGAGAAAGGCTATTTAAATCAAGTGGTTCTTACCCATGGCAACTCTGAAAAATTGAGCGAAACAGCAGTTATGAAGATAGAGGAATATCTGAAAAACCATTAAAAAAACTGAAAATAAGTCAACAAGCCTAACCCTCTTACAAATTACCAAGTACATGTATATTGTCTGCGAGTGAAGTTCTTAGCAATATACGAGTACCAAAAGATATTCTTACACATGATCATATGATGTCACTAAAGAAAGTGGAAGAAACAATACACCTACATTTTGAGAAATCGTGAATGTTCTGGTAAGAAATTTGGGGAACTTAATACCCTCAGTTTAAGTATCTTGAATCGAGGGCATATGGTGACCATTTGTCTTCAACATTTAGTAGTTGTCTTCACCCGTGAAGTAGCAAGCGAGTAGAGCGTAATAAAGAAAATAAACGGGATCTTCTCCGAATCATCCATCTATCCCATTCTATACATAAACTTAATTATTAAGCAAAAAAAACTCAATATCTATCACAATGTAGAGTATAACTAAAATATTAATTATGCAAAACTTGTACACATAATTGAGCTCTGTACCTATATCAATATGATAATGAAAAGACCACAAAAATATATTCTTGAAATTTAATTAAGGCTTTACTAATACTTAATTAGGTCAAAATACCATAAACAAAAAAACTGGAAGAAAGCTTCATGAAGTTAAGAATTACAACCAACAAAATTTCTATCAACCTAATAACAAGAACACCTTAAACAAACAACTAGAATCTATGTGAAAATTGTAAATTCAAACTAATCTGAATCTACTAAAAATCAAGTAGCAATTGACAACAGAATTGCACTGGAGTTCTTCCATCATAGATGACAACGAAGAATTTATGCATACATTTATATAACCCTGTATCGTTCATAGAAGACCCTTTCCCAACCATATCTTCAGGGATCACTCCTCTACCTAACCTATGTCAAGCTATATCTTGATTGTTTTTGTGGCTTCTACAAATCTTCTCTCCAGTCTTACTACTCGAGAACTATCTCTGCTTTACTCAACGTCTTACCCCATGATGCATACATTCCTGAAGTCTTTCAAGATCCAACTGGAAATCCATGATATTAGTAAAATACTACTGGAATTTAATATGCAACCAAAATTGATTTCAATGTTAATTTCAAATACAAACCTGAAAGTTTTAAATCTCAGCACACGCTAACGGATATTATGTTCTACTGGTCTCTTTCCTATACCTCCTTATACGAGGAAACATATCAGTCTATAGTTACAAAGAGCTTTCCAGTGTGTAAGCGAAATTAAGCTGTGATATCTTCTCTAATATCCCGTTTTTCTTACCAAGTTACACAACATTATTGCAATAAATTTTTCAATTGACAACAAACTCAAGGAATTATTTGGAATGAAGAATAATATGAGAACTAATTATTTCATAGTTGATCTGGAACTATAAGATAGGGCTGTAAGAGGCAATATAGAGTATATTTTGAGGAAGTTTATTAAATTCAACTTTTTTATTTTCAAGTATAGAGTGCTTTAAAGGTGTTCTTTTTTACTTTTATTTCAATTTTCTGCTGTAACTTATCTACTTGAATTGTTATTCTACTTGTAATTTCGTTCAAAATTCTTCAGGAAAAAGGCGACACTAACTCTTTTTCTATATAGTTTCTTGCTAAATAGTGTATGCTTAAAGGTTAACTAACTATTATTACTGACTGTTAAACTACAGCTAATTATATACCGTATTCTCTATCTCCTTCTTATCACTACTTATTATTTCCCTTTTGTGTACTATCCATATTAACGTTACCTTCCGTTAGTATTTACACTTCGTATTGCCTTTCCTTCATTCCACGTCATCACTTTACCTATCAAATAAATAAATAAACTAACCATTCTTCAAATAATCAATCTTTCTCAAAAAATAACACTAATACGAGTGCCTATGCCTACCTCTCTCTACACAAGTTGATATTTATATTGCGTCATGTGAATTATTTTAGATTGTAAATTGCTAATAATTGATAGTAGGGAAGTCTTGTGACCTTAGTATATGGAAAATCTCTATTGGTAAGGATAAAACATTTGAGTGAATCTTGTGTATAAATTCATGAAATTAGTTATTATAACTATACTTTTTTTACAAAAACAAACTGTGAAAATTATTATTTTATTAAGCCAGAATATATATGGATATCTTATATTCTTGTGAACACAACAAGTGAAAGAGTATGAAGGCACTGAAAAAGCAGGATGGAAGAAAAGAGTTTATTTTGCTGAAGCCATTGTCATCTTTGAAAAATACGAGGGTTTTGATGAAAATTTTGATCGAGATTAACTATTCTTTTTAACTAAAATCCATATCTTTTGTTTTTCTTCTTTTCTTCAAAGAACTTTCCTGGAAATATAAATTTGGCCACATGGCCCGAACCAAACGAATAAGAAAATGAGTAAGAAACCTGTTGTATCTTTTCAAGGCGTGAAGGGAGCTTATTCCCAAGCAGCAATACATAAACTCTTAGGAAAAAATCTAAATACGTTACCCTGTGAGTCATTTTCAGATTGCTTCACCTCATTAGACAAGAATTTATGCGACTACGCTCTGCTACCAATAGAAAATTCATCAGGAGGAAGTATTCATGAAGTTTTTGACTTGCAGATAAAGTTCAACTTTCATATTATAGCAGAAATAGATTTTCCGGTTCATCATTGTCTTCTTTGTTTGCCAAATTCAGCAAGCAAAATAAAAATAGCAAGATCTCATTATCAAGCTCTTGCTCAATGTCAAGACTACTTGATTAGTAAGAATATAAAACCACAAAAAGATTTCGATACAGCAGGAAGTGCAGAAAAAATAAAATTAAATGGAAATATTGAAGAAGCTGCTATTGCTTCAGAGTTAGCTGCTGAAGTTTATGGGTTGGAAATATTAGATAAGAATATTGAAGACAGTGATAAAAATACAACAAGATTTTTATTATTGAGTAAAAAAGATATTAAAAGAGAAGAAGAAAAAAAGCTAAAAATGAAAACTTCCTTAGTGTTTTGTCATAAAAATGTTCCTGGTGCACTTCATTTAGCTCTTGGAGTTTTTGCTTCTCGTGGATTAGATTTAACTAAATTAGAATCAAGACCAAATAGATTTAATTTACAAAATACTGAACAAACTTATCCTTTTGTATTTTTCTGTGATATTTTAGCTGGTTTAAATGATAAGAGAATGAAAGAAGCAATTGAAGAATTAAAAGAAATGACTGTTTTTTTAAGAGTTTTAGGTTGTTTTCCTACAGATGCGGTATTAGTGGATTTCTTACCTGGTGAATTTTCACTTGCAGAAAAAATTCAATCTAAGCAGAAACAAGAAAAAACTAAAATTGGGATATTAGGTTTTGGTAATTTTGGACAGTTTTTATCAAAGACATTTACAAAATATTCAAAAGTTTCAGCTTTTTCACGATCTGATTATTCTTCTATAGCTAAAGATTTACATGTTGATTTTTTTAGAAATTTAGAAGAATTTTTAAATCAAAATTTAGATATTTTGGTTATATCTGTTGCTATTTTAGCATTGGAAAAAGTTTTAGAACAAATGAAACCCTTTTTACACTTATTAAAACATACTTTAGTAATTGACGTTCTTTCAGTAAAAACCTTTCCAAAACAGAAATTAATGGAATTAAGAGATGAGAATAAAGAATATTTTGGAATATTTTTAACTCATCCAATGTTTGGTCCCGAATCAGGTAAACATTCTTGGAGTAATTTACCTATGATTTATGAGCCTTTGAAAGAACAAAAGTTTCAATACCAAGCAGATTTTTTCTTGGATATTTTTCGAAAAGAAGGATGTAGATTAGTAGAAATGAGTTGTGAAGAACATGATTTAGTTGCTGCAAATAGTCAATTCGTAACTCATTTCTTAGGTAGAGTTGTTGATAAACTATCATTAGAAGAAACAGAAATTTCAACTTTAGGATTTAAAAGTCTTTTGACAATAAGAGATCACACAGTTAAAGATTCTTGGGATTTGTTTCAGGCTTTGTTTAAGAATAATCCAAATAGTAAACAGATGATAGAAAAAATAAAAATTGCTGTTTTTCAACTTGGAAACGAACTTGAAAACTCTCTAGAGTTTAATTCTGTACTTAATGAAGTTCATGAAAGTAAAACAGCAGCTCTTTTTAGTAAATCCAAGCAAATGAAGTTAGAGGGTAAGGATATTGTTTCTTCTTTAGCTGTTGGAGAACCTGATTTTCTCCCTCCTAGACCTGTTCTTGATGCAATGCACTCTGCAATTAATTCAGGTAAACTAAAATATACACCAATTGCTGGAATTCCTGAACTTAGAGAAAAACTGGCGGAGAGATATCAAAACTCTTTGGGAAAACTGATGATTTCATCTACCAACATTTTAGTTTCATCAAGTGGTAAACAAGTATTTTACCAACTTTGCAAAGGTATTTTAAACCCAGGAGATAAAGTAATTATTCCAAGTCCATATTGGACATCATATCCCGACATTGTGCGATTAAATTCGGGAATCCCAATAATTATTGAGAGTACAATTGAGAATAATTTTATCATAAGTGCGGAAGAGTTAGAAAACTTCTTGAGAAAGCACCACGATTCTACAGAAAAAATTAGAGGAATCCTGCTCTGTGATCCCTCGAATCCGACAGGTGCTGTATATTCATCAGAGCAATTAAGAGAACTGGCTGAAGTTTTATTGAAACCTGAGTTTAATCATATGTTTGTGTTTTACGATGAAATATATTCAAATTTGTTTTTTAGTGAATTTTCCAAAGGTGAGCAAACAAGAGAATTAGGCTTAAGAAGAAGTTTAATATTGGGTGATTTACTCGGGAAACGATTAGTCAGAATTTCAGGATTTTCGAAGAACTTTGCTTTGACTGGATTAAGAATTGGCTACTTAATAGCCGAAGAAAAAATTGTAAAAGTTTGTCAAAAGATCCAATCTCAAATCAACAATTGTGCAGCTAGTGTTTCGCAGTATGCGGCGTTGGCTGCATTAGATGTTCCCATGCTGGAATTGTACAAAGGACTAGAAAAAAAAAAGAGCCTAGTTCTAGATTTGGTCAAGCAGATTCCTGGTGTCAAGTTTTCAGTTCCTTTGGGCGCTTTCTACTTGTTCATTGACATTGAACCTTTCTTAAAGGGTAAGACAAGTACTCAACTTAGTATGATTTTGCTGGAGAAATTTGGAGTAGCATTACCACCAGGAGATGCTTTTGGGTACCCTAATGGATTAAGAATTTCTTTCGCGGCATCTGAAGAAGACATTAAGGAGGCTATGAAACGGCTGAGAAAAGGTCTACAGTCGATGTAGAATGAAGTTGTTCCCAGATGACTAAAGTAACTAAGTTATTAAAATTAATTGGTAGGAATACTTGATTTGATAACCTAAAAGGTATATCACTAGTTTTAGATGCTCTGTGTCCAGAAATATACTAGGAAATTCTTGTTAATTTTCTTCAATTGACGTTTAGAAACCGGGGATATAATTCTTGTTCCTCAGGATGAGATCGTCTGGAATAAAAGAATTAGTTCAATGCTGCAACGTTAGCAAAGAAAGCCTCAGAATTAAGCCCAAAGCCTTAAGTGCAAGAAGTAGTTCATGATTCAGGAATAATCTTGTTTCTGATGTCTTCAAAGCACTTAAACTTAGTGCTTTTAACTGCGAGGCAATAAGTATAATTCATCTGAGAATTCTTGCATCCTCTTGAGTAAACTTAAACCCATTCGCGTTTCCTACGCAAAACATTTTCCTGATTTATGCAGGATATCAGAAATTTCACATCTAGTCATATCGTGAACAAAGTCGAGAAGAATTAAGTATTTGTTTCTCTAAGAAAAACTTAGACTGTATCGTATAATCAAAATATGATATAGTTACTAGGGCATGATATGTAATTCGTGCACACTTAGAAATCTTGTCGTTGGCCTCTAGTCTATCTAGGTGCCTGAAAGTATTATATAACATTTTTCGTTTTGACATGGCTTCAAGCCAAATCATAGGCAACAAATCATTTAATCACTTCTGAAGAAGTACAGGTAAATAACCTTTATTTTCCCTTATGAGATCAAGAAAACTAATTGCAAAAGGCTGGGCCATCTCATGAGACATGAATTTCTCAATAGTCTTTACTACAAGATGTCTAAGATATCTTAAATCGATTCCGGTTTATACTTCTTTAAGAACATTGTTTACGAAGTTAAATTGGAGATGAGGTTATATCCTAGGTTCTATTCTTAATATATTAGCAAGCTCTCAAGTATACTACATTGAGCATATCAATACTTTATTCCAAGAACAATTCTATATTGTCTGAGTTAGACAAGTAATTGTCCGTATCGTCTATATGTGTATGAGGATAAGTATATATTAAATTAAATTAACTGAAAGAGCTTGAAAAGAGCTTTAAAATGATATAAGTAACGTCTTCTAACTTCAAGCAGCTGTTGAGATATTGAGGTATTACGATATTTTGTTTCTGGTGCTTATGTATTAGTAAAAATGTATTATGTAAAGTTGCACCAATTGTGCGGTAATGTAATATTGTATTATAACTATGTAAAGTGTAAACAGTCAGTATGGAGAGAGTCGTACACTCGACTGCTTAGTGTCTGACTGTCTGCACAGTTATTTGCTGAGGTTGGAAATTATTGAATATTACCACTTTTGTATAAAATAATTGCATTCTTGGAAACCAGGAGTACAAGCATGAAACAAGATAGTATCTAGTATAATATGGTGCCATTCACTTTTATGCTCTTTGAATATGAAAGAGGTGCTCGGGTAGAGAAATTAAGATGACATATACTTTGAATCGTGCTTATTCAATCTTGGAACTATATTATTGGAGGTCAATCCAGATAGATAGGACTCAGTCAAAACATTTTTTCAAATAGTAAAAATAACTAAACTGAGTTGCGCTTTTTCATCTCCGAAGCGATGTTAAGAAAATATTGAAAACATTTGTTTAGCCAAATTACATATGAGAAGACATTGTTGGATCAATGAGAAGTAAAAATTCTCAAGTAATTCCGCTAAATAAACAAAAAATTTTCTTGTATCCAAAAGGCCTATACCTTTTAAATATTGAACATAGCTGCAAAGGTACTCCTCAAAGATAGTCTTTTTGATTATGTGCTATGCATAGCATATGAGTTCGGATTACAAAGAGTTATCCTTCGATAACCACGTGATATATACTTAAGATTAAGGACATTGTTGCGGGTGTTTACTTTTCCAACGTTATTGATATATGATGCATAGAGGTGGCCTATCGAAAGACTCATATAATGGAAAGCATGAAAACAAGACAAAACCTGTAGCTGAAAATTATAATCTCTGTACTTCAATGAATTCTTTTTGGCTTATGGTATTCTTTTTTTAGCACTTCAAATCAAACAAAAATATAAACCTGTTCATTTCAAAAGCACAGTACAACGCAGGTGTAGTTTAATAGTATATATATTCAACTCAGACCTGATATACATACGTATAGCTTGAATAAAAAGCGAGGAGTTTTATATAAATGATATATAAATGGTAAGAAGTTATTAAACTCTTACTAGCTCATGTAGATCTAAAGAAGTTTGTCAACGCAATATGCCTCTATGAAGGCAAGCCATGCTCTGACTGAGTAATTTGGCCTAAGCACAGCCAATTTTTTTTATAACAGTTGTTCTTTTCTATTTATATATTTATCTTCGATAGAATTTTGTTACTCTTTGAAATTTAGATGTTGGTATTAACTTCCCAGGTTTATTTATAGAATTATTAGTTTTGCATTCTACAACAGATATACTGTGCCCATTCAATAAGCAAAACTCTAAGTTAATGCAATTACTTAATCTAGCACACCAACTGTTAGATTTGAGTACTATATACCTGATGTAGATCATAAATAGGTTTCTAGTATATTTTTTTGCTAAATGATATATAATTTTCATATTTTCTTTATTCAACCACTATTTTTTGATTCTCTCTCTACTGCTGCTTATAACCTAGTTACCTAAAATATAAACCATACGAAAGTTTCCCTCAATGGCATAACATTGCTTTATCTATATAATATTGTTACTAAAATTTAAGAATGAAAGGTCATTTAACCAAATTGTGATCATACAAGCCTTACAGATTGTATATTACCAGATCAACCAGAATGTTGCTTTAAACACAAATTTCACACAGGCAATCTGACAAATCAAATCATTAAAGAATGAAACTTGAATTCCACTGTTTCCTCAACATAAATATTTATTATTCTAAGATTAAGTGCAGTTTTTGTATTAATGAGAATGATATTGTAATTAGACTGAGCAAGATCAATTACATTATTTAAGAGACTGAAACAATATGATGGGCGGAAAAAACCAGTAACAAGTTAAAATTAGTATTTCATAGTCTACATATATATGAAAGCCATATGCACATTACAACAAGTTGTTACCTTTAGGTGCTTATGTTAATCTGTTAGTAATCATTTTCTTCAATTTCCTTCATTACTCTTTGTTCATACATTTATTTAAAAGTTTTCTGCTAACGAGATAAATCATACATGCAATTACATCGTGGAAATATGCCGGCATAATAAAAATTTATGCTGATCTGAAGTTATTTATGGAAAAAAATTGTAATTATTGGTAAGAATTCTGTCGAGTTAGGAATATTTTGAGGTCTACCCTTAAATTTTATTCGACTCCGTTTTATTCAAGTACTGCTTCGTGGTCGCAAATTTTAAAATCTAGTTGGTGAAATGGGTGTTGGTGGATATAACTAGAAAACAACAATATCATATCCATTGCTTATGATTTTGAAAGAGGTCATAGATTTGAAAGAGTTGAAGCACGAAAAAAGTTTTGACACATAGCCTAACAACGGTGTTTATTTGTATTTGAGCAAATTTGAAAAACTAATTAGAATTCCCCAATGCAGCTTTGTTTTCCACGGCACTGTCCTCTAAGAGTACATAATTCAAGGAAGGGTGACATTTCCAAGGTTAATTGATAAGAACATCTGCTCAATAAGATTTTGTATTGAACAGTAAATAAGATTTAATAGAGCTTTCTAAATATGCTTACGCTTGGTGTAAAGACTGGAGTTGACATTGTCAATGAATTTAGCGATGAGCACAATCATTCATCTTATTCATATATTCAAGACTACAGTGTTTAGTTCAACTGCGATTCTTAGCTTTCCGAGGATGCAGGGTATATTGATCGATGTTGGACCCCATACCTCCAAATCTTTGACATGTTAGAAAGATAATGGTCACTGATTATTACAACAGGATCGTCGTAGTTCAGTTACTTTATCTTAAGGTGGCCAATGGGGAACTAATATTAGGTCAGTGAGAGGAATTGATTGCTTCGTGGATCTTTGATTGAAGTTGGTAGCCGAAAGTGGGGCTTTCTAGAGTTGTATTTAGATATGAAACAGAAGTTTCTTGAACTTCTGCTTTGGGAATTGAAGTAAAATTAAATAATATTAATTGCTGAAGTATAATGGCTTGATTCAATTGAATGCAACCAATAAAATTAGGGAGCATATCTCTAGATAAATGATAAGCTTCGGTGTTGACTGTTTCAACAGGTTTGTCAACCCATTGATATGACCCATGGCCAGTTCAAATCCCAATTACATCCTTCCTATATTGGAACAGTTTGGTCTACATTATTGATTTGTAGTATTAATGAATGATTGCACACAATTGATCACGGTTAATTCAAAAAAATAAAACAAATCATGATATGTACCACAAATGTAAGCAAGGGTTGGTATTAGGTTCTCATTGATTCTTGTGAAATTTGGCAATGGAATTTTCTTTTGAATATAGCAAAATTTTAATGAGGAGTTTTAAATTTGTTGAATATTTTATCAAGTATATAGAATACTTGAAACTGGGATGTTGTTTATTTAAGAAAGTTATAGTTTTTATATTAATAAAACATAATTCCAAGTTATAATGTTGTAAAAAATATAAGAAAATGGCTTCTTCTGTAAGGATTATCCCCACATTGAGAGCGGAAGAATATCACAGCATCGTGAAAGGAAACCGTCAGTTAGAACATCTTCCTGTAGATTATGTTTTTGAGATAAACGATATCACATTATTTATCAACAAATGTGGCGAGAAAGACTTATCAGATATTGAAGAAACCCAACCTGTCGGGAAAATATTATTTATTCGCCGAAAAAATATTTGCAGAGGCATTTTAATACGACAGGAAGTATTAAAAAACGATACATGCACCACTGGGGCACGGAAAATGGAATGTTAAAGGATACCATCGTAGAAACAATACTTAGTGAAGTTTAATCTGAACTCACCAGTTTGCAGATGCAGCCTCTTTGTTTCCTGAAGTGTGGTCTGTCAACGTATGGTAATTACTTTCACGCTAGTTGAGATTAGACTCTTCTTAGGACTAGCCTACCTTCGGCAGTGAATATCGTTGAGAATTCATCTGCATAGATATGCTGATAAATACATTGACATACTTACCTTAAAACAAACAAAACAACACGTGCCCAGTTCTCTCTCTCTCTCTCTCTCTTTCTCTGTGTGTGTATATTCTGGATATAGTACCTCCAGATTCTGAGCCCTACAGCTATGAGTCGAATTCATTTGATTAAAGAAACTATATAACTTTCTATAAGATTGGGGAAGAGTTAAAACCAATAATGATAGCACTTCCCAGTTGAGAAAAAAGATTTGTAAAGACTAAGGAGTCACAATGCATTTCGCCCCCCCCCGTTACAATTACGCGTCAAATATGAATATTTGAAGTGGTAAGCCTATCATAATTTAGTGAAGGGCCTAGAAAAATAACTGAAAAAAAAGAAAAACTACAGCAACTTTCGTGCAAACGATGCGGTATATGACCATAGAGCACGGAACAAGCGATATTCTTATTTGAGAACTAAATTGACATTGTGGTCTATTACCCGGATCTCTTTACCACCCCCATTTGATATGCCTATATTCACTTTCTCTTTGAAAGCAGTGACCCTGGCCCATAATCATATCTTCTTTCATGTCCCGACCCTACACCACATTTTCTTTTTGAGTGGTTCATTCTTCTCTTGAACGTCTGATGTAGTTTCTTAATGAGTTTTTTGTTGACTTTCGACCTTCTTCTGCTTCAAGTCTAATAATATATATATAAACTGCCTTCTACTTTCTTGACATATTATTAATAAATATGTTATTGTCTTTGCGTAATGCTCTGGTTCCGCTTCCTTCTTGATTATTCTGCATTATCTTAGCTTACTGATCTTTGATTGTTAATATTATTAGATTTAAATTATGGGATATTGAAGTATCAGATGATCGTGCTTTTGATCTCATATTTTCGGGAACTAGGTATTCGTATGGGAAGGACTTGCCGTTCAATCTGGATTTCTCTTTGTGTTCTAGTTATGTATTTTCCAAAACATGAATCATACAGTTGTGTACCACTCCATACCTTGCATCATACACTCGTACTTTAAAATTGATCCCTAGACTTTGGAGCTACAGATTACAATACGACGCTAATGAAGGTGAAAATGTGATGACACTAAGCAGCCACAGGTTTACTATTGTTTGGTCCAACATAGGATGAGTTATGTGTTTGTTCATTATTGCTATAATATACTTTTTAGTTTAGAACCAAAAAAAAGTATGGACTTCACATATTACCTCATTTGCTATTGTAAAAGACTAAGAGGGTACTTGAATTTAATGATCCAGTAATGGAAGGTATTCACTGAAAAGAATGTTGCAACAGCACTCAATAGCATCTTCAGGTTCTGTATTGGTATGCTGGACATGACACACAAGAACTTTCATTGTTTGAATTAAACTTTGATCTCTTCTGCAAGAACGAAATGCACTGCACAAAGTTATAAATCTGAACGCTAAGGCTCAATACTGAGGAGATAGATCTAGTAAACTGAGCTATAAGGCATTATTACCATTGGCTTGGAAACCCTCTGAACAAGCAAAGTTAATGGATAAATATAACAGCGAAATTCTTGTACATGAGCAACAGCGTCACGCAGAAAAATGAACCTAGTGCTAGTCAAAGCCTAGAGCAAGTACACAAAATGTAACTTTAAACACTTCCAAGAGTCTTTGAGAAATTGTGCATATAAGTCAGACTAGGAGGTGGTGAATAACCCACTCATAATATTAATTCTCCTCTGTTCGAGAACTGCGCTTAGAATAGAGTCTGTATATTCATTTGGCAGGTTGGGTGAAGCGGAGGAGATGGAACCTTAGGTTTTTCTTCCATTCTTTGGTTACTACTAATAATTCCACGTTACCAAGTAAAATCTCAAATTAATACATATATACATGTACATATATCAACTATGTTCCTCCAAATAAACTATTATGTCTTAGTAAAATTTTATCCGGGATATTATTATTCTTGAGTCACTCCATCTACCTTTTTTATATTGTTCCTTTAGAATTAGATAACTTCCTAAAGTATTACTATTTTGGGCACCAGCTTAATCTGAAACAAATACCAGTCAAACAAAAAGGGATACCGTACATAGTAAAGTAACATAAAAGGAACCACAATAGGATATTTAGATCTTCTAATACTAGTCCAACAAACGTGTCCATACCAATTTTTTTGATTATGTTACGTTGGTTACAAGACGACAACGAAGCTTGCGACTCCACCCTATCAACTATTTTTGGTATTCTCGCTGCTCTTTTTTTCACAAGCACACTATTTCTTTTTTATGTTGTTTGGAAACTTACAAGTTTTATCGTACATGAGCGAGAACTTGTTGAAGAACATCTAGGCAACAAAGGGGATCCAGATGGGGCTAATCATACAACGATGAAGCGTATGAAGTTATTGCGGCAGCTTGTTCCTTCTGCAATGAGCACATCAGCAGCTCAAACGAACTCATTTCCAAAGTCTTCAATAGTTCAGGCGAATCAAGGTATAGTTAGAGTATCAAGAAGCAACTACGGAACTCGATCAGCGGCTGTTTCAAGTGCTTTACCATCTGCATCAGATCCCCTAGCTTTAGGACGTAAAGCACCTAGAAATGATGGCAGTACATTTTTACCAGATAGCGAGCACCAAACTTCTTTTTCGTTCAAGGGAAAAAAGAAGCAAGGTCTTGCAGAAGCTGAAAGGCTACGTTCTCAATACAAGACTGAAGCGCAGAGCTCTTCCAGAAGTCAATTTACATGGGCTCCAACAGACTTCAACCCTACTACTACTAGAGAATAGTTTTTATTTATATTAGAGTCAACTTAAGGTTGGAAAGTTGTTGATAGCTGAACAATCTCCAGTGTCTCCATACTTTTGAACCCCATAATCTCCATCTGAGGAATAGTAGTTTGGAAAACACGTACAGAATCCTGTTGTTGTGTCGCATATGCCTTGGCTAGAGCACATGGATCCTGTTGTTGTTCCTTTGGTATGTTCAGCTATAACAATACTTCCTGTTAAACTTGTAGAATCTATATTCAAGTTAGGATGATCTCCATAAGTTTTGAAACTTAGCAAAATTGTTTTTGGATCAGAGGTTTTGCAAACTGGTTCATTAGCAAGTATAGTCGAATCTTCAAAACTAGCAACTATCAATCCAAAGGAATTCGTTACAAGATCTAGTGCTGTTTGTAGATTCGCAATGAGATCGTCGAACGCTACTCTTTCAGAGCTTCCGTAAAAATGGCTTTGAATCTTGAAACTTCCAGCAGAAGCTGTGCACGTTAAGCTTTGAATTTCATTAACTCTACCCAAAAGCGATGGATTCTGCCCATAAGCACAAGAGATCAAAGAACAATCATATCCTGTATATTCATCTTTATGTCGCGCAAAGACTCCCTTATAATAATCTCTGTCACAATAACAACCTTTAATCTTTTCCGCATCCCATGTGGAAGCAGTTACTGGATCTCCGTACGTAATTCCCAGTGATACTCCAACTTCGTCTTCAGCAAGGACAGCTAGTTCTTTCATTGTGAAGCAAGTACCTTTGGATGAGCAAACGTTTGGGCAACTCAATGTCTCACAAGCATCCCCAGAAAACCCAGTCTATGAATAAAGAAATTAAAGGTGATCCACTTGACAGCTGCAACTTCCAGTTATCTCTGTGCAAGTTCCCCTGTTGCTGCATTCAGCAGTTGCATGAGCTATGTTATCCCCCGTAGCGACATCAAACCATGCTGATCCAGTAGGGCACGTTTTCCATTCACACGCATCACCTAGAAAATCAACAAATGCCCCAAGCTACCTTTATAACCGCTATTACAAGTACATTTAAAAGTTGTTACATCACAAATTCCGCGCCCCGAGCAATCTTCCTGGCTTCCAGATTGCGAGAGTCCTTCAAAACATGCTGAGGGCGATATGGAAGCCGTTTCACAATTAGGAGCATTATATGTTCCTCCAAGATCAGCAGAGTTCGATTCACATGTGCATATTCCTGTAGCGTGATCGCACTGTCCATTTCTGCTGCACTCATGCACCGAGCCTGCACCATCTGTTGTTGTTGTGATCCCAAATGTTGGTGTCAAACCTGTTGAGGCAAGTTCATTAAGTGCAACAGTCATTAAATCGATATCACCTCTGTCTTGTGTAAATTCAACCAGAGTATCCACTCCATCATTGTCGCATAAGGAACTTCCACCTGAAAGAGTAGCTTCTACTATAATCCCAGCTTGATTAGCAAAACCAGCTTCTATGGTTGCTTCAGAAAACCATGGTTCTAGCTTAACATATTTTTCAAAGATCTTTAGTATTATTTTTCCTGTGCAACTATCTGGGCAGGTACAGCTAATTGTCTGCTTCTCATTTACTGCTCCAGATGTATGTTCTAAACCAAATGGACACTGAACAAGAGAGCAATCATACCCAAAATAACCAGAGTCACAAATACATCCATAAATTTTGTCCGCATCCCATAAGTCATATGTATATCCTGCTTCTTCAGCGGCTTCTCTCATACTCAAGCACCGTCCACGGTGATTGCAGTGGTTAGGACAGTACATCCGCTCACATGCACTTCCTTCAAAACCTGAATCACAGGTACAAGTCCCTGAACTTCTATCACAAACACCACGATTTGAACACTCGGCGGTTCTATGGGCTAGATCTACACTTTGCGCATGGTCTTGCCAGGCTGATGAAGCTGGACACACTCGTAAAGAACAATCCGCAGCTTCCGATGCGTTCCAAGAATCATCACATTGGCATGATCCTGTACTATCACTTCCATAAACACATGTTCCATGCTTAGAACAACCATTTCCACATGTACCAGAAACAAAATGTACAATTTCACTCACGAATAACAGTTTCCAAATTCTCATTTTTCAGTTCTAAACGGAATGTCCGGTTATCTTATCATCTTTACCGCAGAGAGAGCCAGAAAAACAGAAAACAAGTATTTTAGATTAGCATCGTTTACTTCCGGTGTTATAAACCTTGCAGTCAGGTACATTCCAATGGAAGAACTAGTAGCTAGAAGAAAGCCAGTTTTGTAAATCACAGTTTTGTTCACAGCATTTGTTAGAGTTCCTGCTAATCCAGTAGGAACCATAGCAACTAAAGAAGTACCTATAGCATTATGTTGTGTCTTAGTATTTTTTTCATCAAACACTGACAACAATGTCGTCATAACCAATCCGCCTCCTATCCCAAGCATTCCAGAGGCAAGCCCTGTGACACTTCCTATAACTAAGTAGTTCATATTGTCTATCAGATATATTTTCACTTCCTTCATTCCAAAACCTTCATGTTTTAGTTTGATCAACGACTTTTTAAACCTATTAAACTCTTCTAGATCCGGTTGCGATCCTTCACTCTTGGTTCGAGACAGGATTATAGGAATAAACAACAACATTACACCTCCTAATAGCTTAGAAAGAGTTTTACCATTAATATTTGTAGCTGCAGCTGCTCCAATGACACTAAAGATGGAGGATGAGAGCGCAATGGCACTAGCAGCATTTAAATCAGCGAATCCACCTTGAATATATGCCACAGAAGCAAAAACCGAAGAGAGACTAATACTAAATAAGCTAGTAGCCGATATTTGATGCATGGTCAAGTTGGTGATGCGCTTCAGTACAGGTATAACAATAATTCCTCCGCCAACTCCACTAAGAAATGACCCATGAAGAGAATTTACCATAAAGAACCAAGTGTACCAGCAAAATATCCTATAGAAAATAGCTTAGGAGTGCTATCACTCGTTCTGAAGGTATTTCTTGAAGGCTTTGATACATATCTTCTTCTGTATACTACTGTGCAACTTTTTATTATCTTTCTTTTGGTTATTTTGTTGATATTATACATTGCTAAACGGTAAAGAAAATGTTGTTCTGTTTAACGGGCAATAGAATCGAATTTTGGGCAATTAAGAAAATGGAAGAAATACAAAAAGATCAAACAGAAGAATGTTTTGTAGATCATAATTGGATTAATGCATATGGATTAAGTGCGGAAAATGTGTTAGATTATTTCTCAAACTCTCAATCTTATGATATAACTTCAAACAATGAAGTTTTACGAATGCAAAAGAAGAGTTTGGAGTTCTTGAAGGGTCTCAAAGGAATCGAATTCGTATTAGACCAAAGTTATAAACAATTTGAACCATTTCTATTTATAATAATAAAACAAAAACGAGAAAATGAAAATAATGTAACAAAAATAAGTCAATATTATATTCTAGATAAAGTTATCTATCAAAGTCCTTCTTTAAAAACACTTTTAGATACAAGAATTGACGCATTTACTTTTCATATAAATAATGCGTTTCGACTAATGTTAAAACAAAATAAAAAGTTACAAGAAGATGATATGAAAGAAGAAAAACAAGCAGAAAGTACTAATAAATTATTAGAGAACTTAGCAAAAAAATATATAAACTCTTAAGCTCTTTTTTGTTCCTTCATTTGTTGTTTCATTGCTTTTCTCTTTGATATTTTCTTCTTTTTCTTAACTGGTTTTTGATTTAACTCACTATTAATTGACCAAACTTTCATACCAACAGCAATAAACATAATAACAAGAACAGCAATAATATATTTCGCAGTCTCGAAGTTTTCTTCATCAATCTTTTGTCTATTTACAAAAGGTTTTCTTTCAATTTTCTCATCAAGGTCAAATTTTGGGAACTGAATAGCCTCAAGGGCTTCTGAGAGCTCTTTTTGGCAAGGTTCAGAGAATAAATGCTTATCATCTTTTTCTTTACTTTCTTGCAATTGAAGTTTACAAGAATCTGATAAGCTATCAATCGCAGCTGAAAACATCATCTGCATTTGTTGTCCGTAGAGTTTGGGATCAAACTCTTCCTGGTCCTCTTCCTCCTCTTCAGTTTCAGCTTCAATAGTTTCATCGGAATTAGTTGGGCTATCTTCTAGGTTGTCATCGTCGTCGAGTAAGGATTTGAGTTCCGGATCTTCTTCTGCATTCAACAGCTTGGCTTGATTAAGGATATTGAAAAGAAGAAACATGTTGGTTCGCAAGAAACTGTGGTAATGTACCACTGTGATATATTTAATTCAGTTCATATTGTGCGATAGACCTTTGGTAATTCACCATTCATACAATATTTCTTATCATTCTTAAGAGGAAAAATTGAAGCTCAATATTTCAATACCTTCTATAATTGCTATTGTGGCTATTTGAAAGCAAAATAATCCTTCATGCCTAAAAAATAACCCGATAATCTTAAGCCGGTTGTCACTAGGGATGCGACTTGATTTACTGATATTTCATGAATAATAATTTTCTCCATATTTCTCCTATTGATTGATTCTGATAGTTCCACAACAATTCTAGTTTATTATAGATATTCAGAATAAAATCAGAATAGTTTAATACGAATCAAAGTTCCAATGTTTTTATTGATTATCGGAGTCAAAATGATTTTGAAGTAATGATAATTGTTATCAAATGACATCCCAATATACAGGAAACATTTTAAATGTATATTTTAGTATTGGTTCCTTGGAAACGTAACGATTGTAACCAAATTGAGATCCGATATATGATAAATAGAGTCTACATAAGTTCAAAATAGTTGTGGGTTTCTATTGATATTGATTTTCGATTTAACGCAGTTTCATAGCCCTTGTTTCTCATATTAATTTTAATACTAAGGCTAATTGCATCTAGATAAAATTCTCTAAGTGAACTTGAATTCTGAGAGAATATCAATCTCAGGTTTTTTAAGATATTGTGCTTCAAACATAGCACTACAAGTCTTAAATCAACAGATCTTTGCTTTCGCTGTAGAGGAAGACAAACAGATGGAACATGGAGTAGGGAAACTCTACCGATAAATCCTAGATGTAAAAATACATTAGTTTTATGAGATATTGCTCTACTGAAGTTTTTCTATTTGCCCGAAATTTGTGATGTAGTAGCTCCAATGTTTTTGAAGCAATGAATAAAGCTTACTCGCG
The DNA here is from genome assembly GCA_015227615.1 of Labyrinthula sp. Ha. Taxonomy (NCBI): domain Eukaryota; class Bigyra; order Labyrinthulida; family Labyrinthulaceae; genus Labyrinthula; species Labyrinthula sp. Ha. The sequence goes on along the minus strand of JAALGZ010000022.1, from coordinate 23,912 downwards.
ATGAAATATGATTGATGTTTGGTCCATTTCCTTTGAAACCAATTGTATTATCAAGATTGAATAATAATTTTCCAATAAATGTTTATAGGAAAGACACTGAAACTTACAACTTCATATTTTTTGGTTACTGCAAGTATCTTAATCTTGTTTCTATGTTTAGTTACTATTATCTACTGAGCTTATGTAACTAGCGTGAATTACTTCAGCATCATAGATAAAGAACAATCAAAGCAATATCTTTGGGCGCTAAAATGTTTAAGTAAAGGCAAGAAGAGATATAAACTTGATGACTTCAGTCGCAAGGGTTTCATCATGACGCATAATCATCTATAGTGTAGTTCTTGAGGATTTACAACATCTCAGCTTTTTGAGAATTAGATTGAAGCCCGCATAGATACCTTTGTATTTATTTTTTTTTCTAGCCTAGTTTAATGATGCTCCCTTATCATACAGTTCCGTGGAGCTAAGGTGTTTTCTGAATTCTAAAGAATTGTGCTCTGAGAGTACAGCAATGTAGCTTACCGTCACGAAACCTGTTTGTTTTTTGTATCTAGCTATTTTACGAATCGTATATTGCAGTATACCCAAAACTTAATTTTTATTAAGCAATGCTACTTTTTTGGGCATCCTTATTTTTTCTGTACAATTATGACCTCTTTGATTTTTGAAGGATTAATTCTCAATTATGAAAATATTCTTTATTATTCTTATTGACATCCTTCCTTCCTAAAAATAAGTTAACATTCTCCAAGTAACAGTTTCTTTTACTTTATTTTAAAACTCTAATGTTTTTATTTATTATTATAAATGTACATTTCTGGTTTAGCAGAGTTTATGTCATTTAAGACATATGTATTTTTTCTTATCAACGAAATAGAGCTATGTATGTTATATGATCAAGAAAAAGGATTAAATAGAATATAAAATAAATATATTACTTTTTATTTAATGCTTTTTTACAGAGCTTGTATCCATATAACCTTCTGTGCAGTGTTTCTCTCTTTATCATTACCGTGAGACATTTAAATGTCTCAAATAGGACTCAATATTGCATTACTATGCACCCAATAATTTTTCACAAATAGTGAAAATAGAACGTCTACTCGAAATCTATACTCAGATTCAATAGATTTAAACACTCTCCCTGTCGTGTGAAAAGCTATCCCTACTCCTGAGAAGAAAAATAAAATATAATTTGGTTTCGCCCTTGGTATTCTACGGCAAGCACATAACTTTTTTTCAAAGCACGCAAATTTTGTACTGATTACAACAACTGCTTGACTCTAGCTCAACCTTCTCTCATCTAATGATAAAAAAACTAAAATTTTTGTTTACTTCTCCTGATCCTTCTTCGTCAAGAAGTAAAATTTTAGCAGCTTTTGATAACTATGTTGAAGATAATAATTTACTTTACACAAGAGACAGTATAAGAACTATTGTTCTCGGTAAAAAGGTGCACAATCTACGGTTAAGAAAACTTCCTTGTTCATTTTTTCTTTTTCCCAGTATTTTCAATTATCCATATCATATATTTTTCTATCCCATTATATACTTATTTTGTTTACTATATGGTTTATTTATGTTTTTAATTTCTATTATATCTTGTTTTTCTTGTTGGTATATTTTATCTTTAGTCAATGATTCTCTTGAAGATGGTTTCAATATTAGAAGAAATATATTTCACAATAATCTTATAATATTATCTGATGCTATTTTTATTTTTAAAGAGGAATTATCAGAAATAACAACATGTGAAGTTTCATGTGAGTGGCGTAAGAAATGTTTAACCTTTTTATTTTGTGGCTATTTTGATTCTATTCTATTATATAAAAAACCAGAATTAAAAATATTATTACCTTTTAGGAATATATCCAAACTTACGAAATTTTCTAGCAGTCTGTCTACAGCAAAAGTTCCTTACATTTATATTCATCCTTTGCCTTTGCAACTTTTCCTAAACGAAGAAGCAATAATTTTAGAAAATACGTTTGAAGAATACAAAACTCAGATGGAAATAGTTTAAAAACTTCTTTTTTTATTGCACATACATATATAAAATATTTGCTATATTAATAACTAAAGTTAGAATTTTTACACTTTCAATACCCCCAGAATTTGATTCTACAACAGCAATTTCATTAAAAACCTCACAAATATCTTCTATTTCAGGTTCACAACCAAATAAACCAATTATCTCATCCAATGAAGCTCTTACTTCTTCTCTATTCTTTTCACAATATCCTGGTTCACACTTAAGCAAACAGAAAGCGCTTAAAGGTAAATTATCCAGAATGTTCGGTGTGCAAAAAAATTGCGGTCCAACTATATCTTCCAATCTTTTTGCTAACTCTTCAACATCATTCTCTTCATTAAGTGCATATTCAAATAGAATATTATTCACACTTGTTCTATCTTCAGGAGATAAATCAAGAAGCCTCTCCTCAATTGCAAGATTTCCGGGTTGTGTACAGATTTTTATTTCAGTGGTGTTTGTAACATCTTCACACTCTTGGCGCAAGGAATCTAATCTTGGAAAGAAAACTCCGTTCGTCAAAGCATTTGTTTTACTTTCTCTTGATATTTTACTTGAAGCAAAATTTGTTGCAGAGACTATAAAAGGAAGAATAGTCAAACAATGTAGCTTCATTTTCCTTCTTGTTATAATTTTTTATTTTCTCTATTTTATATTTACAATAGAATAAACGAGAACTCGGAATTATTAAAGTTTACGTATAATTAGATATTATTTTTGTTTTACAAGTTTTTACAAATCCTATAGAGTAAAACAGGAATCATTACATTCTAGTTAAGGCTATATTTTTTCTTCAGTTTGGAGAAGGATTATTTTTAATATTCATATGATGAAAATTAAGTACTAAACTTATTGAATAAAGTAGTTAGACAATAAGCAGTCAAGTATACATCTCTCTCCTTACTGACTGTTTACATTGTTCATAATTATAATACAATATTACATTACCGCAGAATTGTTGCAACTTTACATAATACATTTTTACTAATACATAAGCACCGGAAACAAAAGATCGTAAAACCTTAATATCTCAACAGCTGCTTGGAGTTAGAAGATGTTACTTATATAATTTTAAACTTCTCTTCAAACTCTTTCAGTATGTTGTACTTAATATATGTATCCTCATACACATGTTGATAATGCGGACAATTACTTGTCTAACTAAAGTCTATGGATGAGTTTGTCTTGTTGAAAAGTTTGATCTACATCTTGAATGAGAAGCAGTTTGCATTACTTTATAATAAATATCACTGCTTTCTAAAGCATGTTCTTTATAGATGTTTACCTATGTCTTAGTACAAACGCTATATTGGTTATAAAATAAGAACATATGCTTGATAGAATACATACCTACTATGAAAATTAACTAACAAATAAAGCGTTGATTTAATAGAACAGATTGCTTACAGCAAATGAAATATGAAATAAATATATACATAAAAAATCAGCACTGCAGAAACTGTAATAGTAACAAATCAATTCGCAAAACCAGTTACCTTTGCTAAAAAATATTCTTTGATTAAAGAGAGAAAATTGTTTTGACCTATTCTAAGATAAAAAAGCAAGTGTTTGACTATTTTTACAAGAGGTTAAAAAAGATTCCCCATCACAGAACTTAAGAAAAACTACTGTAGCAACGAAACACGAAATAAGAAAAGATTCTATCCAATTAAAGGTTCTAAAGTCTTTATGACCAGTGATGTATGTTCAATATCCTCTTCAGTAGTTTCTATGAAAATGTTTTTGTGTTGTTCCTTTCTTCAATACTTGGATCAGATGCTCATAATAGAACCTAATGATAAATAGAAAAAAAACCTTTTTTAAATTCATGCACAGACTTAGGTACTGAAGAAATTCCTTTAATGGTTCAAAATTCTGACTTCATCCCCTCGAAAATATCTAGTTAATGTAACTTCTTTTTCAAAGATTGAAGATGATAATCATAATTCATATTGAAGCTTCTTTCTTGCTAATACATTTTACTTTAGTTGTCAAAATATCGATAAGTACATTTAACCTAGTTTTATCATATTATAGCATCAAATTTATTACCTCTGCTTCAGGAGATGAAGTTTTGCCACTGAACAGAAGGTTGAAAATACCCTGTTCTTCAACTGGTAACCAATTATATATATTTTTTTGCAGAATATGTTACTCATTCTACAAATTAGAGATATCATTCATTTTACTCTTCTAGGGTGATAGACAAAGATTTTTTTTAATATTATGATATCTAACTTGTTCACCTGATGTATAGAAATGTATTAATATGGGAGACTAACGTCTGCATTTAGAGTAAGAATTGACAGTCACCTTATAAAATACTATTCCAATTTCTAGGCTTTGTTATTTTGTAAAGGCTCTAGCAAACTACATACCGACATTGTTTCCTTCACCTAATAAAATGAACAAGCCTTTGGATACTTATAGTAATGGTTGTAATCACTTAAGACTAGTGTCTATTAAGTAAATCTGATATTGTATTAGAAAAATATGATATAGAACGTTGAGAATGTTTAGTATATTGAAATGGAATAAAGCTGATGAACAATGATTCTTACAGCTAACCACCTAATCAGCGAATGAAAGATATGTTGTATTGATAAATTGGTAAATTCGGAATGAACGGTTTGAGTTAGGCATCCAGGATTTTAATATGCAAATACCTGTATATTAGAATTCTCAAATTGAAATAGTAGTCAGCATTTTCGCCAAGAGGAAGCACATTTGGTTATAATAACTTAGATATTTTAATGGGTGAACTTTTTTCAAGGCATTGATTCTAATATTTGTTCAAGATACAATTAGTACAGCTTTCACGAGAAAATTATACTCTAATTATTCTTTTATCAATCCTAAATTTGCAACTAAGTACATAGCCCCATACCTTTTCTTACTTAGAGTTTCTTTTTCTAAATATGTATTTCTTTATTTTCTTCAGGCAAAGCTTTTCCCTTCATGGTAGGTTATATAGTAGCTCTTTTCAAAGAATATAGTGTCAATCTCGTGAAATTACATCACCTACTTAAGTAGATATAAAAGCAATTCAGCTCATTTTCTGTATTCTTAATCTGCAATCGAAACGTTCTTCTATAGTTCTAGCTATATTTAACAAGCCTGTTAGCAACAAACTTAAAGGGGTATAGTCACTTACGCTTAGAATCGCTCCACATTTCGACATGAAAGGTTGTATCATCTTATCTAAGAATACTCCTATTTGCCTATACCTAGCCTCGTATAGAAACAAGGAAGAAGGGAGGTTTCACATTCTAATCTCATGAAGTAGCTTCTCAGAGTAACTTACTATATATATATGTTTTAAATACTCTACTATGAAATAATATATGAACATCTAGTAAAAAATAATACAGAAGTAATTACTTTCACTACTGCGTCTTCTATTAATTTTAAGAGATTTCCGTAACCCAATCTGAAAGGGCCACTTGTCAGCAATTCAAAAGTGATAAACTTTCTCAAGTTTAACTCAGTATTAGTACTTCATCAACTTGAGTAGTTTAGTTCCTATATCGACCTTCCATTAAAATCTATAACCTTTACTGATTGCAGTTTCTTCTACTTGAATACGGATTGTTATGAAGATGACATCTATCTCAGAAGAGTCCTATTTTGCTCTAATATATTGATGTTAATTTCGTTTCCAGCTATGAATTTTAGTTGTGTCAGAGATCTGACCTCGGTCATATTCTTCAGATCTCCCTTAATATAAATAGTGGGAAGTGTTCCTAAGACTAACTTGCATTATCCATGGATTCCCCAAGTCGTCAAGGCCTTATAGGTAAGGTACTGTCTTGAATCATTGGCTCCTTGGAGTATGAGTGATTCAAGTTTTCAGTGCCATGGCAAGAAAACGTGCCGGGGGGTTGTTTTAGTGCGTTCAAGTCCCACACGACGCAAGAAAGGGCTCGGGTCATATGTCCTCCTTGTAAGACCGAAGGGTTTTCAACCTCCAAGTAGGCCCCAAAAAAAAATATATCTGAAGTTAAAACTCTTGCATAATACTTCAACTTCCATAACAGCGAATTAAAAAACTATTTTAGCTTCGAGCATAAACTACCCTATCTGGGTGCAATTAAATTGGAAAGAAGTGCAGATTGGGTTCAAAGCTATCCCTAGTCCTATGAACAATTTATCTACTATTGATACAGCTATTAATGAGGAAACTGCTCCTTCCACCATTAGCGTTTGAGCACCTGGAAAGTGTTCTTGAAAACCTGAACTTGCAGTCAACTCTAGGCATAGAACATTTGGTTGCATATTTGTTAAGTTTAGACGAAGATGACCAGCTAGTATTATCAGTTTACAAAGAGATGTTACTATTGAAATATATGTCAGAAATCGAACTGTTATACTATTTTGAAGTGACACTTAACTCAGATTTAAGTAATAAACTTAAAAAACTTCGATGTGCCCCTCTATTCCTGTTATAAACGTATTGAAGCTAAAATAAACGTAATCAGTTTATGCCTAAGCAACAATACAACCATGCCAGCGAGCGTTACTTGGAATCCTTAGCAACTAAGATTTGGCTCCATAGCTAAAACTTGACAGAATCATACCATATGACTGACAATGATTATTTTCTCGATGCACATCTCTCCTGTTTAATTTACTGCACTCGCTAAAACAAAATATGATATCAACCTACCGTATACTAGAAGGTTATGGACCCATAAATAAGGAGCTTTCTCGAATCCATCCAAAAAAAAATCTTTCCAATTATAAACACCGAGGACTTATTGTTCCGCTCATTTCCACCACTCGACACGCTTAGAAATATTCAGCACTGGAAAACAAACTTTGTTGCGATAAGTTACTCACGTGATACATCTTACTTCAGAAGGCTTTGCAGCTGCATTTACTGCTATGCTTCTTAACTTAAAATTAAGCAAGATTTTTCAAGAACAGTTCCACAAGTCATTCCTCGACCAAAAATGTCTCGGTTTCTATATTAAAGCCAACGTCACAAATGTTAACTAGGAAAAAAGTCTCAGATTCAAACTCGATAAAAAAAGCATTCTTGCAAATCCCCTGAATATTTAGTAAGCCCTCCTTTCTAGTGCTTTAATTTATCATCTGAGTTTTCAGTTCATTTATGAAGATCTTTGAATTCAAACCAGCAAAAAACAAGAGTATGGAACCAATGGCACAAAAAACTGCTAGAGAGCTGCATTTTCTAGTATATGCTAGTGCTCTGAAAAGCCAGTCAGCACATATTCTTCCTTTGTTCTAATCTTCTCTTGTTAAAGTTGTTAAAAAAAGAAATGCCTTCTGGAGTAAATACAAGAGGTGATGAGTTGGAGAATATGAACTTATCATTCTCAATTAAAAACTCCATCATTTTTGTCGCAATTTTTTTCCGTCTATACTTTTCAGCTACCCATAAACTTTCAACAGCTTTTCTTCCTTTAATTACACAAATACTAAGAAGAAAACCATCCTCAGATAGAGAATAGTATAAAATTTTCTCTTTTTGCTTTATAAATTGTTTTTTATTGGCTGCATTTACTACTCCCATTTCTTGATCGACCTTTTTTTTTAGAGAAAACAGTTTAGAGACCATTTTACCATCATTCTTTTCCGAAAGCTCAAACACCGAAACCCCATAAGTCGTGCTCTTTTCAACTTTTGGTTGAAAAAAGCTTGATATCTTTCTAACAGGTTGAAGTCTTTCTGCAGCAAAGCTTCCCAGAGGCAAATTGTTTCCTTTTTCCAGCTTTAAGTTCTGTTCAGACAGATTAGAATCTCTACAGTTTCGTTTATGTAACTTTTCATCTTGTGGAACGCCAGGACAATAAACTAGACAACATTTTTCGCATTGAGTTTTCTCAAAATCTTGCTGACCAAGGTCCAAATAACTTTGTTTTTCTTCTGCTTGAATTCTTTTTCTTTTCATCTTTCAAAAACGGTTAAATATCGATGCCAACTTAGAACCGTTAAAATAATTTTGGGCAATCAAAAAATAAATACAAAATGAATGAAAGTAAAGAAGTATTTGTTGGCAACCTACCATATGATCTTGTTCCTTCAGATTTGGAAACTTTTTTTAAAGATTTAAGCATAGCTGATATAAGACTTGTACACGATCGTCAAACAAATCAATTCAGAGGTTTTGCCTATGTTTCTTTTAATGATGCAGAATCTGCTGAGAAAGCAGTATCTGCAAATGGATTCGATTATTTGGGACGAAAACTTCGCATAGATTTTGCAAAAGATAGATCATCCAATAGAAACTCTAGAAATCCACACTCTAGCCAATCACATTCCAGAGATAGACCACAGCGATCAATTGTTCAGAGTTGGAATCGAAGCAATGCCGAATATGGTCATGAAATGGCTCATCCAGCCATTCCAGATTCTCCACCTTTCACACTATATATTGGCAACTTAAACCCGGGTGTTGAAACTGAGTTTGTTCAAAGTTTATTTAAAGATATTCCAGCTCAGGAAGTAAGGTTATTGAAAGATCATGAGGGAGTAACAAAAGGAGTTGGGTTTGTTGAATTTGCAACAAAACAAAACCTAATTGCAGCCCTGGAACTTGATGGAAATATGGTTGATGGAAACGAAATTCGTTGCTCTGTAGCAAAGAATAGAGAGAGGAGAGAAAAATCTGAGTTTAAACCAAGGCAAAGAAGACAACCCAGACCTGAAGAGTTTGAAAAAGCTGAACGTCCGGCGTCTTTAAAGTTAAACCTGAAACCAAGGACAAAACCCCTGGAACAAGTTGGAAGAGCCGCAGTTAAAACAGGAAAAGCAGATCCGTTTGGTGGTGCTAAACCTAGGGACGAGTTTGCCTATCAAAAACAAAAGGAAGCCAGAAACAAAAAATAGAACAATTATTTATTCTGTATCATAGTATTTAGATTTGTTCATGATTTAGCCGTTTACATAGGATCTTGCAACCGTTAAACAATGAATGAAATTTTAAAAAATGTTTTTGAAAACTTAGATGAAACGTTGCTGCATAAAGAAAGGCAAACACAAAAGCTTGAAGCAGAGTTGAATGAACTCAATTTGAAAGTCATGGAGTCTGAAAGAAGTTGCAGGCAACAGCTATGCCTGGAATATAAAATAGCAGAGAGTCTAATGTGTGCTTTGGGTGAGATTGAGGAGTTGACATTGGAAAATTTAAGGCTTGAGAAACAGCTGGATACACTAAGCAGGACAGAGCAGGATTTAAGAAAAGAAATTGGCGAGAACCAGGAAAAGAATGAAAACATTTCAAAAAACCTGTCTCTTGAGTTACAAATTCTGTCTCAAGCGAAGCAAGAATATTCCCTTTGTAGCGCTTGAAAAGCTTTGGTTCCCATTAATATTTGGAACAAATTCTTCTGTCTTAACCTTTTGTACTAAGAAGTATTTTTCAATATTATTCCAAAAATATTTACTTGCTTGTTTGTTTCTAGGAGCTGGATGTGCAAGAACTGTTACTGTTTCTTTTGAAGATAAAGATTTTAAGACTTCTATGAAATAAGGAACAACTTTTGGTTCATAAATTGTATCTGCAGCCAAAATAACATCATATTTTTCCATTTTCAATGGAGGATTTAACCAATCAAAAACAATAACTTTTGGGGTAGACATTTCTATATTTTCCGTAGGAAAGTTTGTTTCTACGTTTTCTTCAAGCAGCTCTATTGAAATCTCCAAGTCAGAAAGAGCAACAGAGAAACCAAGTTTTGATAAGAGAATTCCAGGAACACCACAACCAGCTCCTAGCTCAATTACTTTCTGCTTTGGAAAAGTTGTGCTTAATTTATTGTTCCTGTAAAGAAAGTCAAAGTAGTTGCAGAGACAAAATGCGCCATCAAACAATGTACCTCCTAAACCAGCCTCATAATCCTCTCTTATGATTAATTTTTGATCACAAAAGTTGTAAGTATGATGCCAAATGGATAATTCAACTCTATCTTCCTTAATTGTTTCTTTGGTTCCCACGTTCTCATCTTTCTTCACCATTGTGAATCCATGGTAATGCAATATTCAATTCATGGTAGACCACATTTGTGACAGAGACAAGATACTGTGAAGAGAGGCAATAAGGTCCCATAATAACTATATTTTGGACCTTGGATTAAATATATGATCTATTAAAAATTAATCCTTATAAAATAAGGGAATTATTGGTTTAACTTTTTTCCCTCTTTTTTGTGCTTTGTGTATATTTAATCAGTTACCAACTATTGATTAACATATTAATATTACTTGGTAGAGCAGAATTAGTAAGATATTATTCTAGAAAATTGAAAAATAATTAATATTATGATATTATATAAGCTAAGGTAATAATAAAATATTATTGTTAACAGAAAGCTAAAGAATAAGAACATAGATACTTATTACCAGAGTCAAGACCTGCAAACACAGAATCTAAGTATCCAGCGACTTAAATAAGTATGCATTACTCTATTTCCCTTTTATAAATCGCTAAAAATGCTTATAATTCCTTGAATAAATAACCTAAGAGCCTGATTAAGTTCAGGATAAACCTCTAACATTCTTTTTAGTAATTCTGCCTAACTTTTGAGTATCTGACTGTTCGAAAGTTCACTCTGAACAGATACAAGTTTTTAATATATCCCAAAATTTATGCTGTATTTTTTCTAATATGTCAAAATTTTAAGTAATAAAATGTTTTAAGTTCTTAAGAAAAGTCTGTTAAACACCTTCAAGTTATCAAACCCGTTGTTTAATCGAATTTAAATGCTGAGAAAATATTAGCCATCGTTATAGGTTGTATTCAACAAAGTATTTCAAAAAAATCATACCTACGTGGGAAACTGTCAAACTTAATATAAATTTACATTTTTCTTATATTTCAAAATTTTTACAGGATTTTCTCACCTATATATTTCGTGTCCAATATGAAAATAAATTATGAACAAAAGACGGGTTTTGTTGTCTTTTTTACCTAATTATAGATAGGTGTATGATTAACCACAATCTTTTTACAGTGTAAATTGGTCCTTAAGAACAATTTAGGTTTTAATTCTTAATAGCGGTTTAGGGAAATACCTTAATTGCTTTCCATTGTTCCCGAATATTACTTCTGTTTTTCACATTCATTTGAAATAACAATATCAGTGCAACAAATAGTACTTATCATGTATTTTGGTTAGAATAAAATAAACTTAATAAGGGCTTTATTCTGATGAAAAACAAGAAACTTCAGCAGATAGAAGAAATTATCTGTGAAAGAATCTTTGAAAGTTAAAAGTTCTCATTTTTCATGTCTATTGTGAATACAAATATGTTCTAGTTAATAGCTTCACAATCTTGAATAGCAACAGTATCTTCTCTATTTTGATGCTGAATTAGTAAGTATTTACTTACTAAACAAATAGTTTCCTTCCATTATCTTAGAATTTAACACATTTCTTACTGTGCTTCAAGCAGTGAGAACAAAACGTATTTTTGTCTCATCTCTAGATGCTCCCAAAACTTTGGGAAATAATTTCCATATGTTTTTTAATCAGCATAGACTATTTAAATTACTCTTAATAGTCAATTAAAATACATTTAGCTTCAATTTCTTGGCTTTTTAAGCCATTTATATGACTCAAAATAAAACTATATATATATCATCTGTTGAATGAGCATTATTTTTTGTAGAATCTGTAATTGGGGTTTCAAAAAAATGTCTTTAGTTACTCTTACTTCTTGCATTCTTGTTTCGGGACAAATAGCACTTGGAGAGAATTAAAAACTACGCGTTACAACTAATGTGGTATTATATATATATATATCTTTCAAGAAGGGAATTTAATATAGAAAAACAGATTCCAAATCTGATTAGTTTCCAATTTATGATTAGGATGGGTTGTCACAAAAAGGTTATTGACATATACCAGATTTTGTATTTAAGTTTTTTGCTGCTAACATATGGTATGAATTTGATGTAATTCTGACAATGCGTTATTTTTTATGTCAATAAAAAACCCAATGTATTTTAGATTTCTATTATTTTTTGTAATCCTTTATATGAACATTGTTTTATTTTGTAGCTATAAGATCATACACTAAATATACGAATATTAAATTGAGTATTCATCTAAGTTTAACTCACATTCCTCAGCTAACGACACCAATATAATTCCAGTATAAGCCAAAATTATTTTCATGATTCTTAAGTTTATGTTTCTGTAACCCTATTCACAATACCTTGGATATTTTTTAGAAGTTGGTGAAAACAATTCCTACCAGTACTAAGCCAATTCAGTACAAGTGGAGTATATTCAATCTTCAATATGAAAATATAGACAAGGTTATTTCAGTGTCTTACTGAAAATGGTGTATTGTTCGTAATTAAATCGTTTATTACTTCCAATTGCATGCAAAAATACATCCATAACTTTGAATAACCAATTTCATTTTCAAAATATTAAGTACTTGATTGATTTTTAAAAAGACTCGTATTTCCTTTTCATGATGGACCCTTCCTTTCAGTAGGTTTCATGGATACATTGAAGTAATACACAATTTAGGGCAAAGTGTTGAAGTTTTATGCTTCTTTGGTGGTCAAAATTATGTTTATACCACTGATGAAACAGATTTTTTGATACCCGAGAAATTATAACGGGATGTATTATCATTTGAAATCGTTCATTAGGCTGCTATATGTAGATAGAGGTATCTTCCAAAATATGAATGTTGCATAGGACCCAGTTTTAGCTTCAATCAACTTTAAAAAAAATAATTTCTGTGCTTAGAACCATTTAGACCATAACAATCACCTTTACAATTTCGAAAAAACGAAAGTATACCCACCTCATTAAGAACCAGCAATCAGAGACCAGTGAGTAAAAAAGAACCTAAAGTTTTTATATTATGCCAAGTGACCACGTTTGATTCTTTATCTTGTCTGTATCTTCTTCCAATAGTGCTATAGTACATACTTGGAAATTTATATTCAAAGATGGGAAGTATCTATTTAGCTATGAATAACTTGTTCTCGATTGTATAAAAAATTCAGACAGTATGTTATCTAATATACCTTTTGGTCTAAAAATTCATATTAATTATCCTGAATACATTCAACCAAATAATATTTTAGTCTATATGCTTATTTGGCATAAATCCAGCGAGCTGTTATAAATATTATATATCATATATGCTATTCCATTTGCTCTGTTTTCATTATTTTAGAGGCCGGGGAATTAATGGTGAGAATATGGGGATTCCCGGTTTTACTCGTATTGTTAAATATTCTATATTCTATGATAAAAATAAAATAACGGGGAGATTTAATGTTAATAATTACTTTGATGGTCTTTTATTAACATGAGACCAGAGGATATGCTTGGAGAGACAAAACTTAAGCACAGTTTTACTTAATCCTTGCATATCGGCCATGGATTAAAACAAAAAGAATCATAATTACAAGAAAGTAAAAAAAACGATATTTCTTAGCGATTTTTCGAATTTTTGAGCGATTATGGGGTTCAGATACTTGCAAGGTAAAGCAGACTTAGAGTAGAACAGTAAAATATAAGGCAAACTTGAATTAATACTTTTGAAAATGATATGAGAATCAATCTAGAAAAGATGGTAGATCACTTGATTAAGAAAGGTTCTTAAATTTTAACTAAGTTCAGTCTGTTAGAGTTAAAAGATCAAACAACATAGTTTTGATCTGTATCGTTTAAGACGTGAAATATTTTTAGCAAATGATTAACAAGGGCTCCACCCCGATGCTTCAATTTTAACAACATGACGCCGTTTTCTACTACCAAACAAAAATATAAAAAAATTACAACAACTTAGTAAAAATAGTCAAAATAAGTATCTATAGAAAGAGGGACATGTTTGTTCTAATACTGCTAGGATGATCTACTCACCTTACCTCCCATTGACGCCTCAGGATGTCTTGACTCACAATTGAAGTAAAAAGAAATTAAAATAACTCGATAAATACTAGAGTAACATGTTGTGTAGGTTACCAGCTAGTTCTGTTTTATCTTTCAATCCTTTCTTCTTCCAGGAGAAATATTGTCCAAGCCCTTGAATTTAACTGATTTTTTTATGAATTCAAATATCACAGCAAGGGTTTTTACATTTATACACCGCATTTAATCATGTCCTCCACAACAATGCGAGGATGAGTATCTAATAATATTTAAAACTCAAATAATTTAAGTTGGACCAGCCAATTTAATCTTTTGTTCACTTTGTTGTAATCCTGGTTCCTTTTGTTTTTATGAATGGGAGATGCGGATTGTTTAAACAAGAAACACGTTTAAGTTAATTCGGTCCTAGATATATTGCAATGATCAGGTAGATGAAAATCTCCGGAGCAGAGAGTGATAATATTATAAAGTTTCTAGCAGTTATATTTCTTATCATATGAAATTTTGCATGTGTCATAGAGCTATCTTAATGGGGCTACAAACTGTATCTATAGCTTTTTTCTAAATTGGTTAATGGAGCTCAGATAAGACAACCTCATAAAGTACAAAATGATGTAATACTATTTATTAAGCTGATGATTTATGATAATTATATCCTGAAAATACTATTATAAACGAGAAATCTCGAAATTTATACTAATTAGTTAAAGACATATATTACAATTCTTGTGCGTAGTCATCAAGGGAAGATGTGAAAGTATCTGTATCAGAGAAATTCCCCTTAAGAGTATTCAAGCTGTGACTCATAAAAAAATTCAAAGAAAAGAGAAAACTAGCAATTAAATTATTGCGGAGGTTCAGATTCTAAGACTTTATATATAAACCAAGAATATATATATATTCTATTTTGATGATCGGTATATTGCCAGAAATCCTGGGAATCTTTATTTTAATCATTTTATAAAATAATTCATGAATATCTGAAAAAAGTGAGAATAAAATATTGCCATAATTAACCAAGTTTGGTTTTAACTCCAGCATACTGTAACTCAAGCTGTGATAATGTACAGCTTTGTATGCGGAATTTATTCTTACCTTCTGTTGCTGTAACCCTTTGTATTGATTGAACGAAATAATAACCCCCCTTTTTTCATTTAAAGTTATATTAAAACAAGAGTTAGATAAAAAATTTATTAAAAAAAAGTATTTAACATAAAATTTTGTTTGAAATATATTTCTTAACTCAAATTTGAAAATATATTTCTTAATGTGAAACAGAAATTGCGAAATGTAAAACTTTAAGATTTTTCATCGTCCAGAAAGTTACTGCAAATTTCCTTAAATATCTTAAGAACTTATAAAAAGAGAACATAATTACAATTTTATTAAATTATAATCCATGTTCTATACAAAATATGATGCAGCTACTGTAGTTAATAGAACAAGAAAACAATCATATAGAAGATATTTATTTTCAATACTCATAATTAAAGATATTTTTTAGTAAGTAAAATTTACAATAGATTAAATAAGGTTTTTTGAAGTAAATAAAATCAATCTAAATGCACATATCCTTTTCTTGTTGATGAAGCTAATAGGAATGCAACTCATTTTAGTTGCATTATTAAGAGTTAAATCGGGTAATATATTTTCTTCACTGCGAAGAAAACAAAATCAACTTCATGTTTTAAGTTCTGATTCAGCTCTACAACGAAACTCAAATCTTTTTTGTACCTAATAATTGTAGCGAAATAATACTACATAACTTATTCAAAGTTTGTATCATGGGAAGTGTATATGGTCAGTCTGTCCCAGTGTCTATAACGGTGTAAGTTCTCCTCCAAAAAAACATACTGCATTTAGGTTAGATGGTATTTTGCCATGGAAAACTAGCTATCTTCAACCACACTTATAGAGCTAAACTCTTAGCAAGTACCAAAATTGCTAACTTCATCAAGAATACCTACAAAGAGCTCTCATAAAGAATGAAGAGATAAGATGAGATGTATATAACTATTTTAGGCTTTAATTATGAAAGTAAGTTTTATTTGAATTTAACTTGTTACCATGCATGAAATCCTTAAGGATTTTACTAAATGTTTCACTGCCTTCAATATCCTATACAGCTCTAATTAATATATCAAGTACACTGCATTCGGAGAAACTGCTCTGTCTAACCATCGAGGAAACTCAATTATCTTATCGAAAACCTTTCCTATACATGATGTTTAAGATTCAAATATACAATTAAGCGAACTTGCTTCTGTTATGCGAGATAGTAGCCACGTCAACTATAATTTATAATAAAAACATTGACACAAATCATAACACAATAAGCAATATGTGACAATTTTTCATAGCAATAGAAAATAACATCTTTTTTGAAAGATTATTTGCATTACTTGCTAATATTTTTGCTCAAAAGAAAGATCAAAGACATTGATGATTGCATTGACGTTATCAAGACCCTCCATAGGTAAGTCTTTAAATATTTCAAGTATCATTCCATATATTGGTTTACTGTGCTCAACAAGTTCATCGAATTTATCACAATGAATAAATCATTGACTGAGAGGAAATACTTCTAGAGTTATTCGGACCGTATCCAATCATCTAGTTAACTTAAATTCAAGTAAACGATTTCTTTCTATCTATATTGCAGTGTAAAAGTAGACAAATAACCTAATAAATAGAACTTTATTTCAATAACCAATACTTTGTAGTTAATCGTTCATTTTTTTTGTTTAGTTTCTTGTTATCATGCTTCTTAGTAAAAATAGTACTTCTTAGAATTGGCGTTTTTGAGCAAAGTTGATCCTACTAATATTTAAACATATTTTTATATATCTCACAGAAACTAAACCGTTTCAAATTGAAACCATTTACTTTCCAGTTTCTTAAGGGATAGTACCACTCGAGCTTTTAGGATATCACAGCAAATATAAAAGAATAACAGATTGATTTCCTACATATAAAACCTTTTGAAATTTACCGTATTCATTTAGTTGTATTAACATCGTGTTATTGACCGCTTTTTGCAATAGTCAGACACTAAGCTGTCGAGTGTACGACTCTCTCCATACTGACTGTTTACACTTTACATAGTTATAATACAATATTACATTACCGCACAATTGGTGCAACTTTACATAATACATTTTTACTAATACATAAGCACCAGAAACAAAATATCGTAAAACCTCAATATCTCAACAACTACTGGGAGTTAAAAGACGTTACTTATATCATTTTAAAGCTCTTTTCAAGCTATTTCAGTTAATATAATTTAATATATACTTATCCACATACACATATAGACGATACGGACAATTACTTGTCTAACTCCTATATACAGGTTAGGAAATGAAAATAATATATATTTTTTTAAGCTTTTTTGTAAGAACATATGAAAAACCTTAAAATATATTTAATATTTTCTTAACTTTTTTGATATTATTCATAGTAATGGAAAAAATATTATTTTTGAAGTTCTAATGTTTTAAAATAAGATAATACAAAAACCTTATTATAGATTTGATGGATAAAATTATTTTCGTTACTAAAGTTTATAATTTCCATTCTAGAAAATATTACCCAGAATAACAATTTTCTTCCTACTTTTCTATAAATATTACAATAGAAAGTAAAATAGTCAGTATGAAAGAGTTAAAAAAATTGAACAGTTTAACACTATTATTATTATTTTTTACTTTTATAGCTTCTATATAAAGGAAACAATATTTTCATAGGTTGCTATTGAAAAACCATTTATTCAAACTAAATTTAAATTCCTTATATATATACAATATAATAAAATAAGTTAAGCATAACAAAATTAGTCTAATATTTCTCTTTATTCTATTCGTTCAAGGATTTAAAATGTTAAGAAGACCTACTTTTTGAGAATATATTCATCCAGTAAGGTTTTATTGATTTCCTGGCAAAACTTTCAATCTGTTTCCTTTTCCTTTTATTACATAATAAACTTTCATTCACTCAAATATATAATCTCCAAAGTTTGAATATAATCTGAAAAAAATCAAGTGTAGTTTACTTCAGGAGTTCAGCAAAAACTTGAGAAACCAAAAATATTAATTTTTTATTAATTATTAACTAACTATAATTTAGTGTTCAATTGTAAATCCAACAGTACCAAGAAAAGAAATCATTCCAGCTAAACCAACACCAACTAACCATTCAGCTTCTCCTGTAACTTCTCCAAAAAAATCTTCACATACATTTTCTACATCAGTTTCACATCCAAATTGTGCTGCTTTTAGAGTAAGTACTTCTTGTACATCAGCTTCATTTGCCAAACAGAATCCTTCTTCACAATCCAAGAAACAAAATACCAACCTAGGTAAAAGCTCAAGAAACTCTGGGGTACAAAATCCAGGTTCACCAAGAATTTCGATTGCTTGTTCTGCTTTTTCTTCAAGTGGAAGTTCATAATTTGCAATAAGATCAGCTAAGATATTTAACACATCATCTGGTAAACCACTCACTATTTTCTCTACTTCTTGATCAAAGGGAAATATGCATTCAAAAAACTCTGAATACTCATATTCAACTGTACATTCCTGACGAATAGATTTTATATCAATAGAACTTGTAGCAATTTCAGAAACCATGGTTACGATCTCTTCAACAAGAAGACTTCGAGGTTCATTAACTGCAAGAGCAATAGGTAAGAAAAAAGTTGATGCTTGAAACTTCGTATTTATTTGTATTAAGTATTTAAGTTTATTTTTGAAAATTATTTTTTTTAGATTGAAAGGAAGAGTTTTGAAGCAGCTGGTATTATAAAGAGTAACTTCTTTGTTCAAGCGGTTTACTGTAGAAATATGGGGAAGTTCGGTATGTATCCGCGCTCGTAATTTCTGGTAAAAGATCGTTTTGCAATTTATTGTATTTACGAAGTTTGAAATTTAACATTTTTTAACTAGAGTGATGACGTGGTATGGTGAATGAAATCTCGTGATGTGTATTTAAAATTGAAACATAGCTAACTGGAAGAATACCGGTAAGGACACGAGAAGAGAATACAGGAAGTTGCAGTGTAAAGACTAGAATATTATAGCGTATTTATTAGCTGTAGAATTTGGTTCAGTGAGAAGTTTTAGAGGGAGTATTAAGCAGACACTAACTTAATAGTTAAAAATATAGAAAAGAACTCGTGTCGACTTTTCCTTGCGATTTAGAAGAGAAGAATCAGAAGATTTAGACAGAAGTTTTAAGAAAAACCAGCAGCAAAGAATACTTATCAGAGAAGTATTTTAACAGGTAGAAACCTATACTAGCACTCCATATTGAATTCAATAAGATCAGAAGTGCCAAAAATAATAAAAGTAGTAAATCATGAGTGAAAGAAGAACCTTAAGAAGTTCCAGCAGATTGGAAACCCGTGCCAGTGAACCAAGAACTGGTGAAACCGTTCCTACAAATACAGAAGAAAAAAAAGAAGAAACCCATAATACTTCAGTAACAGTCAACGTACAACCAATAGAAGAAACCCCGTCATTTAAGGGTGGAATATCAACTGGTCCAGCAGCAGTAAATCCTATCCCCGAAAAGGGGGTAAAAAGTGATACAGTCACTTTGTCAAGGCAGGAATGGGAGGAGATAAGACGAAGCTTGAACCTCCTAAAATGCGGTGTGAGCCCGCCTTTGTCAAATAGTCCAACTGGTTATACCACTCCTTCAAACATTCGTACCCCATTTAGAATACATCATGAGCATGCAGATCTAGAAGAATGTTCACCAAGCGATAGCTCCAGTTGTGAAGAAGAAGAAACGGAACTCCAACCTGTACCCACTTTAATTAGGAGCGAAGCTAAAGGCAGAGCAAGGGAGGAAAGATACAAGGACAAGCCAATCTTGCCTAATCTTGACCCCCCAGTGGTTTCAAAATTCATCGCAGAATACGACATTTGCGAGGCCATGGTAGTGCGACGCCGCTTTGGTCTTTCAGTAGCAGATCTGTCCTTATGTTTGACCAATGAAGTGAAGGTTGATTTAGTTGAGGAAGGCTTTGATATGACAGTCCAGGCCAAGATCCTAAAGTATTTAAGAAAAATAAAAAAGAACGAGGATCGTAGTAGGTCCAAAATCGTAATAAGGGAGGTAGAAAGTATCCAGTGGAAGAACTTGGGAAGTCCTTCAGCTTCCATGGGAGCATTCTTGAAGGCAGCAGATAAAATACTTCGCGGAATTCATTTCGACAATAAGAGCATAGAAAAAGAAGTGTGCCTAAAAATAATCAAGAGACTCCCAACCGAATTTGGTAGCAGTAGAGCAAAAGAGAGACAGACGGAAGAAGGTTGGAGGACGTATAAGCTGCTGAAGAGAGGGTTGCGAAGAGCGGCGATATCAATTTCAACGTGGGATATTCAAAGTGCTGCCCTTCAACATCAGAAGATTTCCAAGACAAAAAGAAGTTCACCAGATCACACACAGCAGTGTGCAGTAAAGAAATCAGCTTCTTCAGTCTTTTATCCTAAAAATAGTGAATTAAAAATAATTACCTTAGCTAATGGATATCAGAAACATATTGTACCCAGAGGATGGCCATTGGAGAAAAGAAGGGCATATTCCAGAGAAAATAATCTTTGCGGATATTGCTTTTCAACTGGCCACTATGCACAAGGTTGCCCTTTACTAAAGAAACGAGAAAAAGAGCGAGAAACCGGAGGAGGATATGGTAGGGGTTCAAATTTCCAACAACAAAACCATCAGCAAAATACGTACCAACACCGAACCTCGGAGAAACACCAGGTAAATGAAGTATCAAGGGACAACCAGAAGGACTCATCTGAGGTCGGGAACCTCGGGGGAGTATCGGGGGTAGCCGGTGACAGCGTATCTCCCATAGTAGAAAGTGTAGATCCAGTCGATATTCCAGAAATGTACATGGTTGAAATGGGAGATTGGAAAGTTGCGGAGGTGAGTTCGAATAGTAGTGATGAGGAAGTAGGACCAGCAGAGGAGGGAGAAGTACCGGACTACGCCGAGCATGTATATTATCGGGATGAGCTGTCGGATGAAATTCTGAGAAAGGAATATGAGGTGGAAATGTCATCCAGCAAACCTCACATCGACACTCCAAAAATGCAGCAGCTCCTAAATAATAAAATAGAAAAGAAAGTCGAAGACCTAGTGAAGGCTCAAGTTTTGAATTTAGAACAGGGAACAGAGTTAGAAAAAATTTTGAAGGAGTTCAAAGCAGCCTTTGCTTTTAAAGAAGCCAAATGTGAATTCAACAACCTCACTTCAATGAGGGTTGAAATAAATCCATCAAGCAGCACTTTTGTATCCAAACTATATCCAGTGAAGAAACTTATACTAGAAGAATAAAAGAAAAAGATACAAGAGCTCACTGACATGGACATGATCTACCGGGAACCCAACCCATTTTTCTCTAGTCCAGTGATGATGTTGCCCAAGCCAAGGAAGCCAACGGAATACAGGATGGTTGTAGATTTGAGGAAGGTAAACAAAAACTGTTTGCCAACAGGGCTTGGCTTGCCCGATCTTGAGGCGCAACTTGGATGGCTAAAGGGGAATGAATGTTGGTTCGGTTCTTTCGACGGCCTTTCGGGATTTGACTATTTGAAGATGGAGGAAACTTCATATAAATACTTCGGAATGGTGACACCTCTTGGTACGTATTGTATGCGTATGGCACCACAAGGGTTCCGAAATACACCACAGGTGTATCAAGAACGGCTGGTAAACGAGGTGTTGACAAATAGTGAGGGAGAATCGATATTCGGATCAGGAGCCTTGTAGTGGTTAGATGATACTCTATTTTACCATAACTCGTTTGCAGGTTATCTTCAACTACTTGGAACGTTCCTAAAAAATTGTATCCAGAAGAAGTTCAAACTCAACTTGGACAAGTGCGATCTAATTCAATCGAAAACCAAATGGTGTGGCAGGATCCTGGAAAAAGGTCATTGGAAATATGACTCAAGTTATTTCGCTAAAATTATAAAGTTGCCGCGTCCACAAACCCTTGGCCAACTTCAAGACGTAGTGTATGTATCAACTTGGTTATCAGATTCTTTGCCCAACCTAAGTAAAAATAAAGGACATTTAAATACAAAAATGAGGGAAATTGAAGAGAACATCAAATTGGAAAAAGGGAAAAAGATGAGGAAGGATGCAAAAAAGAAAGTTGACATAGAGAAGTGGTGGAGAGAAGAAGATCAAGTAGAGTTCCAGAAGTTCTGCAGATAATCGAGGGATGCCAAGAGAAAAAGTTGAAGATTTTTGAAGCTGACGGCCAGATGGGCATCTTTACTGATGCCAGCGATAAATATTGGTCCAGCGTTCTAGCTAGCTTTTCGGGAGATGGGTGGGAGCCAATATTCTTCATCAGCGGAGAATTTACTCAGTCGTCAAGATTTTGGTCAATAACAGATAAGGAAATATACCCCATCATCTACACCCTTCGAAGATATCGTTTCTTACTAATAAATGTCACTAGAAAAATAAAAATACTTACTGATCACATGAATGTGAAGCACCTCATGAGCAGCCCGAGAGACTTGAAACAATCTTCCTTTGGCAGAATCCAGAGGTGGATTTTGACAGTGCAAGAATTCGACGTTGAAGTCTATCATATAGGTGGACAATATAATGTACTTGCAGATTTGCTTACGCGCTCGGGATATCTAGGATCAACGGCGGGCAGTGAGACTGAGATCATGCCAACAATGGATGATCACAACTGGACCCTCACCTGAAAAGGAATAACTTTTTTGGTCAGGGAGAAGGACATTGAGTTGGAGAAGAAGAAAATCGTGAATATTCGTAAAGAGAAGGGGCAGTCATTTGTAGGATTGATTGAAAATAAGCAGGAGGGATGGAGGTTTGATCCAGAATCTGTATCCTTCATAGAAGCCAGAGTAGGTAGAAACTTTCCTAAAAATAAAATAAAATGGAAAGACCTCTCAGTTAAAGAGCTATTGAACCTCCAAAAACAAGATAAAATAAAATCGACTGCGCATGTAAATTCATCTGAAGATGGATTATATAGAAATAAAGCAGGAGAGATCTTGATACACCCACATCATGTAGAGAGATTTTTAGTGTTAGCTCATCAAATAAGTAAACATGGAAGCGTAGAAGAAGTGGTTCGTATTTTGAACAAATATAAGTTTCAAGGTCTGAATAAATCAGATGTCAGAATGTTAGCCTCCAAATTAAAGAGGTTATGCTTGCACTGCGATAAAGACCTAAAGTTGGAGAGAAGAATATATAAAGAAATACCTCATGCAGTTGATTCTTCTGAATTATTACTGCATTCCGATTTTATGAAAGTATATTCGGGATACCTTTTAGTTCTAGTAGAAGATGTGTCTCGGAAAGTTCTCATGATATACGATCCAAGTCCAAGTGCTCATGTTGTGGTTAAGGGTTTAGTTAGGTGGAGGGCAGAGCACGGTATGCCGTCTCGCTTCAAACTCTCCACTGATAACGGTTCTCATTTCTGCAACCAGATTGTTTCAGAATTTAATTCCATCTATGGTGGGCAACACCATTTTTCAGTGGTGTATTCACCATGGAGCAATGGCTCCATTGAAGTGATGAATAGATATATTCTGAGGTATCTCAGGCAACTTTGCAGCGAATACAATCTTGATCGAGACCGATGGTATGAGCTCGTAGACCTGGTCACAGATGTAATAAACAACACACCAACTCGAAAAGGCTTCACACCTAATGAACTGACTTCCATCTTCGGTAGAAAAAACGAAATGGTAGCCGAACCAGCCAGGGAATTAAAACCTTTTCCATTAATAAATTCAGCAAACAAAATTGTTTTCCCAAAAGATCCAGCTCGTTTTATTGATCTATGCCATAAACTATTATCAGAGATAGAGAATAGGAGAACAAAAATATTTCCAATTATAGTAGAAGATAGAAGGAGAAAAAAGAGAATATGTAAATCGAAAGTTCAAATCTTCTCAAGTGCAATTTGCACCAGGAGATTTTGTACTTATGAGTAA